>CM065721.1:13371864-13443693 GCA_033310375.1 Conus canariensis
ATGTTTCAGCTTTCCCTAACACAGGAGACCTCCCGTCTGATTGGCTAAGTGCAAACGTCGCCTGTGTATACAAGAAGGGGGATAAGCACGCAGCAGAGAACTACAGGCCAATCTCTCTCACATCCGTCACCTGCAAGCTTCTTGAACACATCATTTGCCGCCATATCCTCACCCACTCATTTGCCGCCATATCCTCACCCACTTTGAAAAACACCAACCCTGACCACCCTCAACCATGGTTTCCGCAGTGGTTTCTCTTGTGAGACCCAACTTCTTCTGACCACACATGACCTTCTGAACTCTTTTGACCAGAAACATCAAGTGGATGTTGCTATTTTAGATTTTTCTAAAGCGTTCGACACTGTCCCGCACAAGTGTCTCCTTCATAAATTGCATGAGTATGGAATCAGAGGTCCCCTTCACAACCTGGTTATCCAATTTCTCCAGCGCAGGAAGATGGCCGTCGTGATAGAGGGCGTCACATCTGAAGAGACCTCGGTGGATTCCGGGGTACCTCAAGGAACAGTGTTGGCCCGCTCCTCTTTCTGTGCCACATCAATGATCTCCCGGATAGAGTCAAGTCCAAGTTCGCCTGTTTGTTGACGATTGCCTCCTTTACCGCCAGATCAACTCCCTACAAGACCATATTCAGTTTCAAGAAGACCTCAACCAACTCGAAACCTGGGCCACTGACTGGGGTATGAAGTTTAACCCCAGCAAGTGCTACATCCTTAGTATACGGCAGTCCACCAGCTACATTTACTCCCTATGTAACACCCCCTTTCAGTATGTCCACACAAACCCCTACCTTGGTATCCAACTCTCTGATGACCTGAAATGGAGCACCCACATTGCCCACACCTGCAAGAAAGCACACAGCACCCTTGGCTTTCTCAGAAGAAACCTGCGCTTCTGCCCCCTGCAATGCAAGAAGAATGCCTATCTATCTCTTATCAGACCAGCCCTTGAGTACGGCTCCATCATTTGGAGTCCTTACCTCAAACAAGACATCGACAAACTCGAAAGAGTGCAGCGCCTATCCGCCCGGTTCATAACGGGCGATTACAATTCCAGAACACCCGGCTCCATCACCAAGATGCTTCACACTCTGCAACTGCCAACACTCGAACAGCGCAGACGTGATCTACACTTCGTCTTCCTCTACAAGATGGTGAGGGGTTGGTACCGGCCATACCATCTGCTGAATATCTAATTCCACATAAACCAGGACGACTCATAAGGCCACGAACATCTGGCAATTACTATACCACCAGTGCGATCTCCAACTGTATTAGAAACAACACAAGAAACCAAGTCAGCAGATGCCAACAGAGCAGTTCAAACAGTCATTTTTTGTTAGTACAGTAAGAGACTGGAACCACCTTGAAGAAAATATTGTTAAGGCACCAGCCATAGAAACTTTCAAAAGACTGATTGCACCACAACAGCAAACTATCTAGACTGCGCACACCCCCAACCCGTCGCGATAATGCCCTAAGATGTGGCTACAGCGACGTAACGACCAGATCCAGAGAACAGTCTTTCACCCTTCGGTGGGTAGGAAAGACTTCCACTTGTCACTTCTGGATCCCTATCCCTGCCAGCTGGAAAAGGCACTTTAGGTCGTCCCTGACCTGGAGTCCACTTCGGTGTGGACCGTCACGGTTTCGACTTCCACCCTTCATTGGACCGGGAAGCGGACCGTTCTTCACATCGCCCACCCGCCATTCGGCTTCCATTCTTGGGCTGGCTGGGCGGCCAGCATCCGTGGACCCCGCAGTACCCTTCATCCAGGCACCAGCCTTCGTTCAAACCTGTGTGAATTGGCGGTGGTGAACTCTCCTTCTTCTCTGAAACAGCTGCTTCACCTCTGACCAAGAGACCAAGCAACAACGACCTTCTCCTTACTACAAAATCCACCTCCCTCTGCGAACATCCTCGGTCATGGACTCTTGTGCGACAGTTAAGTTACCGTTTCGTGTGGTCTAAATGTGGGTCTGGTGTGTGTGTGTGTGTGTGTGTGTGTGTGTGTGTGTGTGTGTGTGTTTAAAGGCTGTCACTGATTCGCTTTGTGCTTAATTCTTGCTGTGTAGGTCCTGTCGGATGTAGTATTGTTTCTAGAACTATCTTTCTTCCATCATTCTGCTGAATGTCCTTGTAGCGGGTTAGGCTGGGATAGTAGCGGGATCCTGGGGAATTTGGAAGTGTTTTTTTTTCTTTTCAATTTACTTTGTCCCTAAGACAGCTAGTTCTGGGTAGTGCCTTCTTCTACGCCCCGCTTCTCTCTCTTGACTATATTCTCTCTTCTTTGTTAGAGTCCCTACCCCCGTCTGGAGTGCTAGTGCGAGTGAATGGTTGTATTGTAAATAAAAGTTTTGTTGAAACTTCCTCTTCTTGTGGTCTGGTGGTGTGAGAGCTTGAGTGTTCGCTCCGTTTCTGCCACTGCACATTACCTATATAAGAACCCCCCCCCCCCCCCCTGTCAGGTGTACTCCCACTTAACAATTATGGTGGAGATGCGTGGTAAGGAATGTGTATGTGGTAGTGTAAAAGCGACACTCTGAACTCACTACCGCCCGACCCTTGAGAGACCTGTCTATCTTTTTAAACGTGTATTAACGGGTGGTTGGTTGGGTGGGTTCTAGAGTAAGTAGGGAACCCATCGTAGCGGACCGGTTTTGGGGGTGCTGTCGGCAGTAGAGTTCCGTGCTCCGTGGTCGGACCTTCGGCGCTTCCGTTCCGCGTTCGTCTTATTTTGTCTAGTACCGCCGGCTACTGTGTCTTGAGTCCGTTCGCCGTTTTCTCATTACCTTAGTTAGAATAGGTACTTGGGTGGAGATAGAAGGGGTTTTGAACTTTAGATCAATAGGTCTTGTTTGTGCAGAGTCATCGATATCAATGCTTGTGCTGATTTAGGATTTGGGTCTGCATTTGCCTGTGCCCAAGACGCCGACTATGGTAGAAAGGTAAGCGTAGGCAGGCTGGCCAAGGATTTGGTGCTTTGTTTACAAAGCAAACTTGGACACTTTCTTAGTTCCGATACCGTGCTCGCGTGAAAAATTGGTGTTACTGAGGCTAGCTACTTCAGTTCACAAAAAAAGGAAAGACAATTTATTCTGGGCGGTATGTGTTACTTCGTTATTGCACACTAGGTTATAGGCTGTGTGTTGCTTAGTATAAGGGGATTAGCCCTAAGTTGATATGCTTTCCTCTTCTGTCTAGCGCACATACAAGCAGTTTATTTGCTTTCCTATCTAGCTGATGTTGTTAGTCCTTTCTTAATTGTTCAACACTAATTTGTGTGATTGAGGTGATTGGAATAATAAATTTGTCAGTCGTGTGTTGAGAATGTGGGAGTAGTGTCTTCCGATACATTTAAGTGTCTTTCCAAAAAGCCACTTGCGTCTTTTTCTGTCGCCCCCTCCCCCTCTCATGCGCTACCCATTCAGTTACAGAGCAGCAATTTTAGCACGTGGTTCCCGCCTTCGAACTAGATCGTGTTGCACGGGGATTTCGGCGCGCTCATCGGGCCACTGTTTTGATCGAGTCGGTTCTGTTAATTCCACGTCGTGTCGGAATTAGTTTATGTTTGGACATTGTTTTTCCATAGAGGAAAAGAAACTGTTGAGCTCGGACCACGTTTTCCTGGCTAGCAGTTTTTGAAGATTACTGTTCTCAACGCTCTGAAGTGTTAAAAACATAACTGGGTATTTCCGTCATTAGACTTCAGCGGAAATAATCCAAGCTTTTAGCTAGTTATTGGATTTGGATACTCGGTGTTCATTTGGTGAGAAGAGGTTAGTTTGCTTTACTTATTGAGCTTAGCCAGGGTTAAGCGATTCAGTTCGTTGGGGCTAGCTTAGTGTGGCAGTAACTCTTTGCTGTAATTTGGTGCGTGGAAGCATTCTTTCTCTTCGAGTTTGAACGGTTTTGTGGATTGACTACACTTAGTCATAAAGTGATACATTGTTGACTTTGTTGTTCAGACTACTCTTTTGTCTTGTGAGACATACCTTAGACTGTAACTTACGGTTGGAGATTTGTTGGTGTTGGCTACACTTAAGTCATACCTGTAGGACTTTGTCATTTCTACTTCCCTGTTTTGGGGAATATTGTTACAGTTGTTTACTACCCTTAGTCATAGAATCACAAATCACAAATCACCACAAGCGAAGCACATATATTCCAACTCATCCACTCACTGAAGGTAAAACTCCACGTGAGAAACATCACAAATCACCACATCTGAAGCACATATATTCCAGGTCATCTACTCACTGAAGCTGCTCCACGTGAGACACATCAAAAATCACCACATCTGAAGCACATATATTCCAGCTCATCTACTCACTGAACCTACTCCACGTGAAAAACATCACAAATCACAACATCTGAAGCACATGCAGTCCAGGTATTCCACTCACTGAAGGTACTCCACGTGACAAACATCACAAATCACCACATCTGAAGCACATGCAGTCCGGGTAATCCAGTTTCTGATGGTACTCCAAGTGTGGGGAAAATCACTTTTCACCACACAAGTAACACAACACATCTGGTAATCCAGTAAGTGAAGGTTTTCCAAAGGAAACAAAATCACAGTCCATCACATACGAAACAAATCCACCAGGTCATCATAATCTATCACATACCAGATAAATGGACTCCAGGTCATCCTGTGAATGAAGAGATTCCAAGTGAAAAACCAGTCCCAACTGATCACATACGAAGCACATATATTCTAGGTCAACTGGGTAGTCACAGTCTTCATGTAAGAAACAGATCACATACAAAACACATATACCAACTAATCCAGTCAACGATATACTTTAAGTCAAAAGCAAAGCAGACAGGCAGACGAAAGAAACACAGCAGATATGTGGAAGACAATTCATCAGGCAGACAGACAGACAGAAACACAGACAGACAGAAACACAGACAGAAAACATATAGACAAACAGACAGACAGAAACACAGACAGACAGACAGAAACACAGACAGAGAGACAGACAGACAGACAGACAGAAAACATATAGATAATACAACTAAAGAATGAAATTACCAGAAGAGAGGATAACAGAGGGAGTGTGAATCTAGGGGGGAAAAGTCGATCGTTTGTCGGACAGATAACCAATGAACACACAACACCAAACAAACAAAGTTTGTGCACAGCCATACAGTCACACAAACATTACATAAAAAAACATCTCCTATAAACCATGAACAAGGAACTAAATCCAAATTATCTAAACAAATTACTCACCCCTCTCCTGATGTAGAACACGTGAGCATGGTAATCCAGTCTGTGAAGGTACTCCAAGTGAAGAAAACTCACCATCACAAGCGACGTCCATATCCAGTAGTTAATCCGGTCAGTGAATGTAATCCAGGTGAAAAACACATCACTGGCGAAGCACACACATCACGTAATCCAATGACTGAAGGTATTCCGAGTGAAAAACATATCACAAATCACCACAACCGAAGCACATATATTCCAGCTCATCCACTCACTGAAGGTACTCTACGTGAGACACATCACAAATCTCCACATCTGAAGCACATATATTCCAGGTCATCTACTCACTGAAGGTACTCCACGTGAGACACAACACAAATCACCACATTTAAAACATATATATTCCAGGTCATCTACTCACTGAAGGTACTCCACGTGAGACACATCACAAATCACCACAACCGAAGCACATATATTCCAGGTCATCTACTCACTGAAGCTACTCAACGTGAGAAACATCACAAATCACAACATCTGAAGCACATGTTATCCAGGTAATCCACTTACTGAAGCTACTCCACGTGACAAACATCACAAATCACCACATCTGAAGCAAATGTAGTCCGGGTAATCCAGTTTCTGATGGTACTCCAAGTGTAGAGAAAATCACTTTTCACCACACAAGAAACACAACCCACCTGCTTATCAGTCAGTGAAGGTAATCCAAGTGAAAAACACATCACAGGCGAAGCACACATATATCACGTAATCCAGTGACTGAAGGTATTCCGAGTGAAAAACATATCACAAATCACCACAAGCGAAGCACATATATTCCAACTCTTCCACTCACTGAAGGACTCCACGTGAGACACATCACAAATCTCCACATCTGAAGCACATGTATATTCCAGGTCATCTACTCACTGAAGCTTTTCCACATGAGACACATCACAAATCACAACATCTGAAGCACATGTAGTACAGGTAATCCACTCACTGAAGGTACGCCACGTGACAAACATCACAAATCACCACATTTGAAGCACATGTATTCTGGGTAATCCAGTCTCTGATTGTACTCCAAGTGTGGGGAAAATCACTTTTCCCCACCCAAGTAACACAACACAGATCTGGTAATCTAGTAAGTGAAGGTTTTCCAAAGGAAACAAAATCACAGTCCATCACATGCGAAACACAAATCCACCATGGCATCCACTTGATGAAGGTAACCCAGGTGGAAAACAAATCATAATTTATCACATACCAGATAAATAGGCTCCAGGTCATCCTGTGAATGAAGAGACTCTAAGTGAAAAACCAGTCCCAACTGATCACATACGAAGCACATATATTCTAGGTCAACTGGGTAGTCACAGTCTTCATGTAAGAAACAGATCACATACAAAACACATATACCAACTAATCCAGTCAACGATATACTTTAAGTCAAAAGCAAAGCAGACAGGCAGACGAAAGAAACACAGCAGATATGTGGAAGACAATTCATCAGGCAGACAGACAGACAGAAACACAGACAGACAGAAACACAGACAGAAAACATATAGACAAACAGACAGACAGAAACACAGACAGACAGACAGAAAAACAGACAGAGAGACAGACAGACAGACAGACAGACAAAACATATAGATAATACAACTAAAGAATGAAATTACCAGAAGAGAGGATAACAGAGGGAGTGTGAATCTAGGGGGGAAAAGTCGATCGTTTGTCGGACAGATAACCAATGAACACACAACACCAAACAAACAAAGTTTGTGCACAGCCATACAGTCACACAAACATTACATAAAAAAACATCTCCTATAAACCATGAACAAGGAACTAAATCCAAATTATCTAAACAAATTACTCACCCCTCTCCTGATGTAGAACACGTGAGCATGGTAATCCAGTCTGTGAAGGTACTCCAAGTGAAGAAAACTCACCATCACAAGCGACGTCCATATCCAGTAGTTAATCCGGTCAGTGAATGTAATCCAGGTGAAAAACACATCACAGGCGAAGCACACACATCACGTAATCCAATGACTGAAGGTATTCCGAGTGAAAAACATATCACAAATCACCACAACCGAAGCACATATATTCCAGCTCATCCACTCACTGAAGGTACTCTACGTGAGACACATCACAAATCTCCACATCTGAAGCACATATATTCCAGGTCATCTACTCACTGAAGGTACTCCACGTGAGACACAACACAAATCACCACATTTAAAACATATATATTCCAGGTCATCTACTCACTGAAGGTACTCCACGTGAGACACATCACAAATCACCACAACCGAAGCACATATATTCCAGGTCATCTACTCACTGAAGCTACTAAACGTGGAAACATCACAAATCCACACTGAGCAATGTTATCGGGTAATCACTTACTGAAGCTACTCCACGTGACAACATCACAAATCACCACATCTGAAGCAATGTAGTCGGTACATCTGATGGTACTCAATTAGAGAAATCACTTTCACCACAGAACAAACCCACTGCTTACCAGTCAGTGAAGGAATCCAAAGGAAACATCACAGGCGAAGCACATATCACTAATCAGTACTGAAGATTCCGAGTGAAAATATCACAATCACACAAGCGAAGCACTATATCCACTTCCACTCACTGAAGGTACTCACGTAGACACATCACAAATCACACATCGAAGCACATGTAATTCAGTCATCTACTCACTAAGCTTTCCACATGAGACCACACAATCACAAATCTGAAACATGTATACTAACCTCACTGAAGGTACGCCACGTGACAAATCACAAATCACACATTGAAGCATGTATTCTGGGTAATCCAGTCTCTGATTGTACTCCAAGTGTGGGGAAAATCACTTTTCCCCACCCAAGTAACACAACACAGATCTGGTAATCTAGTAAGTGAAGGTTTTCCAAAGGAAACAAAATCACAGTCCATCACATGCGAAACACAAATCCACCATGGCATCCACTTGATGAAGGTAACCCAGGTGGAAAACAAATCATAATTTATCACATACCAGATAAATAGGCCCCAGGTCATCCTGTGAATGAAGAGACTCTAAGTGAAAAACCAGTCCCAACTGATCACATACGAAGCACATATATTCTAGGTCAACTGGGTAGTCACAGTCTTCATGTAAGAAACAGATCACATACAAAACACATATACCAGCTAATCCAGTCAACGATATACTTTAAGTCAAAAGCAAAGCAGACAGGCAGACGAAAGAAACACAGCAGATATGTGGAAGACAATTCATCAGGCAGACAGACAGACAGAAACACAGACAGACAGAAACACAGACAGAAAACATATAGACAAACAGACAGACAGAAACACAGACAGACAGACAGAAACAACAGACAGAGGAGACAGACAGACAGACAGACAGAAAACATATAGATAATACAACTAAAGAATGAAATTACCAGAAGAGAGGATAACAGAGGGAGTGTGAATCTAGGGGGGAAAAGTCGATCGTTTGTCGGACAGATAACCAATGAACACACAACACCAAACAAACAAAGTTTGTGCACAGCCATACAGTCACACAAACATTACATAAAAAAACATCTCCTATAAACCATGAACAAGGAACTAAATCCAAATTATCTAAACAAATTACTCACCCCTCTCCTGATGTAGAACACGTGAGCATGGTAATCCAGTCTGTGAAGGTACTCCAAGTGAAGAAAACTCACCATCACAAGCGACGTCCATATCCAGTAGTTAATCCGGTCAGTGAATGTAATCCAGGTGAAAAACACATCACAGGCGAAGCACACACATCACGTAATCCAATGACTGAAGGTATTCCGAGTGAAAAACATATCACAAATCACCACAACCGAAGCACATATATTCCAGCTCATCCACTCACTGAAGGTACTCTACGTGAGACACATCACAAATCTCCACATCTGAAGCACATATATTCCAGGTCATCTACTCACTGAAGGTACTCCACGTGAGACACAACACAAATCACCACATTTAAAACATATATATTCCAGGTCATCTACTCACTGAAGGTACTCCACGTGAGACACATCACAAATCACCACAACCGAAGCACATATATTCCAGGTCATCTACTCACTGAAGCTACTCAACGTGAGAAACATCACAAATCACAACATCTGAAGCACATGTTATCCAGGTCATCTACTCACTGAAGCTTTTCCACATGAGACACATCACAAATCACAACATCTGAAGCACATGTAGTACAGGTAATCCACTCACTGAAGGTACGCCACGTGACAAACATCACAAATCACCACATTTGAAGCACATGTATTCTGGGTAATCCAGTCTCTGATTGTACTCCAAGTGTGGGGAAAATCACTTTTCCCCACCCAAGTAACACAACACAGATCTGGTAATCTAGTAAGTGAAGGTTTTCCAAAGGAAACAAAATCACAGTCCATCACATGCGAAACACAAATCCACCATGGCATCCACTTGATGAAGGTAACCCAGGTGGAAAACAAATCATAATTTATCACATACCAGATAAATAGGCTCCAGGTCATCCTGTGAATGAAGAGACTCTAAGTGAAAAACCAGTCCCAACTGATCACATACGAAGCACATATATTCTAGGTCAACTGGGTAGTCACAGTCTTCATGTAAGAAACAGATCACATACAAAACACATATACCAGCTAATCCAGTCAACGATATACTTTAAGTCAAAAGCAAAGCAGACAGGCAGACGAAAGAAACACAGCAGATATGTGGAAGACAATTCATCAGGCAGACAGACAGACAGAAACACAGACAGACAGAAACACAGACAGAAAACATATAGACAAACAGACAGACAGAAACACAGACAGACAGACAGAAACACAGACAGAGAGACAGACAGACAGACAGACAGAAAACATATAGATAATACAACTAAAGAATGAAATTACCAGAAGAGAGGATAACAGAGGGAGTGTGAATCTAGGGGGGAAAAGTCGATCGTTTGTCGGACAGATAACCAATGAACACACAACACCAAACAAAACAAGTTTGTGCACAGCCATACAGTCACACAAACATTACATAAAAAAACATCTCCTATAAACCATGAACAAGGAACTAAATCCAAATTATCTAAACAAATTACTCACACCCTCTCCTGATGTAGAACACGTGAGCATGGTAATCCAGTCTGTGAAGGTACTCCAAGTGAAGAAAACTCACCATCACAAGCGACGTCCATATCAGTAGTTAATCCGGTCAGTGAATGTAATCAGGTGAAAAACACATCACAGGCGAAGCACACACATCACGTAATCCAATGACTGAAGGTATTCCGAGTGAAAAACATATCACAAATCACCACAACCGAAGCACATATATTCCAGCTCATCCACTCACTGAAGGTACTCTACGTGAGACACATCACAAATCTCCACATCTGAAGCACATATATTCCAGGTCATCTACTCACTGAAGGTACTCCACGTGAGACACAACACAAATCACCACATTTAAAACATATATATTCCAGGTCATCTACTCACTGAAGGTACTCCACGTGAGACACATCACAAATCACCACAACCGAAGCACATATATTCCAGGTCATCTACTCACTGAAGCTACTCAACGTGAGAAACATCACAAATCACAACATCTGAAGCACATGTTATCCAGGTAATCCACTTACTGAAGCTACTCCACGTGAGACACATCACAAATCACAACATCTGAAGCACATGTGTACAGGTAATCCACTCACTGAAGGTACGCCACGTGACAAACATCACAAATCACCACATTTGAAGCACATGTATTCTGGGTAATCCAGTCTCTGATTGTACTCCAAGTGTGGGGAAAATCACTTTTCCCCACCCAAGTAACACAACACAGATCTGGTAATCTAGTAAGTGAAGGTTTTCCAAAGGAAACAAAATCACAGTCCATCACATGCGAAACACAAATCCACCATGGCATCCACTTGATGAAGGTAACCAGGTGAAAAAATCATAATTTATCACATACAGATAAATAGGCTCAGGTATCCTGTGAATGAAGAGACTCTAAGTGAAAAACCCATAGTCCAACTGATCACACACGAAGCACATATATTCCTAGGTCAACTGGTAGTCACAGTCTTCATGTAAGAAACAATCACATACAAAACACATATACAATATCCAGTCAACGATATACTTTAAGTCCAAAGCAAAGAGACAGCAGACAAAAGAAACACAGCAGATTAGTGAAGACAATTCATCAGGCAGGACAACAGACAGAAACATCAGACAGACAGAAACACAGACAGAAAACATATAGACAAACGTGAAGACAGAAACACAGTACAGACCAGACAGAAAAACACAGACGAGAACAGAAGGACAGTACAGAAGGAAAACATATAATAATCACACTAAGAATGAAATTACCAGAAAGAGGTAACAGAGGGAGTGTGAATCTAGGGGGAAAATCGATCGTTTGTCGGACAGATAACCAATGAACTACACAACACCAAACAACAAAGTTTGTGCACAGCATACAAGTCACACAAACATTACAATAAAAAACATCTCTAGTAAACCATGAACAAGGAACTAAATCCAAATTATCTAAAACAAATTACTACCCCATCCTGATGTAGAACACGTGAGCATGTAATCCCAGTCGTGTGGTACATCAAGTGAAGAAAAACTCACCATCACAAGCGACGTCCATACAGTATTATCCGTCAGTGAATGTAAATCAAGGTGAAAAAACACACACAGGCGAAGCAACACATATCACGTAATCCACATGACTGAAGTATTCCGAGTGAAAACATATCACAATCACACACCGAAGCAACATTATTCCTGCTAAATCCATACTGAAAGGTACTCTACGTGAGACACATCACAAATTCCACATCTGAAGACATATATTCAGGTCATTACTCACTGAAGGTACTCCATGAGACACAACACAAAATCACCACAATTTAAAACAATATTATTCCAGGTCATCTACTCATGTAAGGTTATCCACGTGAGTCACATCACAATACACCACAACCGAAGCACATATATCAGGTCATTATCCATGAAGCTATCACGTGAGAAACATCAAAATCACAACATCTGAAGCACATTCATCAGGTAATCCACTTACTGAAGTACTCCACGTGACAAACATCACAAATCACCACATCTGAAGCAAATGTAGTCCGGGTATCCAGTTCTGATGGTACTCCAAGTGTAGAAAATCACTTTCACACACAAGAAACACAACACCTGCTATCCAGTCATGAAGGTAATCCAAGTGAAAAACACATCACAGGCGAAGCACAATATATCACGTAATCAGTGACTGAAGGTATTCCGAGTGAAAACATATCACAAATCACCACAAGCGAAGCACATATATTCCAATCTTCACTCACTGAAGGTACTCCACGTGAGAACATCACAAATCACCACATCTGAAGCACATGTTATTCCAGGTCATCTACTCACTGAAGCTTTTCCACATGAGACACATCACAAATCACAACATCTGAAGCACATGTAGTACAGGTAATCCACTCACTGAAGGTACGCCACGTGACAAACATCACAAATCACCACATTTGAAGCACATGTATTCTGGGTAATCCAGTCTCTGATTGTACTCCAAGTGTGGGGAAAATCACTTTTCCCCACCCAAGTAACACAACACAGATCTGGTAATCTAGTAAGTGAAGGTTTTCCAAAGGAAACAAAATCACAGTCCATCACATGCGAAACACAAATCCACCATGGCATCCACTTGATGAAGGTAACCCAGGTGGAAAACAAATCATAATTTATCACATACCAGATAAATAGGCTCCAGGTCATCCTGTGAATGAAGAGACTCTAAGTGAAAAACCAGTCCCAACTGATCACATACGAAGCACATATATTCTAGGTCAACTGGGTAGTCACAGTCTTCATGTAAGAAACAGATCACATACAAAACACATATACCAGCTAATCCAGTCAACGATATACTTTAAGTCAAAAGCAAAGCAGACAGGCAGACGAAAGAAACACAGCAGATATGTGGAAGACAATTCATCAGGCAGACAGACAGACAGAAACACAGACAGACAGAAACACAGACAGAAAACATATAGACAAACAGACAGACAGAAACACAGACAGACAGACAGAAACACAGACAGAGAGACAGACAGACAGACAGACAGAAAACATATAGATAATACAACTAAAGAATGAAATTACCAGAAGAGAGGATAACAGAGGGAGTGTGAATCTAGGGGGGAAAAGTCGATCGTTTGTCGGACAGATAACCAATGAACACACAACACCAAACAACAAAGTTTGTGCACAGCCATACAGTCACACAAACATTACATAAAAAAACATCTCCTATAAACCATGAACAAGGAACTAAATCCAAATTATCTAAACAAATTACTCACCCTCTCCTGATGTAGAACACGTGAGCATGGTAATCCAGTCTGTGAAGGTACTCCAAGTGAAGAAAACTCACCATCACAAGCGACGTCCATATCCAGTAGTTAATCCGGTCAGTGAATGTAATCCAGGTGAAAAACACATCACAGGCGAAGCACACACATCACGTAATCCAATGACTGAAGGTATTCCGAGTGAAAAACATATCACAAATCACCACAACCGAAGCACATATATTCCAGCTCATCCACTCACTGAAGGTACTCTACGTGAGACACATCACAAATCTCCACATCTGAAGCACATATATTCCAGGTCATCTACTCACTGAAGGTACTCCACGTGAGACACAACACAAATCACCACATTTAAAACATATATATTCCAGGTCATCTACTCACTGAAGGTACTCCACGTGAGACACATCACAAATCACCACAACCGAAGCACATATATTCCAGGTCATCTACTCACTGAAGCTACTCAACGTGAGAAACATCACAAATCACAACATCTGAAGCACATGTTATCCAGGTAATCCACTTACTGAAGCTACTCCACGTGACAAACATCACAAATCACCACATCTGAAGCAAATGTAGTCCGGGTAATCCAGTTTCTGATGGTACTCCAAGTGTAGAGAAAATCACTTTTCACCACACAAGAAACACAACCCACCTGCTTATCCAGTCAGTGAAGGTAATCCAAGTGAAAAACACATCACAGGCGAAGCACACATATATCACGTAATCCAGTGACTGAAGGTATTCCGAGTTCTTCTTCTTCTTCCTCGTTCGCCATCCCGTTAGATGAGCAGCCCGGTGTCCTCGATGAAGGCTGCCGTCCGTCGCAGCTCCTCCAGGGTGCCATACAGCTTGGCTTCCACTGCTGTCGGTGTTGGCCAGTACTTTATGCAGAATTTCTTTGTCTGACCACCGACCGCTTGGGGTGGGCCCCTTTGAGGCATAGGGCCCGGCTCCCGACCTCCCCGGCGGGTCTCCGAAGGTCGAGCGCCACATCGAAATTCTGTGGACTGCATCATCATGGAAGCGTATATGCGTGGTATCGTGGTTTAAGCTGCGCCAGTGGCCCGATACCTCCGTCTTCAGCTGGAGTTTTCTTTCGGGGTGCCTCACCCTTAGCTCATGGCCCGTGCGTCCTGCCCTGTGAGCACAGGGGGGATTGTTTCTCCGGGGATCCCACCCCGGGGCTAGAGGTTATACCGCGCCTCTTGACCGCATGATGAGCCCGTCATAGGACACATGGGGTATTTCAGTGAGGACAACAGTGCCACCTGTTGACCCACCCCGTCCTGATAGGAACATCGCCAGTTGGTCCGGGACTGCTTATTCTGCCAGGCAAGCCTGACTTATATCGCAGCTAACCCCCATATCTGAGGGCCATTCCCATATCCGCCACCCGGGGACCCGCCGAGTTGGGGATGGTCGCCCCACTACTGAATTGGAAGCAGCCTGGTCCCGGGGTATTCCGAGTGAAAAACATATCACAAATCACCACAAGCGAAGCACATATATTCCAACTCTTCCACTCACTGAAGGTACTCCACGTGAGACACATCACAAATCACCACATCTGAAGCACATGTATATTCCAGGTCATCTACTCACTGAAGCTTTTCCACATGAGACACATCACAAATCACAACATCTGAAGCACATGTAGTACAGGTAATCCACTCACTGAAGGTACGCCACGTGACAAACATCACAAATCACCACATTTGAAGCACATGTATTCTGGGTAATCCAGTCTCTGATTGTACTCCAAGTGTGGGGAAAATCACTTTTCCCCACCCAAGTAACACAACACAGATCTGGTAATCTAGTAAGTGAAGGTTTTCCAAAGGAAACAAAATCACAGTCCATCACATGCGAAACACAAATCCACCATGGCATCCACTTGATGAAGGTAACCCAGGTGGAAAACAAATCATAATTTATCACATACCAGATAAATAGGCTCCAGGTCATCCTGTGAATGAAGAGACTCTAAGTGAAAAACCAGTCCCAACTGATCACATACGAAGCACATATATTCTAGGTCAGCTGGGTAGTCACAGCCTTCATGTAAGAAACAGATCACAAACAAAACACATATACACCAAATAATCCAGTCAACGATATACTTTAAGTCAAAAGCAAAGCAGACAGGCAGACGAAAGAAACACAGCAGATATGTGGCAGACAATTTATCAGATGGACAGACAGACAGACAGACAGACAGACAGACAGAAAACATATAGACAGAATAAAACAACAAAAGAATGAAATTACCAGAAGAAAGGATAACAGAGGGAGTGTAAAACTATGGGGAAAATCGATCTTTTGTCGGACAGATATCCAATAAAAACACAACTCCAAACATATAAGGTTTGTACACAGTCATACATTCACACAAACATTACACACAAAAAAAAAACATCTATAAATCACGAACAAAGAACTAAATCCAAATTATCTAAAATAATTACTCACCCCTCTCCTGATGTAGAACACGTGAGCGTGGTAATCCAGTCTGTGAATATACTCCAAGTGAAGCAAACTCACCATCACAAGCGACGTCCACGTCCAGCAGTTAATCCACTCAGTGAAAGTAATCCAAATGAAAAACACATCACAGGCGAAGCACACATATATCACGTAATCCAATGACTCAAGGTATTCCGAGTGAAAAACATATCACAAATCACCACACCTGAAGCACATATGTTCCAACTCATCCACTCACTGAAGGTACTCCACGTGAGAAACATCCCAGATCGCCACATTTGAAGCACATATATTCCAGGTCATCTTCTCACTGAAGGTACTCCATGTGACAAACATCACAAATCACAACATCTGAAGCACATGTAGTCCGTGTAATCCAGATTTCTGATGGTACTCCAAGTATGGGGAAAATCACTTTTCACCACACAAGAAACACAAACCACCTGCTTATCCAGTCAGTGAAGGTAATCCAAGTGAAAAACACATTACAGGCGAAGCACATATATATCACGTAATCCAATGACTGAAGGTATTCCGAGTGAGAAACATATCACAAATCACCACAAGCGAAATACATGTATTCCAACTAATCCACTCACTGAAGGTACTCCACGTGAGAAACATCACAAACCACCACATCTGAAGCACATACATTCCAGGTGATCTACTCACTGAAGGTACTCCACGTGAGACAGCATAAATCACCACATCTGAAACACATATATTCCAGTTCATCTACTCACTGAAGGTACTACACGTGAGACACATCCCAGATCACCACATCTGAAGCAAATGCCTTCCAGGTCATCTCCTCACTGAAGCTACTCCACGTGAGAAACATCACACATCACAACATCTGAAGCCAAGTAGTACAGGTGATCCACTCACTGAAGGTACTCTACGTGACAAACATAACAAATCACCAAATCTGAAGCACATGTAGTCCGGGTAATCCAGATTTCTGATGGTACTCCAAGTATGGGGAAAATCACTTTTCACCACACAAGAAACACAACCACCTGCTTATCCAGTCAGTGAAGGTAATCCAAGTGAAAAACACATCACAGGCGAAGCACACATATATCACGTAATCCAATGACTGAAGGTATTCCGAGTGAAAAAACATATCACAAAACACCACAACCGAAGTACATATATTCCAACTCATTCACTCACTAAGGTACTCCACGTGAGACACATCACAAATCTCCACATCTGAAGCACATATATTCCAGGTCATCTACTCACTGAAGGTACTCCACGTGAGACACATCACAAATCACCACATCTGAAGCACATATCTTCCAGATCATCTACTCACTGAAGCTACTCAACGTGAGAAACATCACAAATCACAACATCTGAAAACATGTAATCCACGTAATCCACTTACTGAAGGTACTCCACGTGACAAACATCACAAATCACCACATCTGAAGCACATGTAGTCCGGGTAATCCAGTTTCTGATGGTACTCCAAGTGTGGGGAAAATCACTTTTCACCACACAAGAAAACAAACCCACCTGCTTATCCAGTCAGTGAAGGTAATCCAAGTGAAAAAACACATCACAGGCGAAGCACACATATATCACGTAATCCACTCACTGAAGGTACTCCACGTGAGAAACATCACAAATCGCCACATTTGAAGCACATATATTCCAGGTCATCTACTCACTGAAGGTACTCCACGTGAGAAACATCACAAAACGCCACATTTGAAGCACATATATTCCAGGAAATCCTCTCACTGCAGGTACTCCACGTGAGACACATCACAAATCTCCACATCTGAAGCACATATCTTCCAGGTCATCTACTCACTGAAGGTACTCAACGTGAGAAACATCACAAATCACAACATCTGAAGCACATGTAATCCGGGTAACCCACTTACTGAAGCTACTCCACGTGACAAACATCACAAATCACCACATCTGAAGCAAATGTTGTCCGGGTAATCCAGTTTCTGATGGTACTCCAAGTGTGGGGAGAATTTCTTTTCACCACACAAGAAACACAAAACACCTGCTAATCCAGTCAGTAAAGGTAATCCAAGTGAAAAATACATCACAGGGGAATCACACATATATAACGTAATCCAATGACTGAAGGTATTCCGAGTGAAAAAACATATTACAAATCACCACAACCGAAATACATGTATTCCAACTAATCCACTCACTGAAGGTACTCCACGTGAGAAACATCACAAACCACCACATCTGAAGCACATACATTCCAGTGTATCTACTCACTGAAGGTACTCCACGTGAGACAGCATAAATCACCACATCTGAAACACATATATTCCAGTTCATCTACTCACTGAAGGTACTACACGTGAGACACATCCCAGATCACCACATCTGAAGCAAATGCCTTCCAGGTTATCTCCTCACTGAAGCTACTCCACGTGAGAAACATCACACATCACAAACATCTGAAGCACAAGTAGTACAGGTGATCCACTCACTGAAGGTACTCTACGTGACAAACATAACAAATCACCAAATCTGAAGCACATCTAGTCCGGGTAATCCAGATTTCTGATGGTACTCCAAGTATGGGGAAAATCACTTTTCACCACACAAGAAACCAACCACACCTGCTTATCCAGTCAGTGAAGGTAATCCAAGTGAAAAACACATCACAGGCAAGCACACATATATCACGTAATCCAATGACTGAAGGTATTCCGAGTGAAAAACATATCACAAAACACCACAACCGAAGTACATTATATTCCAACTCATTCACTCACTCAAGGTACTCCACGTGAGACACATCACAAATCTCCACATCTGAAGCACATATATTCCAGGTCATCTACTCACTGAAGGTACTCCACGTGAGACACATCACAAATCACCACATCTGAAGCACATATCTTCCAGTATCATCTACTCACTGAAGCTACTCAACGTGAGAAACATCACAAATCACAACATCTGAAACACATGTAATCACGTATATCACTTACTGAAGGTACTCCACGTGACAAACATCACAAATCACCACATCTGAAGCACATGTGTCCGGGTAATCCAGTTTCTGATGGTACTCCAAGTGTGGGGAAAATCACTTTTCACCACACAAGAAACACAACCCACCTGCTTATCCAGTCAGTGAAGGTAATCCAAGTGAAAAAAGACATCACAGGCGAAGCACACATATATCACGTAATCCACTCACTGAAGGTACTCCACGTGAGAAACATCACAAATCGCCACATTTGAAGCACATATATTCCAGGTCATCTACTCACTGAAGGTACTCCACGTGAGAAACATCACAAAAACGCCACATTTGAAGCACATATATTCCAGGAAATCCTCTCACTGCAGGTACTCCACGTGATACACATCACAAATCTCCACATCTGAAGCACATATCTTCCAGGTCATCTACTCACTGAAGGTACTCAACGTGGAAACATCACAAATCAAACATCTGAAGCACATGTAATCCGGGTAACCCACTTACTGAAGCTACTCCACGTGACAAACATCACAAATCACCACATCTGAAGCAAATGTTGTCCGGGTAATCCAGTTTCTGATGGTACTCCAAGTGTGGGGAGAATTTCTTTTCACCACACAAGAAACACAAAACACCTGCTAATCCAGTCAGTAAAGGTAATCCAAGTGAAAAATACATTCACAGGGGAATCACACATATATACGTAATCCAATGACTGAAGGTATTCCGAGTGAAAAACATATTACAAATCACCACAACCGAAGTACATATATTCCAACTCATACCACTCACTGAAGGTACTCCACGTGAGAAACATCACAAACCACCACATCTGAAGCACATACATTCCAGGTGATCTACTCACTGAAGGTACTCCACGTGAGACAGCATAAATCACCACATCTGAAACACATATATTCCAGTTCATCTACTCACTGAAGGTACTACACGTGAGACACATCCCAGATCACCACTCTGAAGCAAATGCCTTCCAGGTTATCTCCTCACTGAAGCTACTCCACGTGAGAAACATCACACATCACAACATCTGAAGCACAAGTAGTACAGGTGATCCACTCACTGAAGGTACTCTACGTGACAAACATAACAAATCACCAAATCTGAAGCACATCTAGTCCGGGTAATCCAGATTTCTGATGGTACTCCAAGTATGGGGAAAATCACTTTTCACCACACAAGAAAACGCAACCCACCTGCTTATCCAGTCAGTGAAGGTAATCCAAGTGAAAAAACACATCACAGGCAAAGCACACATATATCACGTAATCCAATGACTGAAGGTATTCCGAGTGAAAAACATACACAAAACACCACAACCGAAGTACATATATTCCAACTCATTCACTCACTCAAGGTACTCCACGTGAGACAACATCACAAATCTCCACATCTGAAGCACATATATTCCAGGTCATCTACTCACTGAAGGTACTCCACGTGAGACACATCACAAATCACCACATCTGAAGCACATATCTTCCAGTTCATCTACTCACTGAAGCTACTCAACGTGAGAAACATCACAAATCACAACATCTGAAACACATGCAATCCACGTAATCCACTTACTGAAGGTACTCCACGTGACAAACATCACAAATCACCACATCTGAAGCACATGTAGTCCGGGTAATCCAGTTTCTGATGGTACTCCAAGTGTGGGGAAAATCACTTTTCACCACACAAGAAACATAACCCACCTGCTTATCCAGTCAGTGAAGGTAATCCAAGTGAAAAAGACATCACAGGCGAAGCACACATATATCACGTAATCCACTCACTGAAGGTACTCCACGTGAGAAACATCACAAATCGCCACATTTGAAGCACATATATTCCAGGTCATCTACTCACTGAAGGTACTCCACGTGAGAAACATCACAAAACGCCACATTTGAAGCACATATATTCCAGGAAATCCTCTCACTGCAGGTACTCCACGTGAGACACATCACAAATCTCCACATCTGAAGCACATATCTTCCAGGTCATCTACTCACTGAAGGTACTCAACGTGAGAAACATCACAAATCACAACATCTGAAGCACATGTAATCCGGGTAACCCACTTACTGAAGCTACTCCACGTGACAAACATCACAAATCACCACATCTGAAGCAAATGTTGTCCGGTAATCCAGTTTCTGATGGTACTCCAAGTGTGGGGAGAATTTCTTTTCACCACACAAGAAACACAAAACACCTGCTAATCCAGTCAGTAAAGGTAATCCGAGTGAAAAATACATCACAGGGGAATCACACATATATAACGTAATCCAATGACTGAAGGTATTCCGAGTGAAAAACATATTACAAATCACCACAACCGAAGTACATATATTCCAACTATCCACTCACTGAAGGTACTCCACGTGAGAAACATCACAAACCACCACATCTGAAGCACATACATTCCAGGTGATCTACTCACTGAAGGTACTCCACGTGAGACAGCATAAATCACCACATCTGAAACACATATATTCCAGTTCATCTACTCACTGAAGGTACTACACGTGAGACACATCCCAGATCACCACATCTGAAGCAAATGCCTTCCAGGTTATCTCCTCACTGAAGCTACTCCACGTGAGAAACATCACACATCACAACATCTGAAGCACAAGTAGTACAGGTGATCCACTCACTGAAGGTACTCTACGTGACAAACATAACAAATCACCAAATCTGAAGCACATCTAGTCCGGGTAATCCAGATTTCTGATGGTACTCCAAGTATGGGGAAAATCACTTTTCACCACACAAGAAACGCAACCCACCTGCTTATCCAGTCAGTGAAGGTAATCCAAGTGAAAAACACATCACAGGCAAGCACACATATATCACGTAATCCAATGACTGAAGGTATTCCGAGTGAAAAACATCACAAAACACCACAACCGAAGTACATATATTCCAACTCATTCACTCACTCAAGGTACTCCACGTGAGACACATCACAAATCTCCACATCTGAAGCACATATATTCCAGGTCATCTACTCACTGAAGGTACTCCACGTGAGACACATCACAAATCACCACATCTGAAGCACATATCTTCCAGATCATCTACTCACTGAAGCTACTCAACGTGAGAAACATCACAAATCACAACATCTGAAACACATGCAATCCACGTAATCCACTTACTGAAGGTACTCCACGTGACAAACATCACAAATCACCACATCTGAAGCACATGTAGTCCGGGTAATCCAGTTTCTGATGGTACTCCAAGTGTGGGGAAAATCACTTTTCACCACACAAGAAACACAACCCACCTGCTTATCCAGTCAGTGAAGGTAATCCAAGTAAAAAAGACATCACAGGCGAAGCACACATATATCACGTAATCCACTCACTGAAGGTACTCCACGTGAGAAACATCACAAATCGCCACATTTGAAGCACATATATTCCAGGTCATCTACTCACTGAAGGTACTCCACGTGAGAAACATCACAAAACGCCACATTTGAAGCACATATATTCCAGGAAATCCTCTCACTGCAGGTACTCCACGTGAGACACATCACAAATCTCCACATCTGAAGCACATATCTTCCAGGTCATCTACTCACTGAAGGTACTCAACGTGAGAAACATCACAAATCACAATATCTGAAGCACATGTAATCCGGGTAACCCACTTACTGAAGCTACTCCACGTGACAAACATCACAAATCACCACATCTGAAGCAAATGTTGTCCGGGTAATCCAGTTTCTGATGGTACTCCAAGTGTGGGGAGAATTTCTTTTCACCACACAAGAAACACAAAACACCTGCTAATCCAGTCAGTAAAGGTAATCCAAGTGAAAAATACATCACAGGCGAAGCACACATATATAACGTAATCCAATGACTGAAGGTATTCCGAGTGAAAAACATATTACAAATCACCACAACCGAAGTACATATATTCCAACTCATCCACTCACTGAAGGTACTCCACGTGAGACACATCACAAATCACCACATCTGAAGCACATATATTCCAGGTCATCTACTCACTGAAGCTACTCCACGTGAGACACATCACAAATCACCAAATCTGAAGCACATATATTCCAACACATCTACTCACTGAGGCTCCTCCACGTGACAAACATCACAAATCACAACATTTGAGGCACATGTAGTACAGGTGATCCACTCACTGAAGGTACTCCACGTGACAAACATCACAAATCATCAAATCTGAAGCACATGTAGTCCGGGTAATCCAGTTTCTGATGGTTATCCAAGTGTGGGGAAAATCACTTTTCACCACTCAAAAACACAAAACACCTACTAATCCACTCAGTGAAGGTACTCCAAGTGAACAACACATCACAGGGAAGCACACATATATTACGTAATCCAGTCAACGATATACTTTAAGTCAAAAGTAAAGCAGACAGGCAGACGAAAGAAACACAGCAGATATGTGAAGACAATTCATCAGGCAGACAGATAGACAGAAACACAGACAGACAGACAAACAGACAGACAGAACACATATAGACAGAAAAAAAACAACTAACGAATGATATTACCAGAAGAAAGGATAATAGAGGCAGTGTGAATCTAGGCGAAAAAAAATGATCGTTTGTCGGACAGATATACAATAAAAACACAACACCAAACAACTAAGGTGTGTGCACAGCCATACAGTCACACATACATTACATAAAAAAACATCTCCTATAAACCATGAACAAAGAACTAAATCCAAATTATCTAAAATATACTACTCAAAAGAATTTAAGGGCCGCATTCATTTTTTATATGGTTTACATAATACAGCGTAGCATAAAACATGAAATGTTTATGGCCAATTTAATCACTCAGAGTGTGACAAGTGCTTCACAGAAAACTGGTTTTGGCAATTGTTCAGTCGAATTTGTGTCAAAGATGTTACCCTGGTCCGCAAAAGAAGCTCAAAAACCACGAGAAAAAGGTCGCAATTTGAGTGCGCCTAGCTGGCGCAGCAGTGTTCGGTTGTCTGAAAACTGCATTGCACATGCAAGCCAGACCTTTAATGAACACTTGTCAACCTGATTCGCTGACCAGTGGCTTTATTAAGGGCCGCTTCTGGGGGTGTGTTCAAACATGCTACCAAGACGCAAACTTAGTGACGCTGAGAGAGGGATGGTTGTGGCCTGGCTACAAGAAGGCGTGGCGGTCCGAGAAGTTGGCAGACAAACTTAGAGTAACACATTGTGTCATTCAAAGACTGAGAGACCGGTACAACAACTATGGGACAGTTCAAGAAGCACGCAGACCTGGACGCCCCAGAGCGACCAACAGACGACAGGATCGCTTCATCACACTGGCGGCACTACGCAATAGAACCGCCACCGCCACGTGCTCAGGGGGCAGCTGAGAGCAGCCAGCAACGTCCTCGTCAGCGACCAGACGGTTCGCAACCGCCTGCGTGAGGCCAACATGCGGTCAAGGCGTCGAGCATTGCGACCTCCACTGACCAGAGCTCACTGTGCTGCTCGTCTGGCTTGGGCTTAACGACACCTGGCCTGGACAAGGCATCAGTGGTCCAGGGTGCTCTTTTCTGATGAATCCCGCTACACCCTGTCCTTCAACGACGGCAGGATTCGCGCCTGGAGGCGTGTTGGAGAGCGCTTCATTGACGCCACTGTTGCGGAGCACGACCGCTATGGTGGTGGGTCCCTGATGGTATGGGGTGGCTTCAGTCTTCATCACAGAACACCCCTGCACAGTGTCCAGGGCTACCTGACCGGTGTAGCCTACAGGGACGACATTCTGGAGCCAATCGCTGTACCAGCTTCGCAGGCCATGGGACCAGGAGCCATACTACAGGACGATAAAGCCAGGCCGCACAGAGCTCGGGTCGTACAGAACTTTCTCCAGCAGCAGCAAGTCACTAGGATGGACTGGCCTGCCCGCTCACCCGATCTGAACCCCATCGAACATCTTTGGGATGTTCTGGGCCGTCGTATACGCAACAACCGCCCTCCTGCACACAATCTCGACGTCCTGTTCAGGAATCTGGAGCAGGAGTGGCAGGCGATCCCCCAGAACAACCTCCAGACTTTGGTCAGATCCACGAGACAGTGCTGCCTTGACTGCATCAACGCCAATGGCGGTCACACACGATATTGACTCTTGACATTCTGGCAGTCGGTTGTTCTGAATTTCCAAAATGGGGGTGTGTCCATGTCAATGAAATTTTCGCGATAATTGATTTGCACTTCTTGATGAAATTGTGTCCAATCGATTATCAAATGATTGAATTAAATGTTTGTTGGTTGATTTCAGCTATCGGACTTATGAGTTATTATTGGGGTGTGATAAACTGTGTGGCCCTTAAATTCATTTGCGTAGTATAATTACTCACCCCTCTCCTGATGTAGAACACGTGAGTATGGTAATCCAGTCTGTCAAGGTACTCCAAGTGAAGAAAACTCACCATCACAAGCGACGTCCATATCAAGTAGTTAATCCACTCAGTGAAGGTAATCCAAGTGAAAAACATATCATAGGCGAAGCACACATATATCACGTAATCCAATGACTGAAGGTATTCCGAGTGAAAAACATATCACAAATCACTACAACCGAAGTACATATATTCCAACTCATCCACTCACTGAAGCTACTCCACGTGAAAAACATCATATATTGCCACATTTGAAGCACATATATTCCAGGTCATCTACTCACTGAAGGTACTCCACGTGAGAAACATCACAACTCACCACATCTGAAGCACATATATTCCAGGAAATCCACTCACTGAAGGTACTCCACGTGAGACACATCACAAATCACTACATCTGAAACACATATATTCCAGGTCATCTACTCACTTAAGCTACTCCACGTGAGACACATCACAAATCACCACATCTGAAGCACATGTAGTTCAGGTGATCCACTTACGGAAGGTACTCCACATGACCAACATCACAAATCACCACATCTGAAGCACATGCTGTCCAGGTAATCCAGTTTCTGATGGTATTCCAAGTGTGGGGAAAATCACTTTTCACCACAAAAGAAACACAAACCACCGGCTAATCCAGTCAGCGAAGGTAATCCAAGTGAAACACACATCACAGGCGAAGCACACATATATCACGCAATCCAATGAATAAAGGAATTCCGAGTGAAAAACATATCACAAATAACCACAACCGAAGCACATATATTCCAACTCATCCACTCACTGAAGGTACTCCACGTGAGAAACATCACAAATCACAACATCTGAAGCACCTGTAGTTCAGGTGATCCAGTCACTGAAAGTACTCCACGTGACAAACATCATAAATCACCACATCTGAAGCACATGTAGTCCGTGTAATCCAGTTTCTGATGGTACTCCAAGTAACAAACATCACAAATCACCACATCTGAAGCACATGTAGTCCGGGTAATCCACTTTCTGATGGTACTGCAAGTGTCCAAGTGTGGGGAAAATCACTTTTCACCACACAAGAAACACAAACCACCTGCTAATCCAGTCAGTGAAGGTAATCCAAGTGAAAAACACATCACAGGCGAAGCACGTATATCCCACGCAATCCAATGACTGACGGTATTCAGATTAAAAAACATATCACAAATCACCACAACCGAAGCACATATATTCCAACACATCCACTCACTAAAGGCACTCCACGTGAGACACATCGCAAATCACCACATCTGAAGCACATATATTCCAGGTCATCTACTCACTGAAGCTACTCCACGTGAGACACATCACAAATCAAAACATCTGAAGCACATGTAGTCCGGGTAATCCAGTTTCTCATGGTACTCCAAGTAACAAACATCACAAATCACCAAATCTGAAGCACATGTAGTCCGGGTAATCCAGTTTCTGATGGTACTGTAAGTGTCCAAGTGTGGGGAAAATCACTTTTCACCACACAAGAAACACAAAACCACCTGCTAATCCAGTCAGTGAAGGTAATCCAAGTGAAAAACACATCACAGGCGAAGCACATATATCCCACGCAATCCAATGACTGAAGGTATTCCGAGTGAAAAACATATCACAAATCACCACAACCGAAGCACTTATATTCCAACTCATCCACTCACTGAAGGTACTCCACGTGAGACACATCGCAAATCACTACATCTGAAGCACATATATTCCAGGTCATCTACTCACTGAAGCTACTCCACGTGAGACACATCACAAATCACATCTAAAGCACTTATATTCCAGGTCATCTACTAACTGAAGGTCAACGTGAGACACATGACAAATCACCACATCTGAAGCACATATATTCCAGGTCATCTACTCACTGAAGCTACTCCACGTGAGTAACACCACAAAACACAACATCTGAAGCACATGTAGTCAAGGTAATCCACATACTGAAGGTACTTCACGTGACAAACATCAAAACTCACCACATCTCAAGCTCATGTAGTCCGGGTAATCCAGTTTCGGATGGTAATACAAGTGAAAAACGCATCACAGGCGAATCACACATATACCACATAATCCAATGACTGAAGATTTTCCGAGTGAATGCATCACAAATCACAACAACTGAAGCACATATATTCCAACTCGTCCATTCACTGAAGAAACTCCACGTGAGAAACGTCACAAATCACCACAACCGAAGCACATATATTCCAGGTCATCTACCCCCTGAAGGTACTCCACGTGACACATCACAAATCACCACATCTGAAACACATACATTCCAGGTCATCTACTCAGTGAAGCTACACCACGTGAGAAACATCATATATCACAACATCTGAAGCACATGTAGTTCAGGTGATCCACTTACTTCAGGTACTCCAAGTAACAAACATCACAAATCACCACATCTGAAGCACATGTAGTCCGTGTAATCCACTTTCTGATGGTACTCCAGGTGTGGGGAAAATCACTTTTCACCACACAAGAAACACAAACCACCTGCTAATCCAGTCAGCGAAGTTAATCCTAGTGAAAAACACATCACAGGCGAAGCACACATATATCACGTAATCCAATGACTCAAGGTATTCCCAGAGGAAAATATATCACAAATCACCACAACCGAAGCACATATATTCCAACTCATCCACTCACTGAAGAAAGTCCGCGTGAGACACATCACAAATCATCACATCTAAAGCACATATATTCCAGGTCATCTTCTCACTTAAGCTACTCCACGTGAGACACATCACAAATCACCACATCTGAAGCACATGTAGTTCAGGTGATCCACTTACGGAAGGTACTCCACATGTCCAACATCATAAATCACCACATCTGATGCACATGTAGTCCGTGTAATCCAGTTTCTGATGGTACTCCAAATGTGGGGAAAAACACTTTTCACCACAAAAGAAACACAAACCACCTGCTAATCCAGTCAGCGAAGGTTATCCATGTGATTTTAAACACATCACAGGCGAGCACACATATATCACGTAATCCAGTGCCTAAAGGTATTCCGAGTGAAAAACATATCAGAAATCACCACAACCGACGCACATATATTCCAACTCATCCACTCACTGAAGGTACTCCACGTGAGAAACATCACAAAACAGAACATCTGAAGCACCTGTAGTTCAGGTGATCCAGTCACTGAAAGTACTCCACGTGACAAACATCATAAATCACCACATCTGAAGCACATGTAGTCCGTGTAATCCAGTTTCTGATGGTACTCCAAGTAACAAACATCACAAATCACCACATCTGAAGCACATGTAGTCCGGGTAATCCACTTTCTGATGGTACTCCAAGGGTCCAAGTGTGGAGAAAATCACTTTTCACCACACAAGAAACACAAACCCCCTGCTAATCCAGTCAGTGAAGGTAATCCAAGTGAAAAACACATCACAGGCGAAGCACATATATCTCACGCAATCCAATGACTGAAGGTATTCCGAGTGAAAACCATATCACAAATCACCACAACCGAAGTACATATATTCCAACTCATCCACTCACTGAAGGTACTCCACGTGAGCCACATCGCAAATCACCACATCTGAAGCACATATATTCCAAGTCATCTACTCACTGAAGCTACTCCACGTGAGACACATCACAAATCAAAACATCTGAAGCACATGTAGTCCGGGTAATCCAGTTTCTCATGGTAATCCAAGTAACAAACATCACAAATCACCACATCTGAAGCACATGTAGTCCGGGTAATCCAGTTTCTGATGGTACTGCAAGTGTCCAAGTGTGGGGAAAATCACTTTTCACCACACAAGAAACACAAACCACCTGCTAATCCAGTCAGTGAAGGTAATCCGAGTGAAAAACAAATCATAGGCGAAGCACACATATATCACGTAATCCAATGACTGAAGGTATTCCGAGTGAAAAACATCACAAATCACCACAACCGAAGCACATATATTCCAACTTTTCCACTCACTGAAGGTACTCCACGTGAGACACATCACAAATCAAAACATCTGAAGCACTTATATTCCAGGTCATCTACTAACTGAAGGTCAACGTCAGACACATGACAAATCACCACATCTGAAGCACATATATTCCAGGTCATCTACTCACTGAAACTACTCCACTTGAGTAACACCACTAATCACAACATCTGAAGCACCTGTACTCCAGGTAATCCACTTACTGAAGGTACTCAACATGACAAACATCAAAAATCACCACATCTGAAGCTCATGTAGTCCGAGTAATCCAGTTTCTGATGGTACTCCACGTGTGGGGAAAATCATTTTTCACCACACAAGAAACACAAACCACCTGCTAATCCAGTCAGTGAAGGTAATACAAGTGAAAAACGCATCACAGGCGAAACACACATACATCACATAATCCAATGACTGAAGGCATTCCGAGTGAAAAGCATCACAAATCACCACAACTGAAGCACATATATTCCAACTCGTCCATTCTCTGAAGAAACTCCACGTCAGAAACATCACAAATCACCACAACCGAAGCACATATATTCCAGGTCATCTACCTCCTGAAGGTACTCCAGGTGACACATCACAAATCACCACATCTGAAGCGCATACATTCCAGGTCATCTACTCACTGAAGCTACTCCACGTGAGAAACATAACAAATCACAACATCTGAAGCACATGTAGTCCAGATGATCCACTTACTTCAGGTACTCCAAGTAACAAACATCACAAATCACCACATGTGAAGCATATGTAGTCCGTGTAATCCACTTTCTGATGGTACTCCAAGTATGGGGAAAATCACTTTTCACTACACAAGAAACACAAACCACCTGCTAATCCAGTCAGCGAAGTTAATCCTAGTGAAAAACACATCACAGGCGAAGCACACATATATCACGTAATCCAATGACTCAAGGTATTCCGAGTGAAAAACATATCACAAATCACCACAACCGCCGCACATATATTCCAACTCATCCACTCACTGAAGGTACTCCACGTGAGAAACATCACAAATCACAACATCTGAAGCACATGCAGTTCAGATGATCCAGTCACTGAAAGTACTCCAAGTAACAAACATCACAAATCACCACATCTGAAGCACATGTAGTCCGAGTAATCCACTTTCTGATGGTACTCCAAGTGTCCAAGTGTGGGGAAAATCACTTTTCACCACACAAGAAACACAAACCACCTGCTAATCCAGTCAGCGAAGGTAATCCAAGTGATAAACACATCACAGGCGAAGCACACGTATATCACGTAATCCAATGACTGAAGGTATTCCGAGTGGAAAAGATATCACAAATCACCACAACCGACGCACAAATATTCCAATTCATCCACTCACTGAAGGTACTCCACGTGAGAAACATCACAAATCACATCTGAAGCACCTGTAGTTCAGGTGATCCAGTCACTGAAAGTACTCCATGTGACAAACATCATAAATCACCACATCTGAAGCACATGTAGTCCGGGTAATCCACTTTCTGATGGTACTCCAAGTGTCCAAGTGTGGGAGAAATCACTTTTTACCACACAAGAAACACAAACCACCTGCTAATCCAGTCAGTGAAGGTTATCCAAGTGAAAAACACATCACAGACGAAGCACATATATCCCACACAATCCAATGACTGAAGGTATTCCGAGTGAAAAACAAATCACAAATCACCACAACCGAAGCACATATATTCCAACTCATCCACTCACTGAAGGTACTCCACGTGAGACACATCGCAAATGACCACATCTGAAGCACATATATTCCAGGTCATCTACTCACTGGAGCTACTCCACGTGAGACACATCACAAATCAAAACATCTGAAGAACATGTAGTCCGGGTAATCCAGTTTCTCATGGTGTCACGGACAAAAAAAAAAAAAAAAAAAGAAGCTGTAATCGTGGCCAGTCGCCAGCCAGTTCAATTGGACATAAGTTCCAAACTCAAACATCCTGGTTTCCAGGTAGACGACTGCATGTGTCGCGTCAGCCAATTAGGCACGGCGAGGAGGCTATTCTCTAGTCCTTCACGGAGACGGCACCGTCCTGCAGACAGACTGAGTGGCTTGACCAACCTCTCAATAGGTCTGGCCAGACGGATCTCTGCGTCTAGGTCAGACTGATACAGCTAATTTACAAGACCAGTGCCCACAGTTAAGTCAGACATCGCCCTGGTTAAAGTAGGAAGGGGGGAGGTATTGTGTAGTGGGGGTGAAACTAAGTTAATTAATTAAATGACCCATTGATCACCACAGAGAGCAAGGCCGGTAGATGTTGCGGGAGACTTTGATTATTTGCATGTCCAATGAAATTAGAGGGGAGGTAACCTCGGCACAAGGTGGGAAAAACACTGACCAATGGTACTCACCTTTTTGACAGGTAGGAAGAGAATAAGAAAGCTATGGGAGTGAGAGCTCGGGGAGGAAAAGGAGAGGGGGAGAGAGAGAGGTTCTGAGAGTAGGCTCTGCACGAATGAAGAGGAGGGAGATGAGAGGGGGAGCGAAGAGAACCGTGTTGAAGCATTAGCACCATATAGAGTCTGCAGAGGAAGGACTAAGGAGAGATGTTGAGAGGGAGAGTTGCTAACTGATGAAGAAAAAAAAAAGAGAAAAAAAAGCAACCATGTCCATTTGATAGAGCAGACCAGGAGAGAGAGAGAGAGAGAGAGAGAGAGAGAGAGAGAGAGAGAGAGAGAGAGAGAGAGAGAGAGAGAGAGAGAGAGAGAGTGCAATGCGTTAGTGCAGGAAGGAAGAAAGGAGAACAGATCAATGTCTGGTAGTCACTATTCAATTTGAACCGGGGTTCGACCTCATACCTGGCAGCGCCACTTCCATCAGGCAGAACCACAGGCCAACGCCAGTAACCTGACCAGTGCCAGCGGTCCACCCTGACCAGTGCCAGCGGTCCAACCTGACCAGTGCCAGCAGTTGTGTTGTGACTGGTGCTTGTGAAAGTGACAGTGAAAAGGAAAAAAAAAAGAGAAGAAAAGGAAAAACAGTGATTCGTGAATAGTTTAAGATCACCTGGCCAGGTAAAGTAGAAAGTCTGTTTATACCCGGGTTAGTTATGATGATTTAGATAAATGTTCTTTTTCTTGAAAAAAAAAAGAAGAAATATATATTTGTGAAATTTCAAGGAAAGAGAGAATGGTTTTTTTTTTTTTGGACTCCATGTGCATTGATGTTTTTTTTTCCTGATTATGTGTAGTAAAGTTATAGACTTTACTAGTGGTTTGATGTGACGAATGCATGATATATGAATGAGATTGTAAGCAAGCTGTGAGTGTGTTTGGGCTGTGCGCTAGTCCTTCCTCCACTGACTTACCCGAGGTTGACAATTTATTGGCGAGCCTGCCAGGATATTCTGGCCCATTTATTATAATTGTTCAACTTCTCAGAGAGGAAGCTGGGTGGGATTCAAGTACTGTAATCCTAAGACAAGGTAGTGTCTTACTGTATGTCTCCAAGATAGTTAAATACTAGGCTTGGCATTGCTTCCAAGATAGTTAACACTAGGCTTGGCATTTCAACCCCAGAGTACTTATTTTCGCACAGATTGCCTATAATTCGCTCTCATAGTTGGGTCAGGCCCTAGGCGTCTTATAAAAACTAATTACGTTGTCCCAAGCTAATATTATTATTCATAGGATTGTGCTATTACGTCACTCGTGTCGGTAACCACCAGTTTGGCTGTCGTAGTAGTAAAATCTTGTTCAAAAAAAAAAAAGAAAAAAAAAATATAATGGCGGACGAAAAGAACACCCCTATCGAACAACTTGTGAGCGTCGCTCGTGATTTAGGCTACTCGGAGAAGAGTTGCGAGCATTCGTTGAACCCAACAAAAGATGGAAAGAGATGAGCGAGCGGAAAGACGCCGTGTCGCAGTAGAAATAGCAGAGCAGGAAACAGAAAGATTAAGGATTCAAGCTAGCGAAACGCAGGAAACAGAAAGATTAAGGATCCAATTAGAGTTAGAGAGAGAGTGAGAATACAGAGGGAGACCACTGATGATGGTAGTCCAGTTTCCAGTGACCCTGTGCGCAGTTATGCCCCCGACCAAAGTTGCCAAAATTCTCTGAAGGATCAGATTCGATCGATGCGTACATCAGTCGTTTTGAAACGTTTGCTACAAGTCAGGGTTGGCCTTCAGAAGAGTGGGCAGTCATTTTGTCAGCGCTATTGACGGGTAAGGCATTACAGATTTTCACTGCGTTACCAGCAGACCAACAATCTGATTTTGGTGCTGTGAAGGAGTCTTTGATGAAGGGATTTGACCTCACAGAGGAGGGGTTTAGAAAGAAATTTCGATCAGCTAGATTACAAGCAGGTGAAACGTACACTCAGTTTGGTGCACGTCTAGATCACTATTTTGAGAAGTGGTTAGAGTTGAGTGGTACGAGAAAGGAGTTCGCTGAATTGAAAGAGCTGGTTATGAAAGAGATTTTGTCAGGTTGCAGTCCAGAGTTAATTATACATTTGAAGGAGAGACAGCCAGAGACAGCAGGGGAGTTGCTGAAGTTAGCAGAGGTGTATAGGGAGGCACGTTTGGGCACTAAGGTGCAGGAGAAACAGGTGCCAGGCACAGGTGAGAAGAGTGCAAGGAGACTAGGGGAGTTTTCTGCAAAGTCTGCAAACCCAGTGATGGGGCAGAAAGGAGGACAAAGGGACAATAGGTGTTTCATTTGTCACAAGAAGGGACATGTGGCGAGGGATTGTCGCACGAGGTTCCAGAAGGCAGCAGCCTTGCAAGAGGTTGATAAGGGTCGCCAGGGGAAACGACCTGCAGTGGAACCAAAAGGGATCCAATCTGAAGAGGGTGGAGTGCAGCCTATGGCTAGTGCTGGACAGCAGTCAGTGTCAGGGATGGAGGGCACTAGGCTGAGTGGCTCATTACCAGTGGAAGAAGGGTGGATTGGCCAGCAGAGGGTGAAAGTGTTACGGGACACTGGTTGTTCATGTGGTGTGGTGAGAACAACGCTGGTCGAGGAAGGGGATTTGACGGGGCAAATCCAGACCTGTACTCTAATCGATGGCACTGTGAGGGAGTTCCCAGTTGCTAAGATAGAAGTACGTACCCCTTACTTCTCAGGCGAGTTGTCTGCGCTGGTGATGGAGAAACCCCTTTATGATTTGGTCATTGGAAATATTCCAGGTGCAAGGGATCCAGGGGATCCTGAGTTGTTGACTGCTACAGGGGCAGCAGTTCAAACACGGAGCAAGAAGGGGGAAAAGGCTGATAAACCATTAGTCGTTCCAGCAAGGAAGTCAGGCATAGATGTGTCGCCTGATGAGTTTAGGGCAGCGCAGGAACAAGACCCTTCGCTCGTGAAGTCTTGGGAGTTGGCAAGAGGTGGGGAGAAACAGGTGGTTAGAGGAGGTGAGACAGAATTTCTGGTGAAAGGCGGGTTGTTGTACCGAGTGTTCACCAAGGGGAAGACAGGTAAGGTGACAACTCAGTTAGAGGTACCAGCATGTTATCGTGACACTGTCATGTCAGTGGGTCACGAGTCGTTCATGGCGGGTCATCTCGGCACCGGCAAAACAGCTGACCGAATCCTTGATGATTTTCACTGGCCAGGTGCAATGGCAGACATAAAGCGGTTCTGCATGTCATGTGATGTGTGTCAAAGGTCAGCCACAAGAGGGGTGAAGAGGAAGGCGCCTCTTAAACAGCCCCCTTTAATTGACACACCATTCAGGAGAGTGGCTATTGATCTGATTGGCCCAATCTCGCCCTGTTCCCAAGGTGGGCACAGGTATGTGTTGACGCTCGTGGATTACGCGACCAGATATCCAGAAGCAGTCGCATTGAAAGGCGTAGATACGCAACAGGTCGCTGAAGGGCTAGTAGACATCTTTTCTCGCGTGGGCGTACCATCACAAATTCTCAGTGACAGGGGGTCACAGTTCACCTCAGGCGTGATGAGGGAGGTCAACAGGCTGCTAGGGATCACACAGCTTCTCACTACCCCATACCACCCACAATGTAATGGCTTGGTGGAAAGATTCAATGGTGTGCTGAAGGGCATCTTAAAGAAACTCTGTGAGGAAAGACCAGCAGATTGGGATCGCTACATTCCAGCGGCTCTGTTCGCCTACAGGGAAGCCCCTCAGGAGAGCACAGGCTTTTCACCATTTGAGCTGCTGTATGGGCGGACGGTTAGGGGACCAGTGTGTATTCTCAAAGAGCTATGGTCCGGAGAACAGGAGTCAGAAGAGGTCAAAACCACTTATCAGTATGTGGTGGACCTACGCAACAGGCTAGAGGAGACATGTAAGGTTGCAAGGGAAAGTTTGCAGGAGGCTTGGGTCGTGCAGAAGAAGCAATATGACAGGAAGGTGAGGAAGCAATCCCTCAAGGTGGGAGATCAAGTCCTGTTACTGCTTCCCACGGATCACAACAAGCTGCTGATGCATTGGAAAGGACCATTCGCCATCATTGAAAAGGTAGATCAGGATTACCGAATTGATGTGAATGGAAAACCAAAACTTTTCCATGCGAATTTGCTCCGCAAATATATTCAGCGTGAGACTCAGCACATAGGCGCAGCAGCAATCATTGATGGAGGTGAAGGATACCCAGCAGAAGAAGGAGAGATTTTGTTGCCTGAGTTTCCAGGAGAAGAGTCATACAGGGATATGTCACTGTATGAAGGGCTAGACAGTAGGAGACAGGAGGAAGTTAGGGGGCTCCTAAAACAGTATAGGGCGTCCCTGACTGATAAACCAGGCAGGACAACTTTAGAGACCTGTACAGTGGAGTTAACATCGCAAAAACCCGTACATGTGAAAGCCTACCCGGTCCCGTATGCCACCAAACAAGTGATCGAGGAGGAGGTGGAAAAGATGTTGGACCTTGGGGTGATTGAACCTCCAAATCATCGTATAGTGCACCCGTCGTTCTAGTGAGGAAAAAGTCAGGTGAGCATCGATTCTGTGTTGACTATAGGCGTCTGAACAGTGTCACCAAGGTCGATGCAGAAGTCATACCGAACATGGAAGACCTGTTCGCTCAGATCGCCACAAGCAAGAGCAAGTATTTCACCAGGATAGATCTGAGCAAGGGTTATTGGCAAATAGCCTTGAGTGAGGACTCAAAGGAAGTCACAGCATTCTCCACTCCTATGGGGTTATATCAGTGGCGAGTACTTCCTTTTGGTATGGTCAACGCACCTGCAGTTTTCTCTCGGATGATGAGGAAGTTATTGACGGGTTTGGAAGGCGTAGTGAATTTCATGGACGACATTCTGATAGCATCTGAGACATGGGAGGAGCATATGAGGCAGTTAGTGGCAGTTCTAGAGAGGTTGAGACGAGCCAATCTCACAGCCAGACCAACAAAGTGCCAGACTGGTTTTCCAAGTCTGGAGTTCCTAGGTTTTGTTGTTGGAGGCGACACGAAGCAGCCAGAAAAGGGAAAGGTGGAGAAGATGATGAATTCAAAGAGACCAAAGACCAAAACAGAAGTCAGGAGTCTGCTAGGTTTTATTGGTTTTTACAGGGAGTTTGTACCAAATTTCGCAGCAATCACGAGTCCTCTCAGTGATTTGGTCAAGGCAGGGAAACCGGCAGTGGTCGAGTGGTCGGACGCTGCAGAGCAAGCACTGCAGACAGTGCTAGAAAGACTAGGTTCCCGTCCCATCTTGAAGCTACCGGATATGTCAAAACCATTTTTGTTGCGTACAGATGCATCAGGTGGTGGAGCAGGTGCAGTATTGTTGCAGGAGCACGAAGGGGTTGAGTTTCCTGTGAAGTATGCTAGCAGGAAGTTGACGAAGTGTGAAGAAGGGTACGCAACGGTAGAAGGAGTGTTTGGCTGTTGTGTGGGCCGTGCAGAAATTTCACAAATACTTGTATGGGAAAGAGTTCGTGGTAGAGACTGATCATCAACCACTCAAGTTCCTGCAGGAGGCGCAGCTGAAAAACAGCAGGGTGCTGCGTTGGGCAATCGCACTGCAGCCCTACAGGTACCGAGTTCAGTACATCCCAGGTCGACAGAACGTAGGAGCTGACTATTTAAGTCGTGTAGTCTAGCAAGCTGCAACTCAGAGGAAGTCAGTCATATCCGGGGTGCATGGCTACTTTGTAAATAATATGGGTTGATTACAGTTAGGCTGAGTGGATATGGGTTCATTCCCATTTGGTTATGGTCCATATTGTTTTATGAGACTTGTTCATGTAAACGTAGTTATGTTTGGAGCATACAGTCGTTTGTGTAGTAATGTACTGTTTGCGATAAGTGAGGATGGAGATTCCTCAGTGAGGTGTCATGGATCATGGTCATATTAGATTGTGCTCTTCATAGTAGTTGTGAAGAGAAGAGGTGGCAATTCCGCAGGTAGAGGGATTGCATAGGTGCGCACAGAGTTTATCAGAAAATGAGTTGAAATAAGGCAAAAGCGCACGCCCAATGATAACCCATTGGGGTCATATTCATTAGTGATATATGCTTACAATTTGTAAACCGTTTGTTGTAAATAATTCTGAAAAATCTTGCACGTGCAGCTGTGGTGTCAGCAAATTCGGTTGTTGTTGTTTTTTTTTTACCGTTGTTTTGAGACAATGCTGAGCATACTCTTTTGCAAGGGGGAAATTGTCACGGACAAAAAAAAAGCTGTAATCGTGGCCAGTCGCCAGCCAGTTCAATTGGACATAAGTTCCAAACTCAAACATCCTGGTTTCCAGGTAGACGACTGCATGTGTCGCGTCAGCCAATTAGGCACGGCGAGGAGGCTATTCTCTAGTCCTTCACGGAGACGGCACCGTCCTGCAGACAGACTGAGTGGCTTGACCAACCTCTCAATAGGTCTGGCCAGACGGATCTCTGCGTCTAGGTCAGACTGATACAGCTAATTTACAAGACCAGTGCCCACAGTTAAGTCAGACATCGCCCTGGTTAAAGTAGGAAGGGGGGAGGTATTGTGTAGTGGGGGTGAAACTAAGTTAATTAATTAAATGACCCATTGATCACCACAGAGAGCGAGGCCGGTAGATGTTGCGGGAGACTTTGATTATTTGCATGTCCAATGAAATTAGAGGGGAGGTAACCTCGGCACAAGGTGGGAAAAACACTGACCAATGGTACTCACCTTTTTGACAGGTAGGAAGAGAATAAGAAAGCTATGGGAGTGAGAGCTCGGGGAGGAAAAGGAGAGGGGGAGAGAGAGAGGTTCTGAGAGTAGGCTCTGCACGAATGAAGAGGAGAGAGATGAGAGGAGGAGCGAAGAGAACCGTGTTGAAGCATTAGCACCATATAGAGTCTGCAGAGGAAGGACTAAGGAGAGATGTTGAGAGGGAGAGTTGCTAACTGATGAAGAAAAAAAAAGAGAGAGGAGAAAAAAAAAGCAACCATGTCCATTTGATAGAGCAGACCAGGAGAGAGAGAGAGTGCAATGCGTTAGTGCAGGAAGGAAGAAAGGAGAACAGATCAATGTCTGGTAGTCACTATTCAATTTGAACCGGGGTTCGACCTCATACCTGGCAGCGCCACTTCCATCAGGCAGAACCACAGGCCAACGCCAGTAACCTGACCAGTGCCAGCGGTCCACCCTGACCAGTGCCAGCGGTCCAACCTGACCAGTGCCAGCAGTTGTGTTGTGACTGGTGCTTGTGAAAGTGACAGTGAAAAGGAAAAAAAAAAGAGAAGAAAAGGAAAGACAGTGATTCGTGAATAGTTTAAGATCACCTGGCCAGGTAAAGTAGAAAGTCTGTTTATACCCGGGTTAGTTATGATGATTTAGATAAATGTTCTTTTTCTTGAAAAAAAAAAAAAAAAATATATTTGTGAAGTTTCAAGGAAAGAGAGAATGTTTTGTTTTTTTTTGGACTCCATGTGCATTGATGTTTTTTTTTTCCCTGATTATGTGTAGTAAAGTTATAGACTTTACTAGTGGTTTGATGTGACGAATGCATGATATATGAATGAGATTGTAAGCAAGCTGTGAGTGTGTTTGGGCTGTGCGCTAGTCCTTCCTCCACTGACTTACCCGAGGTTGATACATGGTACTCCAAGTAACAAACATCACAAATCACCACATCTGAAGCACATGTAGTCCGGGTAATCCAGTTTCTGATGGTACTCCAAGTGTCCAAGTGTGGGGAAAATCACTTTTCACCAAACAAGAAACACAAAACACCTGCTAATCCAGTCAGTGAAGGTAATCCAAGTGAAAAACACATCATAGGCGAAGCACACATATATCACGTAATCCAATGACTGAAGGTATTCCGAGCGAAAAACATATCACAAATCACCACAACCGAAGCACATATATTCCAACTCTTCCACTCACTGAAGGTACTCCACGTGAGACACATCACAAATCACCACATCTAAAGCACTTATATTCCAGGTCATCTACTAACTGAAGGTCAACGTGAGACACATGACAAATCATCACATCTGAAGCACATATATTCCAGGTCATCTACTCACTGAAACTACTCCACGTGAGTAACACCACAAATCACCACATCTGAAGTACATGTAGTCCAGGTAATCCACATACTGAAGGTACTTCACGTGACAAACATCAAAACTCACCACATCTGAAGCTCATGTAGTCCGGGTAATCCAGTTTCGGATGGAACTCAAAGTGTGGGGAAAATCACTTTTCACCACACAAGAAACACAAACCACCTGCTAATCCAGTCAGTGAAGGTAATACAAGTGAAAAACGCATCACAGGCGAAACACACATATATCACGTAATCCAATGACTCAAGGTATTCCGAGTGAAAAGCATCACAAATCACCACAACTGAAGCACATATATTCCAACTCGTCCATTCACTGAAGAAACTCCACTGAGAAACATCACAAATCACCACAACCGAAGCACATATATTCCAGGTCATCTACTCCTGAAGGTACTCACGGTGACACATCACAAATACACACAACATCACCATCATCTGAAGCGCATACTCCAGATCAATCCTCTCACATGAAGTCATTACATCCAAGTGAGAAATATCACAAATACACAACATCTGAAGCACATGTAGTCCAGTGATCCACTTCTCAGGTACTCCAAGTAACAAACATCACAAATCACCACATCTGAAGCACATGTAGTCCGTGTAATCCAGTTTCTGATGGTACTCCAAGTAGTGGGGAAAATCACTTTTCACCACACAAAAAACACAATCAACCATGCTAATCCAGTCAGCGAAGGTAATCCAAGTGAAAAAACACATCACAGGCGAAGCACACTATATCACGTAATCCAATGACTGAAGGTATTCCGAGAAAAATATATCACAAATCACCACAACCGAAGCACATATATTCCAACTCATCCACTACTGAAGGTACTCCACGTGAGAACATCACAATCACAACATCTAAGCACTTGTATAAGCCACACTGTAGTACTCCAGATTAAATCCAATTAACACGTTCTGAATCATTTAGCTCCAAGTAACAAACATCATAAATCACCCATCTAAAGCACATGTAGTCCGGTAATCCACTTTCTGATGGTACTCAAGTGTCCAAGTGTGGGGAAAATCACTTTTCACCACACAAGAAACACAAACCACCTGCTAATCCAGTCAGCGAAGGTTTAATCAAGTGATAAACACATCACAGGCGAAGCACACATATATCACGTAATCCAATGACTGAAGGTATTCCGAGTGAAAAAATATCACAAATCACCACAACCGACGCAAAATAATATTCCAATTCATCCACTCACTGAAGTACTCCACGTGAGAAAACATCACAAATCACAACATCTGAAGCACCTGTAGTTCAGGTGATCCAGTCACTGAAAGTACTCCAGTGACAAACATCAATAAATCACCACATCTGAAGCGACATGTAGTTCACACATCCAGGAAGCACATATCCACGATCCAATACTGAAGGTATTCATGAAAACATATCAAATCCACAACCGAAGAACATATTCCACATCCACATCTGAAAGTATCCATGTGAACATCAGAAATCAACACATCTGGAGCACATATATTCCACTTACCACAGAAACTACTCCACGTGAACACATCAAACAAACATGAACACATTAGTCGGGAACCAGTTTCCATGACTCAAGTAACAAACATCACAAATCACCACATCTGAAGCACAAGTATCCGTAAATCCAACTTTCTGATGGTACCTTAAGTGTCCAAGTGTGGGGAAAATCACTTTTCACCACACAAGAAACACAAACCACCTGCTAATCCAGTCAGCGAAGGTTATCCAAGTGATAAACACATCACAGGCGAAGCACACGTATATCACGTAATCCAATGACTGAAGGTATTCCGAGTGAAAACGATATCACAAATCACCACAACCGACGCACAAATATTCCAATTCATCCACTCACTGAAGGTACTCCACGTGAGAAACATCACAAATCACAACATCAGAAGCACCTGTAGTTCAGGTGATCCAGTCACTGAAACTACTCCATGTGACAAACATCATAAATCACCACATCTGAAGCACATGTAGTCTGTGTAATCCAGTTACTGATTGTACTCCAAGTAACAAACATCACAAAACACCACATCTGAAGCACATGTAGTCCGTGTAATCCAGTTTCTGATGGTTATTCAAGTTATTATTATTATTATTATGAACATTTATGACGCCTAATCAATTGAATGCCCTAGGCGTTTACAATATCACAACAGACATCAAATCACACAGTATATAACAATCATACATGAGAAAAAGGCATCAAAATCCAAAGCAAGGACACAAACTCACAAGCATGCATACACGCAAACACACACTCACACAGACACGAACGCACACAAAGCAGACACTCGCATCACACATTGCAAACGTCGGGTCACAGGGAAGACGAAGTTACCTAGGAAACAGATGAGTTTTGAGAAGGCGCGTGAATGTGGGCAGTGAGGGTGAGTATCTGAGAGAGCGAGGCAATTGATTCCAGGTAGTTGGAGCTTGATAGGCAAAGGAACGTTGACCATAGGTTTTAGTGCGAACAGTGGGGATACTGTAGATACGAGTGTCACATGAGGAACGTAAAGCTCGAGATGGGGTGTAAAGATGTAACAGGTGGGTGAGATACTCAGGACAGGAAGACTCGATAGATTTGAAGCAGAGAGAGGCAATCTTGTAGGATATTCTTAGCTGAACAGGGAGCCAGTGGAGAGAGCGGAGCAATGGGGTAACATGGTTATATTTAGAAGTGCGGAAGATGAGACGGGCAGCATGATTCTGAACTCTTTGAAGTTTGTTGATGAGATGAGAGGGAGAGCCAGACAAAAGAGCGTTACAGTAATCCAGGCGGGATAGAACAAATGCGCAGACAAGAGCTTTTGTTGTGTTTTCTGAGAGAAGATGGCGAATAGAAGCAATTCGGCGGAGTTCAAGAAAGCAAGTGCGACAGACATTGCTGACATGCTGTTGGAAGGACAGGGTTTGATCAAGAGTTACACCGAGGTTGCGGGCAGAATGAGAGAGAGTGATAGGTGAATCAACAAGTTTGATGGAAGTCGGAACAGAAGGGTGGTTTTGAAGTTTTGGTGGGGTGATCAGGATCAGTTCAGACTTATCTTCATTCAGTTTTAGTTTGTTTCGGGTCATCCAGTCCTTAAGGTTGGCTACACAAGACTGGGTGTTTTGGATCATGAGAGGAAGGTCAGAGAGAGGCCCAGAGACATACAGCTGATTGTCATCAGAGAAGGAATGATGCTGAAGTAGGTGTTCTTGGACGATAGAAGAGACAGGATAAGAGTAGAGAATGAAGAGTAGAGGGCCCAAGACAGATCCTTGTGGCACGCCGTAGGTCAGACAAGAGGGATTAGAAGAAAGGCCGTTGATAGAAACTACTTGTTGACGATCAGTGATGTAGGAATGAAACCAACTCAAGACTGTGTCATCAAGCCCAAAAGAGTGATGTAGGCGGGAAATGAGGATAGAGTGGTCAATAGTGTCAAAGGCAGCAGATAGGTCCAAGAGAGTCAAAAGTGATACATTGTTACAGTCAAGGGCAGTCAGAATGTCGTTACAGATTTTGAGAAGAGCAGTCTCAGTACTATGTCCAGAGCGGTAAGCAGACTGAAGGGGATAGACAAGGCTGTTGAATGAAGGTGGTCTAACAGTTGGTCAAGAACAACTTTCTCTAAAATTTTTGAAAGAAACGGAAGATTTGACACAGGTCTGTAGTTTTTCAAATTGTCAGGGTCAAGAGTAGTCTTTTTCAAAAGAGGTCTTACAATTGCAGATTTGAAAGAAGAAGGAAAGAAGCCAGTTGAGAGGGAGTGGTTGATGATGATGGTAATATGAGGGAGTAGAGTGTCAAGGCAATGGGTGAGGAAAGAAGCTGGTAGTGGGTCAAGTTCACAGGTTTTAATGCCAGATTTCATGATGATTTTCTTTACAAAGACCTCAGAAACAGGATGGAAGGAAGTGAGGAAAGTTCCCGAGAAAGGGGGATCGGGAAATGGTGCATGAGTATTAGTCAGGGAGTCCAGTGAAAGCCTAAGATTAGTGATCTTGTTGACAAAGTAGTCAGAGAAAGCCTGTGGAAGGTCAGAAGGTGGGAGATTGGAAGGAAGAGGAGAGGAGTCAGTTTTACCAAGAAGAGTGTTAGTAATGTTATACAGCTGTTTGGATGTGGAGCATGCAAGAATTTTGGCATTGTAATAGGCAGATTTTGTAGCGTGAACAAGGCTGTTAACAATTTTGTTGGCAGTTTGGAAAATTTGCTTGTGAACTGTCAGACTGGACTTGAGCCACTGTCTCTCGGCTCTGCGTCTTTCACGCTTGGCTTCTTGCAGCTGAGGCGCAACGGAGGAGAACCAAGGTGATGGTGGCCTCTTGGAGACAAGACGGCCACAGGCAGGAGCGTACTGGTCCAGGAGCCGAAGGAGAAGGGAGTTGAGGTCATCTGGAGTGGTCGGCGGTGAAGTAGACAGGTGAGAATGGAGGACAGCGTTGAAGAGAGTCATGTCGACTGCGGAGAGGTTTCTGGCTTGAACGTACGTTTTGCGAGGTGAAGGGCGGAAAAGGTGGAGATCAGCTACGAGGCAGACATGGTCAGACGGGAGGGTGTGGTCGATAGTGACAGAACTCACCACAGCCTGGTCAACCCTGTGGATCATATTATCCAATGTGTGTCCACGAATGTGAGTGGGAGCGTGGACACACTGAACCAGTCCATAGCAGTCCAAGAGGTCGATGACTTTGGAGGTGGTGGAGTCAGAGGGGCGATCAAAATGAATGTTGAAGTCACCAGCGATGATGTAGGAGCCATGAAGAGAGTTGCAGTAGGACAGCAGATCGGGGAGTTCATCGAAAAAGGTGGAGTCAGTCAAGCGGTTCTTAGGGTTTGGAGGGGGACGATACAGACACAGGAGGTGGAAAGTTTGGTGGGGAAAGGTGAGGGTGAGTTGTGCCAGTTCGAAGGAGGTGTGGGTGAAGGGGAAGGAGGACTTGGTGGAGAGGAAAGGGGAGAGTGAATCAGCGACGACAAATGCAATGCCGCCGCCGCGGGACTGACGGGGAAAGGAGATGGTGTGGTGGCCGGGTGGAGCGATGTCACGGCACTTAGCTTCGTCACCTTCAGCACGAAACCAAGTTTCGGTCACAGCGAAGACATCAACGTTGTTGTCATGGATGAAGTAGGAGAGGGCAGACCGTTTTTCAGTTCCAGTACCCAGAGCTTGGGCATTGAAAACACATAGGCGGAAAGAAGCAGATCGGTCCAAGAAACGATTTTCAGCAGAGCGAGTGTTGATGCGAATCAGATTTACAAGATTTCTAGAAGAGGGTTTGTTATGTGGCTTCTCAGTCAAAACAGATGGAGGAGTGACACAAGCGCGAGTGGAAGTTAACACTGGAATGGGCTCACCTTTCTTCAGTTTTCTGCGGCCACCACGAAATGGTCGCCGTTTCTTCTTCCACGAGGGACTCCGTGCAGCGTTCATTAATCCAACATGGCAGAGTGTGTCACAAACTGTTGGGGGAAATTCAGAAAGAACATCCTTGAGCGAGAGCAAGTCTTCTCTACTGTAGTGAATACTAGCGGGCGGCGTGGCGACTGAAACAGTGAGTTGATTTGCACGTGCGAAGTCGCGGATGAATGGGCGGTAGCCAAACAAGCCGAAATGGAGGAAGAGAAACAGAAATGTCAGAAAGAAAAAATGAATGGTAGCACATCTGTCCCTTAACAGAGAGAGACAATAAAGGTACCAAAATGACGGGCGTTCCATAACGAAGAAAATAATACTAATAATCCACACGATCACCGCACAACACAGTCACAAATTCCACATCTATGATAGAGAGGTTCCCTCGGGCCTGTTAGGAGATGGCGAACACCACTCACCACTCAAGTAACAAACATCACAAATCACCACATCTGAAGCACATGTAATCCGGGTAATCCACTTTCTGATGGTACTCCAAGTGTCCAAGTATAGGGAAAATCACTTTTCACCACACAAGAAACACAAACCACCTGCTAATCCAGTCAGTGAAGGTAATCCAAGTGAAAAACACATCACAGGCGAAGCACATATATCCCACGTAATCCAATGACTGAAGGTATTCCGAGTGAAATAGATATCACAAATCACCACAACCGACGCACAAATATTCCAATTCATCCACTCACTGAAGGTACTCCACGTGAGAAACATCAGAAATCACAACATCTGAAGCACCTGTAGTTCAGGTGATCCAGACACTGAAAGTACTCCATGTGACAAACATCATAAATCACCACATCTGAAGCACATGTAGTCCGTGTAATCCAGTTTCTGATGGTACTCCAAGTAACAAACATCACAAATCACACATCTGAAGCACATCTACTCTGGGTAATCCACTTTTGATGGTACTCCAAGTGTCCAAGTGTGGGGAAAATCACTTTTCACCACACAAGAAACACAAACCACCTGCTAATCCAGTCAGCGAAGGTAATCCAAGTGATAAACACATCATAGGCGAAGCACACGTATATCACGCTAATCCAATGACTGAAGGTATTCCGAGTGAAAAACATATCACAAATCACCACACCGACGCACAAATATTCCAATTCATCCACTCACTGAAGGTACTCCACGTGAGAAACATCAAATCACACATCTAGAAGCACTGTAGTTCATATAGTCATGATACTCACTGAAACATCATAAATCCACTGAGACAGATCTAATCCATCAATACTGCAAAACAACATCGCAACAAAACATGAGTCCATGTGTGTAATCCAGTTTCTGATGTTATCCAAGTAACAAACATCACAAATCACCACATCTGAAGCACATGTAGTCGGGTAATCCAGTTTCTGATGGTACTCCAAGTGTCCAAGTGTGGGGAAAATCACTTTTCACCACACAAGAAACACAACCACCTGCTAATCCAGTCAGTGAAGGTAATCAAGTGAAACACATCAAGGCGAAGCACATATATCACGAATCCATGATGAAGGTATTCCGAGAAAAACTATCACAAATCACCACAAGCCGAAGCACAATAATTCCAACACATTCCACTCAACTGAATGTACTCCACGTGAGACACATCCAAATCACCACATCTGAAGCACATATATTCATAACGAAGATCATACTACAATCACACATCGAAGCTATCAGTCACACTGGACCCGACACATCACAAATCAAAACATCTGAAGCACATGTAGTCCGGGTATCCAGTTTCCATGGTACTCCAAGTAACAAACATCACAAATCACCACATCTGAAGCACATGTAGTCCGGGTAATCCACTTTCTGATGGTACTCCAAGTGTCCAAGTGTGGGGAAAATCACTTTTCACCACACAAGAAACACAAACCACCTGCTAATCAGTCAGCGAAGGTTAATCCAAGTGATAAAACATCACAGGCGAAGCACATATATCACGTAATCAATGACTGAAGGTATTCCGAGTGAAAAACATATCACAAATCACCACAACCGAACGCACATATATTCCAATCCATCCACTCACTGAAGGTACTCCACGTGAGAAACATCGCAAACATCAACACATTCTGACAGTCACTATATTCCATGTGCATCACTAAACCACTGGAAGCTACTCCAACGTGAGTACACATCACAAATCAAACATCTGAAGCACATGTAGTCGGTAATCCAGTTTCTCATGGTACTCCAAGTAACAAACATCACAAATCACCACATCTGAAGCACATGTAGTCCGGGTAATCCACTTTTGATGGTACTCCAAGTGTCCAAGTGTGGGGGAAAATCACTTTTCACCACACAAGAAACACAAACCACCTGCTAATCCAGTCAGTGAAGGTAATCCAAGTGATAAAACACATCACAGGCGAAGCACACTATAATCACGTAATCCAATGACTGAAGGTATTCGAGTGAAAAACATATCACAAATCACCACAACCGAGCACATATATTCCAAATCACATCACACTCATTTGAAGGTACTTCCAACGTGAGACACATCGCAAATCATACACATCTGAAGCACATATTATCCAGTCATCTACTCACTGAAGTACTCCAGTGGGACACATCACAAATCACACATCTGAAGCACATGTAGTCCGGTAATCCAGTTTCGATGGTACTCCAAGTAACAACATCACAAATCATCACATCTGAAGCACATGTAGTCCGGGTAATCCATTTCTGATGGTACTCCAAGTGTCCAAGTGTGGGGAAAATCACTTTTCACCACACAAAGAAACACAAACCACCTGCTAATCCAGTCAGCGAAGGTAATCCAAGTGATATAAACACATCACAGGCGAAGCACACGTATATCACGTAATCCAATGACTGAAGGTATTCCGAGTGAAAAACATATCACAAATCACCACAACCGACGCACATATATTCCAATTCATCCACTCACTGAAGGTACTCCACGTGAGAAACATCAGAAATCACAACATCTGAAGCACTGTATTCAGGTGATCCACTCACTGAAAGTACTCCACGTGACAAACATCATAAATCACCACATCTGAAGCACATGTAGTCCGTGTAATCCAGTTTCTGATGGTACTCCAAGTAACAACCATCACAAATCACCACATCTGAAGCACATGTAGTCCGTGTAATCCAGTTTCTGATGGTACTCCAAGTAACAAACATCACAAATCACCACATCTGAAGCACATGTAGTCGGGTATCCAGTTTCTGATGGTACTCCAAGTGTCCAAGTGTGGGGAAAATCACTTTTCACCACACAAGAAACACAAACCACCTGCTAATCCAGTCAGTGAAGGTAATCCAAGTGAAAAACACATCACAGGCGAAGCACATATATCCACGCAATCCAATGACTGAAGGTATTCCGAGTGAAAATAACATATCACACAATCACCACAACCAACCACGAAGACATAATCCAATCACACATCCAAGCACTGATTAGGTTACTCAACACGTGAGACACATCGACAAATCACACATCTGAAGCACATATATTCCAGGTCATCTATCACTGAAAGCTACTCACGTGTGACACATCAAAATCACCACATCTGAAGCACATGTAGTCCGGTAATCCATTTCTGATGGTACTCAGTAACAAACATCACAAATCACCACATCTGAAGCCATGTAGTCCGGGTAATCCAGTTTCTGATGGTACTCAAGTGTGGGGAAAATCACTTTTCACCACACAAGAAACACAAACCACCTGCTAATCCAGTCAGTCGAAGGTAATCCAAGTGATAAAACGATCAAGGCGAACACACATATATCACTAATCAGTGACTGAAGGTATTCCGAGTGAAAATCACAAATCACCACAACGAAGCACATATATTCCAATCATCCATCATGAAGTAACTCCACGTGAGAAACATCAAAATCACACACGAAGCACATATATTCCAGGTCATTCCATCCTGAAGGTATTCCAGTGACAAAATCACAAATCACCACATCTGAAGCACATAATTCCAGGTAATCTATTCACTGAAGCACTCCACGTGAGAAACATCATAATCACACATCTGAAGCACATGTAGTCCAGGTGATCACTTACTAGGTACTCCAAGTACAAACATCACAAATCAAAACATCTGAAGCACATGTAGTCCGTGTAATCCAGTTTCTGATGGTACTCCAAGTAACAAACATCACAAATCACCACATCTGAAGCACATGTAGTCCGGGTAATCCACTTTCTGATGGTACTCAAGTGTCCAAGTGTGGGGAAAATCACTTTTCACCACACAAGAAACACAAACCACCTGCTAATCCAGTCAGTGAAGGTAATCCAAGTGAAAAACACATCACAGGCGAAGCACATATATCCCACGCAATCCAATGACTGAAGGTATTCCGAGTAAAAAACCATCACAAATCACCAAACCGAAGCACATATATTCCTACACATCCACTCACTGAAGTACTCCATGTGAGACACATCGCAAATCAACACATCTGAAGCACATATATTCCAGTCATCTACTCCTGAAGCTACTCCACGTGAGACACATCACAAACTCAAAACATCTGAAGCACATGTAGTCCGGGTAATCCAGTTTCTCATGGTACTCCAAGTAACAAACATCACAAATCACCACATCTGAAGCACATGTAGTCCGGGTAATCCACTTTCTGATGGTACTCCAAGTGTCCAAGTGTGGGGAAAATCACTTTTCACCACACAAGAAACACAAACCACCTGCTAATCCAGTCAGCGAAGGTTATCCAAGTGATAAACACATCACAGGCGAAGCACACGTATATCACGTAATCCAATGACTGAAGGTATTCCGAGTGAAAAACATATCACAAATCACCACAACCGACGCACAAATATTCCAATTCATCCACTCACTGAAGGTACTCCACGTAGAAACATCAGAAATCACAACATCTGAAGCACTGTAGTCAGGTGATCAGTCACTGAAAGTACTCATGTGACAAACATCATAAATCACCACATCTGAAGCACATGTAGTCCGTGTATCCAGTTCTGATGTACTGCAAGTAACAACATCACAAATCAAAACATCTGAAGCACATGTAGTCCGGTAATCCAGTTTCTGATGGTACTCAAGTAACAAACATCACAAATCACACATCTGAAGCACATGTAGTCCGGGTAATCCACTTTCTGATGGTACTCAAAGTGTCCAAGTGTGGGGAAAATCACTTTTCACCACACAAGAAACACAAACCACCTGCTAATCCAGTCAGTGAAGGTAATCCAAGTGAAAAACACATCACAGGCGAAGCACATATATCCACGCAATCCAATGACTGAAGGTATTCCGAGTAAAAAACATCACAAATCACCACAACGAAGCACATATATTCCAACACATCCACTCACTGAAAGTACTCCACGTGAGACACATCGCAAATCAACACATCTGAAGCACATATATTCCAAGTCATCTACTGACTGAAGCTACTCCACGTGAGACACATCACAAACCAAAACATCTGAAGCACATGTAGTCCGGTAATCCAGTTTCTCATGGTACTCCAAGTAACAAACATCACAAATCACCACATCTGAAGCACATGTAGTCTGGGTAATCCACTTTCTGATGGTACTCCAAGTGTGCAAGTGTGCGGAAAATCACTTTTCACCACACAAGAAACACAAACCACTGCTAATCCAGTCAGCGAAGGTTATCCAAGTGATACACACATCACAGACGAAGCACACGTATATCCCGTAAACCAATGACTGAAGGTATTCCGAGTGAAAACGATATCACAAATCACCACAACCGACGCACAATATTCCAATTCATCCACTCACTGAAGGTACTCCACGTGAGAAACATCACAAATCACAACATCAGAAGCACCTGTAGTTCAGGTGATCCAGTCACTGAAAGTACTCCATGTGACAAACATCATAAATCACCACAACTGAAGCACATGTAGTCTGTGTAATCCAGTTACTGATTGTACTCCAAGTAACAAACATCACAAATCACCACATCTGAAGCACTATAGTCCGTGTAATCCAGTTTCTGATGGTTATTCAAGTAACAAACATCACAAATCACCACATCTGAAGCACATGTAATCCGGGTAATCCAGTTTTTGATGGTACTCCAAGTGTCCAAGTGTGGGGAAAATCACTTTTCACCACACAAGAAACACAAACCACCTGCTAATCTAGTCAGTGAAGGTAATCCAAGTGAAAAACACATCACAGGCGAAGGACATATATCCCACACAATCCTATGGTGAAGGTATTCCGAGCAAAAAACATATCACAAATCACCACAGCCGAAGCACATATATTCCAACACATCCACTCACTGAATGTACTCCACGTGAGACACATCGCAAATCAACACATCTGATGCACATATATTCCAAGTCATCTACTCACTGAAGCTACTCCACGTGAGACACATCACAAATCAAAACATCTGAAGCACATGTAGTCCGGGTAATCCAGTTTCTCATGGTACTCCAAGTAACAAACATCACAAATCACCACTCTGAAGCACATGTAGTCCGGGTAATCCACTTTCTGATGGTACTCCAAGTGTCCAAGTGTGCGGAAAATCACTTTTCACCACACAAGAAACACAAACCACCTGCTAATCCAGTCAGCGAAGGTTATCCAGTTGATAAACACATGACAGGCGAAGCACACGTATATCACGTAATCCAATGACTGAAGGTATTCCGACTGAAATAGATATCACAAATCACCACAACCGACGCACAAATATTCCAATTCATCCACTCACTGAAGGTACTCCACGTGAGAAACATCACAAATCACAACATCTGAAGCACCTGTAGTTCAGGTGATCCAGACACTGAAAGTACTCCATGTGACAAACATCATAAATCACCACATCTGAAGCACATGTAGTCCGTGTAATCCAGTTTCTGATGGTACTCCAAGTAACAAACATCACAAATCACCACATCTGAAGCACATGTAGTCCGTTTAATCCACTTTCTGATGGTACTCCAAGTGTCCAAGTGTGGGGAAAATCACTTTTCACCACACAAGAAACACAAACCACCTGCTAATCCAGTCAGCGAAGGTAATCCAAGTGATAAACACATCATAGGCGAAGCACACGTATATCACGTAATCCAATGACTGGAGGTATTCCGAGTGAAAAACATATCACAAATCACCACCACCGACGCACAAATATTCCAATTCATCCACTCACTGAAGGTACTCCACGTGAGAAACATCAGAAATCACAACATCAGAAGCACCTTTAGTTCAGGTGATCCAGTCACTGAAAGTACTCCATGTGACAAACATCATAAATCACCACATCTGAAGCACATGTAGTCCGTGTAATCCAGTTTCTGATGGTACTGCAAGTAGTAGAAAGAAACTCGTGGAGAGCGTGGCAGCAGAGAGTCCTCAGAAGAGAAGCCCCCTTCAAGCAAGTGTTTCGGCCCTTATCTCCTGACACTCTAGGGGGGTTGGGCCACACCCGGTTCATGACTCCGGATGTCCCTCTGCTGCCCCTTTTTTTCCCATCTTGGGACGAGCCATGGCTGGGATTCGAACCCATGACCCTCTGGACATGCTCATTTTCCACTTAATGACTCGCGCTTTAACCACTGAGCCACAGGGACACCTGATATTTGTAGGGAAATTAAGCCTTATGAAGTTCACTTTTGTTCCTCCTTGACCAGATCCAGCTTGAACACCTCTCTGCCGCTTCTGCCATTGCTTTCAGGGCTCTGGTTTTTTCCTTCCCTGCAACTGAGAGCTGTTTCATGAGGCTGTATGCAGACGTTCCTACAAAACCCCCTAGCTCCAATTTCTGCAGTGAGGACTTTGACCGGATAGCCTTCTCTCCTCAGGCTGTTTGCCAGATCAGCATACTTTTCAGTCTTGTAGATTTGAGCTGCCTCCATTCTGTTCTCATATGGCACCGTGAGCTCGATCATGATCAGCTGCTTGGTTGACTTAGAGTGGACTACTATGTCTGGTCTCATGCCACTCTTGCTGATGATCTCTGGGTGACTCTTCCATTCTGGGAGGTCTGCAGTGCACTCCCAGTCATCTGCCCCGTCCAGCAGACTCTGCCTGCATGTTTCGAGTGGCACTGTTGTTCTTGGCCATGATTTGCTGCCTCCTGCCGTGAAGAATGTTGCGGGTGCTTTTGGAGTCCTGATTTTCCCTTTTGTGGTGTTGGTACTAGCCCAGACTACTTGTACAATTTCTTTGAGCACTTGGTTGTGCCTCCATGTGTACCTTCCTTGAGCCAGGGCTACTTTACATGAGCTTAGGACATGCTCCACTGTTTGTTTTTCATGGCAGAGGGGGCATGCAGGATCGTCTGTTTTCCCCCACTTCACCAGGTTTGCATTTGAGGGCAGAAGGTCATATGCAGATCTGAGAATGAAGCTGATCCTGAGAGGGGCCATGTGCCAAATGTCATTCCAAGTGAGACTTCTTTGGAGTGCATTCTCCCACGTTGTCCATTGCCCTTGCTGGCTCTGCTGGACTGCTTTTTGGAGTCTTTTTTGGTCTTCTTCTTTTCTCATCTCCTGAATCATCATGTCTCTTTTGGCTTTTCCTTTGGCCTTTGACCACCATTCAGTTTTGGTCACCCCCAGTCCCTGTCTGTTGGTCTGTGTGTGTCCTGTTATTTCTCTGATCTTGAGACTTTCTTTTGCAGAATCCATCGCCTCTTGAACTTTCCATTTTCTGCCTGTCTTCAGCTGGGGCTTAATTGCTTCTACCACCTTGTCTCCTGAGTCCTCCAGCATGCTTTGAAGTCTGATCTTCCCTGCTTTGTATTCCTCCAGGATGGATTTCAGGGGTAGTTTCAGCTTTGCTTGGCGACAGTACAGCGCTATGTCAGTCAAACAGGGTGGGACACCAAGCCATTTCCTTGTGAACTTGTTGATTTTGGCTTCCATTGCCTCCACTATGCTGGTGCAGATGTCGTATATCATCAGAGGCCATAGCAGCTTTGGTATCAGCATGAACTGCAGACACCAGACCTTGTATTTGCCAGGGAGCCCACACTGGTCAATGGTCTCCAAGCCTTCCTCCGCCATCTGCTTGGTTTCTTTTGCTCTTTGTGTGTCTTTCAGCGTATCATCATACCATCTTCCAAGGCTCTTGACTGGTTCTTCTGTGACTGTTGGAATGGCCTGGTTGGCAACACTGAAGACCACAGATCCGGCCACTTTTCCTTTCCTCAGTGAGAGACTCCGTGATTTCTTTGGCTTGAACTTCATTCTGGATGAGGCAACTATGTCGTCCAGCCTCTCCAGCACATGACGTGTCTCGTCTTCTCTGGATGAAATCACTGTAGTATCATCCATGAAGGCCTTGAGAGGAGGCATCTTGTATCCATCGCCAAGGTCTGTTTGTCTCGCGTTGTTTGTTGCTGCTTTCAAGATGAGTTCCATTGCCAGCACGAACAGTATTGGGGAAATTGCACAGCCCATTGCAATACCCACTTCCAAGTTGATCCAGTCTGTTGTGTACTCCTTGGTAGAGAACCGCATTGAGAAGCCATTGAAGTACTTCTTGAGCATGTCGCGGATGTTCTTTGGCACATGGTACATCTCAAGAGCCAACTGTATCATCTCATGGGGCACAGATCCATATGCGTTTGCCAGATCAAGCCACACTACGTCCAGGTCTCTCTTTTCTGTTTTTGCTTTTTGGATTGCGTCCCAGATCATTGTGGCGTGTTCTACACAGCCCGCCACGCCTGGGATGCCACCTTTCTGGACTGACACATCAAGTACTTGTTTTCCATCAGGTACTTGGTCAGCCTTGCTGCCATGACAGAGAAGAAGATTTTCCCTTCGACGTTCAGTAGTGATATTGGCCTGAACTGGCTAATGTCACTTGAGTTTTGCTCTTTGGGGATGTATCACACCATCTGCCGTCATCCACTGGCCGCTGATCTTCTGGTTTCTCCAAGCCGATCGCAGCAGCCTGTGGAGCCACTCCAGCACCTTGGGACATTTCTTGTAAAGCTGGTAAGGTATTCCGTTTGGCCCTGGTGATGATTTGGCTCTGGCTTTGTCGACCACCTTCTTGATTTCCGCCAACGTTGGAGGCTTGCCATTGAACTGTTCCTCAGGGTTGGTTGGCCACACCAGACCTTGAATGTCGAGTGGTGCTTTGCTCTGTGGGTCAGAGTATGTTTTCCTCAGATGCTGCTCAAGAACCCCTTTGTCCACACTTAGGGTCCCAGATTTTGGCTGCTCAAACAGTGTTCTGGCAAACTGGAAGGGGTCTCTGAAGAAGCGCTCTTGTGTCTTCTTCTTTTTGCTCTTCCTCTTCCTCGCAGATTCCGCTTTGCTGAGGGCACTGTGTTTTTCTTTCAGGTCTTTCCACAGTTTTTCCAAGCCTTGTTTTTCAGCTGGCAGTGCGGTCTTCATTTGCATCTTGAGGTTTTTTTTGGACCTGATCTTGTCCATTTTTCTTGGCGTCTGGATTTCTTTGGAGGTGTTTTCTCTTTGGGTAGTTTTGCTCCATAGGCGTCTCTAATGTGGCATACACAATGTCCCATATGTGGCTAGTTTGTGTTCCAGGGTGCTTTTCCCTATCAGTGCATCGAGTCTTTGGACGATTTTTGCATCCAGTTTCTCCCAATCTTCAGTTTCGTTTGCTCGTGGCAGGTTGAAGTTTCAGGCGCCTGGCATCGAGGGCCTGTGCAAATTCCTCATCCAAACCCAACAGCGTGGATGTCCTTGGCACTGTGGTTTAAACCCTGGCCTTGGTCTTCCGACGTCTTATCTGCTGATGCAGTTGCGCTGCTGCTCATTCAGATGAGTCTTCACACATCCCATCTTTGTTCTGTGGATCTTCATGACCACGGGTGGTAGCGAAACGCTTTCCACAGACACATGGATATTCCATTTGGTCCATGTTCATAGTCCGTTTGGGATTTGCAGTCATGATTGGTTGAGCACCGATGGATTCATCATTCTCTCCCCTTTCGGTGAATCCTGGGAGCATCTTTTCCTTTTATTTTTAGTAGCCACATGTTTAAGGCAAAGTGGGGAGCCAGCCCACGGAGCCCTTGGTTCTGGTCTTTCCAGTGTCCTCCAAGTAACAACCATCACAAATCACAACATCTGAAGCACATATAGTCCGTGTAATCCAGTTTCTGATGGTTATCCAAGTAACAAACATCACAAATCACCACATCTGAAGCACATTGTAGTCCGGGTAATCCACTTTCTGATGGTACTCCAAGTGTCCAAGTGTGGGGAAAATCACTTTTCACCACACAAGAAACACAAACCACCTGCTAATCCAGTCAGTGAAGGTAATCCAAGTGAAAAACACATCACAGGCGAAGCAACATATATCCCACGCAATCCAATGACTGAAGGTATTCGAGTAAAAAACATATCACAAATCACACAAACGAAGCACATATATTCCAACACATCCACTCACTGAAGGTTTCTCCACGTGAGACACATCGCAAATCAACACATTCAAGCACATATATTCCAAGTCATCTACTCACTGAAGCTACTCCACGTGGGACACATCACAAATCAAAACATCTGAAGCACATATAGTCGGGTAATCCAGTTTCCCATGGTACTCCAAGTAACAAAACATCACAAATCACCACATCTGAAGCACATGTAGTCCGGGTAATCCACTTTCTGATGGTACTCCAAGTGTCCAAGTGTGGGGAAAATCACTTTTCACCACACAAGAAACACAAACCACCTGCAAATCCATCGCAAAGGTTTATCCAAGGATAAACACATCACGACGAAGCACACGTATACCCGAAAACCAATGACTGAAGTATTCCGAGTGAAAACATATCACAATCACCACAACCGACGCACAAATACCCCAATTCATCCTCACAAAAGGTACTCCACGTAGAAACATCAAAAATCCAACTCAAACCCTTTAGTTCAGGTGACCATCACTGAAAGTACTCCATGTGACAAACTAAAAAATCACCACACTAAGCACATGTACCCCGTGTAATCCAGTTACGAGTACTCCAAAAACAAACATAACAAATCACCCATCTGAAGCACATTTTTTAAATTTTTTCTGAGGTTTTTCCAAAAAAACTTTCTGAATTAAACCCTTTTTGGGGTCCCAATGTGGTGGGGAAAAATCACTTTTCACCACACAAGAAACACAAACCCCGCTGCGGAATTCCCAAAGTAAAAAAATGGAAGTTTAAAAACCCAAAAAAAAGTTTAAAAAAAAAACCAAAAATCCCCCAACCCCCGAAGCCATATTTTCCCCACCCCAAAACCCAGTAACCTAAAAAAAGGCCCTTTTCCCTTTAATTGAAAAAACAATCACAAATAAAAACTTTAACCAAGCCAAACCATTTTTTCCCCAAATCCTAAAAATCCCAATTCACGGGGTAAAAGGTACTCCATGCCCAAAGGGGGGGAAAATCACCACAACCGAACAAAAAATTAATCCACGGGGGTTACCCAAAAAAACCTAAAGGAGCCCTTTACCCCAAAAGGGGGTTTCAAAAACTTTCACAAACCCCAAAAAACCGAAAAAACCAATTTTATCCAAGGTATCCAGTTTCCTTTGGTTTACAAACCCAAAGTAAAAAACATCAAAATCACCACATCTAAGCAAACCTGAAATCAGGGGTAATAAAAAATTTCTGGACTTATGGTAATCCTTTTTGTGTCCAAAGGAAATGGGGGAAAATCCTTTCACCACACAAAAAACAAAAACCACCTGCTAATCCGTCGGGAAAGGGAAACCAAGGAAAACACTCATAGCGAACACACTATATCACGTAATCCTGACTAAAGGGGATTCCGAGGAAAAACATATCACAATCACCAAAAACCGAGCACAAATTCCAATTCTCCCCACTAAAGGGTACTCCACTGAGAAACACAAAACACCACAAAATTTAAAGGGGCACATAAAATATCCAGTAAAAAAATCAAAACCCAACCTGAAGGTCCCAACTTTTTTTTGAGGGAACCCAAAGAAAAAAATCACCACAAATCTGAAGCCCACATATATTTTTCCCCACTTTTTTCCAAAAAAAATACTCCCAAACTTGAAACTACCCGGGCCACCTTTTAGGTAAAAAAACAACCCAAAAAACCCCACATCGAAACAAAAAAATTTGGGGTCCGGTAATCCATTTCGAGGTATAAAGTAACAAACACAAAACCCCACATCTGAACCATTAAGTCCGAACCCCTTTTGATGGTCCCCAAGTGTGGGGGAAAATCATTTTTCACCCACAAGAAACAAAAACCCCACCTGCTAATCCATCAGGAAGAATCCAAGGAAAAACCATCCAGGAAGCACATATATCCAAATCCAAATGCTGAAGTATTCCGAGTAAAAAAATTTCAAAACACCACAACCCAAAGCCAATTTTCCCAAAACATCCCCCTCCAAGTACTCCAGTAAAAACCACCCAAAAACACACATCTGAAGCCTTAATTCAGTACCACACTGAAGACTCCAGGGGGAAAACATAAAAATCAAAACACTGAAGCACATTAGTCCTTATCCTTTTCCCAGGTACTCCAAGTAACAAACATCACAAATAACCACATCGAAGCACATGTAGTCCGGTAACCATTTCTGATGTTCCCCAAAGGTGTGGGGGAAAATCATTTTTCACCAACAAGAAACACAAACCACCTCAAATCCAGTCGGGAAGGTAACCCAAAGTGAAAAACACATCACGGGCAAGCAAAATATATCCCCCAAATCCAAGACTAAGGGGATTCCAAAAAAATATACAAATCCCCCAAAACCCGACCAAAAATTATTCCAATATCCACTCACTAAAGGGATCCACTAGAACATCCAAATCACACATCTAAGCACAATTTTTTCCCGGGTTTTATCACTGAAGTACCCCAGTAAAAACCATCAAAATCAACATCTGAAGACAGAAAGTCGGTAATCCTTTTTCTAGGACTCCAATCCCAACATCAAAATCACCACATCTGAAGCACATGAGCCCCGGTAACCCATTTTCGTGTACTCCAAGGGGGGGGAAAAAATCATTTTTTCACCACAAAAAAACAAAAACCCCACCTCTATTCCAGTCATGAAGTAATCCAAGTAAAACCACATCAAGGGGAAAGCCACAATATCACAACCCAGTGTGAAGGTATTCCGAAAAAAAACATACCAAATAAAACCACAACCAAAACACATAATTCCAACTCTTCCACTCACTGAAGGTACCCCAGTAGAAACATAAAATCCCCACATCTAAACACTTTTTAGGTAAAAAAGGTAAAACCAGTAAAATTGAAAATTAATCCACTTGGAAACTCCATAAAAAAACACCACACTGAAGCACATGTTCCGGTTTTCCTTTTCAAAGGTACCCCCAATCCCAAACATCAAATCACCACATCTGAAGCCAGTATCCTGAAATCCAGTTTCGAGTACTCAATTTAAAAAAACCCCCAAACAAAAAACAAAACCCCCCAACCATCAAAAGGGAAAAATAAAAATCCGGGGTTTAATTCCAGTCTGAAGGTTTTTCCAAAAAACAAAAAAATAAACCCCAAAAAAATTTCCAACCACCCTCAAACCCCTAAAACCCCCCCCGGGTGTCCGGGTTATCCCTAAAATGGTAAAAACCCAAACCCCCAATCTGGGAAATTTCCCCATTTTATCACCAAAAAACAAAACCACCGGGCACTTAGTGGGGAAATTTTTAAAGGGTGAAAAAACAAAATCCCACACGAAGACTTAGTCCAATCCTTTCTAAAGGTCTCCGGGGTAAAATACTTTCCCACACAAAAAAAAAAAACCACCGAAGCAAATAATTAAAAAACCCCCACACAACCATAAAACCCCCCACCCGTGGGAAAGAAAAAATAAAAAAATCCCCCACCCCCAAAGCCATAAATTCCAATCCCCACTACTGAAGAAACCACGTAAAAACATCAACAAATAAAACATCTGAAGAAACAATCTTTCCGGGTTTACCAGGGGTACTCCACTAACACCACAAACACCACATCTGAAGCAAAAGTACCCCCGGTATCCATTCAAGGACTCCTAAAAACCAAAATCCCACTCTGAAGCCATTAGTCCGGGAAAACCTTTTAGGGAAACTTCCAAGTGGGGGGAAAACCCTTTTTCACCACAAAAAACACAAACCCCCCTGCTAATCCAGTCAGGAAGGTAATCAAGTAAAAAACATCACAGGCAAAACACAATCCAAAATCCATCTGAAGGATTCCGAGTGAAAAAAAAACAAAAATCACCAAACCCAAACACATATTTTTATTCCAACTAAAACCACCACTAAAGGGTACTCCCCGTGGGAAACACCCAAATCCCCACATCTGAACCCCTTAAATTTCCCAGGTATCATCACTGAAGAATCCACGTGGAAAACATCAAAACAAAACATCTGAAGACATGTAGTCCGGGACCTTTTTCTGGGGTCCTCCAATAAAAAACACACAAAACCACATCGAAGCACATGTAGTCCGGTAATCCATTTCGAGGGTACTCCCCCAAGTGGGGGGAAAATCACTTTTCACCACAAAAGAAACACAAACCACCGCTAATCCATCAGGAAGGTAACCCAAGTAAAAAACACATCACGGGGCGAAGACATAAATCCCCCCAAAATCCAAGACTAAGGTTTTCCCCAGAAAAAAAATATCACAAATCACCACAACCGAAGCACATTATTCCAACATCCACTCATTTAAAATCCCTGAGACCATCCAAATAAACACACTAAGCACATAATTCCGGTCATTCCCCCACTGAAGCACTCCACGTGAGACACATCACAAATCAAAACATCTGAAGCACATGTACCCCGGTAATCCATTTTCCGGGTACTCCAAAAAAAACATCAAAAAAACCACATCTGAAGCACATGAAAAGCCCGGGGTAACCATTTCTGATGTACCCAAGTGGGGGGAAAATCACTTTTCACCCAAAAAACACAAACCACCTGCAAATCCATCAGCAAAGGGTTACCCAAAGTGATAAACACATCACGGGGCAAAGCACACTATACCTAAAAATGCTAAGTTTTCCGAGGAAAAACAATCACAAATCAAAAAACCCGACCCAAATACCCTTTCATCCACTACTAAAGGACTCCACGAGAAACATCAAATCAAAAACTGAACACCTGTAGCCCCGGTGATCCGTCACGAAAGTATCCAGGGGCAACATCAAAAATCACCACATCGAACACATGACCCGGGTTAATCCTTTTCTGATGGTACTCCAAGTAAAAAACATCAAAAATCACCACATCTAAAGCCAGAGCCCGGTAACCATTTCTGAGGGTACTCCAAAGTTCCAAGTGTGGGGAAAATCACTTTTCACCAACAAAAAACACAAACCACCTCTATCCACCCAAAAGGGAACCCCAAGTGAAAAACACATCACGGCAAGCACATAAACCCCACAAAACCAAGACTGAAGATTCCGATAAAAAATATCACAAATCCCCCAAACCAAAGCACATATTTCCCAAAACACCACTCACAAAGGTACTCCACGTAAAAAAAAAAACCAAAAAACCACATCTGAAGCACTTATTCCCAGGTATCATCCGAAGTTTTCCATGAAACATCAAAACAAAACATCTGAAACAGTAGTCCGGTAATCCAGTTTCTAGGGGACCCCAAGTAAAAACATCAAAAATCACCACATCGAAGCACATGTGCCCCGGGTAATCCATTTTCTGATGGTACTCCAAGTGCCAAGTTGGGGAAAACATTTTTTCACCACACAAAAACACAAACCACCTGCTATTCCAGTCAGGAAGGAAACCCAAAGTAAAACACATAAAGGGGAAGCACAAAAATTCCGAACCCAAATGACAAAGGGATTCCGAGGAAAAACATATCAAAATCACCACAACCAAAGCCAAATATTCCAATCTCCACTCACTAAGTACTCCACTAGAACATCCAAATCCCCACACAAACACTTTTTTTCCCGGGTTTCCCATCACTGAAAAATCCCACTGAACACATACAAAATCAAAACATCTAAAGAACAGCCCCGGGGTAACCCCAATTTCAGGTACTCCAGTAAACAAACACAAAACCCACATCTGAAGCCATGTAGTCGGGGTAAACCATTTTGATGGTACCCCAAAATGGGGGGAAAATCATTTTTCCCCACCAAGAAACAAAAACCACCGCAAACCCCAGTCAGGAAGAATAAAGGGAAAAAACCATAAAGGGAAAAACACATAATCACAAACCATGAGGGAAGGTTTTCCCGAGCCCAAAAAAAAAACAAAATTATCACCCCAAACCCCATCACCAAAAAACCCCCAAAACCCCAAATTTTTACTTTTTCCAAACCCCCCCCTCACACTAAAACCGAAGGTACCTTCCTTTTTGAAAAAAAAACATCACAAAACCACATCTAAGCCTTTCCAAAACCCTTTTTGGCCCCCATTTTATTTTTAACAAAAAAAAAAATAAAAACCCGTTAAAAGAACCAATTAAAAAAATCAACCACACTTAAAGTAAAAATATATTCCAAAAAAATTACCCCCCCAAAAAACACTTACCCCTTTAAAAAGAAAACCCACAAAACACCAAAACCCAAAAAGCACTTTAGTTCAGTAATTCCCATTTACTAATACTTCACGACAAACATCAAAACTCAAAAAAATCTAAAAGCTCAGGTTCCGGGTAAATCCATTTTGGATGGTACTCAAAGTTGGGAAAAACACTTTTTACCACAAAAAACACAAACCCCGCAATCCAGCCCCCCATGAAGGAAATCAATGAAAAACCATCACACAAAACACACAATATCACAAAAATCCAGGCCTGAAGGGGAAATTCCGAGTGAAAACATCACAAACACACAACCCAAAGCACAATATTCCAATCCCCTACCCCCCCTTAAGGAAATTTCCAGGTGAAACATCAAAAATCCCCACATCTAAACCCCTAAATTCCCGGGTATCATTCATGAAAGTATCCCGTGAAACATCAAACAAACACTGAAGCACATGTAGCCCGGGGTACCCATTCTAGGTCTCGTAAAAACTCACAAATCCCACATCTGAAGCAATGTATCCGGAAAATCCTTTCTGAGGGTAAATCCAGGTTGGGGGAAAATCACTTTTCACCACACAAAAAACAAAAACCACCTGCTAATCCAGTCAGGAAGGTAATCCAAGGAAAAACACATCCAGGCGAAGCAAAATAACCCACGAACCCAAACAAGGTACCCCGAGAAAAAAAAATCACAAATAAACCACAACCAAAGCCATATATCCAACCATCCACTCACTAAAAAATCCCGTGAGACAACCCAAAAAAACACAAAATCAAGCACATTATTCCGGGCCCATCTACTCACTAAAGGGTACCCCCCACGTGAGACACATCACAAACAAAACATCTGAAGAAACGTATTTCGGTACCATTCAAGGTATCCAAGACCAACATCAAAATCACCACTCAAAACAAAAAGGGTCCGGTAATCCATTTTGATGGTATCCAATTTGGGGGGAAAATCTTTTTCCCACAAAAAACACAAACCACCTCAAATCCAGTCACGAAGAAATCCAAGTGTTTTTTAACACATCACCAGCACACATATCCCTAATCCATGCTGAAGGTTTTCCCCGATAAAAACATATCAAAAAATAAACACAACCGACGCACAATTTTCCAATCATCCACTCACAAAGGACTCCACTAGAAACATCAAAATCACAAAATTGAACATGTATTTCAGGTGATCCATCCTGAAAGAAATCCAGTGCAAAATCATAAATCACCAATCTAAGCACATGTAGTCCGGTAATCCTTTTTCTGAGGGTATTTTCCAAAAAACATCAAAAATCACCACATCGAACACATGTACCCCCCTGGGTAATCCAAATTTTTGTGGTTTTTTTTTCCAAAGTGAAGGGGGGGGAAAAAATCACTTTTCACCACACAAGAAACAAAACCACCTGCAAATCCCCAGCCCCGTGAAGGTAACCAAGTAAAAACACATCACACAAGAATATACCCACGCAACCATGACTGAAGGTTTTTCCCCGTAAAAAACATATCACAAATCACCAAACCGAAGCACAAATTCCAACCATCCACCATTTAAAGTACTCCACTGAGACACACGCAAATAAACACATCTGAAGCACAATATTCCAGTCATCTCCCAACTGAACACCCACGTAGAACATCAAAAAACAAAACACTGAAGCCGTAGTCCGGAAAACCATTTTCTCATGACTCCAAGTAAAAACACACAAATCACCCATCTGAAGCACATGTAGTCGGGTAATCCAGTTTCCCAACCATTGGGGAAATTTTTCCCCAAAAAAACCCAAAAACCCCATCCACAAAACCCAAAAAAACAATCGGGAAGCAAAATTTGAAAATTCCGGGAAAAAAAATTCCCCCCCCTTTCCCTATTACCCCCATTCCAAACCCCAAAAACTTTTTCACCAAACACAAAAAACAAAACCCACCGGGTAATCCTCATGAAAAAACCCCAAAGGAAAAAAAAAACACCACACGAACACATTTCCGAATCCATTACTGAAGGTATTCCAGTAAAAACAAAATCAAAAATCAAGCACAACCCGGGAAAAGGTACCCAAATTTAAAATTTTTTCCCAACAAAAAAAAACCCCCTCACCTGAAGTACTCCACCTGGAAAAACACATTTCCAAAACCATCAAAAAAAAAATAAAACCCCAAAAGAAGCACATATATTCCATTCATTACTCCTGAAGAAACCCCATGAAAACATCCAAATCAACATCGAAGAAAAATTCCTGGGTTTTTATTTCCTAGTACTCCAGTAAAAACATCAAATCAAAACATCTGAAGCCATGATCCGGAATCCATTTCTCGGTACCCAAGTAACAAACATCACAAATAACCCACATCAAGCACATGTAGCCCGGTAACCATTTTCTGTGACTCCAAGGTTTTGGGGAAAAACATTTTTCCCACACAAGAAACACAAACCACCTGCAAACCATCAGGAAGGTAACCCAAGTAAAAAAAACCCACAAGCGAAGAAACATAAATCACGAAACCCAAGACTAAGGATTCCAGGAAAAAAATATCACAAATCACCAAACCGAAGCACATTATTCAATTTTCCCATCACTGAAGAATCCACTGAGAACACCCAAAATCACACATCAAAGCACTTTTCCCAGTATCACTACGAAGTACTCCAGGGAAACAAACACAAATAAAACTCTGAAGCCATGTTTTTCCGGTATCCATTTTAGGTACCCCCAAATAAAAAATAAAAATTTCACCACACAAAAACACAACCCTTAATCCATTTTCTGAGGTATTCCCAAAGGGGGGAAAAACCCCCACAAAAAAACACAAAACCCCAACCCCCGCTAAAGGGTATCCAAGTGAAAAACAAAAATCACCAAAAGCACAATATCCCCCCTTTCCATCCTGAAGACCCATAAAAAACTTTCACAAATCACCACAACCAAAGCACATATTTTTCCAAAACCACCCACCCTAAGGTATTCCAGTAATTTCCCAAAAACACACATCTGAACCTTAATTCCAGTATCTTTCATGAAGTATCCGTGGAAACACAAAATCAAAACACTAAAAAGCACATTAGCCCGGGGTAATCCATTTTCTAGGGTACTCCAATAACAAACATCACAAATACCACATCTAAAAGACATTACCCCCGGGAACCCCTTTCTGATGGTACTCCAGGTGTGGGGGAAAAACTTTTCCCCACCAAGAAACACAAACCACCTGCAATCCAGTCAGGAAGGAAAAATCCAAGTGAAAACACATCACAGGCGAAGCACATATATCACTAATCCAAGACAAAGGTTTTCCCCAGAAAAAAATATCACAAAATCAAAAACCAAAGCACAAATATCCAAAAAACCATCACTTAAGGGATCCACGGAGAAAACATCCAAATCAAAAATCTAAGCACTTATTCCGGGTATCATCACTGAAAAACCCCAGTGAACAAAACAAAACAAACCTAAACCCCACGAGTGGGGAAATCCCTTTTCAGGTACTAAATAACAAAACATCAAAATCACCACCTAAAGCCATTAGTCCGGGTAATCCATTTTGTGGTCCCCTTTTCCAAGTGGGGGGAAAAAAATTTCACCACACAAAAAACACAAACCCCCTGCAAATCATAAACGAAGGTAATCCAAGTATAAACACATCACGGGCGAAGCACACATATCCTATAAATGCTAAAGGTTTTCCCGGGGAAAAACATACACAAATCACCCAAACCGACGCACAATATTCCAATTCATCCACTCAAAAAAGGTACTCCACCAGAAACATCAAAAATCAAAAATCGAACACCTGTAGTTCAGGTACCCATCACGAAAGTATCCAGTCAAACATCATAAATCCCCACATCTGAAGCCTGTAGTCCGGAAATTTTTCCCCAAGTTTTCAAAAGGGTTTTTAAACCCCTTTTTCCCAAGTGTCCAAGGTGGGGAAAATCATTTTTTCCCACCACACAAAAACACAAACCACCTGCTAACCAGTCGGAAGGTAACCCCAAGTGAAAAACCACACAGCGAAGCACTAATCCCACGAAAACCATGACTGAAGATTCCGAGTAAAAAACATACAAAATCACCAAACCAAAGCACATAATTCCAAACCATCATCACTAAGTACTCCACGTGAACACATCGCAAATCACCACATCTGAAGCACTATTTTCCCAGGTCATCTACTCACTGAAGCTACCCCACGTAGACACATCACAAAAAAAACATCTAAGAACTGTAGTCCGGTAACCAGTTTCTCAGGGTACTCCAATAAAAACACACAAATCCCCACATCTGAAGCACTTTATCGGTAACCCCTTTCGATGTACTCCAAAGTGCCCAAATGTGGGGAAAATCTTTTCCCACCACACAAGAAACACAACCACCTGCAAACCCAGTCAGGAAGGTTCCAAGTGAAAAAACACATAAAGGGGCGAAAACACAATATCCAAAATCCATGACAAAAGGAACCGAGGAAAACATATCACAAATCACCACAACCAAAGCACAAATTTTCCCAAAATTTTTCCACTCACTAAGGGAAACTCCAGTAGAAACATCACAAACCCCAACCCAAAAAATTTTTTAACACCGGGGTAATTTAAAAGGTTTTAAATCCATCACTGAAATCTCCAGTGAAACACCAAAAACCCCAAAATCGAAGCACATGTAGCCGGTAATCCATTACTAAAGGTATTTCAGGACAAACATCAAAATCCCCACATCTGAAGCCATGGTCGGGTAATCCTTTTTATGGTACTCAAAGTGTGGGGAAAATCATTTTTCACCACACAAAAACACAAACCACCGCTAATCCAGCAGGAAGGTAATCAAGGAAAAACCACCAGGCAAAAACCCCCATAATCACAAACCATGACTGAAGGATTCGAGTGAAAAATACAAATCACCAAACAAGCACAAAATTTTCCCAGGTCTCACCCTGAAGGTATTCCAGGTGACACATCCAAATCACCACATCTGAAGCAAAATTCCAGGCATCATACTGAAGCTACTCCCGTGAGAAACACCCAAAATCAAACATCTGAAGACATGTAGTCCGGGTACCATTCTCAGTACTCCAGTAAAAACTCACAAATAACCACATCTAAGCACATTACCCGGTAATCCTTTCTGAGGGTACCCAGGTGGGGGAAAATCACTTTCACCACACAAGAAACACAAACCACCGCAAAATCCATCAGGAAGGAAATCCAATGAAAACACATCAAGGCAAAGCACACAATATCACGTAACCCAAAAGACTAAAGGATTCCCAAAAAAATAACACAAACACCACAACCGAAGCCATTTTTCCCAATTTTCCCACTCACGGAAAAAAGTCCACTGAGAAAAAAAAAATCATAATCAAAAAAAAACCCATCTTTAACCACGAAGTTCCCCAAGGGTAAAATCCCACTTCCCCTGAAGGTAATTTCAAGGTAAAAACATCAAAACACACTTTAAACCATGTTCCAAAAACCATTTTGATGGTACCCCCAAGTGGGGGAAAATCACTTTTCCCCACAAAAAAACAAAAACCACCTGCAAACCAGTCATGAAGGTAATAAAATTTTTAAAAAACACACACACACACATATATCACTAATCCAGTGCTGAAGTTTTCCCCGATGAAAACTTTCACAAATAAACAAAACCCGAGACAAAAAACCAAATCACCCACCCTGAAGGACCCAGGAAAAACCCTCAAAATCACAACATCTAAACCCCTTTATTCCCGGTATATCATGAAAGAAACCCACGGGGAAAAATCAAAATCCCCACACCCTGAAGCACATGTAGCCGGTAATCCATTTCAAGGAAAAAACCCCCCACCCCAAGTAACAAACTCACAAATCCCACATCTGAAGCACAAACCCCGGTAATCCATTTCTGAGGGAAAAACCCCAAAAAAGGTGGGGGAAAAATCACTTTTAAACCCACCAAAAACAAAACCACCCTAACCAGTCAGGGAAGTAATCCAAGTGAAAAACACATCACACGAAGCACATATACCCACGAAAATCCAAGACTAAGGTTTTCCCAAAGAAAAAATATCACAAATCACCACAACCAAGCACAATTCCAAACATCCACTCACTAACTCCACTGAGACCATCCAAATAAACAATCTAAAGCACATATTTTCCCAAAGTCATCTACTACTGAAGCACCCACGTGAGAAACATCACAAATCAAAACATCGAAGACTTTTTGGGTTTTTTTTCCAGGTAAAACAAACTTCCCCCTTGAAAAGTACCTCCACCAGGCCCAAAAACAAACATAAAACCCCAACACATCGAAGCACATGAGTCCGGTAATCCATTTCGATGGTACTCCAAGTGTGGGGAAAATCTTTTTTCACCACAAAAAAACAAAACCACCTGCTAACCCATAAACAAGGTAACCCAAGTAAAACACACACAGCGAAGCACAAAACCCCCCAATAAATACTGAAGGATTCCAGAAAAAAACATATCACAAATAAACAAACCAAAGCAAAATTTTTTTTAAAACCAAACCACTCACGAAGGTACTCCACTAGAACACCCCAAATCACCACATCTGAACACTTAAAACCAGGTACATAAAGAAGTTCCCCACGTGGAAACATCAAAATCAAAACATCTGAAGACATGAGTCGGGAATCCAGTTTTTTGGGGACTCCAATAAAAACATCAAAAAACACCAAAACTGAAGCACATGTATTTTGGGTAATCATTTCATGGTACTCCAAGGATTTTCCAAGTTGGGGGGAAAATCACTTTCCCCAACAAGAAACACAAACCCCGCAATCCGTCAGGAAGTAACCCAAGTAAAAACCATCACGGGCGAAGCACATATATCCCCGCAACCCAAAAGACTGAAGGATTCCATAAAAAACTATCAAAATCACCAAACCAAAGCACATATATTCAAACCCACTCACTAAGGTCTCCACGGAAAAACACTCCAAATCACCAACTAAGCACAATTTCCAGTCACCCACTACTGAAGCCCCCAACGTAGACACATACAAATCAAAACACTGAAACATTATTCCCGGAATCCTTTTCCTGTACCCAAAGTAAAAAAACCACAAAACCCATCTGAAGCACATGTACCCGGGGTTTAATCCATTTTATTGAAATTTCCAAGGTTTCCCAAGTTGGGAAAATCACTTTCACCACCAAAAACACAAACCACCTGCTAACCCATCAGGAAGGTATCAAGTGAAAAACATCACAGGCAACACATAATCCCCAAACCCAAATGACAAGGGTATTCCCCAGAAAAAAACTTCAAAAATCACCAAACCAAAGCACAATATTCCAACCCACCCCACTCACTAAAGGTCTCCCACTGAGAAACATCCAATCAAAAAAAATCTAAGCAACAAATTCCAGGTACCCAGACTAAAAAATACTCCAGTGAACACACACAAATCAAAAACACTGAAGCACATGACCCGGGGTTAATCCTTCTATGGTACCCAAAGTAACAAACACCCAAAAAACACCACATCTGAAGCACATGAGCCCGGGAAATCCATTTCTGATGGACCCAAAGTGTCCAAGTGTGGGGAAAATCACTTTTCACCACACAAGAAACACAAACCCCCTCAAAACCCAGTCAAAAGGTTAATCCAAGTGAAAACACATCACGGGCGAAGCACATATATCACGAACCAATGACAAAGGTTTTCCCCAGTAAAAAAAAAAAAAAAAAAAAAAAATCACCAAAAAAACCGAAAGGGCACAAATACAACACCACTCACTAAGGGTACCCCCAACGGAAAACATCCAAACACATCGAAGCCCCTTATTTCAGGTACCCAACTGAAAGTATCCCGTGAAACATCAAAACAAAACATCAAGCACATAGCCCGGGGAAACCCCGTTTTCATGGTACCCAAGTAACAAACACACAAATCACCACATCTGAAGCACTGTAGCCCGGGGTAACCATTTTCGATGGACTCCAAAGTGCCCCAAGTGTGGGGAAAATCATTTTTTCACCACACAAAAACAAAAACCCACCTGCTAATCATCACGAAGGTATCCAAGTGATAAACACTCACAGCGAAGCACATAATCCCCGAAACCAATGACTAAAGGGATTCCGAGTGAAAACATACAAAATCACCCAACCGAGCACAAATTTTTCCCAATTTTCACCCACTCACAAGGACTCCACGTAGAAACACCCAAAAAATCCCCATCGAAGCCCTTTATTCCCGGGCCCCATCACTGAAAGATCCATGGACAAATCAAAACCCAACATCTGAAGACATGTATGGTAACCAGTTCATGGACTCCAAGAAAAACAAACATTTCCCAAACAAATCACCCACCCCGAAGCCATTACCCGGGTATCCATTCTAAAGGACTCCAAGTGCCCAAAGGTGGGGAAAATCACTTTTCACCACACAAGAAACACAAACCCCCCTCTAACCATCAAAAGGGTAACCAATAAAAAACACACAAGGGCGAACACATATATCCCCCCCAACCCAAATGCTGAAAGATTCCGGGGAAAAAAACAATCAAAATCACCACAACCAAAGCACAAATTTTCCAATCTCCACTCACTGAAGGGTACTCCACGTAAAAAAATCCAAACCCCACTTTAAAGCACTTTTCAGGTATCCAACTGAAGTCCCACGTGAAAACATAAATCAACACTGAAGACTTTATTCCAAATTTTCCAAAATTATCCGGGGGATGGTAACCCGGCCCAAAGTAAACAAACATCAAAATCCCACATCTGAAGCCATGGTCGGGTAACCATTTTGATGGTACTC
>CM065721.1:13443793-13451293 GCA_033310375.1 Conus canariensis
CAGGAATAGCAAATCCAGCCCCTGTGTATGATTCCAAAACTGAACCATCTGTAAAAAATCTTTAAATGATTCGGATACTTATTTTCTAGATGTTCTTTTGCTTCAACGGATATAAGATTCATGTTATCCTCTTTTTTTAGAGTTGTATAATCTGTATCGAATCTAGCAGAAATATGCTCCCATTGAGGAATAATGGGTATTATGGGACTACTTAAAATACACAAATCACCACAACCGACGCACAAATGTTTTTAAGAGTTGTGATATTGATATTACTCCATGTGACAAACATCAAAAATCACCACATCTGAAGCACATGTAGTCCGTATAATCCAGTTTCTGATGGTTCTCCAGGTAACAAACATCACAAATCACCACATCTGAGGCACATGTAGTCCGGGTAATCCACTTTCTGATAGTGCTCCAAAGGTCCAAGTGTGGGGAAAATCACTTTTCACCACACATGAAACACAAACTACCTGCTAATCCAGTCAGTGAAGGTAATCCAAGTGAAAAAACACATCACAGGCGAAGCACATATATCCCACGCAATCCAATGACTGAATGCATTCCGAGTGAAAAACATATCACAAATCACCACAACCGAAGCACATATATTACAACTCATCCACTCACTGAAGGTACTCCACGTGATAAACATCGCAAATCACTACATCTGAAGCACATATATTCCAGGTCATCTACTCACTGAAGCTACTCCACGTGAGACACATCACAAATCAAAACATCTGAAGCACATGTAGTCCGGGGAAACCAGTTTCTCATGGTACTCCAAGTAACAAACATCACAAATCACCACATCTGAATCACATGTAGTCCGTGTAATCCAGTTTCTGATGGTACTCCAAGAGTCCAAGTGTGGGGAAAATCACTTTTCACCACTCAAGAAACACACACCACCTGCTAATCCAGTCAGTGAAGGTAATCCAAGTGAAAAACACAAAATAGGCAAAGCACACATATATCACTTAATCCAGTGACTGAAGGTATTCCGAGTGAAAAACATATCACAAATCACGACAACCGAAGCACATATATTCCAACTCATCCACTCACTGAAGGTACTCTTCGCGAGACAGATCGCAAAACACCACATCTGAAACAAATATCTTCCAGGTCATCTACTCACTGAAGCGGCTCCGCTTGAGACACATCACAAATCACCACATCTGAAGTGCATATATTCCTGGTCATCTACTCACTGAAGATACTCCGCGTGACAAACATCAAAAATCACCACATCTGAAGCTCATGTAGTCCGGGTAATCCAGTTTCTGATACTACTCCAAGTGAGGGGAAAATCACTTTTCACCACACAAAAAACACAAACCACCTGCTAATCCAATCAGTGAAGGTAATACAAGTGAAAAACGCATCACAGGCGAAACACACATATATCACATAATCCAATGACTGAAGGTATTCCGAGTGAAAAGCATCACAAATCACCACAACTGAAGCACATATATTCCAACTCGTCCATTCACTGAAGAAACTCACGTGAGAAGCATCACAAATCACCACAACCGAAGCACATATATTCCAGGTCATCTACCCCCTGAAGATACTCCAGGTGACACATCACAAATCGCCACATCGGAAGCTCATACATTCCAGGCCTTCTACTCACTGAAGCTACTCCACGTGAGAAACATCACAAATCACAACATCTGAAGCACATGTAGTCCAGGTGATCCACTTACTTCAGGTACTCCAAGTAACAAACATCACAAATCACCACATCTAAAGCACATGTAGTCCCGGTAATCCACTTTCTGATTGTACTCCAAGTGTGGGGAAAATCACCTTTCACCACACAAGAAACACAAACCAACGGCTAATCCAGTCAGCGAAGGTAATCCAAGTGAAAAACACATCACAGGCGAAGCACACATATATCACGTAATCCAATGACTCAAGATATTCCCAGAGACAAATATATCACAAATCACCACAACCGAAGCGCATATATTCCAACTCATCCACTCACTGAAGAAAGACCATGCGAGACATCACAAATCATCACATCTACAGCACATATATTCCAGGTCATCTACTCACTGAAGGTACTCCACGTAAGACACATCACAAATCACCACATCTGAAGCACATGTAGTTCAGGTGATCCACTTACGGAAGGTACACCACATGACCAACATCATAAATCACCACATCTGAAGCACATGTAGTCCGTGTAATCCAGTTTCTGATGGTACTCCAAGTGTGGGGAAAATCACTTTTCATCACACAAGAAACACAAACCACCTGCTAATCCAGTCAGCGAAGGTAATCCAAGTGAAAAACACATCACAGGCGAAGCACACATATCTCACGTAATCCAATGACTGAAGGCATTCCGAGTGAAAAACATATCACAAATCACCACAACCGACGCACAATATTCCAACTCATCCACTCACTGAAGGTACTCCACGTGAGAAACATCACAAATCACAACATCTGAAGCACCTGTAGTTCAATGTGATCCAGTCACTGAAAGTACTCCACTTGACAAACATCATAAATCACCACATCTGAAGCACATGTAGTCCGTGTAATCCAGTTTCTGATGGTATCCAAGTAACAAAATCACAAATCGCCACATCTGAAGCACATGTAGTCTGGGAAATTCACTTTCTGATGGTACTCCAAAGGTCCAAGTGTGGGGAAAATCACTTTTCACCACACAAGAAACACAAACCACCTGCTAATCCAGTCAGTGAAGGTAATCCAAGTGAAGAACACATCACAGGCGAAGCACATATATATCACGTAATCCAATGACTGAAGGTATTCCGAGTGAAAAACATATCACAAATCACCACAACCGATGACATATATTCCAACTCATCCACTCACTGAAGGTACTCCACGGAGAACATCGACAAATCACCACATCTGAAGCCATATATTCCAGGTCACCTACTCACTAACCATCGCAAATCACTACACTGAAGCCTATCCAGTTCTCCACTGAAGACTCAGGAGAACATCACAAATCAAAACATCTGAAGCACATGTAGTCCGGGGAAACCAGTTTCTCATGGTACTCCAAGTAACAAACATCACAAATCACCACATCTGAATCACATGTAGTCCGTGTAATCCAGTTTCTGATGGTACTCCAAGGTCCATGTGGGGAAAATCACTTTTCACCACTCAAGAAACACACACCACCTGCTAATCCAGTCAGTGAAGGTAATCCAAGTGAAAAACACAAAATAGGCAAAGCACACATATATCACTTAATCCAGTGACTGAAGGTATTCCGAGTGAAAAACATATCACAAATCACGACAACCGAAGCACATATATTCCAACTCATCCACTCACTGAAGGTACCTTCGCGAGACAGATCGCAAAACACCACATCTGAAACAAATATCTTCCAGGTCATCTACTCACTGAAGCGGCTCCGCTTGAGACACATCACAAATCACCACATCTGAAGTGCATATATTCCTGGTCATCTACTCACTGAAGATACTCCGCGTGACAAACATCAAAAATCACCACATCTGAAGCTCATGTAGTCCGGTAATCCAGTTTCTGATACTACTCCAAGTGAGGGGAAATCACTTTTCACCACACAAAAAACACAAACCACCTGCTAATCCAATCAGTGAAGGTAATACAAGAGTGAAAAACATATCACAAATCACCACAACCGACGCACAAATATTCCAATTCATCCACTCACTGAAGGTACTCCACGTGAGAAACATCCACATCACATCTGAAGCACCTGTAGTTCAGGTGATCCAGTCACTGAAAGTACTCCATATGACAAACATCATAAATCACCACATCTGAAGCACATGTAGTACGTGTAATCCAGTTTCTGATGGTACTCCAAGTAACAAACATCACAAATCACCACATCTGAAGCACATGTAGTCCGGGTAATCCAGTTTCTGATGGTACTCCAAGTGTCCAAGTGTGGGGAAAATCACTTTTCACCACACAAGAAACACAAACCACCTGCTAATCCAGTCAGCGAAGGTAATCCAAGTGATAAACACATCACAGGCGAAGCACATATATCCCACGCAATCCAATGACTGAAGGCATTCCGAGTGAAAAACATATCACAAATCACCACAACCGAAGCACATATATTCCAACTCATCCACTCACTGAAGTACTCCACGTGAGACACATCGCAAATCACCACATCTGAAGCACATATATTCCAGGTCATCTACTCACTCAAGCTACTCCACGTGAGACACATCACAAATCACAAACATCTGAAGCAATGTAGACGGGTAATCCAGTTTCTAGGTACTCCACGTGAAAAACATCAAAATCACGACATCTGAAGCACATGTAGTCTGGGTAATCCAGTTCTCGATGGTACTCCAAGTGTCCAATGTGGGGAAAATCACTTCTCACTACACAAGAAACACAAACCACCTGCTAATCCATTCAGCGAAGGTAATCCAAGTGAAAAACACATCATAGGTGAAGCACACATATATCACTAATCCTGTGACTGAAGGTATTCCGAGTGAAAAACATATCACAAATCACCACAACGAAGCACATATATTACCAACTCTTCACATCACTGAAGTACTCCACGTGAGACACATCACAAATCACCACATCTGAAGCACTTATATTCCAGGTCATCTACTAACTAAGGTCAACGTGAGACACATGACAATTCACCACATCTAAAGCACATATATTCCAGGTCATCTACTGACTGACGCTACTCCACGTGAGTAAACACCACAAACCACAACATCTGAAGCACATGTACTCCAGGTAAACCACTTATTGAAGGTACTCCACGTGAACAAACATCAAAATCACCACATCTGAAGCTCATGTAGTCCGGGTAATCCAGTTTCTGATGCTACTCCAAGTGTGGGGAAAATCACTTTTCACCACACAAGAAACACAAACCACCTGCTAATCCAGTCAGTGAAGGTAATACAAGTGAAAAACGCATCACAGGCGAAACACACATATATCACATAATCCAATGACTGAAGGTATTCCGGGTGAAAAGCATCACAAACACCACAACCTGAAGCACATAATTCCAACTCGTCCATTGACTTAAGAAACTCCACGTGAGAAACATCACAAATCACCACAACGAAGCACATATATTCCAGGTCATCTACCCCATGTAGGTACCCAGGTGACACATCACAAATCACCACATCTGAAGCGCATACATTCCAGGTCATCTACTCACTGAAGCTACTCCACGTGAGAAACATCACAAATCACAATATCTGAAGCACATGTAGTCCAGGTGATCCACTTACTTCAGGTCCTCCAAGTAAGAAACATCACAAATCACCACATCGGAAGCACATGTAGTCCGGGTAATCCAGTTTCTGATGGTACTCAAAGTGTGGGGAAAATAACTTTTCACCACACAAGCTACACAAACCACCTGCTTATCCAGTCAGCGAAGGTAATCCAAGTGAAAAACACATCACAGGCGAAGCACACATATATCACGTAATCCAATGACTCAAGGTATTCCCGGAGAAAAATATATTACAAATCACCACAACCGAAGCGCATAATTCCAACTCATCCACTCACTGAAGAACGTCCACGTGAGACACATCACAAATCATCACATCTAAAACACATATATTCCAGGTCATCTACTCACTTAAGCTACTACACGTGAGACACATCACAAATCACCACATCTGAGGCACATGTAGTCCAGGTGATCCACTTACTTCAGGTACTCCACATGAACAACATCATAAATCACCACATCCGAAGCACATGTAGTCCGGGTAATCCAGTTTCTGATGGTACTCCAAGTGTGGGGAAAATCACTTTTCACTACACAAGAAACACAAACCACCTGCTAATCCAGTCAGTGAAGGTAATCCAAGTGAAAAACACATCATAGGCGAAGCACACATATATCACGTAATCCAGTGACTCAAGGTATTCCGAGTGAAAAACATATCACAAATCACCAAAACCGAAGCACATATATTCCAACTCCTCCACTCACTGAAGGTATTCCACGTGAGACACATCACAAATCACCACATCTGAAGCACTTATATTCTAGGTCATCTATTTACTTAAGGTCAACGTGAGACACATGACAAATCACCACATCTGAAGCACATATATTCCAGGTCATCTACTGACTGAAGCTACTCCACGTAACCCCACAAATCACCACATCTGAAGCACATGTAGTCCAGGTAATCCACTTACTGAAGGTACTTCACGTGACAAACATCACAAATCACAACATCTGAAGCACATGTAGTCCAGGTGATCCACTTACTGAAGGTACTCCACGTGACAAACATCACAAATTACCACATCTGAAGCACATGTACTCTGGATAATCCAGTTTCTGATGGTACTCCAAGTGTTGGGAAAATTACGTTTCACCACACAAGAAACACAAAACATCTGCTGATCCAGTAAGTGAAGGTTTTCCAAAGGAAACAAAATCACAGTCCATCACGTACGAAACACAAATCCACCAGGTCATCCACTTGCTGAAGGTAGTCCAGGTGGAAAACAAATCATAATGTATCACATACCAGATAAATAGGCTCCAGGTCACCCTGTGAATGAAGGAACTCAGAGTGAAAAACCAGTCCCAACTGATCCCATATGAAGCCACATATTCTAGGTCAACTGGGTAGTCAGAGTCTCCATGTAAGAAACATATCACATACAAAACACATATACACCAAATAATCCAGTCAACGATATACTTTAAGTCAAAAGCAAAGCAGACAGGCAGACGAAAGAAACACAGCAGATGTGTGGAAGACAATTGAGGCAGACAGACAGACAGACAGAAACACAGACAGACAGACAGAAAACATACAGACAGAATAAAACAACTAAAGAATGAAATTACCAGAAGAAAGGATAACAGAGGGAGTGTGAAACTAGGGGAAAATAAATCTTAAATAAATGTTAGCGAACCGCCCAGAGAACGTGGACAAACGAGTCACAAGACGAAACACAACGCGTTTCGACCTCTTAGGTCTTCATCAGGTGAGACATAAACGAATAAAACAACGATGTCTCACCTGATGAAGACCTAAGAGGTCAAACGCGTTGTGTTTCGTCTTGTGACTCGTTTGTCCACGTTCTCTGGGCGGTTCGCTAACATTTATTTAAGATTTGTTTAGATTTCCGCCTGCAGTCCTCTCGCTTTGCAACTAGGGGAAAATAGTCAAATCGTTTGTCGGACAGATAATCAATGAAAACACAACACCAAACAAATAACGTTTGTGCACAGCCATGCAGACACACAAACATTACATTAAAAAAAAACCTTCTATAAACCATGAACAAAGAACTAAATCCAAATTACCTAAACAAATTACTCACCCCTCTCCTGATGTAGAACACGTGAGCATGGTAATCCTGTCTGTGAAGGTACTCCAAGTGAAGAAAACTCATCATCACAAGCGATGTCCATATCCAGTAGTTAATCCAGTCAATGAAGGT
>CM065721.1:13456293-13538793 GCA_033310375.1 Conus canariensis
AGTACTGGTGATTATGCAGGTACCAGTGTCAAAGCACAGACACCCCATGCAGACATCACTGTCACAGACATCATGACATACTTAGAAGATATGACAAAGAACGTGAGTGATGATCTGTGTCAAGTGAAGCAAGAACTGAAGGGTACCACCACAAGCAGCAAAGAGGTTCCAAACCAAAATGTTGACGATCCGTCTTGACTGTTGCTCCGCTGTAACTGTTAAACAAACGTCCGGAAAATCCGATTGACAGTTACCAGTGTTCTCATTGTATTCTATGGTCTACACAGTTCCGTGATCTGGAATCCACATCGCGATGTACTTTTTGTCATGTATCGGTGATATTCATTTCTAATCCTTGTGCATATACAGTCCCCATCCCCTTCGTTTCCCGACATTGTGAATGGGCTTTGTAAAGCTTACCACAATAAACCATCATCAATAAACCATCATTCATTCATTCATCCTCTCTCTCTCTCTCTCTCTCTCTCTCTCTCTCTCTCTCTCTCTCTCTCCCAACAATAACATTGTGTCCTATTCTTCACTGCATTAAAAATACTTTCGCTGCATAAACAAGAATGTGCACTTGAACATGACCGTCTCACAAATTACTGTATCTTCCTCCCCAGGCTATGCTGATAATGCTAGTTTAGTGACAGATGCTTCTAATATCCTCTCTCCGCACTGGAATATTATATACAACGTAGTTGTGTGTGTGTGTGTGTGTGTGTGTGTGTGTGTGTGTGTGTGTGTGTGTGTGTGTGTGTGTGTGTGTGTCTGTGTGTGTCTGTGTGTGTGTGTGTGTGTGTGCAATAGGCACTTTAAGGTGTGAGTTTGTTTTCTTTAATGCTAATATGAATCGTCACTATTCCTGTTATAATCACTTCTATACTTGGGTTATTAAAATTCTTTGTTAGTATTCTTAGGCCCTGAAAGGAGAAGGGCCAGATAGGAAAAAAAAGCATCTTCTCGCTTATCTGTTTCCCATGAGCATATAGATTATCAGTCAACCAGTGAATCTCTGTGTGTGTGTGTGTGTGTGTGTGTGTGTGTGTGTGTGTGTGTGTGTGTGTGTGTGTGTTTGTTTGATATTCCATCTGTCTGTCTGTGTCTCTGTTTTCATCTCTTTGTTCTAGTCTGCCAATGTCTCTCTCTCTCTCTCTCTCTCTCTCTCTCTCTCTCTCTCTCTCTCTCATACACTGTGTGTGTGTGTGTGTGTGTGTGTGTGTGTGTGTGTGTGTGTGTCCGTCTTCATCTCTTTGTCTCAGTCTGTGCATGTGTGTCTTTCAGTGTGTGTGTGTGTGTGTGCGTGTGTGTGTGTGTGTGTGTGTGTGTGTGTGTGTGTGTGTGTGTGTGTGTGTGTGAAAGCGCGCGCGCGTACGTCTCTCTCTCTCTCTCTCTCTCTCTCTCTCTCTCTCTCTCTCTCTCTCTCTCTCAGGCAGCCAATGGCTGGGACGGATTATATTCCCAGTGATGTCACCATGACGTCATACAACTCCTGGCCCCTGACGGGATCAGCTGACAAGACGGAACGCTCCCACCGTGACCTCATCATTTCCCTAGTCAGCAGCAGCGGAGGGCAAGCCGACGTGTGATCGATGGAGGACCAATACGGCTTGTTACGGCATACTTTGTCGCCCCTGCACACTTTGTCGTCGGCGACAAACTGTGCTGCATGCTTTGTCGCCGACGACAAAGCGTGCTGCACAGTTTGTCGTCCCAGCCATGACAAATATCGACAAGTTTGCACACTTTGTCGCCCTTGCACACTTTGTCGTCACTTTTCATATGTGACATTGCTGCACACTTTGTCGCCCCTCGAAAGAAAAAAACTTCGGATCTGAAGTCAATCGTGTACACTGGACTTAGACTAATTGTTTTTTTTTTTTTGTTTGTTTTTTGTTGTTGTTTTGTAATCCCAGTTATAAGACCGTACTTTACAATCTATATGGAAAAATTATTTGTGCGTGTGTGTGTGTGTGTGTGTGTGTGTGCGCGCGCGCGCGCGCGCGCGCGCGTGTGTGTGTGTGTGTATCTGTATGTGTGTGTGTGTGTGTGTAAAATATGTTCCACACGCTACAGACGAAACAACTGTGATGATCTTCTCTGAAATGTAGGACATATGTTTGCTGTGGGTCAGGGACGACGACGACATTTTCATTTTATTTACTTATTTGTTTATTTATTTATCACAGAGTAACCGTTAATAATGGTTATAACGGCAAATAACTGTTTTTTCTTCTTTCAAAAGCTGCTTGACCGATTGTAAAGCGGTTTGGACGAATTTGTGTCAAATCAAGGCCTTCCATCAGATAATGGGATATAATTGTTACAATTCTTTAAATAACTGTTAAAAACTGTTGAAATATCAGGAAAATATGTTTCACTCTTTTCACAGAAAACTGATCGTTCTGAAAATTGGTAGGTATGTTAAATATGGTTAAGGCTGATGCTGACATTTTATTTTTCAACGATCTTCACCGGCTTCCGCCGTGACGACCATAAATGTTTCTTCTCTCTCCTTTATTGAATATCTTAGAATCTACTTGACTGAGTTTTAAGCGATTTTTAAGAGATTGTGGCAAAGCAAAGAGCTCTTGATACAAATATGGATATGGGCCTATATTTGTGACAGTTAGAAAACGTTGCTATTCAAGATAAACTGGGAGTACAATCATATGCTTTGCATCTTGTTATAATTATTTCCCTTGTTATAGGTCTGTTCCCCTCTATTTCATTAAGTGCCTATTTTAACCAATTTACAACAGCCCCCCACCCCACCCCCACCCCCCCACCCACCCACCCCCCCAAAAAAAATCACATCTCGTGATTAATCTGAGTTTTCGTGTGTGCAGTGTTTGTCGTTGGCAAGCGTATGAGTGAAAAAGATTATATTTGATTATATGTATCGGGGCTGGGGGTAAAGAAAAGTTTCTATTTTTCGCCAGAGTATTTGAGCGTGGCTCTTTTGTCTTTGACAGGCTTCCTGCAGTTCCTACATCCAACTTGTCCATGTTGAGTGTAGATATCACAAAACTAGATTTAATGAAACTGGGAGTACAAAAATGAGGCCCTTGTGTGGCATTAACTTAATTGAATGCTTCTAGTGTAAACTCAGGCGCTCGAAATGGGGTTTATTTGTCTGGGAACATAAAATTGACTACGTTTTAGGATAGAGATTTAAAGACAGAAATCATAATAGGTTAGACAATAAAAAGAACTTTGCATTCAAACACACTAAACAGAAGAAAGAAAAATCTAGGGTACAAGTTAAAAAACAATGGAAACGTTCTTTCTGCAGATCGTTTTATTCAATTTGTCATCAACAGGGAAACACATGCGTATTTAAACATCTAATAATTGTTCAAAGAAAGCTAGAATGTAACAAAAGGAGAAACAAACAAACAAACAAAGATAATTCAAATGTGAAGCTTTAAACAGCTACAGAAGACAATGCTTTTCTTCCCAATAAAAAATAGTTTACATTTAAATTTCTTGCATTTGTCTCATTCAAAATCATGTCAGATCCAGCGTTATGCACATTTTATAATAAACGATGAAATGTTAACGCGTTTGCAATCAAAGAACTTCTACTGTTTTCAAGTTTAGTTACACCAGAACCTCCTATACCAAATCCAACAACAATGTAGAACTACACAATCTACAACATACGGCTGTTTTGAATTTCAGGCAAACACACAGTGCCAGTATGTGATTTGACATGACTAGAATGAAAATACTGTCAAGTTTAGTACTGTAATTTTCAGCGTTTTCTAAATTTACACACTCAGCCAGCAATTCAGCCGTAGATAACTTTTTATTAAAGAATATAAACAAAATTTCGACAAAATTAAGTAATGATGATAAAGAGAGTGACATGAAAAATTAAAAAAAAAGACCATGGAACACTACTCATTGTCACACATATATTCTACAAAAATCAAACCGTTGTCACATGAACAACACCCCAATGTAGAACAGTGCTATTGTTTTAAAAAGAAACTTGTTATCGTCAAATCGAAAATCAAAGTGTTCTAAAACGTAACACCATATACATGCAATCTGCAAGTGTACTTTCTGGCTTTTTTCCAGGTCTTTGATTCTCCATTTACACAATCAGAGTAGTCACCTGTGAGTGATGAATTTTTGTAGTTGTGTTATTGCAGTATGTCTTACACGAGTGTGTATATACCATGTGAACAGAGGTCTGTGGTCGAAGTTCGAAAAAAAAAGTTTGAAAAGTCCTTGAAATATGAAGTCACTTATACGATTTATACTCATTCAAAATTATCATTCAAAACGGTGAACACGGAACTGCCAGATTAATCACTTTTAAATGTTGAACACATTAACATATTACTGAGCACACAATTTGGCACACAGATTTTCAACAAGCAAACAAAAAATAATAAAACGCTGTCACATGAACAATATCCGAGTGTCAAATTCAGCTGGATGTATACTGTGCACAATTATCAAAAACAAATTACAGAGTACAAACCGTAACAGCGAAACTTAACAAAAATATCATTACCGTCACATCGACAATGAAAATGTCAAACGCAACATCGTAGCCATATTACACATTAAGGCCCATTTCTTTTCCTACCAGCCAGTCTTTAAATGCAAACTTGTGAGGAACTGCTAATCTTTGATTTGCTCACGTTATACATAAAAGAAACAGTCTTTCAAAATGACAATTGAAAAGAGAACTGTGATGTGCACTTTCGTACAACCTTCTGCTGTGGCTGTGAGAAGACGATTTCAGAAACTGATCAGTACCTCTGATTTGTCCAAATGCCAGTGATATAAAAGTTTCTGAAATCGTCTTCCCTCAACCAGAGCCAAGTGTTGTACCACTATCTATTATTTACAATCCGCCTGATTTCCAAGGCAAGACTTGCTTGCTTGTCCTGCTGCACGTATCAGTCTTCTAATACTGACGGGATTTGGAACGTTGGGGATAACAGAGAAGTCAGTGTGCAGTCTGGGTAAAGGGATTCTGGAAACTGTCAGCCTGAAAAATGTGTTCACATTTTGCAGCGTGTATCTGAAGCTTGGATCCATTCGGACTGCATGGTGGATTATCAAAGCCTGGATTTCTTGAGGCAAAAACTCGCGACTATCGGAAGGGACTGTAGGAGTCGGAATGCCGTTGTCGTTGTTGTCAGGGACATCGTCATTGACTATAGGAGTCGCAGTGCCGTTGTTGTTGTCAGGGACATTGGCATTGGCTGTAGGAGTCGCAGTGCCGTTGTCGTTGTTGTCAGGGACATTGGCATTGACTGTAGGAGTCGCAGTGCCGTTGTCGTTGTTGTCAGGGACATTTGCATTGGCTGCAGGAGTCGCAGTGCCGTTGTCGTTGTTACCAGGGACTTCGGCATTGACTGTAGGAGTCGCAGTGCCGTTGTCGTTGTCAGTACCAATACATTGCAAAATCAGTGGAAGTCGCACTTCCCAGGGAACACCAATACTGGTGTAATGTTCAGGGTTATAACCCAGGGTCACAGTGAAAATACCAGGATGGTATGGTCCTTGGTCTGGGGTGATGAGAGTAGAATAACCAGGGCCATTTCCTGATACCACCAATATTTGAACATGGTAGACGGCTGAGAGCGCGGACAAAGTCAGGTGGTCGCCGTACGTACCGTCTTGTCTCATGTCCATGACATAATCATGAACGTTTCCGTCAATGAATGGGCTGTATATGTCCATGTTGTCGATGATATGGTTTACAGCGTCCCTTCGGAGAGCTTCTGCAGTTCTGTTGACTCCAAACAGGGAAAGCTGATGGCCAATAGCCTCAAATTGACAGTTACCAGGACTATCTGTTGGATCTAGGATCACTTCAATGTTCATGGCCTCCAGGTTTTTTGATTCTGTCAGAATGATTCAAGGGAATGGAATACTTTTGTCTGTGTTCTTCTGTATTGAGCGCTGTTTCCATTTTTTCCTGGCATCTCTTTCTTCGTTCCTTTGTAGCTGTTGTGCTTGTAATATCAGTGACTGATATCCACTGACTCACCATTTCTCCGGTTGGTTTGTGGTATTGAATCTTGTATTTATTTCGAGCCAAAGATCGCTCAGTGACCCTGCCTCTACAAACAGACCTTCGATAGGGAACACGTATCCTACTGGTGGATTTTGGGGGGTACCGGATCAGAACCTCTTCGCCAAGACTGTACAGGGATGGACATTGGCGATGTGATGCGATGCTTTTCTTTGCTGCTTTTTCAGAGGCTTCTCTTACTTTGTTTATCAGTGATTCTGATCTGCTCAAATATACCTCAGACGGGCATTTTTTGGCCAGTACATCTTTGGGTGTGTCATTGATGGATTTTTGAATGAGGTGCAAATTCTTTGCCCAATTGAATCCTCCTTTGCAAGCTGTCGTGAATGAAATTTTCTTTCGGATCTCCCGATGTGATCGCTCACATTTGCCTTGAGACTGTGGGTGATACGCACTACTCCTGATGGTTCTGACATTTTTGGAATGCAACAGTCGTTCTGTCTCCCCCTTGAATTCCGTGCCCTGATCGAACTGAACACAAGTAGGAACTCCGTGTCCTGAGAAAATTTCATTCAGTGTTCTTGCTACAGTCCTACTACTTTTGCTTGCAAGTGGTCTCAGGATCAGAAAACGAGAGAATGTGTCCAGAACTAACAGAATGTACTGCTGCGGTTTTCCGTTGTGAAGGATTAGCTCATTTCTCATGTCAATTAAATCAAGCTGCCAGCGTTCATTTACTGCAGTGGCCATGACTGGTTTGGGAGGGACTGTGTTTGTGAACCTTGCATTTCTTTCTTGGTATCTTTGTGACACACCAAGAACTTTTCCTACTTTTGTGTACGAAACACCAGCAAATTTCTCTGTGACTTGCCTCCAAACTGTTCTAGACCCAGATCCGAGATTTTCATCAAATCTATGTTTTACTGTCTGTGGTGCCTCTCTTTCAATCAGAACTGGTTTTCCTCTGAAATGTACATTTCCTTCTACCAAAGAAAAGTCATGTTTGCGTCTTTGATACTGCCTCACAGTACTTTTTTCCACAGCAGTGCGGTTTTTCTTTGGAACTTTGAACTTTCCTTTCAGAAGACGTCGAAGTGTGAAATGCTTATCTTTGGAAACGGATTGCAAATATCCTCTGGCGCTAGGGCAGCTGCCTTCCTGATCGACTTGCTTTGCTTGATCCATTTTCTCATTCGATCTGGAACACACACACACATACTACTACTCCTCCTCCTACTACGACTAGTAATAATAATGATAATAATATGTGGAGGGATCTATTGTTTCCTCAGAGAAACCAATCAGATATTTCTCCCCTGTGAACATGGTATCCTTAAGATTTATGGATTGTAGGAGCGCGAGAGTGAAGGGTGAACAGACAAACACACAGACGCATAGACAGGCGGACAGATAGACAGATATGTAGGTATGTAGACAGGCAGGCCGGCATGCAGCCAAGCAGGTAGGTAGATAGGAAGACAGACAGAAGACCAGACAGAGAGACAGACAGATAGATAGAGAGATAGATAGATAGATAGACAGACAGGCAGATAGAGATAGATAGATAGACATACAGACAGACAGGCAGGCAGGCAGGCAGACATACAGACAGACAGATAGGCAGATAGACAGACAGATAGATCGATAGATAGATTGATAGAGAGAGATAGGGAGATAGATAGATTGATTGATAGATAGACAGACAGACAGACAGAAAGATAGGTAGACAGACAGAAAGATAGGTAGGTAGGTGGGTGGGTAGGTAGGTAGTTAGGTTGGTAGACATATAGATTAATACGGGGTGCTGGGTGGGTTTAGGTCAACGAACTGTCTGGAAAACTCTTACCTGCAACAGGTCTCTGACAAAATCAACAGTTGCTCAGAAGTTCCTACCCTCCAATGTGAAAATTCAGACCTTTTGTAGGAGGACATATCCGGTCGATTCTTTCCAACTGCCCGACAAAGTATGCCGACAAAGATCCCGACAAAGTATACTGACAAAGATCGCCCGACAAAGTATGTCGACAAAGATCGCCCGACAAAGTATGCCGACAAAGATCGCCCGGCAAAGTATGCCGACAAAGAGCGCCCGACAAAGTATGCCGACAAAGAGCGCCCGACAACGTATGCCGACAAAGATCGCCGCGCTTGTTAGGAAAATTTAATTTTCTTGCATGTCATCGTCGGCGTGTGGGGCCACACTTTCTCCCAACCCCACACTTTCTCCCAATCCCACACTTTCTCCCAACCCCACACTTTCTCCCAATCCCACACTTTCTCCCAACCCCACACTTTCTCCCAGTCCCACATTTTCTCCCAACCCCACACTTTCTCCCAACCCCACACTTTCTCCCAACCCCACACTTTCTCCCAATCCCACACTTTCTCCCAACCCCACACTTTCTCCCAGTCCCACACTTTCTCCCAATCCCACACTTTCTCCCTCCAACCCCACACTTTCTCCCAGTCCCACATTTTCTCCCAACCCCACACTTTCTCCCTCCAACCCCACACTTTCTCCCAGTCCCACATTTTCTCCCAACCCCACACTTTCCCCCAGTCCCACACTTTCTCCGAAATTCGGAAAATAATATAAAAGAGAAAATGTTTCATATTATTACACTGCGTGTATGATATGAAATATAAAAGAGAATAATGTAGAAGAGAAAGTGTTTTATATTATTACACTCTCTGTGTGCTAGTTGACTGAAACTCACTCTCTCTCTCTCTCTCTCTCTCTCAGAAATGGGAATTAACGGACAGAGGCGAAATGAGAAGGGGCGAAATGGGAAAGGGACGAATTGGGAGTTGGGGGGGGGGGGGGGGGCAGGAAGGGGCGGAATGGGAAAGGGATGCCCTGGATGAACGGGGAAGGGGCAGATTGGGAAGGGCGAAATAGGAATAAGGGGCGAAACAGAAAGGGGGCAGAACGGGACAGGGGCAACATGGAAAGTGGGCGAAATGGGAAAGGGACGAATTGGAAAGGGGCGGAATAGGAAGGGGCGAAATGGGAATAGATTGGGGACGAAATGGGAAGGGGTGAAGTGGGAAGGGGCGAAATGGGAATAATCCGTGAGCATCATCCTTGACCCATAGTAAATATACCTCCAAAGTTTCAGAAAGATCGGCCCAGTACTCCTGTTGCAGCGCGTGGAACACACTTTGTTCACAGAGAGAGAGAGAGAGAGAGAGAGAGAGAGAGAGAGAGAGAGAGAGAGAGAGAGAGAGAGAGAGAGAGAAACACGAATCTTTTCGAACACGGATCTTTATTGAGGGTAACTAGTTAAGCTAAGAGTTTCTTTACACCAGGCCCTCTAGAGAAAAGAAAAAAAGAAAAGAAAAGACAAAAACAAATCAACCACACACACATATATATGCACAAACACACACACACTTATGCAAACAAATATATAATAATGAAGAGAGAGAGAGAGAGAGAGAGAGAGAGAATTTTTACGTTCCGATTGTAAAGTATTCTTTTTTTGTCTGTTTGTTTCTTTGTTAGTTGTTGTTGTTGTTTTAACTGAGAGTACAAGAAAATCAAGTCAGAAATGTACGATATGACTTCAGATCCGAAGTTTCCTCTTTCGAGGGGCGACAAAGTGTGCAGCAATGTCACATATGAAAAGTGACGACAAAGTGTGCAAGGGCGACAAAGTGTGCAAACTTGTCGATATTTGTCATGGCTGGGACGACAAACTGTGCAGCACACTTTGTCGTCGGCGACAAAGCATGCAGCACAGTTTGTCGCCGACGACAAAGTGTGCAGGGGCGACAAAGTATGCCGTAACAACGCCTTGACGTCACAGGACACAACGCGGTGCACGAGCATTGGTGTCTGGACAGGCGACAAGCAGGCAGTGGAAGATCCACGGTGACTTCAGGAACTCGTCCAACAGGTCCCCAGCTGCGCTGACTGTGGCAGTGGAACAACAGTGAGTGACACAAAGAAACAGGCCAGGCTCGACCATCTGGGTGAATGGACGTTTTTTGTTGTTTTTTTTCAATTGTAATATCAAAAAATTTCAAAGCAAATTGAATTTGTCATATTTCGACAGTTTTTGACAGAGTGGAGGTCATACAAAATCAAGTGCTCCTGCTGTTAAACTAACTCCTCATGGGAGAAATTCTGGAGGTGTGTTGATAACGGTCAGAAAAAGCATTCAGCACTACGTGAAAGAAAAAAATCAGTGTCATAACACAGTGGTTGTTAAAAAAGACAAAAATGTGTTGATAAATAATTATTTATCACTGGTTGCTTGTTAGGTCGCCCAGATGACTACATGAAGTTGATAATGGAGTAAAAATATTTACTAAAAATTTCTATGGGGCGGCAGCACGTATGCTGCAAGTTGTTGGAAAAGTAAAGCAGTATATTGACTGGTTGGACAGTGCGTCAACTGAATTTAAAAAAAAAAAAAAAAAAAAAACGGACAAAAGGCTTCTCAAGATATTTCCAAGATGTAAGACAAAAATGATCAGGAAAAAGTAATAAGAAGAATGCGTAAATATTCAAAAATAGGGAAAATCAAAAATTAAAGAGTACTAAACAAACAAAAACCGTAGATGTGAAAAAAATACAAAATGCATGAGAGGCTGTTCAACATCCAGAACTTTCTAGGCCAGTGATAAGATCAGTTAACAGAAAAACTTTCGTGTTTTGTGACATCACTTCTAAACAGTGGTTTTAACATTTCTTCTCTTCTACATTTAAACGAATCGGATAATGACACTGATTTGATGATATAATGGTTGAATAAAACAGAGATCTAGGTGAGGAACCTTTGTTCAACGACCCAGTATCTGAGCTGGAAGTTACAGCAAGCGTAAGAAACATCAATCCTAGCAAAAGCGCCGGTCCCGACAAACTAGTCGGTAAAATGTTAAAAAAAAAAAAAATTAAAAAAAAGTTGCTTATATTTTAGAATGAAATTTCTTGTCGATTTAGACAACAAATCATTTGGTGCCGGGACATTTCTTTCTGAATGGATAAATCTATCATAATTTCTATCCACAAAAAGGTGATACAATTCATACCAATAATTACACTATAGTTGCATAAACTACTGTAATAAGTAGAATCTATACTCATATCTCAATAATAAAATAAAAAAAACCTTCCAAAGCAGACAGAAAAAGAGGAAAACCTCATTGAATAACAGGGTGGATTTCGATCCAGTCATATCACTGTTGTGTCACTGTGACACAAGCACTCCACTGGCTCTCCACAGATCAGATTAGAGCTCAACACGCCATGTTACTGACCGACTCCATGAACCTGCTTCAAAAAGCGGAGAGTAGAATGGGAAGCCATGCTTGGCATGAAGTAATGTACAACCCTCCATTGGACAGACTCGTATGGATCACTGCCCAGGACATGCAGGCGTCACAAGAAATGAGAGAGCAGATACGCTGGCGAGCAAGGCGACGACAAGAACTGAATTACGTTGTTGTTGTTGTTGTTGTTGTTGTTGTAACCTATATGTCATCTTTTGAACGTTCGTTTCCCATTACGCGCGCGCACGCACGCACACGACACCACAACACACACACTTGTGCACTCACATGAGCAGGCACACTCGCGCACGCACGCACACACATGAACACGCATGCACAACCATGTGCACGCAGGCACGCACAATCATGTGCACGCACGTGCACGCCATTGTCCACACACACACAGCCATGCGAACCTGCGTCTTCACACTCACACTCACACACACACACACACACACACACAAATACACACGAACGCGCGTACATACACACAAACGACTTGTCGAGCTGGTCAGACCTATTGGTCTTCTGTAAAAGAGGAGAGAGAGAGAGAGAGAGAGAGAGAGAGAGAGAGAGAGAGAGTACACGTACTCGCATGTATACACCTAAGAGAAAAAAGAAAAAAAGGGGGGGGGAGGGGGCGGGGTAGCGGGGGAGGCAGACAAAGAGACATTCAGAGTGATAGAGTGAGGGTGGGACAGAGAGATACAAAGAGAGAAGTCCAGACAGAATGGGAAACATGAAACCGTGTAAAGATAGAGTATCGCTGTTAACGTCCTTATTAAACCTACTCCCCTTTAAGTGCATATCGCGTTTTCGTTGGTCTGGGAGCAAGTGACATCATGCCATCAAAATAAAGGTCAGCCGTTTCTCGATACTCTCACTGGCCATCCTGATCAGACTGTAGCTGCCGGGCGTTACGGAGAAGGTAAACTGGAGGAGTATGTGTAGTTGATGTTGACAGCAGTTCAAAGCCAACTGTTACACAAGACGAGGCGTAACACTGGTGACTATCCGCTGTTCGGTCCCCGGGTTCTGCGGCAGGAAAACAGGCGAGGGGTGAATCGGAGGGGAAGGAGAGGGGGGGGGGGGGGGGGGCTGTTGACGGTGGGGGACGAGTGGAAGCAAGAGTTGGGGGGAATAGGAGTGTGGGAGATGCAATGTCCGGGACTGGAAGACGGTACACGTACTACTTCTAATTTCGGACCACATGTATTTGTTGGGGTTTTTTTGCCTTACAATAAAAAAACGGGGTTACACTCCAAGATAATCCTTGTTTTCGCAAGCATCCAATATGTATTTGACCAATGGTTGTCTTTACTCTTTTTCAAAAGTTGTTTTGTTTAGTTTTTCTTGGAAATCCGTAACACGTAGAAGCGCAAAATACATGTATTCACTTTTGAAGTACAGACTTTTTGTTTGATTTATTTCGTTTAAAGAAGAAGAAGAAGAGGGAAAACGCAAGAAATAAACGGTGGGTTTTTTTTCAGTACATGGGAAAGCACCCATAACACCAGCTCCCACCAATCCCTTTTCTCTTTTGTTCCCCTGGAAAAATCTGTGAAATGTTTTCCTGGGTTTGGTTTTTTTTTCGGTCTGTATATCAAAAGGTGAAGAAGATGAGGAGGGGAAAGCGGATGACACCGATGAGATTAAGTCACTCATTATGTTTTAGTAGACGGATAGCAATTAATGACCAAAAAAAAATAATAATAAAAAAAGAAAGTTGTAGGCACGTTGGCAGCTTCGCATTTGAGAGCGACACATTGAGGCGTGGAAACCCGATCTAGGGGAGGTAGCTGCTGGTCTTACATGTGTTGGAAAGTAGCTTCCCTTGGATGGCTCATGTTGATTTTTACCCTTACGATCGTTTCCAGTTTTACTTTGTTGCCGAGTCCTGCTTTTATTGTTTGTCTGGGGTACCGAGCTAAAACAAACAAACAGAAAACCCTCCTTGTTGATGGGATGGTGAAGAAGGTTGAATAGCCTGTCTCACTGCCGGACGGACCTTATTCTTTCAACGTTGCTTTCTTTACTTTCCCTGAAATTTTATTGTTTCTAGGGGCGCAAAAATGACCTTTCTTTAAATACAGATTTTTGTTTGATTTATCTCATTAAAAGAATACGAGAAATAATCATCCAGGCTTTGGGTTTTTTCGGTTTTTTTTTTTTTCGATGTTTTAGTAAGTTTAAAATGCATAGAAAAGAAAATTGCAAGTACATTGTCGGCCTCGCTTGTCAGATGGAGGAACTCGGTGAGGGAGCGAAACCTGATCAAAGGGAGGCAACATATGCCTTTTATGTGCGTTCATTTTTCTCAGTTGTCTCCCATACAATGCCCATTGTCTCCCATACAATCCTCCCCCCCCCCTTTTTCGTTAAACGTTACTAGTTCCACACACACACACACACACACACACACACACACCCTCCCCCAATCTCAGGGCTCTGCGGATGGTGAAAAACGTCTCGCCGCCGGACTGACTTTAATTAACAAGCGTTTCTTTGTTTACTTTCCCTGGAAATCCATTAACCGTTCAAAGCAGTAAAAACAGTATCTTTCTTAGACTACAGATTTTCGCTTGGATTCATTTTGTAAAAATGTGCAAGAAATAAACTTTTGTTTTGATGTATGGCAAAGCACACATGGCACCCGCTCCCAACCATCTGTAACCTTAGAAATAGTCGTGAAATATGTTAGTTTTCTTCTTCTTCTTCATCTGTAAATCGAAAGGGAGGGGCAAATGGGGGGATTAAATCAATTAGGATGTTTGAGAAATTTATAACTGATAGAAAAGAAAGTTGCAAGTACTTAGTTTCGCTTGTGACTCGGCGAGGGAGTGAAAACCCGCTCTATGGAAAGTTACTTCTAGTTTTGTATGCGTTGACTTTGAGTTGCTTCCCCTGGATTGCCAATCAGTTTTCCCTTTGCGATGGTTTCCAATCCTAGTTTCTGCGAACAGAGAAAACCCTTGAATGGTCCGTTTCATTTTACACAAGGAGCACCAGATTTGGCAAGTATGTTGTGAGATGCATGGAGGGGAGGGGGGAGGGGGGGCGGGGGATATAGATTTTCTATCCTAAAAATGGAACAGGCCTGGTATGTCTTTCGTTGTACACGGGCTCTCCATGGCAGTTTTCCCGATTGTCTGACCAGCTTAAAGCAAGTACGAATGTGTGAAGCATAGATTTGTTTCACATTTGTTTGAACAGACTGGATTCCTCTGAAGTGGATAATTCTTACTACATACTTACCATTCTCAAGTGTCAGAGCACACAGCTGTGTTGTGTGTGTGCGCGCATGTGTGTGTGTGTGTGTGTGTGTGTGTGTGTGTGTGTGTGTGTATTGCACTGGGATGATTGCGCGCGCACAGACACACAGACACACACACACACACACACAAACACACAGCTGTGTTGTGTGCGCGCGCGCGCGCGCGCGCGCGCGCGCGTGTGTGTGTGTGTGTGTGTGTGTGTGTGTGTGTGTATTGCACTGGGATGATTGCCTATTGCGCCAAACGCTTTCAAGCAGAACCGGTCCAAGTGAAAATCTATTCACCGTTTTACCGTTACTTTAAACACATTTGTAGTATACTTACATTGTAGAGAATTTTACATCAGGCGAAACTCAAGTGTTCTCAAAGTGTGAAACATGATAAAATTAAGAGCAGCAATGAAGTCAAATCACACACACGCACACGCACACGCACACACACACATAGTGACATGAGAAATATCTTAAAATCGACTGAATTGATGAAAAATCAAAATGGAATCGAATAAAATACACGCGTGCGCTCGCGCGCGCGCGCACACACACACACAGAGTGGATACAAGAAGAGATCCAAAACAGAATGTAATATAAGTAAAATCTGATGAAAAGAAAATAACACAAAGTAAAAAATAAAGTAGAAACCTGCACATACACGCGCACATACGCGCCCGCGCATGCACACACACACACACACACACACACACACACAATCGCGTACAAGCATGTGCGTGTATGATTTAACCAAAAATGGCAGTTTCTGTCCGTTTAAGGGATAGTTCAGTATCTCTATGTAAAAGAATGCTTGAAAATTTCAAGGGAACATTATAGTCATAGATTTCCTCGTTAAAACAAAACCTAATGAGCAAGTGAATTTCATCAGAGACAAAAGAAATCTTCCCCGAGTAACTAACTGTGTTACATGTTGACGTCGGCAGCTCCAGTGCAAAACATGCTGGTTCTGCGGCATCAAACGCTGTCCTTTGGTGAAGTAGGCTGGTCACGAACTGACAGAACCCGGGCTGATGTCACCGGATTCTCATTTGTACCATAACATACATATATACATAAATACATAGACAGACAGACAGATAGAGATAGATAGACAGATAAACAGATAGATAGATAGACAGATAGACGGATAGACAGACATATATTAGAAATCGTAAAGAACTAATAAGCAGACAAAAATAGCCGTATGCCTATGCTTGAGCAAGATGTTACTTTTAGCCACTTGCATTGGTTTTGACATTCAAGTAGACATGTCCACTCAAGAACAGTTTGAAATGTGAAGGGCTGATTGAAATGTACGAAATAACTGGGAAGGCAGAAATTGTGGTTCAGTGTCCATGTCAAATGCAGACATTTTACTGGAAATACATCATTTCCACATGCCTTCGAGCAAAACAGACATCTACAAACACTACATCAATACACCGGAATGACAACACTGTACTCCGGGGGCCGGAATAGCTCAGTTGGTAGAGCGCCGGACTCGTAATCCAAGGGTGCGGGTTCGAATCTCCGCCGGGCCGTTTCGGTACAGGGGGATTGTTCCCTCGGAGTTAACAGTAGTTCTGACTCCATTTTCCATACAATCCTTCGAATGAGACTATAAATCGAGGTTCCGTGTGTGTGAACGCACGCACAACATCTTGCACACACGTAAAAATCCCATCACCAACTTTCGGAAGAGAAGGCCAGTTTGGCCATTGGTTTGGATGACACATTACACATACCATGCACCTTACCCGAAGATGGAGTATGGCTGCCTTAATGGCGGGATAAAAAAAAAAACGGTCATACACACAAAACTCCACTCCCTTTGTTGGGTAGATGGGATGATTAATACTTGTCTGTCCATATTGGGAGTGTCCGCAGGAGTATCAGCCTGCGTGCGCAGAAGAAGACACTGTATTCCAAAATGTACTATTAAAATATGTAGAGTATACAATTACTTCCGCTTCACTTCACTCGAGAGAAAAGGAACGACAGTGTGTCTGTGTGTGTGTGCGCGCGCGCGCTTAATGTCCTCTCTTCCCGTTGTTCCATTGTGCAACAGTCCCACACAACCTGTACATGCCAGCCAACTAGCGGGCCTCTGCGTGCAAGTTGGCGTCTCTTGTGGAGCCTCGCTATGTTACAGTGGGAGGAGCTTCGCCAGGCCTTCGTATTTCTATGGTCATATTCAAGCGTCAGAAGATGTCTTTGCACAAATTTAACGTGTGTGTATATATGGCCAACAGTTCTCTTTTTCCGGTGTCAAACATCGATTTATCTTCTTTTTTTTTCTCCCCCCAACAGGGCCTACAGTGTATGTATGTAGAAGTGTGAAATGTAAATAGTTCTGTTTTCGTCTTTTTTTTTTTCTTTTTTTTTTTTCTTTTTTTTTTTTGGTAATTACACATTTTGGTTCTGACTTTTTTTTCTTAAATATATAAATAAGGGAAGTTAACACTGACAGATGAATATCTTTTTTTGTCTGTGACCGAGCCTTCTTTTAACTGAAAATGGAAAACGGACGAAAATCGTACGGTTTGTCCAGTTTGTTTCTTTGTTTTTAAATGAAAGGAAAAATCCGTCCACTCCCACGGTCTCCGCCCATTTCATTTCTACCAAATCGTCTATGACATCGTTTCTAGATTTTGTTCCCGTACACTGGTGTTGGGGGGGGGGGGGGGGAGGAGGGTGTTGAAAAGACAGAGAGGGAGACAGAGACAGACAGAGAGACAGAGCTAGACAAAAAGAAATGTCCGTAAAAATGTTTGTGAATCTTTTTTTTTCCGTCTTAAATCCAGTGTATGTGTGTGTGTGTGTGTGTGTGTGTGTGTGTGTGTGTGTGTGTGTGTGTGTGTCTGTCTGTCTGTCTGTCTGTCTGTGTTAATGTGAAGGAGGAGAGGGAGGGATAAATCTTAGTCTCTTAAGAAGTTTAGTTTACATAAAAATTAAACTGGATAGAAAAAAAAAAAAGAAAAATACGGAAGTGTCTCTGTTTCCTTCTTTCTTTATTTATTTGTTTTTCCTTTTCTTTTTTCTTTTTTTTTCTTTTTTTTTTTTTTTTTTTTGCCTGCTTGTTTGCTTTTTTACGAGTTATCCGAGTAATGCAAGTAGACGTTTAATGTTTGACATGGCTCCGAGAAGACATCATTATCACAAATGCTGTTCGATAACCGTGTCAAATATGCATATTTTACTGGAGATATGTATTGTTTTCATTTACCTACATAGAAGAGAACGTCGGTTTCAAACACTACGTTGACTGATAATAGAGAGGAACTGTCATTAACTATGGCACCGACATTGTGGCTGGACATAGAACGGAACTGTCATGAACAATGGCACTGACAAAGTGACTGGCAACAGAGAGGAACTGTCATGAACTATGGCACTGACAAAGAGGAACCGTCATGAACTATGGCACTGACAAAGTGACAAAGATAAACCGTCATGAACTATGGCACTGACATAGATAAACCGTCATGAACTATGGCACTGACAAAGTGACTGGTTATAGAGAGGAACTGTCATGAACTATGGCACTGACAAAGATAAACCGTCATGAACTATGGCACTGACATAGATAAACCGTCATGAACTATGCACTGACATAGATAAACCGTCATGAACTATGGCACTGACATAGATAAACCGTCATGAACTATGGCACTGACATAGATAAACCGTCATGAACTATGGCACTGACATAGATAAACCGTCATGAACTATGGCACTGACAAAGTGACTGGTAATAGAGAGGAACTGTCATGAACTATGGCACTGACAAAGATAAACCGTCATGAACTATGGCATGACATAGATAAACCGTCATGAACTATGCACTGACAAAGATAAACGTCATGAACTATGGCACTGACAAAGATAAACCGTCATGAACTATGGCACTGACAAAGATAAACCGTCATGAACTATGGCACTGACAAAGTGACTGGTAATAGAGAGGAACTGTCATGAACTATGGCACTGACATAGATAAACCGTCATGAACTATGGCACTGACAAAGATAAACCGTCATGAACTATGGCACTGACAAAGATAAACCGTCATGAACATGGCACTGACAAAGTGACTGGTAATAGAGAGGAACTGTCATGAACTATGGCACTGACATAGATAAACCGTCATGAACTATGGCACTGACAAAGATAAACCGTCATGAACTATGGCACTGACAAAGATAAACCGTCATGAACAATGGCACTGACAAAGTGACTGGTATATAGAGAGAACTGTCATGAACTATGGCACTGACAAGTGATAGAACCGTCATGACTATGGCACTGACAATGAAGGAACGTCATGAACTATGGCACTGACAAATGATAAACCGTCATGAACTATGGCACTGACAATGAGAACCGTCATGAACTATGGCACTGACAAAGAGGAACGTCATGAACTATGGCACTGACAATGAGGAACTGTCATGAACTATGGCACTGACAATGAAGAACCGTCATGAACTATGGCACTGACAATGAAGAACCGTCATGAACTATGGCACTGACAATGAAGAACCGTCATGAACTATGGCACTGACAAAGAGGAAGCGCCATGAACTATGGCACTGACAAAGAGGAACTGTCATGAACTATGGCACTGACAATGAAGAACCGTCATGAACTATGGCACTGACAATGAAGAACCGTCATGAACTATGGCACTGACAATGAAGAACCGTCATGAACTATGGCACTGACAATGAAGAACCGTCATGATCTATGGCACTGACAAAGAGGAAGCGCCATGAACTATGGCACTGACAATGAAGAACCGTCATGAACTGAACCGTCATGAACTATGGCACTGACAATGAAGAACCGTCATGAACTATGGCACTGACAAAGAGGAAGCGCCATGAACTATGGCACTGACAATGAAGAACCGTCATGAACTGAACCGTCATGAACTATGGCACTGACAATGAAGAACCGTCATGAACTATGGCACTGTCAAAGAGGAAGCGCCATGAACTATGGCACTGACAAAGTGACCGGTAACAGAGAGGAACCGGTCATGAACTATGGCACCGACAAAGGGACTGGTAGGGGAACCATGGTTAAACCAGTATTATGCAGCGACCACAACCGCAAACTGCCTTGGTTGAATGGTAACCGGCTCTGCGTCTGAATACTACTATGGTGCTCTGCCCGCGTCAAAAGATGAAAGCTCGACGTGTTACTGAGACCGGTTCAGTGTGATGGTGTCCCAACAACTTGGCAGCAAAACGTGGACTGTCCACAATCCCCTACAATCTCCTCTGATCAAGATGTCGAGACAGAAAATGCTCTCGGGTAGGAAGAACTCGATAAGAGAGAGAGAGAGAGAGAGAGAGAGAGAGAGAGAGAGAGAGAGAGAGAGACAGACAGACAGACAGACAGACAGACAGACAGAGACAGAGAGGGAGTTCATCGCTTTACAATCACGCTTAGCACATATCACACAATTTTTGTTTTTGTAATAAAAGTTTTAAAGCTATATAAACAAATCATAAAATAGCAAATGAATTATGTCTCAACAAACGGAAGATTAAACAAATTGTGAAGAAATACATTATATCATAAAAGGAAACACATAAAATCACATGAATAATGCAGAGAAGGACGTGGGGGGGAGGAGGAGAGAGAGAGAGAGAGAGAGAGAGAGAGAGAGAGAGAGAGAGAGAGAGAGAGAGAGAGACACGCAAAGTATCTACAGGGAGGCAAAGGAAGTTGCTGTACTGCAGTATTCCCCTAGAAGGCCAGTCACGTAATATCTCAAACATCGACGTTGTATGTTCAGCCTCCTTATACTCTACAATGTTCTGACCAAAGGAGGAGGGGGAGTTCAGGGGGAACGGGTGGAGGAGGTGTGGGGGGTACCATAGGCGCCGGTAAGCCGGACTGTCCTTTGTTGGCGGCAGTCTGAACATGGGGTGGAAGGAGGAGAAGGGTAGGGTAGGGGGCGGGATTGTGGTGTGGTCAACTCTGGCTGGCCCAATTGTCCGTGGTGGTACTGCCTGAGCAAGGAGACAGTTTGGACTGGGACACCGGTACAGAGTCGGTGAAGGAAGGGGGGAAGGGGCCGAGGACTGCGCTGCTGACGTTGACACCAGCTGATGCTGACGTCCACTGTATCAACTGTACGCAAGAAGCGTTGGAGGAAAGGGTGAGGAGGGAGGGGTTATGGAGAAGAGACGGCGGGCAGGCGGGTGGGGGGGGGGGGGGCGCTAGGAAAGAGGGAAAATGGAGGGTGAATGATCTGGGATAGTAGCGGAGTACAGGAGCAGAGGTGTGGGTAAATGTTGCTTTGCAAGTTTGTTTAGACACATTACTTGCTTTTTCCGAAGGGCCAAAATTCAGACAAAAAAGTAGTTCGGAATACTCCAGTACTCGTAAACATTCGATATGATCTTGGCTTTTTTTTTTTTTTTTTTTTTGGGTAACATGTTCGGATTTTTTTTTTCGTACTAATAGAAGGTGTCCTTGGCCATCAGTTAGCCTTTTCCCGTGTTAAAATACTTCACTTACACACTATGGCATTCCTCGATATACTGAACAACGGAACATGAACAGATTGTTTTGTAATAATTAGTCTTTTTTTTCTGCTTACCGATGACTTAACGTGAAGTGACTGAGCGATAACGATTCCTTTTTTATACAAGCTTACAAGCATGAAGTAACTGAACGATAACGATTTTTAAACTGACGTATAAACAAATTTGAAATAAAGATTACAATTATCCTGCCGATCAAAGGGGACAAATTACAAGACCATCGTGTATTAAATTGTTTGTCCCTTTTGTCCGGCGGAACAATTATGTTAAATCTGTTTCATCAATTTCCGCCTGCAGTCGCCTCACTGTGAACCTGACCTATATAAACGTGAAGTGACTGAACGATAACGATTTGTAACCGACACACACCGACTTCAGCAGAGAAAAAAAAAAGTTGGTCGTCAACAAAAAGAAATCAACGGTATGCCTGGATGAGAAAAAAAATCCAAACGAATTCACAACTAGTTGCAAAGTGAGGCGACTTACAACTACTCACCACTCCCTCCCGACCCCCCTCCTCACTTCTTTCCAAGAAAAAATTTCGGACTGGTCCCCCCCTTCCCGCCCCGCCTTTTTTAATACGTCTGTAAACTCTGTGTGTGTGTGTGTGTGTGTGTGTGTGTGTGTGTGTGTGTGTGTGTGGGTGTGCGCGCGCACACACAGTGTGTGTGTGTGTGTGTGTGTGTGTGTGTGTGTGTGTGTGCTGTGCATGTGTGTGCATGTGTGTGTATGTGTCCATGCGTACGTATGTGTCTGGTGTGGAGTGCGGTGTGTGTGTGTGTGTTGAAGCGAGGTCTTCTCGAAGGCTGCAGTTCAAGACGATGACTTCCGTGTTCTCGAACAGTCTGGACGCGACAGACGAAGTGAGACTTACCCCGCGACACTGGGAGGAGCTTCACGCGGCACGCTTTGCTCTCTAGTCCTGCCTCCATCGTGCTCGTTCTCTATGGTACAACGCCCGTGTCATTAGGTGAAAGTATGACAGTTCAGCGTGCCACTGACCGTTACGAGTGGACAGATGCACAGGGTGAACGACTTGGCAATAAACACGGGGACTGCCAACAATGCCCAGTTAATGAACTGTTCAAGATGTCGGGAATAAATGTCCACGGAATATGGAAAGGGAAGAACGTGCAAAGATCATGCTTCGTACACACACACGCGCGTACGCCCCACACACACACACACACACACATGGAAAGGGAAGAACGTGCAAAGATCATGCTTCGTACACACACACGCCACACACACACACACACACACACTGCGGGATGGTGAAAGAAAAACAGAAATAGAGCAGATAGACAATGGAACAGTTACACGGATAATGCTAGGAAAATAAAATCGACCAACACACACACAGAGAGAGAGAGAGAGAGAGAGAGAGAGAGAGAGAGAGAGAGAGAGAAACGAACAGAGGAGCATACAGATAAACAGACACACAAAGAAACAGAGAGTGAATCCGACTACACACACACACACACACACACACACACACACACACACACACAGAGAGTAAAACATGACAAACTAAACAGTCAGATAAACAGAGTGAAACAGCTGAAGAAAGGGATGAAAAACAAAACAAACGAACAAAGCAACAAAAACAACAACGAACAGAGAGACACTGACGCAGGACCAAAAAACAAGTCGTGCATGAAAAAAAAAGCCACAGACAATAGACATGGACCAAACATGCTCAAATGGGGTCCTACCTCTAACTCCACACAGGGTCACCTGAAATCACTGGGAAACACTGGGAAACAAAGTCACCGGGATTGCCGTGGAGAGCAGAAGCAGGTCGAGGAAGAAACCCAACAACAGAAGACACTGTGTCCATCATCAGGCCGATACTTCAGTTAGCCAACAAGGAGTGGACTAAAAACGAATCCACTGATCAGTCTCTGATCCGATCCAAGTGGAGAAACAAATTTGAGATCCTCTCTGAATCCGATGCGGGCACTCCACCTGCAGCCGACTCCCTGGTGTGGGGTGGACAACGTCAACCCCGAGCTGATGCCTTCTCCTCTGCTGGGAACATGGCGGTGACCTGTCTCCTGTGTCCGCTGACTGGGGGGAATGGCAATGACGGTCGGGGACACAGGACACTGCAGGACGTAAACGGGTCTCGTCACGTGACTGATCGGAGCTCTCCCTGGTGTTAGCGTCCCTCAAGAGGTCATGTGACATTGACTTCATCCCTCTGTGTGACTGAAGTCACCTCTGTGAGGCTCCGCACAGTCAATCGTGGTTCTGCTTTCTTTCTGTCTGAATCCTGACCCCTTCCAGGGCCTCCTGCCAAGATCTTTTGCCGAAATGCCCACTGCCTTGTGTGCATCGTATCCTACTTCACATGAATGAATATATAAGTTAATCGACATCTGACCCAACATTAGACTCGATAGAAAAAAAAAAATAAATATACACAAACGCACAAAAAAATGAATACGTGGAAATCAGAGAAACAAATTAATTTTGAAAGTAAATAATTAGACAAATACTTGGTAATCAGAAAAACAAATTAATTTTGAAGGTTATTAATTAGATATAAGTTAAAGACAGTCTGATTTGCGTTCGGTGGTTTACACTAACACTGTATCAATATTATTATAAATCACACAAACAAATAAAAAAAAAAGCACAAAAAAATAAAGACTGAAAAACCAAAAAAGGAAATATCTAAACAAACTAAACTAGGTAGAAACACGTAAATCCAGACATAGAATTGTTAAATGAACAAAGGAATAATTGATGATGACAATGTGTCCGTGCGTGCGTGCGTGTGTGCGTACGAGCGCGCGAGCGCACACACACACATAAAGAAATAATTAATGATGACAATGTGTGTGTGTGTGTGTGTGTGTGTGTGTGTGTGTGTGTGTGTGTGTGTGTGTGTGTGTGTGTTGTGTCTGTGTGTGAGAGAGAGAGAGAGAGAGAGAGAGAGGAGAGAGAGAGAGAGACAGACAGACAGACAGACAGAGAAAGACAGACAGACACAGAGAGAGACACGTAAAATGTACATAGAGATTAAGTAAGTCGCCATGTTGTCTTACTCGCCAAGAAGCGCAATCACCTAATTCCATAATCGTCGAACTTATCTGTTCAGTCGTTTATTCTCTATCATACCCTGACCAAGGGAGGTGGTGTGAGGGGAGGAAGGGGGGGAGGGGGGGGGAGGGAGCGCCACTTTGGGTTGCTGGCATGTTGATGAATTATATATCAATTATAGAATGTTTAAAACATCATTTGGTGTTGATCCATACTATCTAGTTTTACCACAGAATTACATGGTTACTCTACTCAAATTTAGAACAACAAATAATAATTTACCTGTAAATAAGCTACGTTATGCTGGCACACCTAGGTGTTAGAGAATTTGTGACAAATGTGCTATGCATGATATTGCAGATGAATTTCATTATTTGTTCGTGTGTCCTTTTTTGATACAGAAAGAAAAAAATACCTCCCGCCACACTTCTTTGTACGGCCGAATGCTGTTAAATTCAACATTTTGTTTGCATCAAAAAATAAGAAACATTTAAACTAAAGAATTATATTACAGTTATAAATAGCTTTTTCCAGTAATTCATATAATTAAAATTACAACATTACACAATGTTTGCACTCTGTATAGGGACAACTGTCTATGAAATTTTCATTTATGCTTAATATTGTTTGCGTCGTTTGCTCGTCTATTTTGCTTACTTGATTATGGATATCACTCTGTTCTGATGTGCGATTATTCATTTTGTGTGAGTATTGTCTTATATTTCTGTGCCCCATGTGGGTATGAAATAAAATAATTGCCTTGCTTGGCAACCCAGACTGTACAGTGTGTTATGTCTTGTGAGGGGTGGGAGTGGGGGTAAAGTCTGAACTGCAGAAGTGCTTGGGGGGGTGGTGGGGGAGAGGGAAAGTGTTGCAGTGAAAACAATCTGCTCGTGGTGGGACAGTTTGCCTGGGGGCAGAGAACAGCGTGGAGTGGGACACCGGTACAGGGTGGGTGAAGATGGTACACGGGTTCAATCGTGTACTGAAAGCCCCGGGCAATGTGTTCAATGCAAAGTTAGGTCCTCAGCTGACATTGACACTGTACTACCTGTCCACAGGACTACAAGTAAGAAAGGAGAGAGGCTATGGGGAGGGGGGGGGGCCAAGAGGGGAAGGGAAGAAGTTCTGGGAGGGGGGAGGGTTAGGGGAGGAGGATGCGAGGGGGGAAGGGAGACTGGCTCTATGAAGCAGGGGAGGTGGAGGGTGGTTAACCCGGACTCGAAGAGCAACACCCACGACACTTTCATTTTCAATCAAAAATTTCTGGATTGTTACTGTTTTCGTAAACATTTGATCGTCAATTTGGTTAAATATGATCACTTTTTTATCCTTTGTTGTTTTTTTGTTGTTGTTGTTGGGTTTTTTTTTGGGGGGAGGAGGTGCTTATTTTTAAGAGGCTATTTTTTGTGCTTTCAATGCTTTTGTTGAAACAAAAAGTTAAGCATGTATCCGACAGCTGAAAACGTGTTTGTGCACTACATTTCCCCGAGTATTACTATGAGCAGAAGCGAAATGGGAACAGAAGATTTTTTTCCTTATAAGAACGTGAAGCGACTGAAATTTAACTTTTTTTGAAAAAGAGATCGAGACTTATCTTAAGCAGAAAACAAGAGAAAACAAACAAAACCTATAGGGTTGTAGGGGTAAAATTGCAAAAGCATATTGACATTCACTTCCGTTCCAGTTTTCTTTCTAAATGAAATGTCCATTAAACTGTTTATATTGTTACTATTGTTATCAGTCTGTAAACCAGTGTACTTGTGTGTGTGTGTGTGTGTGTGTGTGTGTGTGTGTGTGTGTGTTTTGCGCGCGCACACGCGCGTGTGTGTGTGCGTGCGTGTGTGTGTGTTGTGTGTGTGTGTGTGTGTGTGTGTGTGTTCAGAAGCATGTGCACGGCGGAAGAGCAACACTAATTAAGCGACTCACTAATGATGTTCCTTAAAACAAACATGGATATGGCCTGTACATAGGACTAGTCCAGAACGTCCGGAGGAACAAGCTGAGTAGGGGACAATTTGGGGCGGAGTCACCGGTCCAGAGCTGGTGACGGGCGGACACGGCTCACGAGGTGACTGAAAGGACCTGCACCCCCGTGTACTATGACACCTGGGTCCAAAGTCCCAGTGGCTAAGTGTTGTTGACATGGAAACCAGATTACAGCGCTAAACACGTAAAGAGAAAGGCAGAGGGGTATGTCCGAGTAGGATGGGGGAGTGGGAGGGGGGGGGGGCGTCAGGGACTTTTGCGGTCGGGATGTACGCTGTCCTGTTTTCAGTTCACACACTTTACTGGTTCTGTTGTTGTAATCATTGTTGTTCTTTGTGGGGGGGGGGGGGGGGGGGGGCGTGCGCGCGCGCCTAAAGCTAAAACTTTTTTTTTTTTTTTTTAAGCTTGGGATTTCTTCTATCTTGTTAAAGCTAAAACATTTTTTTTTAAGTTTGGGATTTCTTCTATCTTGTTAAATGTAAAAAAAAAAGAAAGCATTGGTCGAGCACATATCAACTTGTAATATGACGGGGTAAGGGGGAAGAGAGGATGGCGTTTGTTTCAAATCAGCAAAGATTTTCGTTTGAAGCTTCTAATAGGATGAATAAAATCAAAATGGCTGAAGAATAATGTCCTTGTCCAAATATGATCAAGACTGACTGAATCACCAAAAAAAAACTTTCAATGTAACAAACAGAAATGCATGGAATGTCTGCATAAACAAATAAATATCAGAAGAAGAAAAAAAAGGTAACACCACTCTCGCGTCGCTCTTTTCCTTCCTTCCCAAAGAAATATGCCTGAAACGGTTTCTTTTTTCTGGTTTGTTTTTTGTAATTTTTTTTATTGGTCTGTAAAGCAACGTGTGCGTGTGTACGTGTATGTGCGCGCGCGCGTTTGTGTGTGTGCGTGCGCGCACGTGTGTGTGCGTATGTATGTGTGTATGTGCTTGGAGGACGTACGGCACTTCTTAAGCAAATCGTAACAGTTCCTACCATTAACCCGGAGGAAAAATGTAGTAACTACATCTGTGTGCCGTAGCGTCTACTGACACCTGTTTGTTGGTGCATGTGTGGGTTCATATGGCTGTCAGTTTTTGTGAAACGTGCAAATGTGTAATGGTATTATTATCATTATTATTATCATTATTATTATCACAAATTTACAATAAATAAAGAGAAATGGAAAATACGCAAGTGGACAACACTACAAGTTCAACATGTCGATAATGTAGCTTTCATACCAGCTGACATTCGTCTTATATCCGCTTTCAAATGAATGAGTACGTAAACTAACCTTTTTCAAGAAAACACATTTTGAATGGCCAACTGGAGTGTTAAAATAATATGACTAAACATAAGCGAGTGATGGGGGGAAGGTATGGCCGGGTGTGGGCTTGCTACGTCAAGCAACTAAAGACATGTCACTACAAATAAATCAAATAAAATGGCAAAACACACATCTCGCTAAGCGACGTCAGTCAGTCCCCTCCTTCCTCCCACCCACCCCTCTCTGTCGCCATGTTTCCTCACCCCCCCCCCCCCCACCCCCACCCCCTTCTCCTCCACGTCTCCCTCTATTTTTGTGTTATTGTCGTCCATTACCAGCACCCCGTACACTGGCGAATGTGGTGTGCCATCAGTACAACTTGGTTTCATTCAGTTTCACATGCAGCTAAACGGAGATCCAAACACCCGATTCAACGCAAATGGTCGGCTGCTCAAGACGACGTCATTAGTCGCCGCCATTTTTTTTTTTTTTTTTTTTTTTTTTTTCATATGTAACGCGGCACTGAAGAGGATTTCTGCAACCATCCGTGTTGTGGAGAACTTAGCAACTGGTCTTCTAAAAAAAAAAAAAAAAATCGTGTAGTAACTTTAGGTGTAAATGTACTGAAGTTAAAGCATAGTTCATGATTAGTTCTAAAATCAGTCTTTAAAGTCCTGTTTGGGTTTCAGTATTATAAGTGCTTGCATTTCGCTCGTGTCGGACATGATCCAGAACAGCGAATGCGACCCGTTGGCAGGAAGGTACACATGAAGCCAAACCAACGAAGAGAAAACTTTTCCATCGCTATTTCCACATTTTAGCCGAGGTCTAGTCTAGCGACACACCCGACTGTGTTGCTGTTGTCGATTCGTCATTTCGTGTCGTCACGAACTGGTGATGGCAGAGAAGCCATTCTGACCTTGTCCGTGCGATTCAAAATCAAGACGTAATCAAGGTGAATACTAGATATTCTACGATATTTTGGTAGGAGTAAGGCTTGATGGCGGGACTCTCACATGCTGAGTCCTGCATTCTGTCAAAACAACGTTGAAGTATTAAAAAAAAAAACAACATTAAAACAAATATACAAACAACAATAACAAAAAGAAAAGAAACACTCGTACCTTTCATGTCTATTCTCGAGGAACAAAACGGTGTGTCGAGGGCCTTTTCTCCCCGTGTCCTCTTCTCCACCTGTCCGACACTGACCGACGCCTGTGTCAAAGTGGATATGACTCGTCGAGCCTCGACTTTCCCCGGTAGGTGGAGTTGGACTGGCAAACAAGCGCACCTCTGTCTTACTATGGAAGTACGCGTGCGTCAAGAAATGAAATGACAGTCTCCTTGTTGCGGATAGCAGTGGCGACAAAGCTTAAGAATTTGGAGAATCATGTAGCTTAGTACGAATACTAAAATATATGAATAGGAAATACAGGAAAGAAATTCAAAAGTTTAAATCAGTCAGCAAATAAACTTTGTCTCTAATTTAGCTTCTTTACATTACACAAATCCTCAAAATTTTTCAATACAAACTAAATAAATGCTGTCTCTTAAATCCAGAGGACTAAAAGGATATTTGTTGTGGTTGTAATCATGTAACCCATTATTTTTTTATTCCACATGAACTATCGATAGTGAAATCGGCTTAGTACAATGAAAACATAATTCAAATTCTCACACTCGACGGTTCGGCGTGTAACTGAGTGGCGATGGTGACGGGTCGGGTGTTGGGATAATTATTTACAAGAGGTCTGGTGACAACGCCTGACTCACAGACTGGTCAGGGTGTGTGGACAACACGTTTATGGGGAGGACGAAAGTCATGAAGATCATCCTGTGATTCCACTGTCCACGAATCGTCTCACCCAGCACAGCTACATTCCAGGCCACTGTACTTTTATCTCTTGACGCGGGCATCCTGCCGTAGCCGCCATAGCAAACGCCTTCTACGGGGCCGGAATAGCTCAGTTGGTAAGAGCGCCGGACTCGTGATCCTGGGGTTGCGGGTTCGAATTTCAGTACAGGGGGATTTTTCCTCAGAGTTAACATTGGTTCTGACTCCATTCCCCATACAGTCCTTCGAATGAGACTATAAACCGAGGTTCCGTGTGTATGCGCACGCACAACATCTTGCACACACGTAAAATCCCATCACCAACTTTCGGAAGAGAAGGCCAGTTTGGCCGTTGGTATGGATGACACGTTACACATAGCATGCACCTTCCCCGAAGATGGAGTATGGCTGCCTTAATGGCAGGATAAAAAAACGGTCATACACACAAAACTCCACTGCCTGTCTATACAGGCAGTGTCCGCAGGAGTATCAGCCTGCGTACGCAGAAAGAAAGAAAGAAAAAGAAACGCTTTCTACAAACTACCTGTTTCACCACAAAACTGTGACCAGCCACCAGAGCCAGTAGAAAGGGCCTTTCCACTTTGTCTGCCAGCCACCCAGGAACCTGCTTCCCGTAGACAGTGGCGTAACGAACACTCAAAACGGTGCGTTTGAATGGCCGTTATGCCATGGTGCACGGTAAGTAACTCACTGGGTCGCTGGTCACTGGTCTTGCGCAGAAGCGGTAGTCTTTAGAAGGCATGGGCCATGAGGGACTGTACTGATCGGAGAAAACAACTGTGGTATTAAGGACTTACAGCGAGAACAACTGACTTGCCAGTATCCCTGTCTTCTTTATGGCCAATGTGTTCAACATGCAGCTAAACAGAGACTCAAACACCCGATTCAACGCCTAGGGTTGGCTACTCCAGATGACGTCATTCGTCATATTTGATTCATACGTCTGCAACGCGGCACCGAAACCCAATACTACAACCAGCTGTGTTGTGTAGATCTTAACTGGTGTTCATGGGGGGAAAAAAAAAGGAAAAAAAAAAAAGAGATCCTAAATTCGGGAGAATGTTGGGGGGGGGGGGGGGGGTGAAGGGGGCGACGCGAAACACCACGAGCTATGGTAAGAGCACTATTCAGAGTTGAAGTTTCGCCGATCAGTGTAGCTGCTGTGAAAACTTGCCGGCAGGACTAAGCTGGCGGCACTAAATGTGCGTCATCGTCCCACAGGCGAGCGATGGGTGCACAGGTCTCTATTTAGCTGCATCCACACCACCACCACCACCACCACCACCCTCCCCATCCTAGGACAGCCGGGGGATGGAACCAATGGAGCACTACACTAATACCATCACAACAACACCAGGTTCTGACAGGTAACACCTATGTTCACTGTAAATTTCAAAACGGAGTGACTGAGGGCGGAAAATGAAGCAAAACCGAGAAAGAGAGGGGGTTAGTTACCGCCAAGGACACAGAGTACTGGACTAGACACAATGCATTTTAACCTCTTGGGTCTTCTTCAGGCGAAAACAAATAACATTTAGGACAGTGAAAACGAAGAACGAGAAACCACTTATCTTCTCCTGTTCGCCTCACGGTCAATATGGCCGCTGGACGGAAACGAGGCCACCCAGGAGGGGATAATTGGAGAGGAAATAGTGAGTGGGGGAGGGGGTGTGAAACAATGGGGTTTGTAGCTTGTTTTGTAGAATAGTATGATATATTAGTGACGGTAGTGATTATGGTGGATTGATAATAGTGCTTAGTGTGGAAAAAAAATCAATCAATCAATAAATAAAGAAGTAAACGACTTTAATGGGTGGTGATGGTGATGATAGTAGTTATGGGTTGGTAGTTGTATGTGGGGATGTGGGTAATGCTCATAAAATCAGATAAAGGGGAAAAAATAAAAATAAAGTAGGAAATAAAAAAATAAATCAAGTTAAACAAATAAATGAAATGAAAATAAAACTAAAGAAATAAAAAATAATAAATCAATAAAATAAATGAAATAAAAATGAACAAGTAAATTTAGAAAATACTGATGAAAAAATAAATAAATAAAATAAAAAATAAATGATTACAAAAATGAAAATAAAATAGATGAATAAATCAATAGAAATATGAAAAATGAAAATAATGAAATAAAATAAATGGAGTGTGGCTGCAACTTCTGTATGAAGTAGGTAGTGGGGGCTATGGTGGTGGTGTGTGTGATGTGTATATGTATGAGTGTGTGCTGGTGGGAGATATTGCCGACTGGTGTGGAAGTGGTGGGTAATGTATATTTGTGTTAATGTTGGATGTTGATGCCTTGGGGCTGTAGCGTACCAAGTTTGGCAATGAGATGGGTCTCTCGTGATGTACGTTCAAAGCTGTCACTCTGTGATTGCCAGAGTGCCAAGACTTTCACATGGTTGATGTTGTGTTGGGGGTCCAGGTGGTTGAAATGTAGGGATGTTGTGTTGGGGGTACAGGTGGTTGAAATGTAGGGCGACGGGTTTGGGTCGGTGGTGGCGGATGTCAGCCAGGTGTTCAGAGATGCGTGTCTCAAGAGTGCAGGATGTTTCACCTATATAGATCTTGCCACACAGCTGGCAACGGATAGCGTATACAATGTTGCGGCCCTGGCAGGGGAATGTGCGTTGAATAGTGAATAGCATGGAGGGAATTTCAGATGATCGTGCACTTTGTGACAAGTTTTTGAAATTTCGCATTGTGTTAGATATGGGTATGAGGATTTCCGAAACCACCGCAAACAAAATGAGCTCGACCTACTTTGGCCTGTTTGCACAAAATCCGATATGGCCGTCACCCAGAAAAGTGACCGTCAAATTGCAGCATTCGTTACTACTAGAACCTTATGTAATGCCATTATTTATATCGTTTTGGGGATAAGGAATCCATATTTGACATTGACGTAGCGATCTGAGGTCATTTTGAAAGTCAAATTTTATTTGCAAGGTCATTTTGGCCCAAATTTGTTACAACTCTGAAAGGAATCAACTTCAAAAGAAAATATTGAGTTTTCCTGTCATGGTTCTAAATTTTGAGAGCTCATTTATGTCTTTAAATGCATCACTCTTAACACCTAATCAGAAAAAATCATAGTATGACATTCAACATGGCCTCTGTAGCAATACCCAGTGTTCACCACTGCATTAGCAGAAACACTCCATGCTCATTTCCAAGAAGGCAGTTGACTTTGTTAACCCCGAAAAACAGTAAACAAGTGGGGTATTTTTTGCTCCCATAAGAAAACCTAACACAGAGTAACTTTTATTCAAGACTGGCACAGCCTTTTAAACTTGAATAAAGTCAGACAAATGCACAGACGAACAATCTAATAGTGGGGGGAAAAACAAGCGCAGGCCAACAACTGAACTATCTTCATAGTAATGACTTGGCAAAGATTCATTTCCGATTTTGTTAACCCCGGTCAGATTCCAGTGATTGTAGGTGACTGTCCCCTCTATGCTCAAACGAAGAAGTGTCAGTGGAGGTTTCCTGAGGAGGTTGGTGAATCAAGGATGGTGTGCTTCATGGGATTCCTCCATACTGAAATGGCATCCCAACAATGTGGGGGAAAGCTGCCGGCTGGATCTGGCTGGGAGCGGATGTTCTCCTTGGCAAGTGTTCACCTCTGGTGTTACAGCATCTCTTCTAGGAAGCAGTCATGTCAAGCGCACACGGTATTCATACCAGCTGACTCTGGCCTGGCTCCATACTATGAAGTTTCAAGCGTACAATGAGCACTGCTAGACGGGCTATGAGCCTCACGAAAGCATGGAGGTGTGGGAGAAGAGACGCACTGCAAATGCTCCAACTGTCTGCTACTGGTCAACTAGCTGTCCAAGTATTTCTCCTGATCTGTTGCCGCTGTCTTCGAGGTCAGCGAATGGGTGATTGGCCACCGACTCCGAGTGCCTGTGAAGACCTGTGTCCATGTTTTTTTTGGGGGGGGTTTGCTTTTGGACATACAAACTATGCCCGCTGGATGCCTGTCTTCTTGAAAGACATGGCATGTCTGCCAGAGACCCACCCAAGTGTCCATGAAGGCTTCATGGAAGGAAAGTTTGTTGTGCAACGCAATGAAAAGAAGTTCTCTCTGATGGCACTTGACCAGAGCCAGGAGCACAGCATCAAGTTCCTCAAAGAGGACAGCGGAGCAAAAGGACTCTATGGACAGCCAGAGGAAAAGGAATCATTGAGCTTTCAAAACCTGAGGTGCTAAGGGTCATTGATGAATTTGGGAACGCCAGTCTCTCTGCTTCAAACATGGATATCAGCTTGGAACATCCAGAGTCTTCTGCTGCTGAGCAGAACAAATTTTTGAAAGATCTCAAGGCTCTACTCTATCTTGTCAAAGAGGGAACTGTTGTAAACCCATTCAAAGAGACAGGCCCAGAGCTTGTCACACTAGACACTGGTGAAGTCGTGGACCCGATGATTGCCAACAACTTGAAGGAAGCTTCCAACATAGGCAAGGCCATGTTTGCAGAGTTTGTGCAGGACAGAATTGAAACCTGTTCCAAACCCTTGTCTGATGTTATCCCAAGGGCCAGTTTGTACACCTTCAGTAATCAGCCACCTGTGGACTTGAAGGGAGCTGACAAGTTGGGATCAGCAAAGGCAAATGCAGCACTTATCACAAGATTGTTTCTGTCCCAAGGACGACCAGATGGGGATATAGATGACTTTTTCAGGCATGTAATCATCGAGAGCCTTCTTCCTTGAGTGACAGGGGAAAACTGATGACAGGTACCAAATCAGCTCTTCTTGGCTGTCTTCCTGGTATGCCCGATCCTGGATGTTCCCCAGCAGCCAAAGAAGTCTCTGTGGTTGTGCTGGATATGTCAGCCATCATTCACATCGTCAAGCCCCAGCGTGCCACTGTGTTTGGGGACTATATACACATGCACTTGCTACCCTTCTTAGAAAGCCAGATGACCAGCAAGACCACCAGAATAGATGCTCTCTGGGGCACATATGAGGATGCATGTATCAAATCACAAACTCGTGCAAAACGGGGTGAATGTGAAGGGCGACGAACAAGAGTCTCTGCAAAGATACCTATTCCAAAGGGAGCTGACTGGCAGAAATTTCTCAGAGTCTGAAAGCAAGAATGAACTGTTTCAGTTCCTCAGCGTGCTTCTGGTGCAAAGGACCACTGACACAAAATACCATCTCTTCACCACGAAAGATGACCTTGTACTCAGTAACAGACCAACTGATGTATCGGCCTTGTCTCCCTGCTCTCAATGGAAGCTGACATCCGGATGATGCTGCACCTGCACCATGCTGCTGAGCAAGGACACACTAGGGCCTACCTCAGGACAGTGGATACTGATGTGGTGGTTCTTGCCATCTATCATTTCCATGAACTGAACTTGTCAGAGCTGTGGATCGGATTTGGGTCTGGAAAAACATTCAGAGACATTCCCATCCATCACATCTCTCAACAGCTTGGACCTCAGCGCTCTGGGGCTCTCCTCTTCTTCCATTCATTCACGGGGTTTGATGTAACATCGGCAATGTTTGGAATTGGGAAAAAAGACAGCATGGAATGCGTGGGCTGCTCTTCCTGAGGTCACTGACACCTTCATCTCTGTCACCCAGGATCAGCCAGCTTCACACTTGACTCGCTGCACATGCAACGTCTGGAGCATCTGACTGTGCTGATGTACAGCAAAAACTGCCGATCCACTTCTGTCAATGAAGCCAGAAAGCTGTTGTTCACCATTGGCCTCAAACCTCTTGAGTCCGTCCCACCAACTCAGCATGCGTGGTTCCAGCATGTGAGGCGAGCACTGCTCGTTGGGGGCTTTCATCTGGAAAGAGACTCTATCCAACTTCCCAACGTTCCAAGCCCGAGTGAACGGGGATGGCAGTGGAATGACAGAACCAAGGCATGGGTACCACACTGGACTGATCTGCCAGATGCCAGCAAAGGATGCTCATTGTTGCTTCACTGTGGCTGCTTGGTTGTTTGCAAAGGAAACTGCAAGTTTCACCGAGCGGCACTTCACTGTAGCCCACTGTGCAAGTATGAAGGGTGGTGCACAAACAGTGCTAGTCACTAGGTTCCAGAACTAGCAACCACACCAAGGACATTCAACGTCATTTGAACACCATGCCGCATTTCTAACTTGGACTCATTGGACTCTTTGATAAACTGCTCAATCAGGAGTTCAAGAACGTGAAAAATTGCATCTCGAACAAGGAATGTAAACATTGGTAAAGAACCCAATGTCACATTTACCCAGGTAAAACGGTCTGGAATGTTTCTAAAATTTTCATTTAATATACTGAAATGTTCAAGAACATTTGTAGAATGTTCTAGTATATCAAATGAATACTCTAGAAACACCCCAGTCGGTTTCACCACGGTTGAAATCGACAAGTGCAAAAGTTGTTATATTTCTTACTAATCTGACCTTGAAAATGACCTTTGACCCTGGCAATACCTATAGAATACCAAAGTGAATTCAGAAGTAGGTTGCTTGCTCCATAAAACGTATAATAAGTGACATTTGACAATGCTGTGATGGCAATGGGGGCTGTGACTGGCATGAACAGTTTCTGTCGGTAGCCATATTGGATTTTTGCGCAAACAGGGTGAAATAGGTCAAGCTCAATTTGTTTGCGGTGGTTTCTGAAAACCTTATACCCATACCTAACACCAAGCCAGATTTCAAAAACTTGTCACCAAGTGCATGATGGTCCCAGTTTTGAGGAAATTCCTTCCCTTCTAGAAGGAGTGAATGTGCGTTTAAATGTTCAGGTTGGACGCCTGCTGGATTAGAACTCATAACCTCTGACTGCGGCACCCAACTGCAATACATCAAAACCAGCAATGGGTGAAGCTGCGAGCGAGACAGTGAGTCACTCACCATCCGCAACACACGGACATGGCGATGGGTGCGACTGTCTTTCACGTGTTCATCCACCAGTCCAACACCAGCGGACATGGCGGTGGGCTGGCATGTCTGTGTCACAGTGACGTCACTCCACCAGTCCAACACCAGCGGACATGGCGGTGGGCTGGCTGATGTCTGTGTCACAGTGACGTCACTCCACCAGTCCAACACCAGCGGACATGGCAGTGGGCTGGCTGATGTCTGTGTCACAGTGACGTCACTCCACCAGTCCAACACCAGCGGACATGGCGTGGGCTGGCTGACGTCTGTGTCACAGTGACGTCACTCCACCAGTCCAACACCAGCGGACATGGCAGTGGGCTGGCTGATGTCTGTGTCACAGTGACGTTACTCCACCAGTCCAACACCAGCGGACATGGCAGTGGGCTGGCTGAGTCTGTGTCACAGTGGACGTCACTCCACCAGTCCAACACCAGCGGACATGGCAGTGGGCTGGCTGTCTGTGTCACGTGGACGTCACTCCACCAGTCCAACACAGCGACATGGCAGTGGCTGGTGTCTGTGTCACAGTGACGTCACTCACCAGTCCAACACCAGCGGACAGGGCAGTGGGCTGGCTGTCTGCGTCACAGTGGACGTCACTCCACCAGTCCAACACCAGCGGACAGGGCAGTGGCTGGCTGCATCACAGTGGACGTCACTCGCCGAGCCTCACCTCGCCGCGGTAGGTGGAGATCGTTTGACGGACAACGTGCCTTTGTTATGCTACGGAACTACGCGTACGTCAAAATAACAGATTTACCACGGATTTTTACATCAGAAGGCGCAAACTTTCCACTGGAAAATAAGGATCATACCCCCTCCTCTCCCGCTCAGATGAGGACAAGGCCTACACCTAAAAAATCTATACATAGCAAAACATACTTGGAATCTGACAGAAAACACAATGCTATGATTATACTTTTTTTTTAATTCAAACTGAACATTAATAATAATTTACTGGTTTGCGGTCCATCGTGCGAGGGCTGATGCCATCTCTCCACTTGAAGAGGAGTTGTGTGTGTGTGTGTGTGTGTGTGTGTGTGTGTGTGTGCTGTTACAGGGCTTTGTTCTTTGTCATTCTGCAAAAATAAAAACGGTCCCTGGAGAATGTGACTTTGTTTTTTTGTTTTCTTTTTTAAGTAGGAGTGACGTTACCCTGCCAGACAGGAAAGGGTTGAAGGGGGAAGGAAAAGGAACAAACACATATAGGAGAAGGAGAGGGGAGACGACAGGATTTCTTTCCCCTCCTTCAGCCGGCGATGAGCACTTGAGACGCAGTGTCCAGCCAACAAGGCGCCAGCCCTATCACCTATGTCAACAACAATCGGCGCTAATCACACTGACCGGAGGGCCATTGGAAACACCTGGGCTTTAAATGGTAAATTTGGGACGAGTTGTGTTGGGATAGGGGCAGGAGGAGGGAAGTGTTACAGCAGCCTTTGTTTGTCGATTTCTCTCGAGGGCATGGAGAGAGAGAGATCTACAAGAGCCTCAAAAACGAGAGCACAAACTATCAATCGGCAGCCACCAGTTGCCTTTTCTTCTTACTATGGTACCATACTCGCGTCATTAAATACTAAGCTTGTTGGAAAATGATCCCTGCCGTGACAACTCGTCGACATATCTAACTGCGCATGTAACAATTCCCTACCCCATCTCTCCACGTGAAGGTGTGTGTGTGTGTGTGTGTGTGTGTGTGTGTGTGTGTGTGTGTGCGCGCGCGCGCGCGCGCGCGCCTGCTGCTACTGATGGTGTATGTGCGTGCGTACCGTGCGTGCGTGTGTGTGTGTGTGTCTGTGTGTGCGCGCGCGCGTGAACCTGTGAGATAGGTCTTCCGAACTGGTTTGTGTCCATCACAGAAAAAATGTAACTGTGAAGAAATCCATTTTTAGACATAACCTACTGGCTGGACTGAAAACATTCCCTAAAACGTCAGAATATCAACATGGTGGGAAGGGGTGAGGGGGGGGGGGGGGGGGGGGAGAGAGCGTTGAGATGGGTTTGCACTTGGCTCAGTGGTTACGGAGCCGAGTTCGCTGACTTCGCGAGTTTCAGTCCTGCTGGCGCTCAATACAACAACTGACATTTTCGTAATCCATCTTCTCTTATTCTGATAGTGTCGGTGTCTGTTAAATAACCCCTGTCTCCATCTCATCGCTTTTGGCCAGCGTGGTCGCACAGCCGTACATTTTTACCCACATCATTCCTCCCTCCCCTCTAATCTCCCCCCCCCCCCCCCCCCCCCCCCTTCCTACTCCTCCACGCTCCATCGTTCAGACACAGTGTACCTGCTCCAATACTGTTGCGATTGTTGGGTGGGTTTTTTTTTTTCTTGCGCGTTTCTCGCTATGGTAAAGTGCTCGCTCGCTCGTGCTCGCGACGGGTCTGCTAGTGACGAACTGTCAGACTGAATTGGAAATGAAATGAGGCTGGGAACAGTAAACAATAAACAAGTGGGGTAACTTTTGCTCCCATAAGAAAACCTAACACAGAGTAACTTTTATTCAAGACTGGCACAGCCTTTTAAACTTGAATAAAGTCAGACAAAGACGAACAATCTAATAGTGGGGGGAAAAACAAGCGCAGGCCAACAACTCAACTGTCTTCATAGTAATAACTTGGGAAAGATTTGGACTTAAGGAAGGGGGGGGGGAGGGGTTGAAGATGGAGAAACTTGGAACATGAAATTAAGAAAATATATTACAGATATGAAAACCCTTCACTAGCTGCACAAGGGAACCATCGCAATTCCTTTTGAAGGCAGATATATTTGTGTACGAAAGGCCTCGGAGCAGGCACTACAAATATATCTGCCTTCAAAAGGGATTGCGATGGTTCCCTGGATTGCGATGGTGGGACCCTCGGAGAAACAATCCCCGCTGTGCTCACAGGGCAGGACGTACGGGCCATGAGCTAAAGGTGAGGCACCCCAAAAGAAAACTCCAGCTGAAGACGGAGGTATCGGGCCACTGGCACAACTAAAACCACGATACCACGCATCTACGTTTTCATGATGATGCAGTCCATAGAATTTCGATGTGGCGCTCGACCTTCGGAGACCCGCCGGGGAGGTCGGGAGCCGGGCCCTATACCTCAAAGGGGCCCATCCAAAGCAGTCAACAGAGTGGAGAGTGCCCTTGTGGTGAGGGACCAATGACAACCGACCACATCCTTCAAGACTGTATGACGCATGCAGCATCTAGAAGGAAGTACTGGCCAACACCGACAGCAGTGGAAGCCAAGTTGTACGGCACCCTGGAGGAGCTGCGGTGGACGGCAGCCTTCATCAAGGACACCGGGCTGCTCATCTAATGGGAAGCGAACGACGAAGAAGAACTGGGATGGACGGGACACACAGTCGAGGTTCTTCCGCTCAATAGATGTCTTTCTGAAATTCGTTGCTCAAAATTCATGACCAGCACCGCAGGTATCCGCATCTCTCGTGCCTGGTTGACGCCAAGAAATATTACGGAAAGAAGCGTAGAGCACAGCCCTGAATGGAAATCCATGGCACCATCATCATCATCCTCATCCCATCGATTAATAAGAACAAAAAAGTCTCGAATTCTGTGGCCCTTCATATGCCCTGCTCTCAAGGTGAACTCACTTGCGATCACTTCTCTACGTCTGAGCTCGTGGTTTGCTTCTGTCGGGTCCCAGTGTTGGCAAATTCATGGGAACTGTCGTTGGATGGACGTGGTGGCACCATGCGGAAGGACAAGCTCACTGACGCTGGCTCCGCGACAAACCGACTATTGTCGTCAGTGGGGGCTTCACAGGCGTTGTCCTATGTACACTAACCGGAACAGGCGCCAACATCACCAAAGTGACTCGGGAACCAGGGCAGTGTCTTTCTCCGGTGGGTTTCCTCATGACGATTTGACACGGACTGCTCCGTGTGGAGTGCCCGTGCCGACGCTGTGGCAGGACGGGCCAAGACGAGGCGGGGTGGGGTTGGAAGGGTGGGAGCTGGTAACGGGGCGGGGGGTAGGGGTGGGGGGGGAGGGCGGAATGAGCGGCGTAGGTGCAATACCACTTACGTGGTACGCTTAAGTGATACTGTACCTACGCCGCAAGATGAGACAGCAAAAACAAAGAAACACACACACAAAAAAAAACCAGAGAACCCAAAAACATGAAAAAAGGGAAACATTAGGCCAGGACAGATAATAGCAGACGAATAAACTGACCAAGAAGGAGACTGAAAAAAAAAGTGGGGGTGGAGAGAGAAAAAACGACAATACAAACAAACAAAAAAATAAAAACAGCGAAAAATACAGAGGGTGAAACTGTACAAAACAGATAGGGAGACAATAGGCAGAGCAGTAAGAGAGGCTGGGAAAGGAAGGGGAAGGAGACGGAAGGAGTGAGGAATGCAAAGAGACAGAGAGGCAGGAGAGAGAGAGAGGGGGGGGAGAGAAAGAGAAGAGAGAGAGAGAGAGAGAGAGAGAACAAAAGAGAGAAAAGAGAGAACGAAAGAAAGGACGGAGGCGGGGAGGGGGGGTTAACGGATGACGGGAGGAGTGGGGAATGGGGGAAGGTGGAGGTATGCATGCAGAGAGGCAGCGCAGCAGGCAGGCAGGCAGGTAGACAGGACGAGGTAGAAAAGCAGAGAGAGAGAGAGAGAGAGAGAGAGAGAGGGGGGAGACAGACAGACAGGATGGAGGCGGGTGACGGGGGACGGGAGGAGGATGGGGACAAGGGAGAGGTATGTATGCATTCAGGCAAACAGGCAGGTGGGCGGTTACACAGACGAGAGAGACAGACAGACAGAGACAGACATACATGCATACACAGACAGTGACGGAGATGCAGAGAAACTGTGTGTGCGTGTGTGTGTGTGTGTGTGTGTGTGTGTGTGTGTGTGTGTGTGTGTGTGTGTGTGACTGTGTGTGTGTGTGTGTGTGTGATGGACATACAGCCAAGGGTAATGTACAGGTAAACAGGCAGGCAAGAAGAGACTCACAGAAAGACATGCTGAGCGTCGAAGTTGGGGCGGGGGGGGGGGGGGGGGGGCGAGGCGGTGTCACAAACAATGAGGGACTGGGGAGGATGTGAAGAAAATGGCGGTACTGTTGTGCACAAGGCTTGTCTAACCGAGCGTGTTCTGCTCGTTACAGTCTGTATTGCAAACACCTTCCAGAAACTACCTAAGTCACCACCAAAACTCAAGTGACCAAAGAACCAGTGACCTACTCACCGTAGCCGATGATGAAACGGTCATTCAAGCAGATAATTAAAAAAGATACACCTGAAGGTGTGGGTGGGAGCCAGAGAGGTGTTGTCTTCAACCGCCGAACAAACCGGGCGTTTGAATGTCCGGTACGCCATCCTCTATACGGTAAGTAGGTCACTGAGTCGCTGGTCAGTATCTTGTGATGAAGCAGGTAGTTTGCAGTTGGCGTTTTGATGTCCGTTACGCCACTGTTTACGGTAAGCAGGTCACTGGGTCGCTGGTCACTGTCTTGTGGAGAAGCAGGTAATTTCTAGAAGGCCTCTGCTATGAGAGACTGTACCCAGTAGGGAAAACATCTGTGGTCCACAGGAATAACAGGAACGATCACTGACCATCTAGTATCCCTGTTTTCCCTGAAGGACAATGCGAATTTTCTTTTTCAGGAAAACATAGACACAGCTCACAGCGATTCTGATGCACGATGACCCCAAACAGGAAAACATAGACACAGCTCACATCGACTTCTGATGCACGATGATCCCAAACAGGAAAATCGTTTGTTTGTTGTTGTTTTTGAACTAACATTAGAGCCGTTATTATCTCCCTGTTAACTCTGACATGTGTTTGTGCATAGACGTTACATTAGCCATACATGGGTGTGGGAAAAATTGTTGCGATTCTTAGTAAAACAAAACAAAAAAATGTAAAAGCTGTTTTTGCTCCCACCCCACCTCTCTTCTCCCCTGTTAACGCTGTGTTCACGAAAGGTAATGACTGTTTTGTTGAAGAAAAGGGGGAAAAAGTGGTGATACTTGGAGTGGAAAAACAACTATTATCGACTTTGACACGACGACGCTCCCATAATCAACGCGGTGTTTGCGTACGTTTACAACACAGAGCCGGTCAAGAAACAATATGCCATGTGTGGTGTGTTGTGTGTGTGTGTGTGTGTGTGTGTGTGTGTCCTTTTTCCCCTCCCTTTTCTTCACCCCACCCCCCTCCCCTAAGCCCTATCTGCTGCTCCCCGCTTCTCATATCCAACTCGATCTTTCTTTCCCAATCCCTGTGTCCCATCCATCGACTTTCAGACACATGTCTGTGACCCCACCACACCTTCACCATCACTGTTTCAATTCTCTGTGTGTCCGTGTTATAAGTATGTTTGTGTCATTTCTCATTTGAGGTGAACAAATAATCTTATGTGTATGTGTATTTCATGGTACGCCGCAGCTAAATTCAGATTGTTTTCATTAATCACTTGATTCGGTCAAATACGAATTAAAATTTTTAGTTAAACGTTTCAACAGGATTCCTTATACCTTATCTCTTGTCGTGTTGGATAGTCTACATAGGTATCGTAGACATATAAAAACAAATAGAATTTAAATAAATACTATAATCAATTTATTAATAATAATGATAAAAATGAATTATGAATCAATGGATGTATATATACCGTAGTCGTACTCAAATAAATCTAGAAAACAAAGCACATCAAACAAAAAAATGAATAATTAATCACTTGCAACAAAATTAGACGAAGAAAACACACCCACGAAAAATAATAATAAGAATAAGAAACCGATAAATGAAATAACCAGATGAACGATTAATGGTCAGGGCGCAGACAAGAACGACGTACGAAGGTGCAGGTACGTAGACAGACAGGCGGGTAGGAACGCACGCGCTGAGAGAGAGAGAGAGAGAGAGAGAGAGAGAGAGAGAGAGAGAGAGAGAGAGACAGACAGACAGACAGACAGACAGACAGACAGAGACAGGGGGGGTGGGGGGGGAGGGAGAGAGGAAGAGGAGAAGGAAAAGAACGTGGTAAAAGTCCATACGGGTGTGCATGATAATCAAGTTACAATCACATCACATACAATAACGAATAAGACAAAAACAACATCGACAACATCAACAAAAAAGACGACAACAACAAGAAAGCGAACTGCTTTGCACAACAAAGAATGCATTAGCAGAAGACAGCATACATCACAATTAAGGCAAAGTGCTCATGCTGTGGTAATCTTACCTCTATTTCAGACGGGATCATCAAAATCCAGTTCTGGTTCTGGAGTGCCCGGTCACTGGATTGTCGACAGATCACACAACAGCACGTCCACAGACAACTGATCATACCCTCCATTTTCTTGGGAACATGGCGATGACCTGTGATCTCTGCCTGGTGACTGGGGAATTGAAAAAGGAATAGCCAGCCTCGTCACGTGACCAGTCACTGGGTAAGCTTCCCTGAAAACTCCACCCGCCACCCAATCCAGTGTGATGGACATAACCCTAGGCCCTTTCCACTTTCTTCGACAGAACTTCTGTAACGCTCTGAGCGGTCGCAAGTGGCCTCCTGTCTTTCTATGTGCTGACCCATTACAAGGCCCCCCTTCACAATCAGCGCCTATTGTGGTGCGGTAGGTTGGTGCTGTGGGCCATACACCTGGATTTGAGTCTTTGCAGATATGCACAAGGCGTTGTTTGACCCCCGTCAACAAAGATCCACACAAGTGTGGATTCGCTTTCTCTTCAATATAAACAACTTTGTAATCTGTAATTAAACAAAGATCTAATTACAAATTGGATTGAATAGAATCGATAAACCAATTCAGAAACAAATAAATAGAAAGGAGAAAGAAATAGTATGTTGGTAGCCAGAGCAATGCACAGACACATTAAAAGGAAAGAAATCTATATAAAAAAAAACATAAAACTATAAAGAAATCTATATAAAAAAAAAAACATAAAACTATAAGTACAAAAATGTAAACAGTAACAAAAGTTAAACTAACGTGAACTGTGGACATGCGCATGAATAGATGAATAATGATAATGAAATAAGTAAATAAAATGCATAACAATAAATGGAAACAGAAATAATCTGATAGAAAAATAATTAAGGTGTGTGTGTGTGTGGTGTGTGTGTGTGTGTGTGTGTGTGTGAAAGCTAAGCAGAAAATAATGTACATGTAGGTGCAGAAAGTTGGTGTGTGCGTGCGTGCGTGTGTCTGTGTGTGTGTGCGCGCGCGTGCACGTGTTTGTGTGTCTGCGTGAGAGCGCACGCGAACGTAAAAGCTAAGCAGGAAATAATGTACATGTAGGTGAAGAAAGTTGCTATACTGCGTTAGTGCCCCCAAACAGATACTCATTTGACAACCGAATTGTCAATATCATATATTCAGCCTGTTTATTGTCCACAATTTCCTGATCGAGGGATGAAGGAGGAAACTCCCGTTCGGCAGCTCAGACTATCCAGTGTGCGTAAAGGTGTTGGGGGGGGGGGGGGAAGAGTTGAGGGGGCGGGGAAAAAGAGGGAGACTGGGCTTGGGAGCCGAGAGATCGGCTGGGGGAGGGTGATAGGAGTGGGAGCTGGGGATGAGGGGACTGCCAGCCAGACAGCGTGGGCTGACCCAAAGTCCCGTGGTGGGACAATCTAAAGAGGGTACAATTCCAGTTGGAACACCGGTTCAGAACTGGTGACGGAGGGAGCACCGTCATGAGACTGAACACCCTAAGCAGTGTGTACTGTGACACCTGCACCGTTTGCCATACCCGGAATGTGTTGTTGGCGTTGACACCATTTGTCATACCCGGAATGTGTTGTTGGCGTTGACACCGTTTGCCATACCCGGAATGTGTTGTTGACGTTGACACCATTTATCATACCCGGAATGTGTTGTTGATGTTGACACCATTTGCCATACCCGGAATGTGTTGTTGACGTTGACACCATTTGCCATACCTGGAATGTGTTGTTGACGTCGACACCATTTGTCATACCCGGAATGTGTTGTTGACGTTGACACCATTTGTCATACCTGGAATGTGTTGTTGACGTTGACACCATTTGTCATACCTGAAATGTGCTGTTGACGTTGACACCATTTGCCATACCCGGAATGTGTTGTTGACGTTGACACCATTTGCCATACCCGGAATGTGCTGTTGACGTTGACACCATTTGCCATACTTGGGATGTGTTGTTGGCGTTGACACCATTTGTCATACTTGGAATGTGCTGTTGGCGTTGACACCATTTGTCATACGTGGAATGTGCTGTTGGCGTTGACACCATTTGTCATACCTGGAATGTGTTGTTGACGTTGACACCATTTGTCATACCTGGAATGTGTTGTTGACGTTGACACCATTTGTCATACTTGGAATGTGCTGTTGACGTTGACATCATTTGTCATACCCGGAATGTGCTGTTGACGTTGACACCATTTGTCATACCTGGAATGTGTTGTTGACGTTGACACCATTTACCATACCTGGAACGTGTTGTTGACGTTGACACCATTTGTCATACCTGGAGTGTGTTGTTGACGTTGACACAATACACAGCAGGCGAAGAAGGGATGTGATGGGGGTTGGGTGCACGGGAAGAGGGAGGAGGGAGGAACACCAACTGATCAGGGCTCGGAGACCAGGCCAGTAGCGCAACGGAGGCTCCAGTCATCACAGGCCAGTAGCGCAACGGAGGCTCCAATCAGCATCACACACCACTGGCTTTTCCTTTTTTTTATTTGGGGGTGGGGGGTGCAGGGATAAGGGGGGGGGTGAAGGGATAGGGTGAGGAGGGGAATTCTCCTATTTTCGTAAACATTGGATATGTACTTGGCCTATGATAATTGAGGCTTGTGTTGGTGGTGGTGGTGATTTTTTTTTTTAAATTTTAATAGATTTGAAACATGTATTTAATATGAGAAATGCTATTAAAAATGTACCTGGACAAAAGGAAGCTTTTTCCCCGTTTCAAAACGTAGAATTTGTGCAACTATTTCCTGGAGAATCTAATGTATACTGAAGCAATGAACGCGTAGAGGATTTATATATTTTTTAATATATATATATATATATTATATATATATATATATATTCCTCTCACACCCCACCCTCATCCCGCCCCCTGCTCCTCCCTTCCCCTTCTTTCTCATCTTGCTGACTACACCCACGCGAGTGCTGTTTTGTGAATGTTTGGTCCGCTGTTCGTAACAGCTGAAAAGGACATGTTTGTCCAAAACAAATTCACAGCTCTATTTTGTACTTTACATACCATTTGCGTTTTTTTACGCCTAGTTTTGTGTGTGTGTGTTTCTGTTTTGTCTTGTTAATGTTGCAGTCTGTGTTATTTTCTTTCAGCCTATGTCTGTGTACTGTCCCTGACGAGAGCCGACCACAAGCACCTGCAGTGGCGCGTTATCACAGCGAACACGGGGAGGGTGTGTGTATGGAGGGGGGGAGGGAGGGGGGGGGGAGTGCACACAAGTTATCTACTCTTCTGCTGGATCTTTGAGGCGATGACGCTTCTCTTAACAATCAGCCAAAGACCCGAGTCACCAGCCTCCACAAAACCCTTACTGCATGCCTTGGATTCGGTTTTAAGTTAATCGGTGTACTGTGATAAGGTAACTAACTCGGCGACTTAAGATAATCGGAATCTGATCTAATCCGTGTCTCTCCAGTGTTTGCTCTGTTTTTATTGGGGGGGGGGGGGGGGGGGGGGGGGGGGGGGGGGGGGGGGGAAGGCAGGCGGTGGGAGAAGAGAGACCGGTTGTAACGAAAAGTTTTAACTCCCCGAATGGTTTAACTCCCAGGGAGTTAAACTGTTCATTTGTAAATTTTAACTCCCTAGGAGTTAAACTAGAATATAGAAAACTAACTCCTTCTGTGTTTCAGTTTGACTCCAGGGGAGTTATTCTGACATACCACCAGAATGACTCCCACCACCACCCACCATCCACTCCCCGCACCTCGCTACCACCCATGCATCTTATATATATTTTTTCGAAATGTGTGTGTGTGTGTGTGTGTGTGTGTGTGTGTGTGTGTGTGTGTGTGTGTGTGTGTGTGTGTTCTTACACTAACTTGCCAGATCAAGACTTGTCAGGTAGAATTGTTTCCTTCGATATTATTAGTTTCTGTGAATTAGTCACGTGTCTTGAACTTTATTGAAAAATGTGTGTTTTTCTGATTGGCTGGCCGACTTTCATTTTTAGCTTGGCACACGCACACCACCACACTTGTGACGGGTCACTTGACAACTTCATCAGATCGGTGCCAAGCAGCCACCCTCTTGTACAAATTGTACAAAAACAGGCCCCCCCCCCCCCCCCCCCCCCCCCTTTTTTTTTTTTTTTTTTTTTTCTCTGTCCCATGTGTCTCACACACAAATTTCTCATCTGTGCCAACCCTTTTTCTCCTTCCTTCTCTCCCAGATGTAGCGAGTCAATACAAACAATTTTACGTCACGTCGCGACTACTCGTCATTCTCTCCCCACCTTCCTTACCCTCTCGACCCCCCCCCCCCCCCCCCTCACTTCCTAATTTGGCGGCATGACACAATGAAAAATAGAAAAATTTCCATTTCTACACCATTTGAGTGTAATGGCCTACACTTATGGGTGACTGTTTGATAGTCGCATAGATTCCATGAGAGAGAGAGAGAGAGAGAGAGAGAGAGAGAGAGAGAGAGAGAGAGAGAGAGAGAGAGAGAGCGAGACAAAGACTGAAGGTACAGTATTTCTACCAAAGGTATCAAACCATTAATTCATGTATATACAGACTTTACATACAGATTATATACAAAAAGGCATAGTAAAATATCAAGGACATGCGTAGATGAGCACATGAATATGTACACGGACATTTCATTTCCCTGTGATGATGATGATCATGAACATTAAATCCCCTTCTCCATTCTCTTACAGAAAGACACCTGGGAACAGGTGGGTGGGGAGTCATCTCAGTCATGATCAGATTAACTCCCCCTCTGTTACAAAGTAACTCCCTGGGAGTCAGAAAACACGCGTACACATTAACTCCCAGGGGAGTTATTCTAAACTGTGAAAAACGGACTCCCCTTAGTGGGCAGGGAGTTAAACTTTTACACGCATGGATTAACTCCTGGGAGTTAATCTGTACTAACTCCCAGGGGGGTCATGCTGTTACAGGGTGGGAGTTAAGTCTGATATATGTACAAAATGACTCCCCCCCCTTAACGTTTCAAGAATTTGTTGAGACTTGTACAAAAAAGATTTTAGAACATTTTGAAGTTTTACTGAGTGGAGTTATTTTGACACAGGGTGGGAGTCATTCTAGTTTAACTCCCGGGGAGTTACAATTTACATATGCACAGTTTAACTCCCTGGGAGTTAAACCATTCGGGGAGTTAAAACTTTTCGTTACACCGGGACATGGTGGGGGGGGGGGGGGGGCAGGTGTGGGAGTGGTGCAGGGTGAGGTTGCAGAGGGGTGCACAGGAGAGGGGAGTTGATAAGGGATAAGATAAGGTTGATAAGGTTGATAAGAGAGGACGGCGCTGGAAACCAATTTCGTTTTTTTTTTTTTTTTAAGCATTTCTTTAATGAACAGATGTGTACATAACCAAATTATTGAACTGAAGCAACAACAAGCAAATGCTTATAATGTGCTCAGTGACGGAAAATTTAACAACAGAAAACACATCGGCGGATTGCATAATCAACATTGATACGTAAAAGAAAAAGAAAACTGCTGAATATCATATGGGAAATTTTGTAGAAAATCTTAATTCAAATCAAAAGACAGGAAAGAAGATAGAACAGATCAGAAGAATCTAACAGCGATGCAACTGGGCAATCTCCACAACAAATATCATGATTCCCCATGCACCGAACATACACACATTTGAACAGAGAGAGAGAGAGAGAGAGAGAGAGAGAGAGAGAGAGAGAGAGAGAGAGAGATGGATGCGTCCCGTCTCCCAAAACACCAAAGAGCCCAGCCCCGTGTCGCAGTGGGTCTAATGCGAAACGAAATCTGAGGGAGTAATAAACAACGTCGAGAAGAAGAAGAAGAGAAACAAGAAGATGAACAAGCATAAGGAAATGAAGAAGAACAGGAAGATGAGGAAGAACGACTAATTCGACATGATATTAAAAACGTTTACTTTGGGCGATAAACTGATTTGAAACAGTTTTGAAAATTCTTTCGTTCTCTTCCCTGGTTAGTGTTTGGTCTCCAAAAAGAAGTGTGTGAGTATCAATACAGTTAAGATTGAGAGTGAAAATCGTATTCATTCTTATCTGTATGTAATTTGAACAATCTAACAGGTAGTGCTCTGTGTTTTCTGTGTGAAGGGCCACACGCACATTTTGGATCAGCCAGTAGATGGCTGTTGTGTAAGTCGTGATTAATGTTACTCATTCCTAAGCGTAATCTACAATGGTTTATTTGATCCTGCCTCGATCCCATGTAATAGTAGAAGGGAACAGTGGTGTCTGACGTAGTCAGAAAACGTTTAAGTTGGCTGATAGAGTTTGTTGACTTGATATCGTCTGGAAGATTGTTCCACCAATTTCGTTTGGGGGTTTTAAAAGGGTGTAGGAGAAAATCCCCCCCGGAGAGAATCCCCCCAGAGAAAATCCCCAGGAGAAAATCCCCCCCCCCCCCCCCCCCCCTCTGGAATAGAGATGCGGAGAAAATCCTCCCACCCACCCACTCACTCACTTTAAACTTGTTGAAACCAAGTCCCCCACCTGAGCACAAACTTTACAAAACAAGATCTGAAGGCAACTCACTGACTTCACAGTTGTTTTAACCAATTCAGTTTCGGCCACACTTGTTGGACACTTGTCACTCTGTGTCTTTGGGAAGCACAATGGAGATTGTGACAAGCAACAAGGGGGGAGCAAAGATATCCTACCAAGGATTTCTCTATACCAAGAAGGCAACAAAGAAGACTCGGATCCGCTGGGAATGCAGTCAGAGGAAAGGACTTTCATGTAAAGGTGCTATAACTACAGATCTGAACAATGAAGATATTCAAGTAAGCACCATGCATTCTCACGAAGCTGACCCACATGCCGTGGAAATCGTCAAACTACGTGGGAAAATACGAACTCAATCCCAGCAGTCAGCTGCATCTGGAGGTCGTCCAGCCCAGATACTTGCCAGTGCTCTGGTTGAAACTACTGATCCAGTGAAAGCACGTCTTGGCAGCATGGATACTTCGAAGCGATCAATCCGCCACCAACGCCGTGGAGCACTTCCAAAGGATCCAGCATCTCTACGGGAGATTGAGATTCCCCACGAATGGAGAACTACTGGTGGACCAGATCCTCAGCCATTTCTTATGCACGACAGTGGTTCTGACAGTGATCCACAACGGATGATCATCTTCGCCACTGACCGAACGCTCAGACACCTTGCCAGGGCTGATGAGTGGTTTATGAATGGCAACTTTTCCATGGCACCAGATCATTTCAGCCAGCTCTATGTGATCCGTGCACCAGTGGGAGACACGTGTGTTTCCTGTGTTTATGCCCTTTTACCAAACAAAACACAGGAGACCTATGAACAGATGCTGCAAGCCATACTGGATCGTTGTGATGAGTTGCAACTCATGCCCGATCCATCACAAGTCATTGTAGACTATGAAAAGGCTGTGATTCAAGCTCTTCATTCGAAATTGGGCGAGCACGTGGAGGTGAAGGGATGTTTCTTCCACCTCACTCAAAGTACTTGGAGAAGGATTCAGCAGCTTGGGATGACAGAACTGTACAAGAATAATGACGATGTGAAACTTTTCTGCGGAATGTTGGATGCACTTGCGTTCCTTCCAGTAGATGACGTACCAACTGTAATGGAATACTTGCGCGACAACACTCCAGATGGTGCAGAAGAGCTGCTGGAGTATTTCGATGCCACCTATGTTCGCGGCACCTTTCGTCAGGTACAGCTGCCAGCAGCCAATGATGATGCTCCGGCACCAGTGAGAGTGCGAAGGAGACCTCCACTGTTCCCCCCTGGGCTGTGGAACGTCCATGAGGCCACGATGCGAGATGGAAACCGTACAAACAACCAATGTGAAGCCTGGAATCTTGGTTTCTCACACCTGGTTGGTCACAACCACCCATCTCTATGGACACTAATCAACGCACTGCAAAAGGACTACGCTCTCGTGTGTACTTCTCTGTTGCAGGATGCCCGTGGAGAGCCGCCAAGAAAACGTGTGAAGCGTTCATCCAAAGACCTTCAGACCAGACTGAAGGCGATCTGTACCCAGCATCGCGACGGGGTCAAGACTCTGGAGGAAGCTCTCAGGGCTCTCGGCCATTGCATCCGCTTCTAGACAAAGTTTAGCAGAGAGAGAGAGAGAGAGAGAGAGAGAGAGAGAGAGAGAGAGAGAGTAGGGGGTGGGAGGAAGAGAGACAGAGCAGTGAATTGTGACTTATAAAAGCCTTCTTTTTTTTTATCTTTTCACTTTGGCATAAAATATAATAAATTTATGTTTACACCCTCACATACACGAGCACACACACACACACACACACACACACACACACACACACACACACACACAGAGGCTGGGGGGGGGGGGTAGAGAATGAAATTAAAATTATAAAAATAATAATTGTTTTTATAATTGTTTTATGACTTTCACTGTAATAAATGTCCGCCATTTTGACTGTGACTTGAATGTTGTGCTTTCACAAAAAGCCCTCGCATCGACGAAACAAGCACAAATAACACCACTACAGTCACAAAACATTTTCTTGGATCAATCATGTGAAGGCGCACGGGGAGGGGGGGGGGATTTTCTCCACATCTGTATTACACAGGGGGATTATCTCCGGGGGGATTATCTCCGGGGGGGATTTTCTCCGGGGGGGATTTTGTCCGTACCCCGTTTTAAAAGATACTCATGTCTGGTGCTTTAAACATTGGTTTATTCATCAAGCTTAATTACAACCATTATTATTGGTTATAATTATCATCATTAGAGCTGTGATTTTTTTTGGACAAATATGTCCTTTTCAGATGTTACAAACAGCAGACCAAACATTCACATCCGTTGCTGTTAATAGAACGAATGTTACCGTCTTTGAGAATGCTGGCTACTGCATCGATCTTTACAGATATTGAGATTTAGATGTAATTAACAACGATAATTCCTAGTTTTACGGTCATTACAAAAATGATTTCAGAATTAAAAGATATTCGTGTTTCACCAGATGACTGTATGTTGGTCCTTTTGAAGTCGTATCAATCGGCTGGATCAGGCATGAGTGAACGCATGCACTTCTAGAAACTTTTGCACGCACGTTATTTCCCATTCCACCCTTCGAAGAAGAACAGGCTATCGTGTGTGAATGGAATGGATAAGTAAGTAATGTCGTTTATAACCCAGCCGACCGCTACGGGCCATATCAGGGCTGTCACCGCGTTGAAGTCAACTCACAAGTCATACATATAAAAAAAAAAAAAAAAAAATTAAAAAAAAAACCTATTCACACAACTCTTTAAAACACAACTTTTAAAAACACACCGAAAATTTTGTAAAAAGAAAAAGTCTTTCCTCCGTAAAATCTTAGATCAAATGAAAAATGTTAATTTCTTTCAGAAATTCAAAGATCACATCAGGTGAGACATCTCTGAATGACACGAAAATTAAATATATATTTATATGCACACTGATGTCATGCTTAGAAAATATCCCCGAAAACGTTGTGTGTGTGTGTGTGTGTGTGTGTGTGTGTGTGTGTGTGTGTGTGTGTGTGTGCGTGCAAGCGCGTGTTTGTGTGTGTATGTGTGCGTGTGTATGTGTGCGCGTATGCATGCGCGCGAGTATAATGAATGTGCTTACCTAAGTGAATTATGTTTTTCTAACTTTTGAAACATAAAAATAAGGTGGCAATATTGCATGTGCGGTGTGCGTCTACTGATGCTTTCTGCCGTTCTTTAATGTTAGTTCCTACGTGTGTGTGGCCATATGGATCGTAAGTATTTGTCTACTGTATAAATGTCTGACACAGGTTTGGCGGAGCGCTTTATTTAACATTATGCTTATTACTATTACTATTAAGACGATGACGACGACGACGATGATGACGACGACGACGATTATTCTTATTACCGAAAACACCTTTAATGAGACAAAACAAACAATAAATAAGCGGGCACAATAATCTTCATACTGATCTATTTGGTGTCGAGAACGTAACATGTACCAATTACGGTGTTTGGAACAAACAAATTATTTTTTTTTTAAAGTAAATAATATATCAATAAATACAATGGACGCTGAGCGCACTGGCCTGTGCGGCACGGACTCCTGGTCAAGCGAAGGCGGCCCGCAGAAGCAGGAGATATTTTCTCTGTTGGGACAGAACACCTCTGTGGGCGTAGCAATCTACACTCAAGACACACTGTTACGTTTATTCGCATACACGACCTTTCACCTTGCTTTATGCGTGCGCAGTCTGCATGAACACTAACCTTTAGCACAAAGAAACTGAATTCACTGTGACATCAATACTGAATGAAACTTCGGCAGCAGTCAGTCATGCTAACAGTAACGCTTTAACGTTGACACTTGCACGTAAACTTTGATATTCGACCTAGCTGACATCTGTGTCCCGTACAACTGAGGCAAGCCCTCTTGCAGCGAAAACTATGAGGGTTCCGCTATTGTGGTTGTATCTGCATATTTCAGAGAATGTCATGTAACTTTTTAAAAAGGTATCTTTCGAAATCGACATGGGACCATTGATCAAGTGACAAATGTCATCGGCAACTGAAGCTCAGTGGAAGCACGACCAGCTGATTAAAAGCACTAAGCCTGTAATTTTAGAATAAACCGGTTAACCATGCGCAAGCAGCCCGCGAGTAATAATAGACCTGTTAATCGATTACAATTGCGTGAACGGTCTGCGAGTTTTAGTAAAAGGCCTATAAACCGATAAAAATAGCGCCAGTGGTCCGCTAGTTTTAGTAATAGGGCTACAAATCGATTAGAATAGCGCGAGCAGTCGGCGAGTTTTAGTAATAGGCCTATAAACCGATTAGAATAGCGCCAGCGGTCCGCTAGTTTCAGTAATAGGCCTATAAACCGATTAGAATTGTGCGAGCGGTCCGCTAGTTTTAGTAATAGGGCTATAAATCGATTAGAATAGCGCGAGCAGTCGGCGAGTCTTAGTAATAGGGCTATAAACCGATTGAAATAGCGCGAGCAGTCGGCGAGTCTTAGTAATAGGGCTATAAACCGATTGAAATAGCGCGAGCAGTCGGCGAGTCTTAGTAATAGGGCTATAAACCGATTGAAATAGCGCGAGCGGTCCGCGACTGTGGTAATAGGGCTATAAACCGATTGAAATAGCGCGAGCGGTCCACGAGTGTTAATAACAGGTCTATAAACCGATTGAAATAGCGCGAGCGGTCCACGAGTGTTAATAACAGGTCTATAAACCGATTGAAATAGCGCGAGCGGTCCACGAGTGTTAATAACAGGTCTATAAACCGATTGAAATAGCGCGAGCGGTCCACGAGTGTTAATAACAGGTCTATAAACCGATTGAAATAGCGCGAGCGGTCCACGAGTGTCAATAACAGGTCTATAAACCGATTGAAATAGCGCGAGCGGTCCACGAGTGTTAATAACAGGTCTATAAACCGATTGAAATAGCGCGAGCGGTCCACGAGTGTTAATAACAGGGCTATAACCCGACTGAACTGGCGCGAGCGGTCCGCCCGACAAAACAAGTCCGTGCGCGTGGACAATACGATAGGGCGGTCGCACTGACCCATGCCAAAACGCAGTATCAATATATAAATAAATGAATATCATAACAGACTCGTTTTTAGCGACAAACTGGGTGAAATGCGCGAAAATACTGGTAAGCTAGGGGAAACAGGGTGGACTTGGGGGGGGGGGGGGAGGGAGGAGGGAGGAGGGGGGCTACTTCAAATAAAGGCAAATGAAACAAACTGCAGCGTTACCGGAACACGACGAAAAAGCGGAAGAGCACACAAAACAAAGTGTGAAGTAAAGCAGTTTTAAAGCACGACACAAAACAAGACAAGAAATTTTCGGCAATATGCCTTCCTCAGCGACAAAACAATAAAAACAGTACAGACATTAACATGCGCAATACTCCACTTGTGAAGCCAAAGTGGTGAATGAAGTTGACAGAGGGACAGAGGGACAGTGGGAGAGAGGGCGAGTTGAGTTCGAGGAATATGGCACAAGGAAAGAGGGTAGAGTTAAGAAAGGAGGAGGAAAGGGGAGAGAGAGAGAGGAGGGGGGGGAGAGGGGGGGCAGAGAGAGAGAGAATGAAAGTAGAGGAAGAGTGGAGAGTGAGAGAGAGAAAAGGACGGGGAGGGGAAGGAGAGTGAAAGGAGGGGAGGGTGTGATTGTGTGTAGTGGGTGTGTTGCATATGAATGAAATAAACAAGAGAAAACACAATAAATGAAATGAAAGGGGATGCCCTACCCAAGCACCAAGGGGTGAGAGGGAAAACGGGAGAACCCCGAGAAAAAAACCATAGCCAGACGCAACTAGGAGCTGCAGGGCTCGCCCCCCCCCCCCCCCCCCCCCCCCCCCCCCCCCCCCCCCCCCCCCCCCCCCCCCCCCACACACACACACACACACACACACGAAAAAGCTCTTGCGCGCGGGCACAACCACACACACACAAACACACGCACACATACATACAAGTGCGCGCGCGCGCGCACGAACACACACACATACACACGCCAATACGCACACACACAACCACACACATACCTATAAAAAAAAAATAAAAAAAATTGGGGGGGGGGGGGGGGGGGGTTACAATGGCGAGTAAATGAGTAAATGTACAAACAAGGCATACATTAAGACATTTGGGTATAGCATAGGGAGGTAGGTGGTGCTATGGTGGCGCAACAGAAAAAGGCAAAAATAAGAGCATTAACGCAAAAGATATATATGAGGTCATGATAAGAGGCGCTAACAACACTCCCAATGACCAAAAAAAAAAAAAAAAAGGGGGGGGTGGATGGGCGGGAGGGGAAGTGTGGGGGGGGGGGGGAGAAGGAAGAGACGTAAAGAGAGGACACGTATGAGGGCCCTAAAAGAGAGATGCCAGAGAAAAGTGCTAAGGGGAGAAGGAGGAAGAGAAGCCTCGAGAGGTCCCGTAGAAGGGCCCTACTAAGGGGGCGACCAGACAGAAGTAGAGAGACAGGAAGTAAGGAGGAATGTAAAGAGAAGGAACGCACAAGAAGGAGCCCTACTGGGAAACGACTGAAAAGGAACCAGGACAGAGGAGGGAAGGGAGCGAGAGGGGAAGGGGGTAGGGGGTAGGGAGGGGTAGAAGGGGAGAGAAAGGAAGAAAGAGAAGGGGAGGGGGGCGGGGAAAGAAGGGGGGAAGGGGGCCACGGTGGGTAGGATGGAGAGGGATAAAAAAATAATAATAATAAAATAAAATAGAAAAAAAAAACCAAAAAGACAGGAGACTGGGGAGCTAACCCTACTCAGAAACTCCTGGCAAAAGATATAGGCTCTCAAACGATCATCCCAGTAGGCGCTAGGCTCTAAGGTCACGAAGAGGCCACTGATGCAGACCAGCCATGCACAGGTAAGTATTTAAAGGGGAAAGGGTATAATAGGTCACTGTCCACCTGAATTGGCTCGGAAAAAAAAAATACAGAGAATTGCTACGCTTTTTCATTGATACCAGCTGGATTTCTGGCGCCCAGTTTTTGAATCAGGTGAGACTCCATATCCTTCCTTCAAATAAAGATTTCATTAAAAATAAATCATTTTTGCATGTCCATGACGAAACAGAGATCTTGCTCAAACTAACGACTGCTAACATGCTCCGCCCCTTTCAACCATCACCTCTATATCCCAACCCCCTCTGTGTTGCCTCCCTGCAACCCAATCCCCCCTGCAACCAGGCCCCTGCCTACCTTCGGCCACTCCTCCTCCTCCATCCTTGTGTCGTCTTCCTTCGAACACAACCGCTTTTGGCAGGTAACAATGGCGACTCTGATGCTGGTTTCAAAGCGGGGCGACTGCGGACGGAAAGTGATACATAAACGCAAAAAACAGAATGAGCGGGCCGACAAAATGCAGGAACAAACAAAATAACAAAACAGACACAACTCGTTTTGACCAACTGGATGTTCTTCAGGAAAGGTAAACAACATTTAAAACAAAGGACTGTACGTCCCTTATCTCTTCAATAGGCTGTAAACTGTATCGTGGGCGAAAAATTAGAACTACGGACCGGAACTGAAGAGATGAGGGAAGAGGCTGGTGGGGAGTTATACCGATTATTCATTCAAGAAATAAGAATTATTTAACGTTAATACATATCATTTTAATTAAATTTCAATGTTCACACATCCTGTAATCATCGAACCAACGTTTTGGGACGTAACGTTGGTAAAAGAACATTGATACCACCTGAACCGGAAGTGAGGAGCAGCAGTATTTCCCGTTTTTATGCCAATTCGACGCGAGCAGATTCGAACCTACATCTGACAGCTGACTTGGAGATCAACAACACACCAAAAATTCCAATAAATACATGTGTATTTACTACATACCCTTCATCTCATTGAAGACGAACCAAACAGTACCGCGTTCGTTCAAAACCACTCCTCGAACTGGATGTCGTCTGCGTGAAGGCGACGACGTCACTTGTCGAGTCTCACCTCCGCGCAGTGGGAGGGGCTTAACGCGGCAGAGAGTGGCGCCCGCGTCCTGCTATGGTACGCTGTACCCGTCAAAATAGAAACAACGGATGCAGACCGCGGATCGTGTGTGATTTGTGTTTTGCGTTTTTGTTTTAACTGATCGCGAGAGAGTTTCAGAAATCGGCGAAGCACGCAGCTTCACACTTATGTTAATATACGTGAATGAAGAAGACAAGGGTGAAACAAAAACTATTCTTTTTAATTAATTCATGTATATACAGACTTTACATACAGATTATATACAAAAAGGCATAGTAAAATATCAAGGACATGCATAGATGAGCACATGAATATGTACACGGACATTTCATTTCCCTATGATGATGATGATCATGAACATTAAACCCCTTCTCCATTCTCTTACAGAAAGACACCTGGGAATAGGTGGGTGGGGAGTCATCTTAGTCATGATCAGATTAACTCCCCTCTGTTACAAAGTAACTCCCTGGGAGTCAGAAAACACGTGTACACATTAACTCCCAGGGGAGTTATTCTAAACTGTGAAAAACGGACTCCCCTTAGTGGGCAGGGAGTTAAACTTTTACACACCTGGATTAACTCCTGGGAGTTAATCTGTACTAACTCCCAGGGGGGTCATGCTGTTACAGGGTGGGAGTTAAGTCTGATATATGTACAAAATGACTCCCCCCCTTAACGTTTCAAGAATTTGTTGAGACTTGTACAAAAAAAAGATTTTAGAACATTTTGAAGTTTTACTGAGTGGAGTTATTTTGGCACAGGGTGGGAGTCATTCTAGTTTAACTCCCAGGGAGTTACAATTTACATATGAACAGTTTAACTCCCTGGGAGTTAAACCATTCGGGGAGTTAAAACTTTTCGTTACACCGGTAAACACCGTTCGACTCAGGAGATGACAGTCCCTCAAATCCTGGCGGTGGTCAGCCTTTACACTGGCCCGTGACGTTACGTCATCCACCACCTGCAGTACACGTGTGGGTTTATCAGCTGAGTGGGGGAACGTCGCCACTGCCGGTGTCCTTTGTAGTGGTTTGCTTGACGTGGGAAACACTCGTGCCCGGCGCGGCGCTATCAGCTAAGACGGGGGAGGAAGAGGAGAGATGATGACATCGAACTCCGCGTCCAAAACATCACAAAAGTGTCTGTCGCCCCGTGTCAGGCTGGCTTTTTAGTGCCGTATCGGCATGGAAGAAAGAAAGACGGACGAAGTGGGGGAAGGAGTGAGAGGTGAAGTGGGTTGAGTGGGGAGGGGGAGACGGCGGCTGGTGTCATAAAATGACGTAAACTGATAACGCCTAGGGGGGAGGGGGGGGGGAGTTGTGTGTGTGTGTGAGAGAGAGACACAGAGAGAGAGACAGACAGACAGACAGACAGACAGAGCGAATGGGTGGATGATGGTAGCTGTCAGCGTCATGAACATAACCAGTCTAGCATGTGTGGGGGAGGGGGGAGGGAAGAGATGGTTGCTTTCTTTCAAAACATAACGAATAAACATGAAAGGATATTTTTGACTGGTTTTTATCTTTTGAATTGACTGAAGCTGATTTTTAACAGGAAATTGTTTATCAAGGTAAAATTAGAAATATACAATGGAGCAGTTTGTTTATAAGGTAAGGTAAGGTAATGTTGCTTACAGCCCAGCCGACCGCAAAGGACCTTATCAGGGCTGTCACCACGTTAAAATCAACTCACAAGGCACCCAAAAAAACAACAACAAAAAATTCACATATCTCTTTTAAAATGCATCTTTTAAATACGCGCCAGAAATCATAAGAGTAAAATTGGAAATATACAATGCAAAAAATACCCCCCTTCCTGACCCCCCTTCCTGACCCCCCCCCCCCCCCCCCCCCCCCCCCCCTCCCCCGCCTTTTTTTTTTCAGAGATATGTCTGTGAAATTTCTCTCTGTTTTTGTCTGTGAGCGGGGGTGTGCGTGTTCTTGTGTGTGCATCTGTGTGTGTGTGTGTGTGTGTGTGTGTGTGTGTGTGTGTGTGTGTGTGTGTGTGTGTGTGCGTGCGTGCGTGCGTGCGTGCGTAAGAGAGAGAGAGAGAGAGAGAATCGTTACCTTGACGACAATATTTGTGAGTTGAAGATGTAACAAACGCCACTTTTAACCGAATAAGATGCGTTTTATTTTGATCAATTAAAAAAAAACAGATATCCATAAACGTATATTTAAAATCAACAGCCGTTGAATTTTTTTTTTTTTAATCCACACGATTAAAAAAGGAAACACTATGAAAAGTGCAAAAGTACAAAAATGGAGAAGGGCGAAAAAAAAAGGGGAGGCGAAAGGTCAGGAAATCTGCCCTTGTACATCAAGTCAGACTATAAAAACTGTTATTTTGCCTTCTGTCTAAGTTTCAAACCAACTAACTCCAGCTTCACTCCCTCTCCCTCCCATCTTCAAGCTCTCCTGCTCTCCTACCAGTGGGAGGAGCGTGGACCGCCAGCCTTAGCTGTACTTTTCCTGCTATGGTAAAATGCTTGCGTAAGAAGATGGAAAGTATGATGGCTTTGCGTTTAGTGAGCTGTCCGACGAATGTGACTGAAGGTATATTTATGTCCGATAAACTAAATGAATAAATAAATGAATAGATCAATAAATAAATATATAGTTCTGACAACAATGTAACTATACAGAACTGTTGAGAAAAAAAAAATTAGGGGAACAAAACGCATGAACAAAGTGTGTGTGTGTGTGTGTGTGTGTGTGTGTGTGTGTGTGTGTAAAGGGGGCGGGGGTTAGGGTGTGTGTGCATGTCTGTGATGTGTGATTCATCTGTTGAATATGTAACCGTCGCATAAAGAACATTTCTGTACATAACTTGATAACTTGAGAAATAATCGGATTTAAGGGGGGGGGGGGGGGGGGGGGACATAAGAGCAAAAATGGAATCACTGGGTCGCCAAACGAATGGAACAAACAAGTTACAAAACCGACAGAGCGCGTTTCGACCTATTGGTCTTCTTCAAGTAGGACAAAAAAGCATTCAAAACACCAGCCGCCGTGGCGAAGTGGTTAGCGTCGCGGACTCCCGGCTGAGAGGTCGTGGGTTCGATTCCCATGACTGTCATGCGGGATTTTTTTCTGCCTCGACCGGATCCTACCCAGAGTTGAGTTTCTACGGGCTCAGTTGGGAAGACTGGGACCACACAGTCGAGTTTCATCCACTTAATGGATGCGTCTCTGAGAGTGTTGCCCAAATTTCCTGACCACTACTGCAGGTGTCTGTATCTCTCGGGCCTGGTTGATGCCGGGATATATTATGAAAGGAAGCGTACAGCCCTGTCATGCAGTCTTAGACCGGAATGGAAATCCGTAGCATCATCTTCATCATCCTCATTCTCATCGATCAGCATAAAATTTAAAAAAAGTCTCAAATTCTGTGGCCCTTCATGCCCTGCTCTCATGGTGACCTCAGTTTCGATGTCTTCTCCACGTCTGTGGCCTTGGTTTGATTCCGTCGGGGTCAACAGTATCGGCGAGTCCATGGGGGCTGTCGCTGGGCGGACGTGGTAGCGCCCTCCCGAGGGACAGCTCACTTACACCGGCTCCGCGACAAAGCAGTCATTGTCGTCAGTATGGGGCTTAGTAGGTGGTGTCCTGCGTATGTTAGATCAGAACAGGCGCCACTGAACACCACCGAAGTGACTCGGCAACAGTGCAGTGTCTCCTCCGGTGGGTTACCTCTTGGCGACTTGACATTGACTGCTCCCTGTGGATTGCCGGTGCCGGGGCTGCGGCGGGATTGGCCGGGCTGTGGCTGTGGACGGAATGCCGGAATGAGCGACGTAGGTGCACTGCCACTGAGGTGGCACAGAAGACGGGACAGCAAAAAAAAAAAAAAAAGAAAAGAAAAGAAAAAAAAAAAAAAAAAAAAAAAAAGAAAAGAAAGGAAAAACATTCAAAATAATGGAAGAGAAAGGACAATCAAATAGTCACTTACCTCTTCCGTCTCAGTAAAATGTGGTCTTGGATGAGAAATTAAAATTGTGGAATGCATCTAAAGAAGAAAAGAAGGAAGAGGTGAAGAAGATACAGATATCACTACTACTACTACTACTACTACTACTACTTCTCGACGACGACGACGACGACGACGACGACGACGAAGAAGAAGAAGAAGATGATGATGATGATGATGATGATGATGATAAATACTAACTGATATTATTATTATTATATTATTATTATTATTATTATTATTATTATTATACCACTCAACACTTGCTAGGGATCAGCAATTAAAAACAGTGTATGAAAAAAATTATTTTGAACTGACTTCAATAAACACGTGATCCAGCAACACAAAACAATGTGAAAGACAATCACACTGTTGCCTGCACCTTCACGCTGGAACATGCAGCATGGTGAGCACGTGAATGGCGTGACCCCTCACTCTGGGGGTAAACAGGGAGAGAGGTCAGCGTCACATTTGCTGTTTTGGGACCGGCAAAGAGTGGTTCAGTGTGATTCGGGCAGTGTTTATCGCACCACAATGGAACAGCAAGCACAAAGACGACGCCTTTCCGCAGAAGATATGGCGAGAGGAATTGGGATGCTGCTAGGAGGGTCATCGCAACGAGAGGTTGCTGGAGCCTTGGGCGTATCCCAGAGCGTTGTTTCCCGTATGTGGAATCGGTATCAAACAACAGGGACAGTCACTCCACGACATTCTGGAGGTCACCCACGTGTCATAACCCAGCGAGAGGACCGATATCTCCTTGTCCAGGCACGAAGAAATCCTTTCCACAATGCCACACAGCTGCAACATGACCTCCAGAACGCATCAGGGAACCGGGTGTCAACCCAGACAGTCAGGAGAAGGCTTCACGATGGTGGTCTTCATTCAAGGGCCCCAGCAATTCGGGTTCCACTGACCAGACAACATAAACAAGCAAGGTTGCTGTGGGCACTGGAGCATCAAGGCTGGACTGCTGCAAACTGGACTCCAGTTTTGTTCAGTGATGAGTCCGGGTTTTGTTTGGACATGACTGACCGGAGAAGGAGGGTGTGGCGAAGGCAGAATGAACGATTCCACCCCAACTTCATTGCCCAGCATGACCGCTATGGTGGGGGCTCAGTAATGGTGTGGGGAGGCATTTCAATACAAGGCAAAACCGATCTGCTGGTGATGGAGAATGGCACCATGAATGCAGTCCGATACCGTGACGAGGTTCTTCACCCATTGTCCGACCCTACGCTGGTGCCATTGGTTCCGACTTCATCCTTGTGGATGACAATGCCCGTCCTCACGGTGCCCGCATTGTCAACCAGTACCTTCAGAATGAGGGAATTGCACGCTTGGAGTGGCCTGCACGCTCACCAGACCTCAATCCGATTGAGCATGTCTGGGATATCATTGGGCGAGCTGTGCAAGCACGTGAGCAGCTGCCTCAGAACATCCATGACCTTGGAGTTGCCCTCCAGGAAGAATGGACCAGAATCCCCAGCAGCAGATCAGGAATCTCATTTGCAGCATGAGAAGGCGTTGTAGAGCTGTGATCGCAGCCCGTGGTGGTCACACACATTACTGAGAGTCCATTCATTCTCAATTCCACACAGACAGCAGTTCAGGTGGACTCTTCCCTTCCATGCCCTGTTTCAGGTGGCTTTTAGGGGTTGTGTCATTTGTCCATTCTGTTTCTTGGTTTATTTGATGGAATTTCCCTCATTTTTGTTTGGTTTGGATGAAATAATGACGAATTAACAGTATTTGACCGTTTGAGTTTTGATTGACAAATATTCTGGACCATTACAGTGTGTTGAATATCTGATCCCTAGCAAGTGTTGAGTGGTATATTATTATTATTATTATTACTATTATTAGTAGCATCATCTTCATCATCATCATCATCATCATTATTATTGTTATTATTATCATTATTATTATTGGTATCATCATCATCATTAATAGTAATAGTAATAATATCATTATCATTATTGTTATTATTATTGTTGTTGTTATTGTTGTTGCTGTTGTTTTGTTACTGTTATTCTTGTTATTATCACTATTATTATCATTGTCATTGTCATCATTATCATTGTCATTATCATGAAAATAACGACAACAATCATCTTCATCATCATCATCATCTTCATGACGAGAAGGAGGAGGAGGAGGAGGAGGAGGAGGAGGAGGAGGAGGAGGAGAACGATTAGCTGGAATGGAATCAACCCGATTAATGATGAAAAGGCTAAAAAAGAAATGAAACAAAATAAAGTGATAATAATGAATACTATTGAAACAGACAGAAGAAAAAAAAAAGAGAGAGAAAGAAAAGAGCGGAGGAAAGAAACAAAGAAAAATAAGATAGGCTATATGAAAGAAGAAGGATAAGTATTTGTAAAAAAAAAAAAATAATAAATAAATAATGATAATAATAATAATAATGATTAAAAAAAATTTAAAATTGTGTACGAAAGGAAGTTGTGTAGATACTTGAGTTAAGAATTGATTGATGGGGGTAAAAAGGGTGGATAGTCAAGAATGTCATTGAAGAGGTAGCCCCATTACGTCTTCGGGGATAACGTCTAAACACGGTAGCGACATGCATGTGTGTGTGTGTGGTTTTTTGTTGTGTGTGTGTGTGGTTTTTTTTCACGTGTCATCCATCTCTCCAGCACATGACAGCCAACTCTCCACCCAAAGGTGGAATGAGATTTGACGTGCCTGCAAAAAAAAAAAAAAAAAAAAAAAAAAAAATTATGCATCCGTTCACGCATGGGATTTCGGTTTTAAGTCTCATCGGGACGAGGTGGAGGTATGAGGGGGTTGGGGAGGGGGCGGGGGGGGGGTTGTGGGGTGGGGGGGGGGGATTGGATGTGGACAGATGTTATTCCGAAGAGAGAATATCCTCTCACTTTCGTTGGCTGGTTCGTGCGGGGATCAAAACCTAGTAGCTAGGAACAAGAGCCTGACACTCTACCCACCAGGCCAAACCGCTTCTCCCCCCCCCCCCCCCCCCCCCCCCCCTCCCCACCTCCCCCCTCTCCATTTTCACCTCCGCTCTGCAGCCCCATCCCCCCTCAAATAGTAATTATGACAACAACAACACAACAACAACAACAACAAGAAAAAGAAAAAAAAAAAACCACATAGATAACATTTTCGTTGTGAATGCAGTATGGAAACACCAATGATGCCAAATACTGGAAGTGGGTCAAAGTTTTTGTTTCTTTCTTTCTTTCTTTTTAATTTTAGACAGGTCACGTATTCAGGTCTCACTGTACTCTTTCTATCGCAGTCTCCTGTCGACGTAGGTCCCGTGGTCGGCTGGGCTACCAATACCATGGCTTGACATTGGTTACTGTCGGAGGACTTGAAAAAAACCCAACGTCATTGAAACAGTGCGGTTTTGTTTGTTTGCTGGTGCCGTTGACATGCCACCGTCCAGTCTGCTTTGTACAGTTCTTCATTGGAGCATAGTAGCTTGGGTTAGAGAAAAACAGAGTGAAATAAAGCTGTTATACCGGAGGATCGCAACTGTGTTCCTTATGATTATACCTATTCTCCCTGATTTCCCTAAAGATGACAAGAGTGTTCCCTACATTCTCAAGGGAGAGAGTTATTAGCAGTGTTATCCTCGTGGACCCAGACAGTTTCCTCTCTTTTGGCGGGGAAAACCGTTCTTATCATTAAGGAAATGGACTAAAATACCAAAATAATAATGATCCTCGGGATCATAACTATTTTTCCCATTTCGCAGACCCCATGTGGCCTTGTCATGGTAAACAGCGAACAGGGCTCTTTTTTCTTTTAGCGACGCGGTAATAGCTGTTTTCCCCCGAAAAACAAGGCTAAGGCATTATCCTAAAAGGGATATCATTCTTGATCCTCAGGGAAAACAGTTATTATCTCGTGAAAACAGTTGCGATCATAAGGAAAATAGTTATGATTTTTTAAAAAGACAGCAGTGATCCTCAGGATGATACCTGTTTTCCTTCTTTTCGCTATTTTCCCAATGATATAAGCTGGTTTCCTGATTCTTACAAAATAAAAATACTATCGTCTTTTGACACTGTCAATTTCACATACATCTCTTGGCTCTCGAACTTTCATGCCTGCATGGGCTTGTCAGCATAATAAGCCAACACCAAAGGCAGTCCACTCACTTCCTACGGTCTTCTGCCGGGTTCTTAAGGCACTTATGTCTCTCTTGACAATCAGGCAACCGTCCGTATCAAGACCCTCACTCCAACACCTTTCATTAGGCTGTTGTTATTGGCACCGCCGGTGTGCCAGGTGTGCCGTGAAAACTTCATTAACGCTCGCCTGCCTCGGGACCCTGCCAATCTCGAGATTATCCCATCCCTTCGCACCGGTCTGCCGTGAGAGGTTAATTTTCTCTAACCTGCTTCGGGACATCCCAAATCTTGAGATTATCCCTCCTATCCCAGGGAACTGTGTGTCTCCATTGTCAGAGATTGAAGAGCTCTTCGTGGGCTGTGAGGAGGGGGGGGGGACGGAGAAAGGGTGAGGGAGACAGGACGGGGGAGGGGTGGGGAGAGTGTGTGTGTGTGGGGGGGGGGGGGTAGGTGTGGAGAGGAGTGGGGAGAAGGGGAGGGAATGGAATGGAGGCTGACGGGGGGGGGGGGGGGGGGTTCATTAGAATCCTATGCTGTTACAGGCTTATTTTACTTTAAACCTGCATCTAAACGTATAATAATCTAATTTTATTGTTGTTGTTGTTGTTTTGTTGTTGTTTTTTGCTTTTTTTTTTGTTGTAAATTTTCTTTGTAGTGGTTAAAAGTATGGTCAAAACCACATAAGTAGCGTAGGCACTGGAAGGAGAAGGGAGATAATGGGAAAAGGGGGGGGGGGGTGTGTGGAGTTGCCCATCTTGTCGTGAGTGAGGGAAGGCGGGGCGGGGGGGGGGGGGCATGTTTTTCTCCCCCCACCCCGCCTCCCAATCCCCCCTTTCATTCCACAGCCAACCTCTGCCTAGCTTGAAAACACACACACACACACACACACATACACACACACACACACACACACACACACACACACACACACATACACACACACATACACACACACACACACACACACACACACACACACACACACACACACACACACGCACGCACACACACACACACACACACACACACACACACACACACACACACACACACCACACATCACCACCACCACCACCCGGTGGTGTGCCTGTGTCTATCATTAAAAATCATACCGCCACGCACATTGAAAAAAATGACATGTAAAATTAACCGAAAGGTGTACATGAAGTACTGCCCAAAGCGTGTGCTAAAACGGCAAACAAAGTCTGTTCAGTGATGACTGAAGGAACAGGACATTTTTTTCCAATATGGCGACCTGCAACAAAAAATTCAGGCTTGGAGTCATGGTAGGCTGTGAAAAGAATAAAAAGGTCAGGTGGTGTGACAAAACTAGTGAAAGTCTCTCTCTCTCTCTCTCTCTCTCTCTCTCTATATATATATATATATATATATATATATATATATATATATATATATACGTGTGTGTGTGTGAGTGTGTGTGTGTGTGTGTGTGAGAGAGAGAGAGAGAGTGTGTGTGTGTGTGTGTGTGTGTGTGTGTGTGTGTGTGTGTGTGTGTGTGTGTGTGTGTGTGTGAAGTTGAACTGGTGCGGAAATTTGGTGGTGGACAAAACACGTGTTTCATTGGTGCATCGGAAGTTCAGTTTACCTGAGCAACACGCAGAATTTGCGATTAGAGAGAAAAATGATCATGAACTGTTTCTAAGAAAAACCAGTTGTGAGCAATGTGATATGAAAAACACTCCTTGGCATCCAAATGACATACTGACTGAACACAAACCTGAAAACGAAAGCTTGATTTGAATTTGGTATCCTTTCGGGGAGGTACCTGTATTTTGTTGGTGGTGGCAGAATTTGATTACTTCGGAAAAGACAGAACTATGGTTTTACATTCTTCAGTTTTACACACCATGTCTGCATGACAAATTGTATTGTACAGTGTTCTAACTGCCCGGAACCTGAATTTAAGATACATGGTGCCCAGCTTGTATGACTTTACCACAGTTATCATCCTTTTACGTTGTCCGTCACATGTGGATACAACACCACGCCGTCATTACAAATCAATTATTTGTTCCTACGGCAGATCCATCACCATGCATGTATAGATCATCTGCATGTGAGATGCTGATACGCCTAAAATGGTTCACAACTCAGCATGGCGCTGCGTTTAACGACCATATTAATTTTAAAATGCGTTTTAGTAGCCGTGACAATGCCACGATTATCTTTCAGTTTTATTTGTAGTTTGCTTCATACGTTTATTTACATATTCATTTTTTTTTTTACAGTTGCAGAATTAATTGTCCTCTCTCTCTCTCTCTCTCTCTCTCTCTCTCTCTCTCTCTCTCTCTCTCTCTCTCTCTCAAAATGTATCGGTGATATGCAGAAAGAAGGAAGTTCAGTTCATTGGTTTATTTTACGTCTGTTCATCATAGACAATATTAGACATTAAGCAGATGTACATTTTTTTTTCTTTCTGTCTGCGTACGCAGGCTTATTATACTCCTGCGGACACTTCCTGTAAAGACAGGCAAGGACTGATTCCATCTATCCAACAAAGGGAGTGGAGTTTTGTGTGCATGACCGTTCTTTTATCCCACCATTAAGGCAGCCATACTCCAACTTCGGGGAAAGTGCTTGTGTGTGTATGTTTCTGCCTACTAAAATGTTTTTGTGGTTTTTTTGTGATTTTTTTTTCTACAGAATTTTGCCAGGACAACTCTGTTGTTGTCGTGGGTTCTTTCACGCGCGCAGAAAGCATGTTGCACACGGGACCTCGGTTTATCGTCTCATCCGAAAGACTAGCGCCTAGACCAAACGGTCTACTGATTCGGTGAAAAGTTCTTTACCCCGTACGTGCTTCGATCCTCTGCTCGCTCGCTTGGCGGGTGCTTTACCTTCAAAGCCACCGAACCACTGTAAGCAGATATACAATCTACACCTACATTAACACTCAGAAAATATCTCTGTAATTTCCAGTAAAGTGGTTTGTTTCACGTCTGTCCATCACAGACGATGTTAGACAAGAAGCAGCTGTACAATCTATAAAAGTGATTCTCACATGACTTTACCACCCATCAAACAGATCAAAGACGTTAACATCAATTGAACATTTTGTAGTAAAATCTGTTAACTTCAGTTTGAGCAACCAACGCTGCAATATCAATACTGCATGGACCAAACAAAACATGGCCTACACAAACACACACACGCACGCACACACACACACACACACACACACACACACACACACACACACACAAACACACACACACACACACACACATCACCACCACCACCACCACCACCACCACCCAATGAAAAGAACAGTGTTTCTTTATTCCTGGTTCCTTAGGAAAACTGCCGTTGGTCTTGGAAAAAAAAAAAACACGGATAATAGAAAAATCAGTTGTAATCACTGTTGTCCCGAAGTTAATTAATGTCAGCTTTTCATGCCAGTATGTTCACATAGAGGCCTATATAGCTTTTGATTTTAATGGTCGCTTTGATCCACTGACTGACTTTCATTTTCCTTATGAAAAGGAAAATGCCCCTTGAGGTCGTCTGTGCAATAAACAACATGACTAAACATGAATAAGTGGATAACGGTCAATGTTTTAATGTATAGTATTGCACTGAATGGCTTTCCAGTATAATTCGTCTTGTTTTAACGCTGTTCTTAACACACTTTCTGATTTAGTCAAAACAGTGTTAACAGTTCTTGACATTCAACACAACTGCAAAACTTAATTGTTACATGTTGTTGGCTTTAGTGACCAGCGTTGCAAACGTTGCAGATCGGTGAGCTGAACGTAGCCGGGGTGAGAGAACGTTGCTTGTTTACACAAACACAGGTGACAGCCAACACACTCAGGTCACGCTACTGCAGAGACTGCGTCAACTAGGAATCAATTGCCGACATCCTCTGATAGTCTCAGCATCACTCTCCGGTGAGTCACTCCAACCTCTCTTGTGTGTGTGTGTGTGTGTGTGTGTGTGTGTGTGTGTGTGTGTGTGTGTGTGTGTGTGTGTGTGTTTTAACCTGTATGTCAATATTTATCTCGTTTCCGATTTCCTTAACACAAGCACCGGATTTGTTGTGTGTGTGTGTGTGTGTGTGTGTGTGTGTGTGTGTGTGTGTGTGTGTGTGTGTGTGTGTTCTTTCTTTCTTTCTTTTTCTTTAGTCTGTTTTCATAACAGTGTTCGCCCGTCACTTTAAATTCAGTTTTATACAATTCATTCTTATTCATTTCTCAGTGTATTCTTCTTGATTTAAATCAAAAAACGAACTCAGAACGATGTAAACCCTGCTATAGTCTCTCATCCAGCAATGATCAGACCAAGGAAATCCAACTAAAAAAAAAAAAAATATCCATGACAAGATTTCCTCTCTGACCCCCGTTCCTGAAACAAAACTGCTTTCCATCAAATACTGAGGTCGATTTTGTAAAATTCTCATACGCTTATCACACTTTCCCTTGCCGTTTATGGAACAGTTTGTTCTATTCCTCCTTCTTCTTCTTCTTCCAGGAAAGCGACCGCAATCAACCAGTTGATTATTCTGTCACTTTGGAGGAGGTCGACGAAGAAAAAAAAACAAACAAACAAACAAAAAAACCTATTTAGTGAGTCTGGAGGCCCCTGACACAAAAGTGTCGATGGTTGTGGCCTCCACGACGCCCTGGGGCCGACAGTTCCAGTCACGGATTGTTCTCGGTAGAAAAGTCTGTTGTTGGTATTGTGTGCGGTATCTCGGTTGGTTATATTCATGGTCGTGGCCTCTCCTCTGGCGGGCCACTGCAGGCTCCATCTTTTGCTTTATGCTGTTCATGCACACTATATCGTTTCGGATTTTGTATAGCATGGTGAGGCGGGCAGTCTGTCGTCTGTCTTGGAGCGAGGGCCATCGCAGTTCGTCAGTCATGTCTGATACGCTGGAGGCGTTGCGATAGCGCCTCAAGACGAATCGAGCTGCTCTGCGCTGTATGTTCTCGATCTTGTCGATGTTCTCCTCTGTTGCAAACTGTTGCAGCATATTCCATGATGGGTCGCACAAGGGTCTTGTATGCTGTCTCTTTGATTCCCCGGGAGCTAATTTTCAGGTTTCGCCTTAAGAAGCCAAGGGTCTTGTTGGCTTTAGAGCAAACATTGCTGATTTGTTCATTCCAGCTGAGGTCTTTGGTGAAAGTCAGACCAAGGTACTTTACATTGCTAACTGTTTCTAGTGTGTGCCCGTGTAGCTGGTAATGGTGGCTGGAGTACGCCTTTCCTGCTGCGGGTTACAGGTAGTATGGTGCATTTCCCTGGGTGGAAGACCCTATCCCATCTCTTCTTGAACGCGAAACGAGACTTAAGAAGCTATCTTGAAATAGGTCAGAAAGGAAATTGTACTAAACATGGAAAATTATCCCTATTGGTAAAGGGAACACATACAGCTTGATCCTTTTCGCTGTACGGTGAATCAGTCAAAACATCTGACGAGTCTGGGTTGCCTTCTGCAACGACGGAAAGGTCTGGCAGGTGGAGGAATCGGGGCTGGAGCAAAAGGATATCTTGTCTGTAACATATCATATTATGGGATGGGCTTGTCGGCTAAACAACCTTTCATCTGATCTGCCTGTCTCTGTAGCATCTCGTCACAACAAATGTTTACATCAGTTTGAAAATAAAACGCTGTGTAAATGTAGCGTTTGACCGTTGTTAAAGTCGGTGGGGCCGGAATAGCTCAGTTGGTTGAGCGCCGGACTCGTGATCCTGAGGTTACGGGTTCGAATTTCGGTACGGGGGGTGCGGGGGGGGGGGGGGGGGGTTCCCTCGGAGTTAACATTGGTTCTGACTCCATTCCCCGTACAGTCCTTCGAATGAGACTATAAACCGAGGTTCCGTGTGTGAGCGCACGCACATCTCGCACACACGTAAAATCCCATCACCAACTTTCGGAAGAGAAGGCCAGTTTGGCCGTTGGTATGGATGGCACGTTACACATAGCATGCACCTTCCCCGAAGTTGGAGTATGGCGAAAGCTTGGCTGTGTCTGGAGTGGCACTGTCTTCGTCTGTCCGTGGGCAGGGGTGGTTGGGTCTGTGGGGTGTGCTCGGCAGCTGGAGGGTGGTGTTTTTCGTCGGTGGGCTCTGCAGTCATGAAACACGGGCTGGTACACCCATGGGGATGCTACTTTAAGGCTGTTATGAGTTGCATCCTGTAGTCTGACTTACCTCTGTTCAGGAGAAGTTATGTCCCTTGATATCTTAATGGAGTGTCCTGCTCGTACCTGTACCCATCGTTAACACAGCGCAGGCCTCCAAGGGTGGTACAGGACTGCTCTAATAATAATAATAATAATAATAATAATAATAATAATAATGTATGGATTTTATATAGCGCAATTCTTGGGATCAACTCATTGCGCTCAGCACACACTCAAACACTCGCACTAACATGTGTTCACACACACACCACACACACACACACACACACACACACACACACACACACACACACACACACACACACCTACCGACACAGGCGCACTTATCAAGTTCATCGGTTCAAGCGTAAACAATACAGTTATGCATGCAGTACATAAAAAGTCAGGTCATAATAATAGACACAGCATTCAGATTTTATGGTTGAAGAAGACTTTCCTAAAGAAGTATGTTTTTAACTCTGACTTGAATTTAGATAATGTAGGCAGGTCACGTAAGCTGTCAGGAAGAGAATTCCAAAGAGTGGGCGCACTAAAGCTAAATGCTCTCTCACCGACTGTCTTTAACGAGCGCCTAGGAATTTTCAGAAGTTTTTGAGAAGATGAGCGAAGAGACCGAGAAGTTTGATAGGTGGACAGAGAAGCAGAAAGATACTGTGGGAGTGTCCCATCAAAGAAACGATAGGCAAAAACTGCGATTTTGAACTGCCATCGATATTTGATGGGAAGCCAGTGGAGTTCACGTAACGAAGGTGTAATATGCTCATTTTTACGCTTTTTGAGAACAAGCCGAGCTGCACTGTTTTGCACCCTTTGTAATCGTGCAAGCTGTTCTGAAGGAAGTCCTGCTAACACAGAGTTACAGTAGTCTAGTCGGGACATTACCATGGCGGTGATGAGTCTGATTGTTGCCTGTGTGGAGAGGTAAGACCGGATAGAAGCAATACGTCGCAATTCCAGGAAGCATGCACGACAAACATTAGATATTTGGTTCTGCATAGAGAGCGTTTGATCAATGCTAACACCAAAATATTTCACTGACTCTTTGAAAGGTAAAACAACACCATCAATTCTGCCGACTCAGCTTTAACCATCTTGACACGAGAGGAGGTACCAACAGCCATGATCTCGGTTTTGTCACTATTCAGCTTGAGTTTGTTGCTGGTCATCCAGACTTTACGTCCCTAAAACATGCAGTAATATCTGATTGAGCACCTTGAAAATCGCTGGTGGTTGCGCTCTTAGAGAGTTCAGTGTCATCTGCGAACTTGTGGAAGTCACAGCCATGGGCAGAAATAACGTCAGATAAGGGCTGAGAATAAAGGGTAAAAAGAACTGGTCCAAGGACAGAGCCCTGGGGAACACCATACAGAACAGGAGAAGGGGATGATTTAGCACCATTAACGAAGGCAGATGAGGATAGTGCTTCTCTGGGTCCTCCACAGCACCTTCGGGTGTTTCTTTTTCTTCTTTGCCTTAACTAGGCTGACCCTGGAGAAAGGTCCAGTGACGGTGAGGAAAGACCCACTGACCACAGGGAAAGTCCTGTTGACAGTGGGAAAGACTACAACTTTGGATTCTCTCTGAGGGCACATAAGACCGTATGGCGAAAGCTTGGCTGTGTCTGGAGTGGCACTGTCTTCGTCTGTCCGTGGGCAGGGGTGGTTGGGCCTGTGGGGTGTGCTCGGCAGCTGGAGGGTGGTGTTTTTCGCCGGTGGGCTCTGCAGTCATGAAACACGGGCTGGTACACCCATGGGGATGCTACTTTAAGGCTGTTATGAGTTGCATCCTGTAGTCTGATTTACCTCTGTTCAGGAGAAGTTATGTCCCTTGATATCTTAATGGAGTGTCCTGCGTGTACCTGTACCCATTGTCAACACAGCGCAGGCCTACAAGGGTGGTACAGGACTGCTCTAAAGGCAGATGAGGATAGTGCTTCTCTGGGTCCTCCCCAGCACCTTCGGGTGTTTCTTTTTCTTCTATGGCTGCCTTAATAACGGGATAAAAAAAAATGGTCATACACACAACAGTGTCAGAATCTTCAACTCGATGAAGGTGGACACTCAAAGAAAGAAGAAGATTCACTGAATCAGTCTTACCATTGGATTGCTAGAGGATCTGTTTCTTCCTCCCCTGTGGAAGCACTGCAACGTCATAAACCGATACTAGCTGTGTCTCTCTGTTGTTCTGGCGCAGAGAGAGAGAGAGAGAAAGAGAGAGAGAAAAGAGAGAGAGAGAGAGAGAGAGAAAGAGATGTGTGTGTGTGTGTGTGTGTGTCTTTTGTGTGTTTGGGTGTGTTTGTGCTGAGGCGAGAGAGAGAGCGAGAGAGAGAGAGAGAGAAAAGAAGAAGAAGAAGAAGAAGAGTTGAGAAGCGGAAGGGGAGAGAGAAGCGGTGGGTGTTGTTTCCATGAATGTCCCTCTGTGAAGAGGTCAGGCAAAGTCCAGTTCTGCCCAGTGCACGATCAGACCCACCCCGAATTGGGAGGGAGGATGACAATGCCTAACATCCGGGACATCTAACCTAAGTGGGATGAGGGGGAAGGGTGGTGGGGTAAGGCAGGCTTCGATGCGCTGGGGGTCTCCAACGGGTTGGGGGGGGGGGGGGGGGGGTATTTGAGCTGGCCCAGCAAGTCCTCAGACCTTGTGTGTCTGACAGTAGTTCCGACAAGACCCATCTTGTAGCACATCTCTGCAGAAAAACAACCTTTATAGGGAAACCAGTTATCACTGCTGTTACCCCCTAAAAAATCACCACTAGTTTCCACGGTTTTGTTGTTGTTTTCCCCCAAAGAGAACAGGATTACCCTCCAGGAAAACAGCAAAAATGGAGAAAGACGGCTAAAATAGTAATTATCCCTAAGGATTCTTTTTTTTTTTTTTTTTTTTTTTTTTTTTCGTTTTCATTACTGTTATTTTTAGCTTCCAGTGCAGTAATACCAACGATGCAGTCTTGCGCACACCACGTTAGGGATAAAGAGGGTGGGGGGGGGGGGGGTAGGAAGGAGATAACTGATTTCCCTGCTACCGCTTTTCACTCGAAATGATAACCGTTTTGTCTTGGAAACCGGGGAAAACAAGTCGTCATTCTACGGACATCAGGGAAAGAGTTGTGATCGTTAGGATGAACAGGGAACAACAATTATTTTACTGTGGCAAATGGAGAAAACTTCGTAATCCTAAGGGATGATAGAGATAACAGCTTATTTACCTATTATCGTTGCTTTCATGCAGGATAACGAATTGTTTTCCTCAGGAAAAGAGGAAAAACAGTTATCATCGGTTTTTAACGTTAGAATGCTTCCATATTCCCCGCCATCTTCATTTCTGTCCCTCCTCCCATCCTCACTGTCCCTCCACCTCCAGCTACCCCTTCCCCTTCTCCCCTCCCCATCCCGCCCGGTCGTTCACCCCTTGGCATTCTGTCACGCGCAAAGCAGCACCACGCAAGCACGCACGCCCCCCCCACCACACCCCACACACCCCCCCCCCCCCCCCCCCCCACCCACTCCCCCTCCGCCGCCCGCCCCCCCCCCCCCCCCCCCCCCCCACACACACCACACACGTTCATCGTTCAAAGCTTCGATCCAATCAGTGACCAGTAATAATCTTTGACAGTGAAGGAAACTCATAAACTGAACATGGCGTAATACGAGGGGAGGGGAAATATTTACCTTGCAAACAAAAGCCTGCGCATTTCAAAGCATCCAGCTACTATAGGTGAATGGCGAGGGCTCTGCCTACCAATCATTAAAGAATTGTGCAGAATTAAACACACACACACACACACACACACACACACACACACACACACACACACGCATCATGTAGACCGACATATTTAAAAACATAGAACCTAAAAACAAAGACGGAGTTTTCTTCTTTCGGTTTCAAATTCCATCTTCGACAGAAACAAGAAAAATGTTAACATGAAGTCAAATAGGAAATCTTTTCCAATTATGGTCAGCCATTAATTAATTATTGCCCAGCACTTAAAATAGCGACGTCCTGTGATTTGGTAGGAAGAGCCATCGAACTTTTCACTCTCCGAGAAGAAAAGAGTAACTCCTCACGTTTGCCTTTTCAACTTGAACTTGAAATTTAGTGTTGAAGGTCGTTTAGGCCTGTTCACTTTCCTTCGATAGAAACTTTGGTATTGTTTGCAGCATGTGTGGCTAGTTGGTTAATGTCTGTATTTCCACTGGATATATGTTGCTCACTGACTACATTCCGGATCGTACAGGATTGGGAGGTTGACCCAGTGGGCTTGTGTTATGCAAACAACGAATAATACATAACATTTTTGTCATTACATTTTGATGCGGGTGTCCTTCCAGAAACCATTACTGAAAACTGTTTGAAGACTTTGAAACAATCGTTTTGGGATTCGGAATGTGAGTCTCGGCTTTCTCATTCTCGCAAACTAAACCTTGACATTGATGTCAACATTCTATATAAAATTGTTCTACGGTATTATAGTCACTGCGCATGGTTCAACGAACGGTATCATGTATTGGAAATAACTAAATGCGATTACGTGTTTATTTCATCATCATTAAGCTGCGTCATCTGGCAGATCGTTGGGCCGCCTAGGGGGGCCGGAATAGCTCTGTTGGTAGAGCGTCGGACTCGTGATCCTGGGGTTGCGGGTTCGAATTTCGGTACAGGGGAATTTTTCCCTCGGAGTTAACAATGGTTCTGACTCCAATCCCCATACAGTCCTTCGAATGAGACTATAAACCGAGGTTCCGTGTGTGAACGCACGCACAACATCTTGCATACACGTAAAATCCCATCACCAACTTTCGGAAGAGCTGGTCAAGTTTGGCCGTTGGTACACATAGCATGCACCTTCCCCGAAGCTGGAGTATGGCTGCCTTAATGTCAGGATAAAAAACGGGCATACACACAAAACTCCACTGCCTGTCTATACAGGGAGTGTCCGCAGGAGTATCAGCCTGCGTACGCACAGAGAGAGAGAGAGAGAGAGAGAGAGAGAGAGAGAGAGTTGGGCCGCCACAGATGGTCTGACAACCAGCTTTCTCCATGTTTCTATGTTCCGGGCTATATTCATTTTCCATTCAACCGTTTGTTCAATCTTTGCTTTAGTCGAGGGTTCGTTTGATGCATACTTCCTTTCCTATCTTCCTTCATTATTTTATTTTTTTATTCTTCCAGTTTCCGCCCTCCGTTTGTTGATTTTATCGAAATAAGGACTGTAAATTCTTCTTCTTCTTCTGCGTTCGATTGAAGCTGGATGCGTCAGACTTGTAACCCGGCCGCCATGATGAAGCCCGCGGTCTTCTCCAGGTCAGAACGGGCTCCCCAAAGCTGCGCCTGTAACTCCGCTCCCCCCGGCCAGGTTTTGTGTCGTAGAGCTGCGTGAGTAGGACAGCGCAGGAGGACATGTTCAGGGGTCTGGGGTCCAGTGCCGCATGGACACTGGTCAGTGTAGGTGATCTTCAGGCGGTTAAGGTGGCTCAGCAGTCTGCAGTGGCCGGTCCTCAGTCTGAAGAGGATTGTCTGCTGGTGCCTTTGGAGCTGGTGGATCGGGTCAGCACCACTCTCTGCACCCAGCCTTCTCTTCCACTGGGACTGAAACTGGTTGTGGATGATGGTCTTGGCCTCCCTGTAGGTCACGGGGTGGCTGAACTGCTCCATTTTGCTGCCTGCTTTGGAGAGAGCATCAGCTTTTTCGTTGCCCATGATCCCACAATGAGACGGAATCCACTGAAGCGTAATGACAGACTGTTTTGAGAGTTCATAGAGGGCAGCCTTGATGTCTTGCGTATGTTGTTCATTTCTTGTGTTCTGAAGTCCCTGCAGCAGAGATCGGCAGTCTGTGAAGAAGACAACCTTCTGTGATGGGCTGGCCGGTTCCAGAAAGATCCTCACTGCGTGGAGCAGTGCTATTGCCTCTGCTCTGTAGTTGGAGGAGATCTTTCCAGTAGGGAAGGCCTTGTGTGTCAATCTTCCATTGGTGTGTCTGATGAAGAACCCTGCTCCTCCATTCTTGACTGCTCCTTCTGAGGATCCATCTGTGAAGACGTGGGTCCACTCACTGGGGTTGTATTGGTTGGCGATCATCTCCTGTGCTAGAGCTTTCATTACTTGAGGGGCTTGACGGTCCATTCTTTTAATGCCAGGAACTTCGGTGATGATTGCGACATCTTCCAGGTGATTGTCTGGTTCCTCAAAATCTGGAAGCATCTCCATTTCGGCTGGTGAAACAGGCAGCAGGTCTTCATTGCTGCGATGCAGGCTCTTAGACAGGTGGTTGAAACTTGTTCTCTTTAGCCTGTTTTTGGTGGGGTTCTGCATCTCGGTGTGCATGGGGTGGGTAGGCATACGCAGTAACTTTTCACTGTGGATGAAAACCTTCTCCTCGCGTCTGTCTTCGAGGGAATGTAGACTAGTAAGCTTCTCCATGGCTTGGATTGGGGTAGTCTTCATCCCACCAGTGATCAGACGCAATCCTGCATTCTGCACTTTGTTCAGGCGACTGGTGTTGGTCTTGGATGCAGTGGCCCATGCAGAACTGCCATACTCCAGGGTTGGTCTGACGGTACCCACATACACCTTCTGCAGGATGCTGCTGTTTGCGCCCCAGGATGTACCGGCCAGCTTCTTCATGATGGCGAGCTTCCTGACTGCTTCGTTTTCAATGTTCTTGAGGTGCGGATTCCAAGTAAGCCGCTTGTCCAGCTTGATGCCTAGGTACATTGGGTTGTCTTCTTGTTTTAGCTCTCTTCCATTTATTTTCAGGCTGATGGTTTCTCGCAGTGGCGACAGCGAGAAGACTGTGGCCACTGTCTTGGTGGCATTGATTTCTACGCCCCAGTCAGAGGCCCATCTTCCGACGTGTTCCAGTGCTTCCTGCATCCTGTAGCTGGCTGTGGTTAAATGTTCTGCAGCACTCCAGGCAGCAAAATCGTCGGCGTGGAGAGCTCTGGAGATGTGCTTGGTGAGCTTCTCAGCGATGTCATCAATGAAGATGAGAAAGAGTGTAGGGGAGATGACTCCTCCTTGTGGTACACCTTGTTGTAGAGTGATTCGGTGGCTAATTTTCCCATCAAGCTGAACTCTTGCTGTGCGGTACTGGAGGAAGTTGCGTATCCAGCGGTACATATTCCCTTCCACTTTCTTGTTTAGCAGCTTCAGGAGAAGTCCTTCCTTCCATACCTTGTCGAAGGCTTTGGTCAGGTCCACAAAGACAGCGAGTACCTTTTTCTTCTCCTGAAAGGCGTTTTCGATCTGTTGGGCGAGGTACACAAGCTGGTCTTCCGTACTGTGGTTTTTCCTGTATGCTGACTGTGTGTTGCTGAGCAGGTGATTTTCTTCCAGGTGTTTCAGCAGTCTTGTGTTCACCATTCTTTCCATCACCTTGACTGTAAATTCATTTGCGCATTAATTTTTGATTATGAAGTAAGACCTTGGAAGGAAGCAAAGGACGAACAGATTTTTTGATTGTTTGTTTGTTTGTTTTTCTCATGAAAACTTCTTGGTGATGGTACAAAAGTAGAACCGTAAGCAGGAAGGAAAAGAAAGCCTTCCGCGTTTGTTTTCATGTCGCTGGCCAATGGCTAACAAACAAAACGATTTTTGGTAAAGGGAGGCGACTCCTGTTAGGAAATGAGTTTTCTTCAGCAGTTGCTTCCCTTATAATCTTCTTCTATCACTTCTCAAAGCACTGACTGACAATGATTTTAATCAGACCAGTATTTCAACTTATTTCGCAAGGAAAGGCTTTATGATTCCATCAATCCAACGGAGTCACATTCTTTGTAGGAAATCATAGTTCATTACTACACTTGACGCGTCAACTGTTCTGTACCATACTTTTCGATCTACACTGTTCTATGGATAGCACATTATACCATACCGAACGTGTCAACTGTACCATTCAGCACTCTACTCTACTCTACTCTGCTCTGCTCTGCTCTACTCTACTCTACTCTACTCTACTCTGCTCTGCTCTGCTCTGCTCTGCTCTGCTCTGCTCTGCTCTGCTCTGCTCTACTGTCCTGTGCTATACTATCCAACTTTATTCTATTCCAGACCATACCAGACCATATCAGATCATACTCTACTCTTCTCTACCCTACCCTACCATACCATACTATGCTATGCTATACTATACTATACTGTACTGTACTATACTATACTATACTATACTATACTATACTATACTATACTATACTATACTATACTATACGACACGACACGACACGACACGACACGACACGACACGACACTACACTGTACTATACTTTCCTATACCATACCATACCATACCATACCATACCATACCATACCATACTATACTAACGTTTGATGTACTCACCCTTACTGTTCTGCCCTGTCTTTCCAGTCCTGTTCTCTCTCTCCTGTCATCGCTTTCCCGTCTTTCCAGTCCTGTTCTCTCTCTCCTGTCATCGCTGTCCTGTCCTTCCAGTCCTGTTCTCTCTCTCCTGTCATCGCTGTCCTGTCCTTCCAGTCCTGTTTCTCTCTCTCCTGTCATCGCTGTCCTGTCCTTCCAGTCCTGTTTCTCTCTCTCTGTCATCGCTGTCCCGTCCTTCCCCTGATGTCTTGTCCTTGCCAGTGGCGTCAACAGACATTTTGCGTTGGGGGGGGGGGGGGGGGGGGGGGGGGGGGGGGGGGGGGGGGGGGGGGGGGGGGGGGGGGGGGGCAGTCTCAGCTGACAAAAACATTACTGCAGTCTTCCTTTTTTAATGATAGAAACGGAGGACGGGCGGGGTTTGGGTGGGAGAGCGCGATCCATCTTTCAAATTTTCATAGAAGTTAAAGCGGGTGGAGGGGGCGGGGGGAAGGGGGGAGGGTTCTGTAAATGGAAGGAAGGTTGCTCCATTCACCAGTTTTTTTTTTTGTTTGTTTGTTTTTTTAGCAGAGATGTTCTCTCATCTTCCAAATTCCTCTAAAAGTCCGGGAAGAAGGGGCCGGGGGCAGGGGGTGGGGGGTCGTAAATGTCTTTTCTTCTTCTGTGCTTCCCGACATGTCCTACCCATGTGTGGAGGGTCACAACATTGTTCTGGCTTGGGTTCCCGGTCATGTTAGCATCGGAGGGAATGAAATGGCTGATCGTTTGGCCAAGAATGCCACAACGGGGAAATGGTCTAACATATATATCCCCTGCTCAGATCTGAAACCAAAAATTAATGATTATGCCTGAGATCTCTGGCAGGAGGATTGGAATACACAGACAGATAACAAACTCTTTCAGATCCGTCCAAACCTAAAGGAGTTCCTCTCATCTACGTCTGGTGGTCGCAAAGAAGAAACGGTTCTATGTCGGCTGCACACTGGCCATTCGCATTTTACTCATTCATACCTTTTAAAGAGAGAAGTTCCATGGTGCATTCCATGGCATGTGCCACTCACAATGAAACATATTCTTTTAGAGTGTTGGGACTTGCATGATGTGAGACACAAACATTTTACAGCAGAATCCGTGAAAACCTTGTTCAGAGATGTTCCGCCTGACGCGATCTTTGAGTTCTTGAAAGAGATTAAACTTTTTCATCGGATCCGAGATTTTACAGTGGAAAGATTTTTAACAAACTTTCCGATGGGTTTTTAGAAGATGTATTTTAAAGAATTGTGTGAATGAATGACTTGTGAGTTGATTTTAACGTGGTGACAGCCCTGATGTGGCCCTTTGTGGTCGGCTGGGCTATAAGCAACATTACCTTATCTTATTCCCTACCAACCCGTCCTGCTCCTCCTGATCATGCCCTGTACTTCCTGCCATGTCCCACCTTCCCTGCTGTCCTGTCCTGTCTGTCGTATCATTTCCTGTCTTGTCCGTCTTTATCTTCCTGTCCTGTTATATCCCGTCGTGCCTCGTGTCAGTATGTTCCCTGTCCTTGGCTGACCCGTCGTGTCTCGTGCAGTATGTTCCCTGTCCTTGGCTGACCCGTCGTGTCTCGTGCAGTATGTTCCCTGTCCTTGGCTGACCCGTCGTGTCTCGTGCAGTATGTTCCCTGTCCTTGGCTGACCCGTCGTGTTCCGTGCAGTGTGTTCTCCGTGTCCTTGGCTGACCTGTCTGCTCATTCTCTGCGTCTCTTCTCCTCTCTTCTACATCCTTACTCTACTCCACAAAACAGAGGTTCAGCTTGTTGCAGATCCTCTCCTCAGTTCTCCAGGTCTTTGCCACCGTGTCCAGCGACGCCGACTACCGTAGCGTAGCGCCCCATCTCGACATGGACGGCACCAGTCCAAAAGCCCCCGGGGAAGAGTCTGTTCCTGTAAACAGCAATGAGGTAGACTCAATGCAAGATAACATGGGATACAAACTCGAGATTACGCCAGCGAGCAGAGGACACGCCGTGCAGACACAACAAGAGACGAAAGGAGATCAGGCG
>CM065721.1:13543793-13556293 GCA_033310375.1 Conus canariensis
ACGTAGCTCGCGTTGCACCCTCAGACTGAGTCTCCCGGACTCCACTGCACTTCGCCCTCTCCACGGAAAGGGCTCCTGTCGACCTCTCCCACAGATCTTCTTTGGCTGCAAACACCCCACCGTTGTCTGGCAGCTCCGTGCCTAGGCCCCAACAGGTTGACACGTCTTGCTGTCGACCGTCCCCACACAGGAGACAATTCTTCTCGTCGTCGGCTCCGAGGCTACAGCAACCTCCACTGTCTTACGTCCCCACCCAGGAGACAATTCTAAACCGTCGTCGGCTTCGAGGCGACAGCAAACCTCTGCTTCTTGCTGTATTTTCTTGAGCCCTCAGCAAGACGGGATGAGTTCACTTTCCCTTAAGTGAATCACGCACTTCCTGGTTTTCCAAGCATCTTATATCCATTCTCAAACAAGAGAGAACCCGAGTTAAACTGCTTCAACCAATGGAATCACTGGCACACACACACACATCACACGATTTGAACCAATAACTCCCCTAGTTATTTTTATTCCACCAAAGGAATCACTAGTCACCTACACATACACACACACTACAGCTACGAGCACCAACAAAGAGTTAGGTACCAAGTGGTTAATGCATAACCTCCACTTCAAACTCATGTTCGATTCCCCGAAGCTACCCATTGTACTAGCAGCCTGGACTTCTCCACAAGCCAGGACCGATGTTTCAAATGTTTATTACACTCTATAGACAACAAGGTGCAAATCACTCAATAGGCCGAAGCCTTCCATTCATCCCTCAGGACAAAAACGACTGAATGGTCAATGTACCATGCCTGCAGGCCGACGGTCACCGAACCGTGACGGTCATTTCCTCTCAGGCTCGCTGGAGAACCCAATGAATAGCCAGTGGAGGAGGTGGACACTGTCCCCCACCCAGGACAGGCCGGTCGGCATGTACTTGTTACTATCCCCCTGAACATGCGAACCGCTTCCCAGTAACTCTCCCTCCTTCAGTATACGCCTCGGGTATTCCCCTCTGGTGATGCCTGAGTTCGCACACTTGAAGAACCCAAGGAAACTGCACAACTACCTTTAATTTGCCTAAAGGACTTAAAGGACTCGAGAACATTCGGCCGACTCGTGACACCCTGCTTAATCAGCCCTCCTGCCCTCTCCTTCCTCCACGCCCTCCCCCCCCCCCACCTCATCCCCCACTCTCTCTCTCTCTCTCTCTCTCCTCTCTCTTCTCTCTCTCTCTCTCTCTCACTTCTCCCTCGATCTCCTCCCACCCCCCCCCCTCTCTCTCTCTCTCTCTCTCTCTCTCTCTCTCTCTCTCTCTCACATACATACGCACATTTTAGAATAGCCAACATGTCAAACAGAAAGTCATGTGGGATTTTTTTTTTAATTCATATTCAGTCAGCCTTCGCCTAAAACATTACGAAACTGCATATAACGCGCAGGTTTCAAAAAGTATCAATTTGCCAACAGGATGTTGTCAAAACAAAAACGACGTTTTCGGACTGCATCGAGACATCACATACAATTTATCTGTCCTTTCGATTGATAAAACGAACGATATACAACTCTTCCATTATGGAGTGGACGGTACAAGCATAGATTGAAACTGTGAATGATTAAAAATCAAACCAGTAAAGAACAGCGTCAGACTAAACCTCAAATAAAAATTTCCATTTTAAGGATGTAAATGTGGACACTGTGACGGTAATGGTTGAACAAGGTGTTAAAAAATTGCCTTGATAATCTTTATAAAATAATCCAAGAATTACCCCGCTCGCTCTTCTCTCTCTCTCTCCTCTCTCTCTCTCTCTCTCTCTCTCTCTCTCTCTCTCTTCCTCTCTCTCTCTCTCTCTCTCTTTCTGTTTCTCTCTTTCTCTCTCTCTCTCTTTCTCTTTCTCTCTCTTTCTCTCTTTCTCTCCTCTCTCTCTCTCTCTCTCTCTCTCTCTCTCTTTGTGTCAGTGATTGATATTTGGATACCTTTTTTTTCAAATTAATTAATTATCCTCATATCCTTGTATAGTCACACGCATGAATACACGAGAGAGAGAGAGAGAGAGAGAGAGAGAGAGAGAGAGAGAGAGAGAGAGAGAGAGAGAGAGAAAACAGACAGAGACAGAGAGAGAGACACAGAGAGACAGAGACAGACAGACAGAGACAAACAGATGGACGGACACACAGACAGAGAGTCCTCTTTTAACTTCACCATTCTCCTCCGCCTCCAACCCCACTCTCTCTCTCCTCTCTGTCTCTTCTCCTCTCTCTGTCTCTTCTCTCTCCCTCCTCTCTCTCTCTCTCTTTCTCTCTCCTCTCTCTGTCTCTCTCTCTCTCTTCTCTTCTCTCTCTCTCATCTCTCTTCCTCTCTCTCACTCTCTCTCTCTCTCTCTCTCTCTCTGTCTCTCTCTCTTCTGTCTCTCTCTCTCTCTCAAATGTTTTATATATGAATAAAACATTTATCTCTCCTCTCTCTCTCTCTCTCTCTCTCTCTCTCTCTCTCTCTCTCTCAAATGTTTATATATGAATAAAACATTTGAGTCTTTCTCTCTCTCTCTCTCTCCTCAAATGTTTTATATATGAATAAAACATTTGAGTCTTGAGTCTCTCTCTCTCTCTCTCTCGTCTCTCTCTCTCTCTCTCTCTCTCTCTCTCCCCCCTCTCTCAAATGCTTTATATATGAATAAAACATTTGAGTCTTGAGTCTCTCTCTCTCTCTCTCTCTCTCTCTCTCTCTCTCTCTCTCTCTCTCTCAAATGTTTAAAATATGAATAAAACATTTGAGTCTTGAGTCTCTCTCTTCTCTCTCTCTCTCTCTCTCCTCTCTCTCTCTCTCTCTCTCTCTCCACATCTCTCTCGCCCATCTTCCTCTTCTCTCTGGTCTGCCCACCACCACCACCACCTTCCCGCCCCAATCCGCAGTACGTCAGGGATATCTTTATTGACGATTTCCCACCCTTGAACAGCATAATCAGCACTTTCTGGCTGTAAACTGACATAGTGATGAATGTTCAGATTCTGTCCTCATTCACCTCACTTGCGTATTTTACTTTCTGTTTATCAATGTTTGATATTTCATCCAGACAGCTTCCGTCAGAACAGCAACACTCTTGTTCCCCCTGATGATGCACTGAGCACGCGGTGTTGTATTACCTGGAATCTTGACGCTCATGCCAGCAGACATAGGTAGTGTTGTGTGTGTGTGTGTGTGTGTGTGTGTGTGTGTGTGTGTGTGTGTGTGTGTGTGTGTGTGTGTGTGTAAATGCTGATCTCAGCTCACATTCTGTTCTGTCTGTAACATCTCCGCAGATTCTGTTTGAACATGTTTACGCACATATATATGTAAGCGTGTAATTCAACCCTGAACTTTTTTTTTCGCGTAAAACCGTATTATATAATAAAATCGCATTAAAACACTGGCTCTTTTGAAGTATAAAAAAAATCCCACATTCCTGCCACACCGGCTTCATTCTCCAATAGTGCCCGCTCTCATATTCTTTTCATTCTACGATTTTGTTGTGATTTTTTTTTGTACAGTAATACAGGATCCATATTTACACATTTTTGTCCTTTCCTTGTGCTGAAATACATTATATAAAGACATTCTTGGTCTTTCTCGAGGACACAATTTGTTTCTTTCATACGTCCCCAGTCTGAAACTTTCTATATTCTCTTCGCGTGTTATTCGATGTTTTCATTTTGGCGCCGTCGTCCACATTGTGTGCGTTCCCAGAATAGCACTGGTTTTGTCAGCTCTTAGTGTCTCTATCGATGCGTCATTTTGTTGCAAGCTACGCCATTTTTTTTTCTCTCTCCTTTTGGATCTCAGACCCCCCCCCCCCCCCCACCCACCCACCCCCACACCCACCCACCCATTCACCGGCCTTTCCTTAGCCTTCCTTCCTCACTGACCGCTTCCCCGCCCCCCCCCCCCCCCCCCCCTTCGACCTCCCTCCATCCCCTTCTCTCCCCTGGGTACGTCTTACTTTGCTGTTGTCTCAGTATGCCAACGCCTACTTCACCGAGTAGTGTTTTAATGTCTGTCCCGACTTCTCTTCTTATTTCTCATCGCCTTGTGCTTCCGTTTCCGTGTCGGTTTCATCCACTTCCTCTATGACTGACAGAGGCCTCGAGCGTGAGCTCCCTTGCCGATGGACTTCCGCCCTCACTCGCGTTACCTTCCGGGTCGTGCTGTCTCGCTTGCCGGAGTCCCTGGAATAGATAGGGGCTCCTCCTCGTCGTCCTCCTCGTCCTCTTCCTCCTCCTCCTCCTCCTGCTCCTCCTCCTTCTTCTCCTCCTCCTCCTCCTTCTCCTCCTCCTCCATGTCTTCCCCGTGACCTGAAGTCCTGGAGTTCCATGTGCATCTGGTCCAGCACGTTGTCCATGCTTTCGTCCCACCGTCTGCGCTCCTTCCAGTCGGGCCAGGCGCCTTCTGGGAACATCACTGTTGGGATGACGCCTCCTGACGTCACCGCTGGAGATCCAGCCGATCCACGTGCTCCTGGGGGCCGCTTGTTGACGTGGAAGGCGGCGGGTCTTCGTGGACACTGTCAGAACTTCCCCACAGTTCTGCAGATGAAGGTGGGGGAGGAAAGGCGAATCCACGTCTGAGGATCCCAGGACAAGGCGCACCTTCAGCGTCCTCTGCCGGAAGGGGCGGGTGGATCGTGACGTCAAAGGCACTACTAGGTAGAATCTGCCTGGATTTCCCATCTGTAATCAGTAAGTCAGTCAGTCAGTCAGTCAATCAAATCTTTCAAACAAACAGATCAGCCGCGTCAACCAGTCAATGGAACAGCAAAAGCTCAGTCGTCCATTGAGCCATACCAGGCCTGTCACAACTAGATTCAACCCGAGCTTTACTTCAGACATGCAGGTTATCAAGAACAATAAACAGGACGTGGTAGTGTTCTACGTCATTTTTCCACAACACAGACAATTGACAGTAAAGATGGCTGTCACTGGCATAAATGCTGTACTTGTCTTTCCACTCCCATTCCTCTCTGTACACTTTCTCGCACACACTGTTCAAAAGATCGCACGAAAATCGTAACACACGGGATACCCTACTCCAAACGCAAGACAAGGATAGTAGACCTCCAAAAGGAACAGGAATACTCACTGCAAAATCCAGAGGGGGAGGGGGGGAGGGGGGAGGGGGGAACAGGAATGCTTTGTCTACATGCTGACGACTGACCAGAAAACGTCAAACACTTGTTACAAAGCACAAAGGACAAGTCAATTAAAGAGCAGAACAAGTTTCATCATGAGAAACCAGTGTATGCGGGCTGGTCCACAATCGCTACGCCGTATGCGCTAAGCAGTCAAGACCTCAGGTGCGCACCCGACAAAAAGAAGCTGACCAATGATTATGTCAAAGGTACGAGGACTGAGAGAGCTGGGATCAGGAATCACGGGCAAGACTTAGCTGGCAGCCGACCTGCGCATTTCTCCGACTGCTGGTTAGGCTTAGAAAACCCATCTTACGTAGTTTGAGTCACAGCGTCAACTTGTATCTGTAAGTCTGTGTGATTAACCTGTAACTTGGGTACACACACAACACACACACACACACACGCACGCACGCACGCACGCACGCACGCACACACGCACGCACGCACGCACGCACGCACGCACGCACACACACACACACACACACACACACACACACACACACATACAACAAGAAAAGAATGAAATGCGATAGAAAAGGGATTCTTTCTCACAACTTTCAGAAGACGAAAAGACTTTTCATGACAGAAAAGAAAAAGACAGGGAGACTATCGAGAACAGAAAAAATATTCACAACAGATAAAAACTAAAACATGGAAGAATATACGTATCAAAAACAAGCAAAACAAACAAGCAAACAAAATACGAAAACAAAAACAAAAGCAAAACCGACACAGGCGGACTATCCATCACACAGAAAAGAAAAAAGTGAAGACATTAGTAACAAAGACAGACAGACTACGGCGCTGTTCATAGCAGAAGAACGACAGTTTATAACAGACTGAACAAAGCCACGGATACTTCATGATAAAGAGAACAAAGACAGAACGACTACTCCAAGCGCAGAAATCAAGGGAAGACATAGGCAAAAACCACAGATAGGCATGGTACTTATAACACAAAAAAATAAAAGCAGGTACTGTGCTCGTATCAGGGGAAACAAAGATACCAGATTATTCATAATAAAGATGACAAAGACAGAAAACTAGTCACGACAGAGGAAACAAAGACATACAGCCTGCTCGTAATAGAAAAAAAAAGACATGGAGACTATTAATAACGGAGAGAACAAAGACAGGAAACTATTCATAACATGAAAAAGAGAGAGACTACTTGTAACAAAAACAATGGCACCCCCCCCCCCCCAAAAAAAAAAAAAGATAAATAAATAAATAAATAAGTAAATGAAAAATAAATATATAAATAAATAAATTTAAAAAGTCTGGCACACTCAACAGAGAAATCAAAGGCAGCGCATAAGCGATAACGTAGAAGAAGAAAATAGACAGCGACACTGTTCAAAGAAAAGAAAACATTGACAGGAACCTACCTATGATGATAAAGAAAGAGAGAGAGAGAGAGGGGGGGGGAGGGAGGGGAAAACTCACAACAGAGAAAAATCCAATCAAGGAAGATTATTCATAACAAACAGAAAACAACCACAGGAAGACTACTCACAACAGACAAAACCAAAGACAGGCAGACACTTTGTATCCGACTAACTCCCAACACACAAACAGTGCCATCACTGGAAAGCTATCTCCGAAATCCCCACCTGGATTGTGAGGCTGCGTGTTCTGTCCTTCTGACGTTGTAGAGGACTCCAGGGCATAGAGAGTCAGGTCCTCTCTCCTCACTTGTGTGCCGCGGGTCTTGAAGACAGGCTCTGCTGCACGTGCCGCTAAGTCTTGTGCTGAGGGCTCCCTTGACGATGACGTCACTTCTGACGATGTAGAACCATGGCTTGTCAGAATGTTGGACCTTGACGACGAAGGTCCCGCAGCTAAGGATCCGTCTGAAGCGTCACGATTCGCACAGTGAGACTTACATCTATAATATAGGCTGTTGGTCTGGTGCTGCATGGCACACAACAAACCCGTTACGTATGATTCATTGAGTTAAGAGAGCTGACCTATGCACGTGCAACATACGTTTCAGGCAGAGACTCGGTAGACTAGTGACTAGCGTCGTCATCGAAGCTGAATGGACATGCGATAGAAAGAATCAAAGTGGACAAATACTTGACATACCTTCTGATGAGGAAGCCTTGTCCGTTTATTCTTGTTTAATTGCAACTCGAATTTTCATTTGAGACATTCTTTTATCCTTTTCGTCATTTTTTTTACGTCAGAAAAGACCTGTAAAAAATGACGAAGAGGACTAATGTCCGATCCGTCATCTGGATCACTCACCGTTGTTGATGTTTTACTCTGTAAATGTGATGTTCGCGTTCGTTTTTTTTACACACAGCTTTTCGTTTTTTTTCTTCTTCTTTTTTTTTTTTTTTTTTTTTTTTTTTTTTTTTTTTTGAACGATTGACCTTGCTTCCGTCTAATTTGGGAGACGAGTTTAGACTTTCGTTGTGACTGTGCATAGTTTCAGCGAATTCAAAAGAACACGACTTGACAGCTTCTGCGACAAAAGGAAACGAGATGTGTTGTTGGGTTAAACGAGTGTGACGCAAGTTCGTGACTGAACGTGTCATAACTGGCCACACCAGCATCCTGTCACAGAAGTGCCGTGATGAACGCTTGAATTGACACCGTCTCTGTTACTCTCTGCCGGATTTATCAGCCTCTGGGACGTTTGCATTCGGCATTGCCGGGATATTTAGGTTCACAAGGCTTTGGAAATAAACTAGGTGAATTTCGGATGAAGATATTGATTTCACATCCAATTCAAAGCAGTTCTAAGTTCTGTAGACCTAACTGTATACCTCAGTCGAGATTAAGGAGCAGTGTTGTGCAGGCTGTATTCTCTTCCTTGGGTAAAGCTCGTTCAAACTTCAATGGAGAATCAGTTTCTAGCTCGTCGTAACTCTGGACAAGATCGTAGATTGCAGTCATCAGTTAAGAGAGAAACTACGGTACGTCACTAACTCATCATCTAGATTCGCGAACGTTGGTTCGTTTGATCAGGAACGACCTTCGGTCTATCACCCTGAACAAAAGCAAACAGAGACATGCCTCTGGACTCCGGCAACACATTAGCTGTAGTGCCAAGTCTCTAAATGTGTTCCTGCCCACCCTTTTATCTTCTTTATTTACCTAGCCAGGGCTGACAGGGAAGTTAAGTGTGTCATTTGTCTTGTGGTTGTCTGCCTGTTGTCTCGTTTAAACCTTTAGACGCTCTTTCTGTTTTACATCCCAGCTTTTCCCACCACCAGCTGCTGGAGGAGCCCGTAGTCACATCGTTAACGCGCCTGCCTGCGGAGTTCATTGCGAGTTCGATCCACTCCTAGGGATGGACTTGTACGGCTTCAAAACCTCCCCTGTCCACCCAGCAGTAAACGGGTCAGAGAAGATGAATGCGGCAGGAGGGGAGGGATGGGGGCCACGCTTTTCATGAGGATGTGCCCCAGGCATCGCGAACCTCTAAACGTTCACTGGCGCCACAGCGATCAGACGATGGCACTTCAACCTTTCAGGCTTTAACCTGCGTTTACAATTGATCTGTGAATGCTTGCAGCCTCATTGTTTCCCACGATACTCCTCCCTCCATTTTGTGTGAAATGAAGCCAAAGGACTGTGGTGTAAAGTTCTGTTATGCGTTTCCACAACAAAGAGCCATCAGCCGACGCCGGCGGGGTGCAAACAATGAGAGGTAGAATGGCGACGGCTCTCTCTACCAAGTAGATGTCATTATTTTTTGGTGCGCGGGGAAAAAAAGAAATTCAGAGCACAATTCGAAAAGATGTCTTTTTTGACCCCTAACCCTTCAAGACAACGCATCTTGTTCACATCGAAGATATAGTGAGCGGGGTTTTTCAACGGAAAGAAACTAAACTACACTACGCTGTTTAAACATAACTTTTTTTTTATCTATTTGTTTTATTCATAATCATAATCACGCAAAAACCATCCTGAAGAACAACTCTAGAAGAACGTGGTGAACACGCCTGGACATTGGGACTGAAGAGGACAGCTTCCACCAACTCAACAGAGCAGCTAAAATTACCGTCTTCAGGCTGCGAACTGGACACTGCCAGATCATCTTCCATCTCTTACATCTCAAACTCTCTCATACTGACCAGTGCCCTTGTGGCACAGGCTCCCAAACTCCCACCCACATCTTACAGTCCTGCCCCTCCTTTCAAGCCTTGAGACACCAGACGTGGCCCAGTCCGGTAGAGGTCCAGGAAAAGCTGTGGGGACCGGCGGAGTCGCTGCGGCGGACTGCTGACGTTGCCATACTAACCGGACTGAGGTTCTAGCATGGCCGCGCACGCGAAAAAAAAAAAGAAAGAACAAACATCATTATAGATGTCGAGGTGCATGATTCGTCAATTTTGAAAACTAGCTTGTGATTGATACGTTGCTGGGTGGGTGGATGAATCGGGTATAAACAGACAGGAACGTATTCAGAAACTTTAAATCAGTAGACCGAGACACAACACAACACAACACAACACAACACACGACACGACACGACACGACACGACATCCCGGCCAACACCGTCCCACCTTCCTCGCCCGGCACGGCCGAAGGACTGGACCGCGGGGACCGCCGCCCGGAGCAGAAGTGACACGTGACGCAGCCCACCACCCACAGCACCACACCCAGGCACAGCAAGCAGCCGTCCTGCAGCCGCGCCGCCTCGCGGCACATCGGCAGCAGACCGCAGCAGTCCCAGCAAGAAGGACAGCACCTGCCGCACCTGTCCCCGCAGGAGAGGCGGAGGACGTGGGTCCAGATCGCCGACCACAGCAGACAGACCATCACGAGGACCCCAGCCGTGATGAAGAGGATTCTGGGGGAGTAGAAAGACAGACAGAGCCGTCTTCACTTGTGTGTGACATGCCACGATTTGCACCACACGTTCTAGTGAAGAGGACAGGAATGTGACTTAAGGAAACTGACGTGAGGGGAGGTGGGGGGGGGGGGGGTGCGTGGGGGACCCTGTCCATGAACGAGGGTGAGATTTCAGATCCATGGATTAAAAGTATGTACACTGCGGACATCCGAACATCAGCCTAACTCTTACTGCTTGTCTGACGGAGCTCGAAACATTGTTTGCCAGAAGGGGAGCTGATCTTACAACGTTTGCCTGAGGAACAGCTCAGCCCAAAACATTCGTCTGAATAAAAGCTGAGCTCAGAAGGTCTGTTCGTGAGGAAGAGCTAAGCTCACATTTGTCTAAAGGAAAGCTAAGCTCACAACGTTTGCCTAGAGAAATGCTGAGCTCAGAATATTTGCCTAGATCTAAGCTCACAATGTTTATCTAAAGAAAAGCTGAAGTTCAGAACATTTGCCCAGAGAAAAGCTGAGCTTAGGGCATTTGCCTAAAGACAAGCTAAGCTCACAATGTTTGTCTAAAGAGAAGCTTAGCTCACAACGTGCCTAGAGAAAAGCGAAGCTCACAATGTTTGTATAAAGAGAAGCTAAGCTTACAACTCTTGCCTAAAGACAAGGTAAGCTCACAACGTTTGCCTAAGAATTTCTATGCTCACAACGTGCCCAGAGAAAGGCTAAGCTCACAATGTTTATCTAAAGACAAGTTGAGCTCAAAACATTTGCCTAGAGAAAAACTTAACTCATGTTTGTCTAAAGAGAACCTATGCTCAAAACATTCACCTATTGAAAAGCTATGCTCAGAATGTTTGCCTAGAGTAAAGCTATGCTCACAAAGCACCTAGAGAAAAGCTAAGCTCAAACTGTCTGCGAAAAACAACTCAGCTCAGAACGTTTGCCTATAGAAATGCTGAGGTCAGAACGTTTGCCTATAGAAATGCTGAGGTCAGAACGTTTGCCTATAGAAATGCTGAGGTCAGAACGTTTGCCTCGAAAAAAAAAAAGAGCTAAACGCACAATGTTTGCCACGAGAAAAGATACGCTGAGAACTTTTGCCCCTCCCCCCCCCCCCCCATCCGCCCCCCCCCTCCCCCCCCCCCCCCCCCAAAAAAAAAAACCTGAGTTGAGAACGTTTTTCTGAAAAAAGCTAAGCTCAGAATGTTTACCTGTGGAGAAGAGTTGGGATCAGACTGTCAGCCTGAAAAGAAGCTAAGTCTGTCTTAAGAAGACCTAAGGTCAGAACCTTTGCGTAAAGAGTGCCGAAGAAGGACCTAAGCTGGAGACGTTTGTTCGAATAAAAGCTAAGCTCATAACGTCCGCCTGTGAGTATGAGCTAGGCTTAGAACATAACCTGAATAGGAGCTAAGCCTATAACGTTTGCTTGAAGAAGAGTTAACCTTAGAACGTTTGCCTTAAGAATATCTAACGTCAGAACGTTTGCCTTAAGAATATCTAACGTCAGAACGTTTGCTTCAATAAAAACTTAGCTCACAATCTTTGCCTGAAGAGCTAAACTCAGAACGTTTGCCTGAAAAAGAGCTCAGCTCACAACGTCATCCCGTAGAACAGGTAAGTTAGTGTTCGCCTGAAAAAGACTGACGCTTAGAACGTTTGCCTAAAGAAGGTGTAAGCTCACAACGTCTGCCTAACGAAAATTTAAGTTCAGAACATCAGCCTAATGAAGAACCTAACTCAGAATATTAACCTGAAGAAGCACAAAGCTCAGAACAAGAAGAGCAAACCTCAGACAGTTCGCCTATTGAACAGTTTACCTACGAAAAAGACATCCCTGAAGAAGAGCTAAGCTAACGACGTGTGGCTGACGCGGAGTTAAACTCGTCACATTTGCCTAAAGAAGAAGTAAGCTCACAACGTTGGCCACAATACACGTTTCTCTGTAAGGATCCTGCACCTCATCTACTTCTTCCAGGATAAGGATTTCTTCCGCACCACCCAAAACAATTATGGTCAAAGCGATCAATATTCCATTCCTATACGATACCATTCAGTATTAGGTATTTGCAAATTCAAGCGACAGTGATATTGTGATCTTTTGTGCTTTTTTCGATATGTTAGGTGATAACACCTATGAGACAATCACCACAATAGTTTGATTCTTATATCTGTGAGTTATGAAAGAATTCTGATCAAAGATAGATGCCTCGTCTGTATTAGACCCTTCTTGTCGTTGTTCTCATCAACATCATCAACAATATCAGCAGCAGCAGCAGCAGCAGCATTGCACTTTCCATCCCCATTATTACCATCATTTCTTGATTTCTTTCTTTCCTTAGTCTTTCTCTCCCCATCCCCATCTCCTTTTCTTCTTCTTCTTCTTCTTCTTCTTCTTCTTGTCATTATCATTATTATCATATTAATCCTACCCTTCTTACACATCCATCTTAATCATCGCCATTTTCTCTCTTCTTCCTCGTCTCTTTCTCCTCCCCCATCTTCCTCCCCCCCCCCCCCCCCCCCCCGCCCCTTTCCCCTCATTA
>CM065721.1:13558793-13561293 GCA_033310375.1 Conus canariensis
GGCAGCCATACTCCAACTTCGGGGAAGGTGCATGCTATGTGTAACGTGTCATCCATACCAACGGCCAAACTGGCCTTCTCTTCCGAAAGTTGGTGATGGGATTTTACGTGTGTGCAAGATGTTGTGCGTGCGTTCACACACGGAACCTCGGTTTATAGTCTCATTCGGACTATATGGGGAATGGAGTCAGAACCAATGTTAACTCCGAGGGAAAAATCCCCCTGTACCGATATTCGAACCTGTAACCTCAGGATCACGAGTTCAACCAACTGACCTATTCCGGCCCCCATTGTTTCCACCAGTTGTGTTTTCGAACAGGGTGATATTTTTAGCGGAATTTGTTTTGCGGAATCTCATGATTGTTAATTTTTTTAGTAATGTCGCTTCCATTGAGTACAAGAGTGTTTAACCTGTTTCAGGATTCTTTGGGTCATCAAGTCGCCGATAAGAAAGGTAGCAAATAGTCTCTATCAGGTTTTGTTTTCTTTTCTCCTGTTCAATGCTTTTACGTTTCTCTGTGGTCATGCTTTTACGTTTCTAAAACTGCGTTTTGAGAGGGCATGATGTAAACAAAAACATTAAAGTTGATCCATTTTACCCGTATCAAAATATTCTTATACATACTCGTATTTCTCTCTCTCTCTCTCTCTCTCTCCTCTCTCTCTCTCTCTCTCTCTCTCTCTCTCTCTCTCTCTCTCTCTCTCTCTCTCTCTGCTAGTATGCCTGTATATGCGTAAGTGTTTGCGCGACCACACACACGCACACATACACACATACATACACACCTACGCACGTGAGAGCACGAACAATTACCAGGCCTGAAATCTTTTATATTCTTGCATCCAGTCCACCTATACCATGATTATGTTCCCATTTGTTTTACAACACCAGAATAATTCTGAGACGCCCTGAGCGGACATTAAAAGGAAAATGAAGGCGTTTTGGATCCAGGCATTGTTTTCAGCAGAAGATTCTTTCTTCTCTCTCTCTCTCTCTCTCTCTCTCTCCTCTCTCTCTCTCTCTCTCTCTCTCTCTCTCTCTCTCTCTCTGCACGTGTGTGTCTCTCTGTGTACGCGTGTCTATATATCCATGTATGTATACATCTGTGTGTATCTATCTGTCTCTGTGTATGTGAACACTTGTGTGTGTGTGTGTGTGTGTGTGTGTGTGTGTGTGTGTGTGTGTGTGTGTGTGTGTGTGATGTGTGCGTGTGTGTGTGTGTGTATGTGTGTGTGTGTGTGTGTGTCCGTTTGCATATGCATATGCGCATCGCGTGCGCGTTTGTTTATGTGTGCGTGTGTTTAAGTGCGAGCACTCTCGTGTTGTCCCTCACTTTACTCCATCCGTCCCCTAGCATTTTCAAACTTGATTTGACCGATAATCGTAGCTTAAAAAACACGAATTTGACACTTCCCCCCCCCCCCCCCCCCACCAAAAAAAAAAAAATTGTTCGATCTCAAAATGTGTATACTTTATCAAACATAACTAAATGAATGAAGGAAGAAATGAAAATTCAGATATATGAATAAAGAAAGACACAAAACAATCAGTCGTTCGATATTTTTTTTTTTATCGGAGCGGTGATTGAGGAACAGGCCATCAAGTCTGTTTGCACAATGTTTCTGTTCAAACCCAGCCGCGTGGATCCAAAAACAAGTCATCCGTGACTGCTCTCATAGAGACGCTTGCTTCAGGTATTAGTTTAAATCGATTTTGCAATCTATTTCATCCATTTTTAATAATCCACCATTATTTCTTGAATAAGATATCTAATCCCTTGCTCTCACATGAAAGAGAGGAACGGACATTGATTTTGTTGTTGTTGTCGGATTCTTTCGCAATGTGACATTCACAACGAATTTGCCGATTGTCTTGCGAAACAAAGAGCAAAAATATTGCAAGCGTAGTTGGGCTGCCTCGTTTATATTATTATTATTATTATTATTATTATATTAATATTTGGGTATTTATATAGCGCCTATCCTCGGTCACAGACCAAGCTCTAAGCGCTTTACAATAAACACACTACCTCGCTCACTCAACGGGCTGCCTATCCAGGTAGAGCTGGCCGAAGAGCAGCCTACTGTCGCTCATTCAGTCGTTTCCCGTACCATTCAAATATCAGTCACTCATTTTCATTTATCTCATGTATTCCTCCAGTTTCTCACATAGGATGCATGCGATGTTTATACGTGTCCTCCATTTCCACCGGTACACGATGGCACACGATAACAGTAAGTGACAATTTTTGTGGCTTAGTAAGAAATACCAGGCGGCTATCTTCAATCTACATCAATTTTGCCAGGGCAGCGGGGAACCCCCCCTGCTCTTTTCGATTTTCAACTGCCGTGGGTTCTTTAACGTGTGCAGGGGGCCAGGAAGGCACACGGGTCTAACTCGCTTATAGTCCCTATCCGATGGACTTGACGTTCAGTTCGATTTGTCATTCAAACTGGGAAAGAAAGGGCGAGAAAGGCAGGGCTCGAACCCACGCACTTCT
>CM065721.1:13566293-13568793 GCA_033310375.1 Conus canariensis
ACCTGTAAGCGCTGTCACTAGACACTTAAGGCTGTCACGAAACCTAGGTCACAGAAGCACACCTGAAGGTGTAAGCGCTGTCACTAGCAAGCACCTGTAAGCGCTGTCACTAGGAAGCACCCGTAAGCGCTGTCACCAGGAAGCACGTGTAAGCGCTGTGAACTCCTGGCTAGGAGGCCGTGAGTTAACAAGCATCCTCTCCGTGACATCTTGCTGTGGGACTTTTCGGCCCAGACCAGCTCCTAGGAGTTTAAGTAAGTAACGTTGCTGACAGCCCAGCCGACCGCAAAGGGCTCTATCAGGGCTGTCACCGCGTCCACAGCTCCTAGGAACCCAGAACCGAAAGACAAAAATGAGCCAGGAAAGCAGAGGCGAGATCACAAAGAAAACCAGCATCTGATTTGGGAACCTTGAAGCAGACACTAAACAGAAGGGAGACACCTCAGACGAGTTTCACCAACGCAAGAACTGGCGGGGTGACCAGCTTGTCCTGGCGCTGAGGGATGTGAGAGGCAAGGGGAGTAAAGAAACGAGCGCAAGACCAAAATCAAATACAGAATCTGACTTGCTTCTACAATCTCTTTGTGTTGAAGGGTCAGTATTTGTGATTATTTCATGTATCAGTCAGAGAACGTTAGAACTGTTCGTGCTCCTATCACATGAAGTTACGACTGTCGGCCATTTTCCTTCCAAGGTTGCGGGTTCGAATCTTTGCCGGACCGTTTCCAAAACAGGGGGATTTTTATCCCTCGGAGTTGATATTGGTTCTGACTCCATTTCCTGTAATTCTTTCGAGTGAGGCTTTAAACAGAAGTTCTGTGTTTGACCGCATGCATCACATTTTGCACCAACGTAAAATCCTGAAACTGAAACTGTAAAATCCCACCACCACTTTTCGGAAGAGGAGGCAGTTTAGCCGTTGGTATGGATGACATTTATGACATAACATGCCTCCTTTGTCAAAAAGCAAAGATATGAGTGGCCAATATTCGACTGAATGACACGGAAAACGAATGTTCAGCGATGCAGACAGCCCTTCATTCAGCTCTACCCAGGTAGGCAGCCCGTTACATAAAAGAGAGCGGGACTGTAAATGGATTAGAACTTGGTCTCTCACTGAAGATGGGCGCCATGTAAGTAAATAAATGATGTGAGGGAACAAGACAAGGAATCAGACAGACTGTCAGAACATAATGCTGCAAGACAAGGTCTCTGTTTGCAGTCAGCAAACAGTGTCAGTTTAATGTACTCGACTGCATGCAGAAACCCTGCCAAACGCCGTATGAATAGCGCCAAAAGGCAGGAACAGTGCAGAATGCAAGTTCCATTACCAGGCACAGCCATACAGGTAACTACAACTCTTTGTTGTCCACTGTGCACCGACGTCAGCGCACTGCCTGCGCGAAGCCTTCGCCCGCACGTGAACCACCGTAGTGTGTGTTTCAAACTTGTCAATTGGACATTGTCGGAAGCGAAGTACCACCGTAGTGTGTGTTTCAAACTTGTCAATTGGACATTGCGGGCAGCGAAGTACCAGCGTAGTGTGTTTTCAAACTTGTCAATTGGACATTGTCGGCAGCGAAGTACCACCGTAGTGTGTGTTTTCAAACTTGTCAATTGGACATTGTGTGCAGCGAAGTACCACTGTATGTGTGTTTCAAACTTGTCAATTGGACATTGTGGGCAGCGAAGTACCACCGTAGTGTGTGTTTCAAACTTGTCAATTGGACATTATCGGCAGCGAAGTACCACCGTAGTATGTGTTTCAAACTTGTCAATTGGACGTTGTCGGCAGCGAAGTACCACCGTAGTGTGTGTTTCAAACTTGTCAATTGGGCATTGTGGGCAGTGAAGCATGGCAAAGAGACAGCCAGCCCGTGAAGAGGAAGCCAACAGAACCCGTACGGTCCACAGAACGAGGCGAGTGGCGTCACTAGACACAATGGAACATTAATGAAAGGATCATTGTCCCTGTGTATCTCTGATCAAGACAACATGTAACAGAGTACAACGACACCTGTCATCACATCCAGCAAGGTTAGAACACTAGAATAATGAAACACACTGCAGTCATGTAACTAACAGGACAACAACAGCGAAAGGACTCAAGACACATGTTGACGTTTTGACCACTCTTTGTTTGATACATACATAACAGTTAAGTGTGTTCTCACTGTTTCTGTATGTACTAAATGGGAGGGGAGGGGGGGGGATAGAAAGCTGGATTAAAAGGGGAAGACAGAGGCTCTGAAAGAAAAACGAAAAGAAAACAGGGAAGGGGAAATGGGGATAGAGACCACATTACAAGAAGAGGGGAGGGAGAAGGGGATGAGAAAGGAGGAGAGAGAGGAGAGAGAGAGAGAGAGAGAGAGAGAGAGAGAGAGAGAGAGAGAGAGAGAGAGAGAGAGAGAGGAAGATGGACACCCATTGTAAAGACTGGAAAGATGAGAACAGGGCTTCAACTATTGAAAAAAAAAAGAAGAAGAAAAGAAGTTGGGGG
>CM065721.1:13573793-13578793 GCA_033310375.1 Conus canariensis
TCTCTCTCTCTCTCTCTCTCTCTCTCTCTCTCTTACACACACACACAACACACATGTGCGTGCACATACACACACACACACACACACACACACACACACACACACACACACACACCCCCACACTCCACACCACACACACACACACACACACACACACACACACACACACACACACACACACACACACACACACACAACACACACACAGAAAGAGAGAGAGAGAGAACAAACGAACGAACGAACGAACGAAATTTTATTTTACCAGGGTAATGAGATAAGCAATACAAATACTTTTTTCCACCCAGCCCTGGGGCAAAAGGAAAGAAAAACAAATTAAAAATCAAATTAATGCATTTAAAGATCAAATTAATGCAAATATATATAAAAAGAACAAAGTATAACATGATCTTGTACAGTTCAATACAAATTAGCTATTGTCCACACCATTGACAAACGAACACAATAGAAAAACGCGTGAACATAGCGAACAAGGGGAAGGGAACAGGGAAGGAAAAGGCCAAGGGGTAGGTTAGGGGTAAATGGAGAGAGAGAGAGAGAGAGGAGAGGAGAGAGAGAGAGAGAGAGAGAGAGAGAGAGAGAGAGAGAGAGAGAGAGAGAGAGAGAGAACGAATTCCACTTCAAGAGGGCAGTGGATCAAGCATGGATGCCTTCCACATCCAGCCCCTGGGCAAGGAAAAATCAATATATAGTAAAAAGCAAATCAAACAAACACACATGAAAAAATGTAACAATTGCTTGCATGAAAACCTTTGACAAAGAAGTAAGTAGAAAAAGAACCAATAAACACCACCACCACACTACCAACAACCACAAGAAGAAAAAATAATTAGGGCAAGGGGGAGGGGGGGGGGTGAATGGAAAGAGAGATAATACGAATATTTTATTGAGGGTAAACTGATAAGCTGACAAGCTTCTTTACACCATGCCCTCAACAACAACAACAACAACAAACAACTTACAACCATGTTTTATTGAGCGGAAAATGGCCATTTGACTAGGACTGGGGAAAAGGTCCTAGAAATCGAAACCATGCCGGCATTTTAAAGGTGTTTCCATAAGGTATTGTCGTAAGCCTTTTTGAAAGATATCAAACTACAGCTGTTCTTAAGATGATCGGACAATTCATTCCAAAGTCTGGCACCCGAGTAAGTAAGGGAGGTCATGAAGAGATTAGTCCTAGGTCGTGGGGTGAAAATAGTACGTTTGCTACGAATATCGTTTACAATGAATTTTCTATGGAGATAAGACGGCGTTAAATTATTTATAATTTTGTACATAAAATTAGCTTTATTAAAGCGGCATTTAAACCAAAGGGAAAAATACCTAAGTATTTGTAATCACTGGGTAGGAGGGACGATGATTTAAGCAGAATAAGTTTGAGAGAACGTCTGTATAAGCCCTCAAGTGGTCTTAAGGAGTTTTTACTTGCCAAATCCCAGCAAGTTGAAGTATAGTCTATGTCCGGTTGGATGTATGCATGGAAAAATATCTTTTGAGTATGCTCATCAAGAAAATGCTTTATTCTATTTAGCTGAAACACTCTCTTGGACAGTTTTTTACAAAGTAAAGATATGTGGCTAGACCAAGATATGTTATTATCAAGAGTAAGACCTAGCAATTTGTGCGATTCGACTTCTTCCAATGCTTTGTCATAAATTTTAAGGCTTCGCAGGCTGGTTTTAATGTTTTGTCTTTTCTGTCTGGTGGTAACTAACATGAACTTTGACTTGAGAGGGTGAAGAGCCATATGATTTGCTTCGGTCCAGCTAACTAATTTATCTAAATCTTTCTGCATGTTGCAGCACACTCTTTCCGGACTTTTATCTTTATTATAAAGGGTAGTATCATCAGCAAACAGTTCAGTAGACGACGTTACATGAAGTGGTAAATCATTAACATAAATAGAAAACAGAATAGGACCTAAAATAGATCCTTGAGGAATACCATATTTCACCGTCATAAGAGGTGACATAATGGAATCTTGAAATACTGCTTGTCTTCTATTGTTCAAAAAAGATGACAGGAGGTTTACTGAGTCTGAGGTAAGTCCATATAAGATACATTTTCTAGATAAAAGATCATGATCAATGGTATCAAATGCTTTTGCAAAATCAACAAAGACAGCAGCAGTGAATAAATCATTGTTTATGTTCAAATGCCATTCTTCTATTAAGTTTGTGAGCATGGTGTGGCAGGAATGACTGGCTCTAAATCCACTCTGATTGGGGTGAAATAGATCATATTTGGTGAAATGTGCCTGAAGATTACATTTAATGTTTTTTCCAAAGGTTTGGACAGAGCAGATAAAATAGAAATCGGTCTATAATTGGATGGGTCCGAAAGATCACCAGCCTTATGAATCGGCAGCACTTTGGCATCCTTGAATACTTGTGGATAACAACAATTTTCAAGACAGAGATTGTAAACATATGTAATGTGTTCCGAAATAATGGGTGCAGATATCTTCAAGATTTTGCTGTCAAGTCCATCCAAACCCCGTGAATGAGACTGTTTAAAGATGATAGTTCTTTGAAAACTTCGTGCACACTAATGAATGGGAACTGAAGTTTTGTGTATATGATTTTTGAATCACAAAAATGTTTTAACAACAACAGATCGTTTGACTGACTGAGAGAGAAGAGAGAGAGAGGAGAGAGAGAGAGAGAGAGAGGAGAGAGAGAGAGGAGACGCGTGATTCAATGGATGGGCCACATTACATGCCGTGGTTTCCGTCATCTCCGTCGCAGGTGGGAAAACTGCAGGCCGAAGCAGACAGACCATAGATAACCTGTAAGCGAGTCTCTCCCGCTTATTTCCCCTGTCAGATAAGCCATAAAGCCAGCCTGTGCCGTTTATCATCACAGGGGAGAGAACACGTCTGCCCTGTCTTTTGAGGCCATCTTTCATTCACTGTGCGAAGCGAGCTTGGGGAATCATTGAAGTATCTGCTCTGTAGGTCCTCCTACAGACACGACATGCCGCAATTCATTTCTCGTTTGATTCACCTTCCGAAGATGCAGTGCATGGATCATGTTTTAATTAACAAACCCAGCACTTGTATTCAACGCACAACCATTGAAACCAGTAAGAGAATGTCCATCGGTAGTGTTAACACACAGACAATGCGTGGTATGTGAGAATGTAAAGGGGGAAAAAAATGAGAGGAAGTAAGTGGGGAAATAGTAGGATGGAGGCCCCCAATGATGAAGAGGAGAGAGAGAGAGAGAGAGAGAGAGAGAGAGAGAGAGAGAGAGAGAGAGAGAGAGAGAGAGAGAGAGAGAGGAAAGAGAGAGACGGGGAGGGGGTTGGGGGGAGGGAGAAAGAGAGAGAAAGCGAGAGAGAGAGAGCGAGAGAGAGAGAGAGAGAGAGAAGAGAGAGAGAGAGAGAGAGATTAATGAAAAAAATGTCATGGCAAGGCAAGAAGCAATAAAGCGAGGCTGGATGCACTAAGAACAGGAGAAAGTGGTAACCTAACGCAAGAACAGATAAGTCAAGGCAAGCGAGACAATAACGCAAGAAGAGTTAAGGCAAGAGGTAAAAAGACTAAGTAAGAAATGGACAAGGCAAATGATGAGAGAGAGACAGACAGACAGACAGAGACAGAGGGAGACAGAGACAGAGAGACAGACAGACAGATACCGACAGAAAGACAGGCAAAGACAGACAGATACCATCAAACAGGTAAGAAACAGGCAAACAGACAGACCTACAGGCAGGCAGACATGCAGACGGATAGAGTCAGACAGACAGACAGACACACCACAGAGAGTAAGAAAAAAGAAAAAAAAGGAACCCGAAAACCATTCTTTGCTCATCAGGTTTCGTCTGAACCAAGGATATTGAGAAGCCAAGACAAAATATTACCCATCAAGAACAAAACAACAGTGTGGAACGACAACTGGGCAGGCTAAGAAATAAACAAGAAACAAACCAGTGGGACAGGACACAACAGGACAATAAAACAAGGAAACAAAAACAACAACAACAAAAAGAAGTACAGTACATCAGCCTCTCAGCCAAGAGTGGTGCTGCAGACTCTGTGAGTTCCAGCCTGGCTGTATATCCCGGCTGGCGCCTGTGTAAACCTGACATTTCCACAGCACGGGAGAGCCCAAAGTGGAAAATAACAGGGCGGGTAAACACGTCAATCTACCTGAAAACTCGTTCCTCGAGGGGAATGCTCGGCAATTTTGAAAGGGAGAGAAAGGGAGGGGAGGGAGGGAGGGAGGGACGGACGGAGGGAGAGAGGGAGAAAGAAACAGACCTACAGAGAGACGGAAAGAGACGGAGAGACAGAAGGGGGAAGGAGAGGGGGGAGACGGGGGACAGAGACAGACAGACAGAGACAGACAGACAGAGACAGACAAACAGAAAGACAGGCAGATGGACAGGGTGGATAAGAGACAGAGAGACAAAGACAAAGACACGAACAGAAAGAAATGGAGACAGAGGCACAGAGCGACGGACATACAGACAGACTGAGAGGCAGAGACAGACTGTATGAGAGAGAGAGAGACAGAGACAGATAGACAACAGAGAAACATAGAGACAGTGTGAGGAAGACAGAGAGTGACAGAAGAGAAGAAAGTAGGGGGAAGGGAACATAAAGGGAACGATGGAAAGAGACAGACAGAAAAAGAAAGAATAAAGAGAAGAGAGAGAGAGAGAGAGAGAGAGAGAGAGAGAGAGAGAGAGAGAGAAGACCGAATTCCCCATCTTCTCTGGCCTTAACTGAGGGAGCGGAAAAACACCCCCAGCGACCCGGAACCTTTTCTTATTCCAGGGAGAAGAGAAAAAGGTGGCACCATAAGGGTTAAGAGAAACACTGTGCAGAAAGCGCTCACATCGACTTCTCTCTCTTCACTGCCTATTCTTATGCAGCCCACACCTTGGCTCTGATAGAAAATTGATCACGGCTACGCGCGGGTGCACGTGCGTTGCACGCACGACACACACACACACACACACACACACACACA
>CM065721.1:13583793-13586293 GCA_033310375.1 Conus canariensis
ATTCAAGGCAATAAGGCAGCTGATTCATTGTCCAAGAACGCCACAAATAAGGAATTGCGCAGTTTCTCTTTCCATCACGCCGATCTGAAACCCAAAGCTCAGAAGTGTGTCAAAGACAGGTAAGAAGACTGGACCACGTAGCAATAAACAAGCAGGGTAAGTCTTTATTCAAGTTTAAAAGGCTGTGCCAGTCTTGAATAAAAGTTACTCTGAGTTAGGTTTTCTTATGGGAGCAAGACTTACCCTGCTTTTATTGCTTATTGTTCACTGTTCCCTGCCTCATTTTATTTTCATCTGGAACACATAGCCAGATAACAAACTCTTTCAACTCCGTACAAACCTTAAAGAAGTTTGACCATCTACCACTGGTGGCCGTAAAGAAGAACTTGTTTGTGCCGATTGCACACCGGCCATTCCTTTTACAGCCATTCGTATCTTTTAAACATTCCATGTCATGCACCACTCACTATAAAACATGTTCTTACAGACTGTTGGGACTTACATGATGTCAGACATAAATATATTACAGCGAATTCCATGGAACTTTGTTCAGAGATGTTCCACTCGATGTAATGTGTGAGTTCCTGAAACACAAACATATTTTTCATCTGATCTCAGGTCTCATAGAAGAAAAAGTTTGTGACGCAATTATCAGGTATTTTTAGAAAATCTGTTATAATGAATTGAGTAGTCTTTTTTTTTCAACTTCTGTTTAGGGAATTGACTTTTGCAAGATGACTACTCAGATATGTCCCTCGCGGTCATCTGGGCCATAAATAACAGATTTGAATCGAGTATGAAAGTATGTGTGTGTGTGTGTGTGTTGTGTGTGTGTGTGTGTGTGTGTGTGTGTGTGTGTGTGTGTGTGTGCGCGCGCGCTTAGTAGATTTTAACTTCTGTGTAGAGAATTGACTTCGACAAAATGACAGCACTGACATGTCCCCCACGGTCGTCTTAGCTATAAACAACATAACTGAACTGAGTATGTGCGTGCGCGCGCGCGCGCGCGCGCGTGTGTGTGTGTGTGTGTGTGTGTGTGTGTATGTGTGCGTGTTGTGTGAGAGAGAAAAAGTTTGTTTCTTTGTGGTGTGTGTGTGTGTGTGTGTGTGTGTGTGTGTGTGTGTGTGTGTGTGTGTGTGTGTGTGTGTGTGTGTGTGTGTCGCGCTCGCCCGTGCGTGCATGTGTGTGTCTGTGTGTGTGTGTGTGCGTGTGTGTGTGAATGCGCGCAAGCGCATAGATGTGCATATATGAGAGTATGAGTGTGTGTGTGGTGTGTGTGTGTGTGTGTGTGTGTGTGTGTGTGTGTGTGTGTGTGTGTGTGTGTGTGTGTGTGTGTGGTGTGTGTGTGTGTGTGTGAAAGCGCGCACGTACTCCTGTATGTGTGTGTGTGTATGTGTGTGTGTGGGAGGGGGGAGGGTGAGTGTGTGGTAATCAGCGCGCATTGTCGTGACGCTGTCCGACCCTGGCTATAAATGTGCCGCAGCGTGAAACCCCCCGTTGTTCAGTTCTGGTGCCTTCCCCCGTCACTGACGGTGTGGTGCCCACAGACAGACAGACTGGTCTGCGGTTACGCTGCGTGGTGTGTGTGTGTGTCTTCTGTGAGGTGCAGGTTCCAGACTCCCAGTGTGTCGAGGCAAGCAGCGGAGAGAGGAATTAAGTGGCCAGAGTGAGTGGGTGAAAAGTGTTGTGAGACAAAGATTAATTAAGTCATTGCCGCCGCCGCCGCCGCCTCCTCCTCCTCCTCCTCCTCCTCCTCCTTTTCCTCCTCTTCATTCCTCTTTCTCCTGCACCTGCTCCTCCTCCTCTTCTGTTTTCTCTTCCCCTCCTCTTCCTCCTCCTCCTCCTCCTCCTCCTCCTCCTCCTCCTCCTCTTTCTTCTTTATCTTGCTATTTCTTTTTCTCTTTTTTGCCTTTGTTGCTGCGTCTTCATTGTTGTGATTGGTGTCTTCTTCCTTCTTCGTATTTTTTCTCTCTTCTTCTTCTTCTTCTTCTTCTTCTTCTTCTTCTTCTTCTTCTTCTCTTCTTCTCAATAGTCATAGCATCCCGTCCCTGATTGCCGCCGCACTAGCCAGTTACGTTTGATTCTGAATCCGAAAGGTTCTGTTGAAATGAAAATAGAAATACGAACATGAGGTACGTGTTTTCATTTTGATTAGGATCTTCCGGACCACCGCATTACGGTCATGAACGTGCGGGTTGGAAGGTCGTGTGTTCGATTCCCTTCAGGGGTATTGATTTTAAGGGATTTATCAACCCCAGCCGGTTCATACCAAGAGGTGAGTGCGCTAAGGACTCAGACAGGAATGCTGAAGACACTGTCTCGAGTCCTGTCTCAAAGTGTTGTTCACATGGCCTGATCATCACTGCAGGTGCCAGTATCTCTCGGGCCTGTTGGACGCTGGGAATTATCCTAAAACGAAGCATAGAGCACACCCTGTCATGAAGTCTGTCTGTCGTGGTGACCTCAGGTTGGGTCTTTTCTCTCCAGACTTGCATCCAGC
>CM065721.1:13591293-13593793 GCA_033310375.1 Conus canariensis
GAGAACAACGTGAGGGGAGGAGAATAACACCACGAGAGAGAGTGAGAAGGACAGAGGAGAGAGAGGAGAGGAGAGTGAGCAGGACAGAGTAGGGTCGAGAGAAACGTGGTCTGGGAGACAGAAGTGACAGCAAGGTGTTAGGGTAAAAGACAAGCTGGAAGAGAAAAGACTGAGTTTGAAGCCCAGAGGTGGGTGAAGAGAGACAAACTGAGTTTGAACCCAGAGGTGGGTGAAGGAGACGAAGAAGAAGAGTTCTACGTCGAGATCCCAGAGACGACCACGAAGACCCAGTCCTGAAACCTGGAGCCAGTCAACCAAGGGCGTCACCATCAAGCAGTGCTGAAGAAAACTTGAAGAGACTTGTTCAAGAACTGTGGTGTGGTGTGAAAGCGTGGTTGTGTGTGTGTGAAAACCTGGCCAGGTAAGAAGCCTTTTTATTATAACCCGGGATTAGGAAGTATTGATCTTTTATGTTTTGATATTCCACTTTGTGTGATTGGATTGTTCATGCTTAATTATAAGTAGCATAGAAATTGTATTTCTTGTTCTCAGTCGTGTTAGGAAAGAAACGAATGCGTGACATCCCATTCCCAGAGAGAGGTGAATGGTTGGTGGGTGCATGAGTGTGCATATGCGTGTATGAGTGCAAAGATAACCTTGGTGTGCTGAGCCTGACTAATAATACATCAACTTAGTGCACTTAAGCAATACCATCACGATTTCCCCCGTGTTGGACAGTATGTATGTATTCATGCTGTGTAGAAAATGCTTAGATTTTTTGTGCTCTTTTCTCTCTCTCTCTCTCTCTCTCTCTCTCTCTCTCTCAATCATTTTTAAACCTCCTCTCTCTCTCTCTCTCTCTCTCTCTCTCTCCTCTCTCTCTCTCTCTCTCTCTCTCTCTCTCTGAGTGAGGCTGAGCGTGGCGAAGCGACAGACAGCACAGAAATTGTCTGCGTGTTGAAGTCAACTTTTGAGTAATTCATATTTCTAGGACTGTAGTGAAACTTGGCAACAAGATGTTTGAAGGATTCGTCTATTTGGAGGTAACGTTAGTTTTCAACAAAAAAAAGTTAATCGTTTGACCGTAGTATAATAAAAACTTAATTTACTTTTTCATATATCGTAAACTGGATAGTGTATTTATTGACAGATTTGACTAGTACTCAGCTTTTCTATTTGAAAGCTTATTCCTCGCCCAGTGTTGTCATGCGAACCGGTTTTAACTTAAGCAGCAGAGGTTTGGGGACTTACTGTTAATAACTACACGGAAAAGGTATTCACGTTTGCCATTAAGTGTTTCACTGGCGCGCGTGCCATTGCATTCGTCGAACATCGTTTCGTATGGAGAAAAGGGCAGATCTCCGTTGCATATAAAATCTTCCATAAAATCTATAAAATACTGGATAAGAATAGCCAGCTTACCAATGTCGAGATTGTCTAGACAGGCATACGAAATGCTGCTGGCAGCAAAAGAGGAGGGTAAACAGAACTGGGTATTTCAAATCAAGACAATTTGAACAGAACATGGAATTGGAATCGGTTGGATGCGCCAGGGAGTAGGTTACGAACACGGTTTTCTATCTGAATTTAAAGAGAGGTTGATAATATCATATAAGCAAAACAGGTGTGGGAAAATGGAAAGTGATGATAAACATAACTGTTTCTTTTCGTTGAAATCAGTTTTTTTCGAACAGAAAGATACATTTCAGTGGTTACAAATATAAGGCAAAGAATCCGTCTTGCCAGGTTCAGATTAAGCACCTTTGGTCTATATGCGAATAGATTTTGGTTTAGTACGAGGGCAAGATTCTCCGCATCCGATGGCCAGACACCATCAACAACAACGAGCTCTGGGAGAGAACAAACCAGCTGCCCGCAGAACAGGAAATCAAGAAACGACGTTGGGGCTGGATTGGGCATACGCTGAGGAAGCCTGCAAGCAACACCACCAGACAAGCCCTAACATGGAACCCCCAAGGAAAACGGAAAAGAGGTCGGCCAAGGAACACCTGGCGCAGGGACCTGGAAGCAGACATCAGGAACATGGGGATGACTTGGAACCAGCTGGAGAAAAGAGCCCAGGACAGAGATGCCTGGAGGTCCTTGGTTGGCGGCCTGTACCCCAGGAGGGGTAATAGGCGATGATGATGATGATGATGATGATGATGATGATGATGATGATGATGATGATGACAAATGCCTCAATGCCCCGCACCCCCACCCCCACCCCCGACCCTCTGCCCGATGTTTGGTCATGTTCCGGAGGATCTGGGTCACTTCGTTTCCCGGTGCAGCAGCTACGATGACTTGAGAAAAACCAGTGTATTATTTCAGACTAAAGAAGCAGAGCGGATGGACATACTCAAAATCTTAATGTCTGAGAGTAATGACATCATTGCGTCTCTTGCAAAATATATACTGTTCAAAAAAAGTTAAGGACCAACATTTCACTGACTTATAAAAACGAAAATTGGGAAGTGATCAATCTCCAAGTGTAACA
>CM065721.1:13598793-13611293 GCA_033310375.1 Conus canariensis
TTTACTCAGATGTTTTTGGAGCAGTCAGAGATGTTGGCTTAAAGAATAAAAGAAGAGTCATCAAACAATATGCTTGTGGATTTTTTTTTTTCATCAACTATGAGCAAATACAGCAATTCATTGTATCAAAGGTTTACAACATACAAATGGTACATCTGTGACATTGCGTCAGTTGAAAACTTCTATAACATATATTAGCTGTTCCGAGTGCGTAAAAAAATGTGTTTTTTAAAAAAAAAAAAAGAAAATCGAAAAATAAATAAACAAAATCGACGTAATGTTCTGTAATTACTCCACACCTGAAATCATTCCCCCCGGCAGTTAGAAAGGGTACGTGCCCAAACTCAACTCAATCGCACCCCCACCCACGCCCCTCGGGGAGTACATCTTTGTTCCGAAACCATTCCTGTCCTTTATAATTCTCTCAAGTGTCCCAAACGACAGAAATGTCAAATAAATCACATGGCTCCTGAATTTGAGGGATGGCGGGGGGAGGGGAGGGGGGGGGTGTGCTCAGACACAATCAGCCGTGTCTCCCTGATGAGTCCGACCCAGCGGGCGAAAGGCCTAGGAGCAGGCAATACACATAGATCTGCCTTCAAGAGGGATTACGATGGTTCCCTCATGCAGCCAGTGAAGAGTTTTCGTATTTATGATATATTTCCTTAATTTTATCTTCCCATTTTCTACATATTCAACCCCCCCCCCCCCCCCCCCACCTCCCCACCCCCCACCCCGCCTTAAGTTCAAATCTTTGCCAAGTCATTACTGTGATGACGAGGGGTTGTTGGCCTGCGCTTGTTTTCCCCCACCATTAGATTGTTCGTCTTTGTATTTGTCTGACTTTATTCAAGTTTACAAGGCTGTGCCAGTCTTGAATAAAAGTTACTCTGTGTTAGGTTTTCTTATGGGAGCAAGACTTACCTTACTTGTTTATTGTTAATTGTTTACTGTTCCCTGCCTCATTTTCTTTTCAAAATTCTTATTACATATAACTTTCGTCGCTCTTTGTATGATTTTGTTTAGTCTTGGCCTTTATAATTCTTACCACAATATATATATATATATATATATGTAGTGGTAAGATTGTAAAGAAAAAAATAGCCGTTGTTGGTGTGTGTGTGTGTGTGTGCGTGCGTGTTTTTTTTTTTTAACTAAATGAACGAAGACACGAACGAAAAAATAAAAACAAGAATGAAAAAAAAACATGAAGTAAGAGTAGAAAGAAAGAACTTTGGATTAACTATTTCTGCCCAAGGTCAGTGGGGTGGGGTGACTACCATCAGGAGACTACCACCCTGCCTCCACCACCTATTTCAGTGTATGAAGATTGTTGCAACTCTTTTCCTCTAGCTGCCCATTCTGCCCCTATACTTGTAAATCTGTGACATATAGAACTCTGTGTGTGTGTGTGTGTGTGTGTGTGTGTGTGTGTGTGTGTGTGTGTGTGGTGTGTGTGTGGATACCTGGGCTTGCTTTTTTTCTTCAATTTTATATATGTAAAATTATGGATACACTATGTTGTTATTATTTTATCCTTGTCCCCTTTTGCTTTGATTTGTCTTCCTCTGATGTATTTTTTTTTAAAAAAACTCTTCAACTGAATCCTATTCACTTACTGATATATGTACAAATACATTTCATTTTTGAATTTAAAATCATTGTGAATGGATCATGACTGATAATGTGATATAACAAATGCTTATGTTGAAGAAAGAAATAAAATGTTTGAAAACAAGAGTAGAAAGAAAGAACGAAGGAAAAAGGAATACGAGGGGCGGGTGGTGAGGAGAGAGAGAGAGAGAGAGAGAGAGAGAGAGAGAGAGAGAGAGAGAGAGAGAGAGAGAGAGAGAGAGAGAGAATAGGAAAGATTACATTGAATCAATGGTGGAATGTGTTTGAAATATGGTGGCTTTTATCTTCTAATACACCTTAAACAAAGCAGAACAGGATAAAGTTTACGCCTGACCAGTTGGTGAACCGACTGAACTGGTCACAATTTAATGCTCTGCTACGGTCAGACAAACATTTACAGTTTTTTTTAACATGTTACATTAAGCCGAGACAATTCCCCAGGAGAGAGAGTCCACAGAGAGAGACAGACAGACTGACTGACAGTGACATGAGACAGACAAACAGAGAGAAGTCCCCAGAGAGAGAAAGAGAGAGAGAGAGCTGAGAGAGAGTCCAAGAGAGAGAGAGAGGCAGACAGACAGACAGACAGACAGACAGACAGAGACAGACAGACAGAGAGAAGTCCCCAGAGAGAGAGAGAGAGAGAGAGGCTGAGAGAGAGTCCAGAGAGAGAGAGAGGCAGACAGACAGACAGACAGACAGACAGACAGACAGAGAGAAGTCCCCAGAGAGAGAGAGAGAGACACACACACACACACACACACACACACACACACACACACACACACACACAAGAGAGAGAGAGAGAGAGAGAGAGAGAGAGAGAGAAAACAGACAGAATTCCTCACAGAGAGAGAGGCAGATGGGATGGGGTGGGGTGGGATGGGATGGGGGATGGGAGTGGGTACAATTCATTCCAGTTAGTGCCAGATAATAAGCATCTACTTTACAGAGGAAGCAGCACCCCTATGATGGGGAAAATCGTGTTATTGACGTGTGAACTCTTGGCATTTGCCTAAAAAAGTGCAGATGGACGAACACGGTGGAGGAAGTTAAATAAATCTATACATGAGAAGCGAAGACGAATCATCTGGTCCAAAGATTTATCGACATAATGTCAACAACAAATGAAATGTGAAAAATTTCACGGTAGCCTGCCGCCAAAGCTTCCCCAAGATTAAAGATACTAAAACTAACCTGTTCGAACACCGAGAAATGCATTGATTAGCAACAAAAGACCGTTGATTGCTTCAATACTGTAAAATCATTTCTCTCCGTTTAGTTTAAATGCTTCACTAATGAGGTTATAGCTGTGGATTCAATCAGCAGACGAAGGCACAATAGGAGACCGAAAAGATTGAGAGATGAACGAAAAGCAAATTGTCAAATTCTTTCCTAAACAGACAAATGGATATAATTTCCAGTCCATTAGGCGGAATTATTCTTCTCGTCAACTTGCATACGTTGAATGTTAGGGCACCTGCACACGTGGCAGCTCGAGAGGTAGAATACCATGTATCCTGACTGTCAAGATATATGTCTCAAACCTATCGGCAATATTGAGAGAGGAGTATTGAAAAGTTAGAATCGTCATTTTTTTTTAAGTTAGCTACTAAGAGAGAGAGAGAGAGAGAGAGAGAGAGAGAGAGAGAGAGAGGAGAGAACGAACGAACGAACGAAATTTTATTTTACCAGGGTAATGAGATAAGCAATACAAATGCTTTTTCCACCCAGCCCTGGGGGGGGGGGGGGGAGAGAGAGAGAGAGAGAGAGAGAGAGAGAGAGAGAGAGAGAGAGAGAGAGAGAGAGAGAGAGAGAGATTCTTTAATTTGAATTTTTATATTCTTTTATGTAATTCTTTTAACTTTGCGTAGTGCTTCAAGAGACTGAAGGATTGATTACCATCTATACATCTATACCCCTGCAGTTCAATTGTCCAGTTTAGAGAGATAGATGTGCAGACAGACAGACAGAGATACAGATAGACGATGGAAATTGAGTGCGGGGAATGGTGGCGGTGATGGTGATGGTTGTGGTATTGACAGGAGTTATTCTCCTTCAATTAATCAAGCACATTCACCACTGTGTTGATCGAGCGGAGGACATGGTCGAGTTGCGTTATCTGCATATTGCCGGGAATACTCGTATTGGTTGATGACGTGTTTCTGTAACAAGCTATTTTGAGGCGGGTTTTTTTTGCTTTTTTTGTTTTGTTGTTTGTTTGTTCTTTGTTGTTGTTTTTTTACCTGCAGCGCATTCATTCAGGTTTTTTTTTTCCCGGAAATGGACAAGCAAATGCGCAGAAAGGTTTGAAGGGAGGGGATGGGGGTAGGGGAACCCCTTGAAGCTCCCCCTTCCCACCCCTTCCCCAATCCGCCCCTAAATACTATTATGATTCAAGAGGAGGTAAATCGTGTTCCATCCACCAGACTTTTTGTCGTGGTGTAATGTGTTATCGATCTTCTCCTGACGACTCGGGTTACTTCCCCTGAAGGGTACAGCACTGCGCAGCCAGTGGAAAGTGCCAGTTCCGGTGTTCACAGCAGGGGTGCGACTGGACAGGGTCAGGGCCTGCTAATTACCGTGTCTTTGCTAATGGACTCTGCGTGTCCCTCTGCTAATCCTTGTTTGATTGCTACTTTCGGTTTTGTAGCAAAAGGTAATATGTGTGAAGGGCTTATTTTTCTGTAAATATACAGGAATGGAAAGAGGAAGTTAAGTATTGTACTTCAGAGCGCCGCGCGCGCGCCGCGCGCGCGCGCGCGCGTGTGTGTGTGTGTGTGTGTGTGTGTGTGTGTGTGTGTGTGTGTGTGTGTTGTCTGTCTGTCTGTCTGTCTGTCTGTATGTATGTGTCTGTGTATCTATGTCTGTGTGTCTGTCTGTGTGAAGGGCTTATTTTTCTGTAAATATTCAGGAGTGGAAAGAGGAAATAAAGTATTGTACTTCAGAGCGTGTGTGTGAGTGTCTGTCTGTCTGTCTGTCTGTCTGTCTGTCTGTCTGTATGTATGTATGTATGTATGTATGTGTCTGTGTGTCTGTCTGTGTGACGTCAGAACAACCTAACATTAATTGTCACGATCAACAGGTTTCGGATTGTATGTATGTGTGTGTGCGTGCGTGCGTGTGTATGTGTGTGTGTGCGTGCGTGCGTGCGTGTGTGTGTATGTGTGTGTGTGTGTGTGTGTGGTGTGTGTGTGTGTGTGTGTGTGTGCGTGCGTGCTTGCGTGCGTGCGTGCGTGCGTGCGTGCGTGTGTGTGTGTGTGTGTGTGTGTGTGTGTGTGTGTGTGCGTGCGTGTTCTCCCGCACGTCCCCCGTGAGCCTCACTAGTCACAATGTTTATTTGCTAATGCAGTGAAGGCAGGCTGCGCCACCCTGGGCCTGTCTGTCACGTAGGCGCCTTCCGCTGGTAATGCCACTTCCCAGCAGGTATGCGACCTTGCTCTTGCCTGCGTGATCTTTTCGATCCGAGTTCCACCCGACCTTGTTGAGTCACGCGTAACCCAACGGTGGAGGGTAATGATTCTCTCGGCTTCTTCTACGAATCAGAGGATGTTACTATTTTGGTGCAACGGGAAAATCCTAACGGCTGGACACAATCGGAAAAGATTTTCTTTTCGATATCTTGCAGGTTAAGAAGACAGCCTGTATCTTGTTTCTGTGGCAGATGATGTGGATTCTGAATGGGGAGAGAGGCAGAATTAGCGACTGGAGTACGTGAACTTCGTGTTTCTCTTTCCTCTGCCTCTTTCTTTATACATGTTCACACACACACACACACACACACACACACACACACACACACACACACACACACACGCACGCACGCGCGCACACACACACACACACACACACACACACACACACACACACACAGGGTGCGCGCACACACACACACACACACACACACACACACACACACACACACACACACACACACATTGGTAACAAACAGCTCCGGAAACTGTCCAGGTTCGCACAATGGGAAATAACTCCATGACAGCATCCCTTTGTGGCAGAAATGAATTTTCATTGTGGCTGATCTAATATTTTGTGCAGGCGGGCTTTTTAATGGCACATCCACACTTTATTCACCACAGCTATTGCAGTTAAAGTTCATAGCACTCTGGGGGAAAGGTACCAGAAAAAAAAAGAAGACAAACTCGGGTCTACAGTCTATTTCAAACAGCTCCATGCTTGTGGAAGAACACTAGAAAGAGTTATCTTTCCTGGCAGAATGTTAATGCATTAGAGATGGGAACTGTAATAAGAACATCGGGAGACTTAATTCCAGAATACATGATCGTAACCCCTAACCCTTATCCTGATCTAGTTTAGCCTTGATCCTAACCCTTACTTCAACATATAAAACCTATGAAAAGCATTCGTAGGTATATACAGGTCCGAGTCCATGGTTACAATTTAAGCCCCAAACGCTATATATTCTGTATTACACTTAAAGCTGCACCTGCCATTTGTCATAAGATCAGCCCTCACCAAAACATATTTATCACACAGGCTAGCTCTTGACCCATACTACACTTGACTCTTAGAAAGATCTCACGTTCGATTCTTTTCTATGCAAGCACGATCCACATGACCCTTCATTCTCCTGTCGTCTGCTAGATTTTTCACTTCAAAATCCTTGCGCCCTACCAATTTGGGGGGGGGGGGGGGGAAGGGGGGGGAGGGAGGGGGGTCCAGTCTAAGGGGGAAAAAAGTAATGAGGGGCGTAAGTTCGCGACTTATTTACTGTTCTTACCTGAACGATCCATAAGTTAGCGTGTATACTGCGAACCATACTCTGTCTTAATTGAAATCCGCTTATCCACGATGTAGTTCAGAGATATAGCGGGGTAACGATTTCCTACTGATATGTGAATTTCAACGGCTCTTCTAACCCAGATAGGGCCTTCGGTCCGAAGGCCCGTGCCCGTAACCTTCTCCCCCCCCCCCCCCCCCCCCCCCCCCTCCGTCGGCTAGGCGATAAACGACACGAATCCGACCAATCGAAGGGAAGTGTGGAAAACTCAGTAAACTACGTCTCTCTCTATCTCTGTCTGTCTGTCTATCGGTCGGTCTCGGTCTCGGTCTCGGCTCTCTCTCTCTCTCTCTCTCTCTCACACACACACACACACACACACACACACACACACACACAACACAAAGATACAGAAAAAATGACGTTTAGTCAATGCAGTTTCCAATGATGATAATAATTATTATTCGTTTCCAACGCAGCATTTTATGTTAAAATCAAGAGAAACATTGCTTTTTTTCATGCTTAGGTGTCAAAAGGGACATCTTTTCAAATCATGTTCAGCCGTTCTTTCCGTCCTTTTTTTTTTTTTTTTAACTTGTAACGTTCTCTGATTGGTATTTTTACTGTTAGAGTGATTCTAGGTTAAAGTTTGAACGATCTTTTCTCAAGGGAGAGAACACATCCTACAACATCTTGATTGAAGTTTGAACGATCTTTTTTTTTCTCAAGGGAGAGAACGCATTTTGCAAAATACCGCTCGCTGGTGCTCCACTTGGATTGCTAGACCCACTGAGCTTGTGACGATACTGATTAGAATGTGACATCGATTTTAGCGGTTTCTTTGCCCCAAATGTCACTGATTCATTTCCCAAACCATCGCTAACTTTCATATTACGATTGTAGTGTCTGAAAAGATCGACTTACGAACCGTAAAAAACCAAATTTAGATAGCAACAATACTTCCCAGAAAGCAGTCAGCTTAAAACTGACAGAGCGCTTCCTCTATCGTCCTTTAAACATTATCATTGTATGAAAAATCGCCGTGACCTTACACTTTGTTTTATTTGTTCATTGCATTTCGCCTCCTAATGAACAAGTTAAGGTGGAATATGAATCAGAAAGTGTACACGCTAAAAGAGACTCGTTACTAGTTGAAAGAGACTCGCAGAACACAAGAGGGACTCTTCACCTGTCGGAGCACACCTGCACTCCGAGCAACACCAATTTGACACGGACAACGTCAACATCCTGGACAGAGTAAACAAGTGGTTTTAGCGAAGGGTCAAGAAGGCCATCTACATCGCAGCCACCAACCCCCCGCTCAACAGGGACCGGGCCGCCACACCTTGCCCCCGGTGTACGCTTCACTGATTCGGTCACGTGATTTGGGTATGTCCCATGGTCACGTGATCTGAATCGAGAGTTCACTCAGTCAGCAACAGCATCGCTGAGGAAGATGGCCGGATGGCTGTCGAAAGCTACGAGTGAGTAGTGCATTTTCTTTTGTTGGGAGACTAGGTCTAATTCTAGGTAGGAATATAAGCTAAAAGTAGACAGTCCGAAATGTTTGCACTGTTATGTAACTGACACGTTCAACGAAATTCAAAGAGAAAAAAAAAACGAATTCTTACTTCGATAAACCCTCCAAGTATTTTGAAACAAACGAACAATTTATATACCCTTCCCAGATTTCATTATTTTACTTATTTCAAGCCACTATTTTCAATCTGAAATATACTATATCATTGTAGCACTGACGTTGGAGAGTGCTATTTTCAGGATTGGTGTAAAGTCTTTCGGGTATCATATTTTCGCCGTCTGTCTTGTCATGTTCTGTCCTTGTATCACTGTACTGTTAGACCTACCCACTGCGTCCTCCTCTGTAACATCTTCGCTCTCTTTTCCTTCCACCCCACACCCACCCACACCTCCTCTCCACCCATCTGTCTTGAAGAACATGTCTGGAACCTGTTTCCAGTTCTATATGAAACCCTAGCGCTGCTGTAAGCGATGAGGATGCTGAACCATCATTTACATCATTCACACACACACACGCACACACACACACACATACACACACACACACACACACACACAACACACATACACACATACACACACACACACACACACACACACACACACACACACACACACACTGTTTCTTTCCAATTCCTTGTCTTGCTGCAAACAACACAGCTGTTGATTTATATTGATATTTTGTTAGAATATTTCCAGCACCAGTATAAATCACTTCCATTGCCATCGAAATGATTGTGTTGCCACAACAAACTAAGAAAAAACAATCTGTTGGCATGGCTTGCTGTCACAAAACACACCAACAAATGATTGTGTTGCCACAACAAACTAAGAAAAAACAATCTGTTGGCATGGCTTGCTGTCACAAAACACACCAACAAATGATTGTGTTGCCACAACAAACTAAGAAAAAACAATCTGTTGGCATGGCTTGCTGTCACAAAACACACCAACAAATGATTGTGTTGCCACAACAAACTAAGAAAAAACAATCTGTTGGCATGGCTTGCTGTCACAAAACACACCAACAACGCAATCTTAAGAAAAAAGTGGCAGCCATGTGATCCAAAACAACCAACAAAATCATTGGTTGCCACCACACACTAAAACCACTCTGTTGGCACTCTGCTGTCCAAAACACACCACCCCCTGATTTGTCTTTCCACAACAAACTAAGAAAAAACAATCTGTTGGCATGGCTTGCTGTCACAAAACACACCAACAACGCAATCTTAGAGTCAGGGCGAGCCAGTGTGAATCCAAAACAACAACATAAATCCATGGTACCCCACCCCCCACCCCTCCCTTCCTCTCTGTCTGCACCTCCCACCTTCTCCAGCCCCCCCCCCCCCCCCCCGCCCCCCTTTCTTTCCACAGCTTTCAGAGAAAACGGTGGAAGGTTCCAGTATATTGAATGAGAATTGAGCCTTGTGTTGCAATGCTGATGACAATTTGATTTCCATTGGTTCTCCTCCTCATTCAGATATTAGAAAGCCTGTGGCCGTTCAAATAATACACAGTGTTGGCTTTTTCTTTTGTGTGTGTGTGTGTGCGTGTGAGGGGTGGGGGGGGGGGTAGCGGTAGGTAAGGTAAGATGGGGGATGTGTGCGTGTGTGTGTTTGTGTGTGTGTGCGTGTGTGGTGTGTGTGTGTATGTGTGTGTGTGTGTGTGTGTGTGTGTGTGGCGCGCGCGCGCGCGTGTTTGTGTACGTACTTGTATGTGTATGTGCGTGTGTGCGTGCGTTGTGTTGTGTGTGTGTGTGTGGTGTGTGTGTGTGTGGTGGTGCGGGGGGGGGGAGGGGGGAACGGGGTGGTAGAGGGGAAAGGGAGGGGGGTTGCTCCCAATATCTAAATCGATGCAGTCCTGTTAACTAAATGGCATGATTTTTTTTTTAACCAAATGGCGCAGTCCTGTCAACTAAATGGCATGATTCTGTTTTAAACCAAATGGCGCAGTCCTGTTGACTAAATGGCATGATTCCCGTTTTTTATCCAAATGGCGCAGTCCTGTCAACTAAATGGCATGATTCTGTTTTTAACCAAATGGCGCAGTCCTGTTAACTAAATGGCATGATTCTGTTTTTAACCAAATGGCGCAGTCCTGTCAACTAAATGGAAGAGTGTTGCTGACTAAATGGGATTGTCTAGTCCATTGTTTGATATGTCCTATTAAGAAAACATCAAAATATCATACCTTTCAATAAAACAATTAAGCTGACTTAAACCAACACAGCAGAACAATTGCTGGAACCATTAAACTCCCTTTCCCCTTCATGTTCTGATGTTCATGCCAAGAGTGCATGTGCGTGCGTGCTGTGGTGTGTGTGTGTGTGTTGTGTGTGTGTGTGTGTGTGTGTGTTGTGTGTGTGTATGAGTGTGTGTGTGTGTGTGTGTGTGTGTGTGTGTGTGGGCGCGCGCGCGCGGTGTGTGTGTGTGTGTGTGTGTGTGTCTGACAATTTTTTTCGCCTCTGTGTGTGTGTGTGCGCGCGCGCGCGCGCGCGCGCGCGCGCGCGTGTGTGTGTGTGTGTGTGTGTGTGTGTGTGTGTGTGTGTGTAATAAAGAGAGCAGGAGACAATGTCTTACATATCATACGGGATGTTTCCACGGATAATTAGAGCTATCTGGAAAAAAAGAAAGAGAAAAAAAAAAAAGTTCAGAAAATTAATGTGGGTCAAAATTTAGATTTTATATTCAGATCCATAAAGAAGCTCATCAAGATATCTAAAGAGGGGTGTGACATGATTATCCCACCCCCCCTTCCCCTCCGCCCCCCTCACCTCCCATCCCTCCAGAAAAAATTCCTACTCATAAAAACAATAGAAAGTAGTCCTATTAACCCCATTGACACAGAACTGTTCATTAAACAGGCAAAATTCCAATAAATACGCACAGTCTAGGTCCAAAATAATTATTTGTTACACACTACGAAACAGATAGTGATTTTTCGACAAAGAGATCCCCTTCACATGACACAAACAGGCTCACACACATCCAAATGGATGAATCAATATTGCCGCAAAAGACTGTCAGCGGTTTTTCTGCCTGTTCATTGAAACATGTTAAGTCTTGTGATTCACAAGAACTCATCTTAACGAATGAAGACAGTGTAATCCTCTCTGACATGAAGCAGTCTCGCTCTGCTAATTCCAAAAAGGGTTGATGGATACACACACAAATGAATTTTCGACAAACCTCTTCCCTTCAGACGACACAATCAGGCTAATACATATCAAAATGCCCCAAACAAACTTCTCCAAAAAGCTGCGGCGATTTTTCTGCTCGTTAACGAAAAGCGAACGTTCTTGTTATTTGTAACAACTAACCCTGTGCATGACCATGATATAATCATCGTCTTATGTACAGCAGTCTCGCTCCGCTGATTCCGAAAGGGGCGGATGGAAGACGGAGGTGGACTATATAAATTAAAAAGACCTGGCCCAGACGCAAGAACATCAGAACTAGCGCATTGTTTAGTGTCAGTTGAGAACAGGCGCGTGGTCAAACAGGACACGTTCGTCCGCTACTATTTGTTGGGGATGAAGGATGCTTCGCCCTTGAATGTCTGCGGAAAATATGATAACCAGACAACCAGGGGGCGCTCTCTTGATTTGTTTTATTTTCGAGGATTAAGTCCATTGAAAAACTCTCTCTCTCTCTCTCTCTCTCTCTCTCTCTCTCTCTCTCTCTCTCTCTCTCTCTCTCTCTCTCTCTCTCTCTGTCAAACATGCTTGGAATCTGTTTACCAGTTTTATTCAAAACACTGTTCAGTGAGGTGAGAATGCTGATACATTATTTACAGATAATGGGCGCTGAACCATTTCTTTCCATTTCCCTGTTCTGGGGTAAAACAACACAGATATTGATTTACATTGCTATTTTTGTGAAAATGAACGATACATTCGAACACCGTTATAAATCAGCTTCCAGTGCCATCGAAAGATTGTGTTGTCAGAACAAACGAAAACAGCAACATGTTGGCGCTGACTTGTGTCACAAATCACACCAACAACGCAACAACAGACCAACAGTGCCATCTGTAAGCTGGGGTTAGGCAATATGAGTACAAAACAACAAAATAAAATCCGGCGTCCCCCACTCCCACCTCCACTCTCCCTACCATCCCACCTCTCTAACCCCCCTTCCCCCCTTCCCTCTCTCTTTCCTCAGTTCTCAGTGTAAAGGCGGAAGGGTCTAGGATATTACAAGAGATTCGAGCCATGTATTTTAATGCTAATGACAGTTAAATTTCCATTGGTCCTCGTCATTCAGACATCAGTAAGGCCTAAGGCCATGCACATAGTGCACAATGCATGCCCTTTTCTTCTTTTTTTTGTGTTTTGATTTTTGTTTTGTTTGTTTTGTTAGGGTGGGGTGGAAAGGTGGACACCTGGTGAGGGGGGAGAGGGGGGGGGGATTCAGGGGCTGATCTTATCAACTAAATCGATGCAGTCCTGTTAATGAAATTGGATCGCCCTGTATTTACCAAATGGCGCCGGCCTGTCAACTTAAATAATACAGAGTTTTATCATCACAACAGCTCTATTAACAAAGCACACTTCAAGCTGTGT
>CM065721.1:13618793-13623793 GCA_033310375.1 Conus canariensis
ATCTATTATGATAGACATCACACACATTTCCGCGCATCTCTCTGGTGACAAGGGTGGCAGTGGTGCATTGTATTCTGCATAGATACCGTGCTCTGGCACCCAGGTCATCAACATCATTTCCGTTCTGTTGTTTCTATCAAATAGTGTTCACGCTCATTTCATTTTCGATGCCTGCCCCTCCTTTCACGCAACCAGCTGTGTCGATAGGCAAGAAAACAACAACAACAACAAGAAAATAAAAAAGCACTGACGTACTAAAGCATTTGTATCCGTTCTCTCTCTCTCTCTCTCTCTCTCTCTCTCTCTCTCCTCTCTCTTGTCTCTTTGTCTCTGTCTCTCTCTCTGCCTCTGTCTCTCTCTGCCTCTGTCTCTCTCTGCCTCTGCCTCTGTTTCTCTGTGTGTCTCTGTGTGTCTCTGTCTCTGTCTGTCTGTATGTCTGTTTGTCTGTCTGTCTCGGACTCGGTCTCGGTCTCGGTCTCGGTCTCGTCTCTCTCTCTCTCTCTCCTCTCTCTCCTCTCTCTCTCTCTCTCTCTCTCCTCTCTCTCTTGGCCATGCTATTCACGCAGTGCCGTATTGTTTATGGTTCAGCGTTAGTCTGATTGTGAGCCCGCCTTCCTTTGTTGTTTGTTTGTTTCATCATTCCTATTTACCGGAGGACCGGCCTTTCCATAAAGAAAAAAATTTTTTTTAAAACTCTCTCATGATTGCTTTTTCCTGTGTGTCATCAACATTTCATTCATTCTTTCATCTCCTCTTTGATTTACTCGCCACACAAAAGCCGGCGCGGAGTTAATTATCCTCATCTAAAAGAGTCAATCAGACCACGACTGTTGGGAGGAGGAGCTGCTGAGGGATCGGCACCACCGGAGTGGAACCACACAGAGCCTGGGTCTCGGCGGGTCAGCCTCAAACACTACCATAGACTGTATTGTCCTGCAGGAGAGGGGGTGGGGGTGAGGGTGAGGGTGAGGCTGGAGGCTGGAGGAGAGACAGTGGAGGTGGAGGAGGAGGAGGGAGAGGGTGGGGAAGAGACAGGGGTTGTGGGAGAGGTTGGGGGAGGGGAGAAGGGGGTGGGAGGAATCTTTTTTTTCTATGTGGAATGGAAAGTATAGGATAATAGAATAAAAAGAATAGGATTAGAGGTTTGCAGGTTTGTTGTTTTGTTTTTTAGATAATGGGTTTTTCTAATTTAAAGTCCTATAGTCTAATGGCCCTAGGGGACAGTACATTGTTAGAGATTCACCGTGTCTAAAGCATGGCATTACGGACGACGTATCCCATCCATCAACTTCCGCGACCTTACTTGACCTTCGCTGACCTAAATCAGGGATCCATTTACTGTTGGTGGACAGAGAGGATTTGCGCGTGCGCGCACGCACGCACGCACGCACGCACGCACACACGCACGCACACACACACACACACACACACACACACACACACACACACACACACACACACCTCCCTAAAAATACGACCTCATGAGAGGTTCAAACTCATGACTGTCAACTCCACAAGCAAACACTAACCACTCTGGCACGGGCCTCTATCTAATAACGGAGGTCTGGGTATAAAGGGTGGCCAGGACAAAGCACAGTGTTTGTAGACTCTGCTGTTGACGGATCCTGAGGATGAGTTGACGATCATTTGAGAGCGTGCCCCCCCCCCCCCCCCCCCCCCCCCCCCCCCCCCCCGTCACTACACCGTAATCACCTCAGGGCACAGCGGCTATAGTGTGTGTGTGTGTGTGTGTGTGTGTGTGTGTGTGTGTAGTCGTGCGCATGTGTAAGCACACACACACACACACACACACACACACACACACACACACACACACACACACACACACACACACACACACACACACACACACTACAAAGAAAGAAAGAAAATTCCAACGATCTAATCCAGCATTTTTATTTTTATTTTTATTTTATTTTTTTTTTTTTGTCGTTTGAAATCCACTTCTTCATCAATCCAAACAAGACGAATGCTATCTTGAAGGGCAAGAGGTGAAAAAGGATACCCTTTCTAATTATGCTCAGCCATTATTTTCACTCCCGTGCACTGAAAACAGTTAGGTTTTCTGATGGGTAGAGAGATCCATCAGGATTTTGTTTTCTCTCTAAGGGATTCATTGGCATTGTGCAAGATCTGCATCGGACACTATCGAAGAAAATCGATCAACAGCACGCCATTAAACACAGTAAACAACCCTCGAGCTGTGTAGGGACGTTTTCGTCCCCGTTGGGTGTCTAAGGTCCATTTGTTTGATTCAGTCAGTTTTCCGAACAGTTGATTCTTCGGTTTAATGACGTCTGTGTTTTCCAAATCAGTTTATCCATCAGCTCAATAACGTCAGTGTTTTTATTTAAATCACTTGATTCATCCGTTCCTTGAGGTCAGTGTGTGTTTTTGAGCGAGTGGATTCTTCACCTCATCGACGTCAGAGGTTTTGAACCAAAGGAGTCATCAGTCCATTGACGTCAGTGTTTTTAGACCACTTGATTCGCAAGTTCACTAATGTCATTGTTTTTTAACCAGTTGATGTTTCGGCTTCCGGACGTCAAGGATTTTTTGAACCAGTTAATTCATCAGCTCACTGATGTCAGTGGTTTTTAAACCAGTTGATTCCAGCTCACTGATGTCATGGTTTTTTAAACCAGTTGATTCATCAGCTCACCGACGTCAGGTGTTTTTAACCAGTTGAATTCATCAGCTCATTGACGTCAGTGGTTTTTAAACCAGTTGATTCATCAGCTCACTGACGTCAGTGGTTTTTAAACCAGTTGATTCATCAGCTCACCGACGTCAGTGGTTTTTAAACCAGTTGATTCATCAGCTCATTGACGTCAGTGGTTTTTAAACCAGTTGATTCATCAGCTCATTGACGTCAGTGGTTTTTAAACCAGTTGATTCATCAGCTCACCGACGTCAGTGGTTTTTAAACCAGTTGATTCATCAGCTCATTGACGTCAGTGGTTTTTAAACCAGTTGATTCATCAGCTCACTGACGTCAGTGGTTTTTAAACCAGTTGATTCATCAGCTCACTGACGTCAGTGGCTTTGAAACCAGTTGATTCATCAGCTCACCGACGTCAGTGGTTTTTAAACCAGTTGATTCATCAGCTCCTGACGTCAGTGGTTTTTAAAACAGTTGATTCTTCAGCTCACTGACGTCAGTTGTTGTTTTTAATCATTTGATTCATTGACTCGCTGTTGTCAAAATTTCATAGAATCATTTGTTTCATCAGCTCACTGAGGTCATTGGTTCAGGGCCAGTTGATTCATCGGCTCGCTGCTGTCATTACTGTTGATAGGAGTTCTTTCATCAGCTCACTGAGGTCATTGGTTCAGGGCCAGCTGATTCATCGGCTCGCTGCTGTCATTACTGTTGATAAGAGTTCTTTCATTAGCTCATATTTCGTTCGCCACCAGTGTTGGGGCATCGGAGTGCAAGATGCACGCTCTCCATCATTTTGAAGACAAATATGCAAAGGTCTCAAGGTAAAAGATTCGTTTCATTTACGCTTTTATAAGATGAGCTACACAGCAGCTGATTTCCTGTTGGTATTGGTTTAGTTTTCAAAGTTTCTTGAAAGCATTTCCACCATTTGCCGACTGGGCCGTTAGTAACAAACCGATTGCAAGGCACTATAGAATCGTCAGTTTGTGCGCCACGTTTTGAACTGTTTGACAACAGTCAAAGATTGATCGATAGTGACACGGATTGTATGTTTGAACTTTTTTCACAACAGTTTTGGAATTGGTCATAAGTGTTGACGGCCTGCAAGTACTTCACTTTCAAATATCTCCTTCCATTTGCGCGTGTAGTGGCGTCTTCAGGTTCATTTTCTGTTTGCTAAGATGCTCTGCACGACTAAATATGCACACATTGATCTCTGGCAACGAAATAAATGAACCACTGAGCTGAAAAAAAATAAAGTTAGGCAAATTTCTCCGATGAAGGAAATGTATTGCAGCTCTGTGGGATACGCCAATTGAACGTAGATTTACGACTCACCTGGATATTGTAAAAGTGTCATTTCATTTTTATGCCCCGCTCTTATTGTTGTTGTTGTTGCTGCTGTTGCTGCTGTTGTTGCTGCTGTTGCTACTGCTGTTTTCATTGTTTCAGACTTTCTTTTCGTAGCATCAAAGAGTCAGCGTTCACTCAAGCTTCTTCAGTGGTTTGCATTTAGCACATTTGAGACAAACTCGTCAATGACCTGTAGATTTTTTGTTTTGATGTTAACGAGCATCATTGATGATTTTTAACAAGGGTAGACATCACTCGATTGCTATCCGATTGCTGAAAGCACACGAACTGGTAAGCTATGTATATGGCTACTGCGCTGGATTTTTTTTCTACACACACGCGCGCGCGTGCGCGCTCGCTCGCGTGCGTACATATAAACGCGCGTGCGCGCGCGTGCACACACACGCACACACACAAACACACACACACACGTATACACACACGCACACACACACACGCGCGCACGCACACACACACACACGCACACACATGTCCACACATATCTACACACATTCACAAACACAAACACACAAACACACCACAACACACACACCGCGCGCGCGCGCGCGCGCACACACGCAACGCACGCACGCACGCACGCACGCACCCACACACACACACACCCGTGCTCCTGAAATTGATCCTCAAGCCTTTGGCCGATAACAACGGGATAGAATACCTTGACCAGACAGTGAAGACACCCTCCACACCCACCCACCCCCCACCCTACCCACCCACCCACCCACCCCACCTGCCCTCAAGTGCTGATCAATATTTTGAATAGTTGTATCCTCCTTCACCTATCCCTTGACATCGTCTGTTGTCGTTGGGGCACCCCTGATGATCTGACCACCACTCTCCTCCATCCGTCCCTGTCCTCCACCGCTCGCTGAGCTTCTGCTAGGCTCATTCCAGTCCACTCTCGGATATTGTCTTCCCACCTCTTCTTTGTCTTCCTCTG
>CM065721.1:13628793-13638793 GCA_033310375.1 Conus canariensis
GTGGCTCTTTTCCGCCAGTTTTCCTGGCCTTCATGTTGAAACGGGCGAGGCATAAACTTTTACTTCCAGTCGCCAGACTGAAGTTGAAAAGGAGAGTGGACGGTGCTGTGGCAGGCTTGCTCCTGTCGTATTTGTTCTGGGGGAGTCTACTCCTCCGTTGTGGCGATATCGAAAGTAATCCTGGTCCCAACCCTTCGCAAGGCCGTGACAGCACCAGGCAGACCCGATTCTCCAGCACAGGGGAGAGGAGTGGCAGAGTCAGCCTGGAGAAACCTGTCAACCCTCAGGGAGACGCCTCTAACCAGCCAGTGAAAGAGCCGTCCCTGTCCGACCTCATGACCATGTTCCAGTCGATGGACAGGAAATTCGACGAGGTCAAGCAGGACATACGGGTCTTGCGTGAGGGGTATGCTGCCATGCAGGAGGAGCTGAGGGCTGAGACGGGAGGTGGACGACCTTCGACAGCAGAACAACGACCTGCAGAGGAAGAACGACGACCTGGCTTCGAGAATGGACAACATTGAGAGGAAGGCGGACGATCTGGAGGGGAGATCCAGAGGAAACAACATTCTCTTCTATGTCATCGGTAGGAAGGAGAATGAGACAAGTGCTCAGTGTGAAGACCTTCTTAGGGACCTTCTAAGTGACAAATTGGAACTGGCTCGTGATGTGGAGTTCGATAGGGTCCATCGCGTGAATTCTAAACCTCATTCCCCGATCATCGCCAGATGCGTTTTTTACAAACAGAAAAGGGACATCTTAGAGCAAAAGGGAAACTAAAGGGAAACAAAGATCTTTGTAGGTGAGGACTTCTCCGCAAGAGCGAGAGAAATTAGAAGAAACTTGACACCCCATCTTAAAAAGGCGCGAAGTGACGGGATACGAGTCACCATGATCCATGATCATCTCCTTGTGGATGGTATCCGCTACTCTCTGGACACTGATAGTCGTCTGGTGCAAATGAAATAGGGTTTCGGCCGGTCCCCTATTTATCCCCTTGCATTGTCCGGAGCTGTGGAGGGAACATCAACTGAGGCGACGCCGGTTACCTTGTCATAGCGCGTCAGTGTCAGTGAGCTGGCGACGCCACGTGAAAACTGTGCACCCGTGATCTGTGACGATGCTTTTGTGTCGCCCGTAAGCGTGGACAGTGCAGTCGTCGGTGTGTCAAATGAACATGTGCATAGTTCGACCTCGATTGTGTTGAATGATGAGTTAGATGATTCCAGTGAGTGTAATAAATCAAAACCCTTTTCTTTCCAGCATTGGAACATTAATGGATTACTTTCAAAAATGTATGACCATGATTTCGTTTCGTATATCTGTTCCTTTGATTTTGTCTGTTTAGTTGAGACGTTTGCAGAAAATTTTCAGTTGTCTATTTTTAAAGGGTGTACGGTGTTTTGTAGACGGGCTGTTAAACTGTCGGTACACGGAAGACGCTCGGGTGGAATTGTATGTCTGACAAGGAATGAGCTGTGTTCTTACGTTAGATCTATTGGTGTGGAGTCTCCTCTTTTCTACGCTTTTCTTCTGGATAAATGCCTTTTCGGAATGGAGAGAGACATTGTGTATGTTTGTGCCTATGTACCACCTGAAAACTCACCCTATTATGTACACTTTGACTGTGAAAATGGTGTCTCTTTATTGGAAGATTTCTTATGTGATTGTTTGCTGTATAATGAAGCACATAATGCCTATATAGTAATTAATGGAGACTTAAATAGTAGAACCTCAAATATTTCCTGTGATCTTGTAACCAATGTGTGTGATTCTGAAGATCAATATTTAAGTGGTCCTTTGACCTTGAATAGAAACTCTGAAGACCGTGTGCTTAATAATTATGGGAAAATGTTACTGATCATGGGCACTGTTTTAGACCTGTGTATTTTGAATGGTATGTGTCAGGGTGACCTTCAAGGTCACTACACGTACATATCCGATAATGGTAACAGTGTAGATGATTATTTTTTACTATCATATGACCTGTTTTCAAGAATTTCTTATTGCAGCAGAATGAATGTGTCTGACAGAATTGAATCTGTTCATTTACCTCTGGAATTACATATTCATTTCCCTAAGAACAATATGATCTGTATGAAAGATAATAATTATATTCAGATTTCTGAAAAGTTTTTATGGGACGAAGCTCACAGCAGTATGTTCAGAGACAATATCTCCTCAAATGACATCCAAATCCAGTTTCAAATGGCAATTGATTTGACAGATGAAAATATTAACGAGGCACTTGAGGTTTTTAATCATTGTATGAAAAATGCAGCAGACTATGAAAAAACAGGTAGTCATTGGTAAGGGCGTGAAAGATGATGACTGGTATGATGATGAATGTCGTGTTGCCAAAAGAACTGTGCGTAATTTGTTGAAAAAATTTAAGCGTACTTTGTCTCCACCTGATCGCACTTCTTTGTGCATAGCAAGACGGGAATATAAACATTTGTTAAAGAGAAAAGAGAAGCAGTTCAATGACACTTTGTTAAATGGCTTATTACAATCTGTAAATAGCCAACAGGAATTCTGGAAATCTGTGCGTAAAATCTCGAAGACAAGAAGGCAGCCCCTGAATGTTAGCATTGACGACTGGTATGTACATTTTAAAGAATTGTTAGAAAGACAAGACAGGTTTGTTAATGGTCTGATTCAGGAAGAATCTGATAGTAACGAAAGTGCTTCTGGTAATCATTATAGTGCTGTAAACCATGAGGATGGCAGTGACGATGATAATGATGAAAATGATAATGGTGATGACGAAAATAATTTGAATCGACCTATGTCAGTAGAAGAAATTTTGATCGCTTTAAAAACATTTAAAAAATCGTAAGGCACCTGGTCCTGATAAGATTCTAGGGGAATTTATAAAATAAAATAAAAAAATGCTTGCAAGTCAAACTTGGTAGTGGAATTTCTGGTTAAATTTTTTTTACTCCCTATTTGTGAGTGAGGTAGTGTGTTTATTGTAAAGCGCTTAGAGCTTGGTCTGTGACCGAGGATAGGCGCTATATAAATACCCAATATAATTTGATAGAGGCATATACCCTGAAAGCTGATGTGAATCAATTGTAGTGCCATTATACAAAAAGGGCAATGTTACAAATCCAAACAACTACAGAGGAATATCGCTGTGTAATGTATGCAGTGAAGTGTATAGCACGATTATTAATAAAAGACTTCAAGTTTGGGTTGAGGATAATAATATGACAGGTGAATTTCAAGCTGGTTTTAAACAACATTATTCCACCATAGACCATATGTTTACATTATTAGCTTTCGTCCAAAAACAGTTTTGTCTGAATCGTAAATTGTATGTTGTTTTCATCGATTTTGAGAAAGCATTTGATTCTGTTTACAGAATTTTACTTTGGCCCATTTTATTAAAAAATGGTATTCGTGGAAAGATGTGTAAATGCATAATGAGTATGTATGACTGTGTAAAGGCAAGGGTGCGATGTGGTGCTGTTTAACAGATTATATCAATTGTATATCTGGTGTTAAACAGGGTGATTTTTGCAGCCCAGTTTTGTTTTCTTTATTCATTAATGAGCTGACTTTGGAAGTGATAACCTCTGGAAGACACGGCGCCCATTTTATAAGAGATGCTATGGAAATATTTATCCTACTTCTTACTGATGACGTTGCATTAATAGCAGAGACAGTAATAGGGCTCCAAACTCAGTTAAATAGTTTGCAGAGGGCCGCTGATTCGCTCCAGTTGAAAATAAATATGAGTAAAAGTAACATAATCGTTTTCAGAAAGGACGGCTGCCTCTCTGCTAGAGAAAAATTGACATATAATTCGGTAAATATGCCTGTTGTTAATGTATACAAGTATTTAGGTATATATTTCCCTACGCGTTTAAGTTTTACTTTTGCTTGCAAAGATATTGCTTGCCGAGCCAAAAATGCATTGCTGTGTATTATGAAGAAGTTGATGCTGAACAATGAATCTCTTGCCTTGTTTTTGAAACTGTTTGATGCCCAAATCTTGCCTATGTTACAATATGGGGCTGAACTTTGGGGTCTTGACACTGCTGCTGCGCAATGCGAAAAGGTCCATTTATTTGCTTTTAAAAAAGTTCTTGGGTGTATCGCTACAAACACCAAATGATCTTGTGTATGGTGAGACTGACAGATACCCCATATCTTTGCATTCCACTGTTAAATGTATTAAGCACTGGATAAAACTAACTCAGATGGATGAACATAGATTACCTCATAAAGCGTATAAAATGCTATTAGAACTAGATAATAGAGGCAAGATAAACTGGGTGTCTCATGTAAGAGCCAAATTAAATGAATATGGTTTTGGGTACGTATGGCTTAACCAAGGTGTCGGAGATATGAACAATTTTGTTCGCACATTTAAAGAAATACTGACTGACTGTAGGTGGCAAGACTGGAATTTTCATGTTCAAAGTAGTAACAGGTTTAGTTTTTATAGAACATTTAATGATAGGAATTCTCTCCCAACGTACATGTCATTCCGTATGGACAGGCACTTGAAGTTTATAATGTCAAAGTTTAGAATTGGTGTATCTGATATTTTTGTTCATTATTATCGTTATAGACGAATAGATGCCTCTGAACTGTTGTGTCCATTATGTCGACAGTCAACAATGCATTTTGCATTAATTTGTCCAAAATTGCAAGATATAAGAGAACAATTTATTTCACAGAAATTTTATACAAGACCCTGCTTATTCAAGCTTATCTTGTTAATGTCATCTCGGAATGAAAGCATTGTAAAACAGTTTGCAGTTTATTTATACAGAGCTTTCAAAAGACGAAGCATTTGTGTAATGTAATTATTATCATGAATTTGGTAGTGCGACTTTCTATGCTACATGTACATCCCCCTTCTGAGGGGCCAAGGCCTATAAGAATAAAACATCTGAATCTGAATCTCTCTCTCTCTCTCTCTCTCTCTCTCTCTCTCTCTCTCTCTCTCTCTCTTGACATTTTGACATTGAACAAAATGTCAGTGTCAGTCTCTCTCTCTATCAGTTCTCTGCAAGTACGACCAGACTCGATACGGGGGGAGGGGGGGGGAAGCCATTCCCCCACCCTACCCTCCACCCCCTTGTTCTGAAGACCCGAAATTTTGAACTGGATTCAACCCAAAGCCTTTTTCTCAATCCATACAGGGATTCGGACATGGTCGAAGCCTGCGCAGACGTGTATTGCAAAAAGTACACCTCCCCTCCCGCCCCTCCCCTCCCCCCCCCCCCCACCCCCCACCACCGCTCTCAACCTGGCTGTCTCGAGCAGGAATTAAACCCAGGACACCTGGATCTAGAGAACAGCGCTGTTTTCACCACCAGTCCTCAGGGCCAATCTTGTTTGCGTTCACCTAGGAAACGGCTTGGAGCAGGTGTGTTGCGTTCCTCGCATGCACCAGTAAACAACACCACCTGGCACACTATGCAAATTCCATGCCGTCTTTCGTGGATGAGTAAGCCAGAATGGCTAAATGGAACGGATTATGCCTCTACCGACACCCCCCCCCCTCTCTCTCTCTCTCTCTCTCTCTCTCTCTCTCTTTCTTGCGCGCGCGCGCGCGCGTGCGCGCGTGCGATGCCGCCATTTCTTTTTCCCTGCCTCTATCCCCGCACCAAAAAATGCATCCTCGTTAGGAGCGACGGGCACAATACGCGTAGATAACAAGTGTCGTCAGCGCAAGTGTAGTAGGATAAAGTGCCAAGTTTGTTAAATCCTAACAGGCTTAGATTGAATCCGACTAGTATGATTCACATGTAAAGCACGCTAGCACGGTGTATGTATGTGTGTGTGTGTGTGTGTGTGTGTGTGTGTGTGTGTGTGTGTGTGTGTGTGTGTGTAATGTCTGTGTGTGTGCGCACGCGCGCGTGAGTGGAGAGAGAGAGAATCAGAGACAGAGACAGACAGACAGGACAGAGCGACAGAAACACAGACAGACAGACGGAGACAGAAACACACACACACACACACACACACACACACACACACACACACACACACACACAGATGGACACAAGAGACCGACCGACAGACAGACAGACAGACAGACAGACGGACATGAGAATGTGACCAACACCTCACCTCTCTCCGCAGCATGGGAGGAGCCAGCGACTCCTACGATGACGGCGTCCCCAAGTACGACCCCTTCGAGTTCCTGGACGACCAACCTGCCCTCTCCACCATCCTCATCCTCGTCCTGGTGGTGGCCTCGGCCGTCGGCACGGCGGGCAACATCCTCATCCTCGTCGCCGTGGCGACGCAGCGCGACCTTCAAAACATGGAGTCGGTCTTCATCGTGAACTTGGCCTGCGCTGACCTTTATGTGACCTTGATAGCGGATCCGCTGAGCATTGTGGGTAAGTGGGGATCGGGCTCTTGGGTGCTTGGTTTGGTTGGTCGGTTGGTTGGTTTGGATGGCTGGCTGGTTGGTTAGTTTGATTGGTTGGTTTGGATGGATGGTTGGTTGGTTGGTTGGCTGGCTGGTTGGTTTGATTGGTTGGTTTGGATGGTTGGTTGGTTGGTTGGTTTGTTGGTTGGTTGGTTTGATTGGTTGGTTTGGATGGTTGGTTGATTTGTTGGTTGGTTGGTTTGTTGGTTGGTTGGTTTGATTGGTTGGTTGGTTGGTTTGACTGTTTGGTTGGTTGGTTAGTTGGTTGGTTTGGATGGCTGGTTTTCAGTGGTTGGCTGGTTGGTTGGTTTGATTGGTTGGTTTGGATGGTTGGTTGGTTGGTTTGGTTGAGTGGGTGGGTGGATGGGTGGATGAGGGTGTTTCGTGCTGTGTACTGATGTGGGTTGCTTTGTGGATGATTCTGTGGCCTCTTGTTTCAAACCCTTTTTGTTTTCTTTCCTTTCTCTTCTTTCTTTCTTTCTCTTGCTGTTGTTGTGGTTGTAATTGTTTGTTTTAATAGGTTTGGTTCGCTTTTGTTTTAAGTTTTTGTCGTATTTGTTTGTTGTGCTTATTTACTAGTTGAGGTGGGAAGATACAGACTAAAGCTTAGCATTTACCTTTGGCTGATTTTGTCGCTTGATCGAGAATTCCTGTCTTTAAAAGAAAGAAAGACTAAAGAACAGAAATAGTCAAAATAAAGAGACGGGGGGGGGGGGGGGTATCTGGGATGGAGAGAGAGAGAGAGAGAGAGAGAGAGAGAGAGAGAGAGAAAGAGAGAGAGAGAGAGAGGGTGATGATGATGACGACGACGACGACGGCGATGATGATGATGATGATGATGATGATGATGATGACGGTGTTCATATGCAAGGCTGTTTTGCTTTCATCCGGTTTTGCCATGGAGAAGTGCGAAGAAGAACTAGTAAGGTTAAAACTACGAACGTGTGATAAACAGACGAATTTTAGTTCTTCAAAAACATCAATTCAAAGAAGAATAACAACAATGTAGATCATGGTGAATTAGTGAAGAGAAATCACAAACTATTTTTTTCATCAACATTTAGGGACACTAAGGGACACTCTCTTTGGGAAAGAGGTAAGCGTTGTATGATGGGAATTATCGTTGTCATTGGTGTCCTCCAAAACCCGGATTGACTTTTACACAGTAAATTGTAGGTGTCAAGATGACGGTAGATACGTTTGTCGACGTGTTTTTCGAAGGGCTTGAATGACTGACAAAAAAAAATACATTTGTTGTTGGATGGTTCAGAATTGCCTCCATATTTTAACAGGGGTATCATTTAAGTTGAAATGAACAAGGAAAGAGTATTTCCAATGGAGAGATTGCAGATTTAGACAGCAGTTTTACATTTAACAAACACCCATGGTTACCCCTTCTATGTCATCGATTCCACGACTTCGCGTCTATTTCAAAGGGCATAAAACGAGGGACGCATCATTGAAATTTGTAGGTGGAACAGATGGACTTGAATAAATATGTTCATAATCGCAGATGTTTGCTAGATTTTCGGGTTCAGCTGACTGGGAATTATTCAGTTTTGACTTTATGCTCCAGTTTGTGAAGTGTTTCTTTGCTTTATTTGGGGTTAATTCTGGAATGTGTCCAGGACTGAAAAGTTGGATTAGTAAATGTGAATGTCGTTTTGCAGACGAACTTCTCTCTGTTTCTTTTTTTTTAGTATTTCTTACTGCTGTTCGGGTTTGAGTAAATTGACGTTTTCACTTTTTTTCCCAATTCATATAACTTTCTATCTGTTTCAATATGAAAGTTATATTAGTAAGAAATAGCATGTGTTTCACTGGTCTTCGCTTCGGTTGAGTTCAAAGCCTATGTTTTACACTACGCGTTTTTAAATGTTATGTGCCCGTCATAAGCAGAATTACATGATGTAACCAGAACTCGAACACTTTCTCTGAATCAGAGTAATTGCAAGTTTTTATAGAAGGAGAGTGAGGTGTGTGTGTGTGTGTGGGGGGGGGGGGGGGGTCATGGAGTCAGTAACAAAACAGTCTTCATGAAACTGTTCGAACGATCTGTGAGTGATATGTTTTTAAACTTTTTTTTCTCTACGTTCATTTCTTGTTCGAGTGACAAACATTGAAAATGGTCACTGCATCCATTGAAGAGACACATTTCTTATTGACGTCATGTGGCTCAATGACTTAGATGTGGACATTTCATGTTTTATTAGTAGAGAGTTACACGGACGCGTATGTCTATAATTTGGGATGAATTGTATAGAAAGTCTCACCTGTCCATGTATTGTAGAGTTTTGATAAATCAGTAGTAAGATCACCAAGATGTACAAATTCTTCACCATCAAAGGATGCTGCATTTATCATAGCAGTGAACTTGTCCGTCCAGTCAACACCTTCCGATGGAGTTTTGTACATCAACCCGATTTTAACTACTTTCGTTCTTCTCACCCTGGTTTCAAGTTCAAAACTTTCGAGTCCGTATGAACATCAACCATTTCTTGTTCTGGAATGTAAATTGTAATACCTGTACATTTGCAGTGGATTGGATTTCTAGGTATTGTACTGAAGCCGAGAATTACGACAGACTTAACAGGGATACCATCTGGAAGTCCGGTCTCGATTAAGCCAAATCTGTGACAGTCAGTACAGTGGCTGCTTCATATAATATGGGATTTGTTTTGAATGCTCTTGACATTTAGACGACCGGTGGAAAGCCGTCTGTCTGTGACCACACAGAGGATGACACTGATGCAAAAAAGTAGTTATCCAAAAGCAATGACGGGCAGAACACAGTGACAACAGGACTGTAGGAGAAGACATTGATACGGCTTTTCTTCTGTCTCAGTGACACTAGGACTGTAGGAGAAGACATCCATTCGGCTTTTCTTCTGTCTCAGTGACAATAGGCCTGCAGGAGAAGACATTTATACGGCTTTTCTTCTGTCTCAGTGACAATAGGCCTGCAGGAGAAGACATTTATACGGCTTTTCTTCTGTCTCAGTGACACTAGGACTGTAGGAGAAGACATCCATTCGGCTTTTCTTCTGTCTCAGTGACAATAGGCCTGCAGGAGAAGACATTTATACGGCTTTTCTTCTGTCTCAGTGACAATAGGCCTGCAGGAAAGACATTTATACGGCTTTTCTTCTGTCTCAGTGACTATAGGACCGTAGGAGAAGACATCGATACGGCTTTTCTTCTGTCTCAGTGACAATAGGACTGTAGGAGAAGACATCGATACGGCGTTTCTTCTGTCTCATCCTCCCTGTCACATCAGTGGCGCTGACACTACGCCGCTCATTCCGGGCCTCCTTCACAGCCACAGCCTGGCCGGGCCTGCCACAGTGCCGCCAATGGCAATCCACAGGGAGACGTCCGCGTCAATCGCCAGGAGGCAACCCACCGGAGAAGACACTGCGCCGATGCCCAGAACTTCTGTGGTGTTCAGTGGTGCCTGCTCTATCCAACATACGTAGGACACCACTTGCTAGGCCCCTTACTGACGACAATAATTGCTGGGTCGCTGATCCAGGGTGAGTGAGCTCTTCCTCCGGAGGGTGCCCCTCGTCCGTCCAACGACATTTCCTATGAATTTGCCGA
>CM065721.1:13653793-13668793 GCA_033310375.1 Conus canariensis
CATAATGGACATATAATAGCATCTTCATCAACATTAGTATACCGATTCTTCTGTACGGATATATCGGCTATTCCAAATCTCATTCTTGCCATATAGGTCTTCAAATGCCTATCAATGTCCAGCAAAAGATACGCTTCACAATTCCTAGATGATTTAAATGTTCTATAAAAAGCATACCTGTCACTATCTTGAATGTGTTCCTCCCATTTTTGCCATCGGTTATCAATCAACCTTTGACGTAGTTCTTTTAAAAAGATATTGACATTTTCCACACCTTGATTGACCCAGACGAACCCGAACCCATTTTGATACAAAAAATCTCGAATGTCTGACGCCCAATTTTTCTTACCTTTTAATTCTAAACTAAGCAACATTTTATACGCCTTATATGGTAATCTTTTCTCATCCATACGCAGAATTTTCAACCAGTAACTAATACATCGTAAATAGGAGTTGATGTACATAGGATATCGACCTGTATCCCCATACACAAAATCATTTGGCGTTTTAGGTTGCACTCCCAAGAATCTTTTTAAAGCAAACAAGTGAACTTTTTCTATTTCAGCAACAGCTTTATCCATACCCCATAACTCTGCTCCATACTGAGCAATTGGTTGGACTTGCGCATCAAAAAGTTTAAGTAACACAACCAAAGAGTTGTTATTAAGCATATACAATTTTCTCAATATACATAGTACCGCATGTTTTGCTCTGCTCGCAAGGTCCTGACAGGCAGGTGAAAAACTAAGACGGGTAGTGAAATAGATGCCAAGATATTTGTAACAATTCACAATACCCATTGCCTCGCCATTTAAAAACCATCTCTCCCTTGCTGCCAGGTATCCACCTTTTCGAAAAACTACAACGCGGCTCTTTTCCATATTTATCTTAAGTTGAAGCCTTGCAGCTGCATTATGGAGGTTATTTAACTGGGTTTGGAGTCCAACAGGAGTTTCTGATAACAAAGCAATATCATCAGCTAGTAACAAGATAAATAATTCGAAGATTTCAGGTGACAGTGTGGCTCCATGACGTCCCTTTTCAATTATTTCTGTGGCCAATTCATTTATAAATAACGAACAGAAGAAACAGAGAGAGAGAGAGACAATGACCGACAGATAGATAGACAGGTTAGATTAATTTGTCAAAAAACGTGAATTTATCGGGGTAATGAAACAGTCTATGTTCACATCATGACAACGCATACACACACACACACACACACACACACACACACACACACACACACACACAAGCACGCACGCACACACACACACACACACACACACACACACACACACACACACACACACACACACACACACACACACACACACACATTTGCACGCGGGCTCGCTCATGCACGCACTCACACACACACACACACACACACACACACACACACACACACACACACACACACACACACACACACACACACACGCACGCACACACACACATTTGCACGCGGGATCGCTCATGCACACACTCACACACACGCACGCACACACACACACACACACACACACACACACACACACACACACACACACAACAACACACACACACACACACACACACACACACACACACACAACAACACTACACACACACACACACACACACACACACACACACACACACACACACACAGTCCAGGTCCCCCGTTCTCTTTTCATCCACCTTTAAACCTCACCCCACTCTCTCCCCACCCCTCTTTTCCTCCCCCCCCCCCCCCCCCCCCACCACCACCACCACCTTTCAGCCTACACTGATACCCGTGGTAACAAAAGAAGCCTTGTTTTCAAACTCCGTTTTATAGGCGCCAGGGGAGGAGGAGGGAGCAGAGAGAGCAAAGATGATTTTGAGTCGGTTGGGTGTGTCCCAGACAGGGGGATTGAAGTTCTCTCCCTTGACAGACTCTGTAGGAAAACAAAAGATGTAGGGAGAATTTGGGAGAAGTACGAAGAAAGGGAAGATGTGGGAAGACGTTCGGAGAAGTAGGAAAACAAAAGACGTAGGGAGAATTCAGGTGAAGTAGGAAAAGGGAAGACGTGGGAAGAAGTTGGAAAAAAAGTAGGGAAAAGGAAGACGTAGGATGAAGTTAGAAGAAGTAGAAAAAGGGAAGACGTGGGAAGAGGTTGGCGAGGAAGACGTAGGAAGAAGTTGGAGGAAGTAGGAAAAGGAAAAACGTAGGGAGAGGTTGGGATGGGCAGGAACCATTTATAAAATGCGTAGAAAAAAGACTGAAGAAGAAGTTAAATTTGAAAATAGCAGGCGAATGCTTGAATAAAAAAACAAAAACAAGAAGGATCGGAAGACGCTAGGTTGAAAGAAGAAGGAAAAGGTCGATAAATAATCGAACGTTGAAGGGGGAAAGGAAAGGAGGTCTAGGTCATAGAAAGAAGGGAAAGGAGGAAATAGTTAAAAAGGAAAGGTGGGGAAAGTAATACATAGTCGTCTTATAAAAAAAAAAAGTATAAAATGTGGGGCTTGGTTCTAAAAAGAAGGAAAGGTAGGGAAAGTAGGACTTGGCCGGTCGTCACTGGCTGCTTTCGTTCTGAATATACAGCAGGAAAAGTTTGGAAGAAGGGGGAAACGTAAGTAAAGTAGATTTGGGTGATGGGGAGGTTAACAGAAAGTTTGAAAAGACTAGCTGATGCAGGTAAAGGCAGTTAACGAACAGAGGAAAAAAAGGTAAAGCGAGAAACCATTAGAAGTAGGAAATTGATGTCATGATGATCTATCTGGGACCAAGGTGTGTTCAATTTTTTTGTCTTGAAAACTAGAGGGTGATCATACCCGTGCAGCAAAGAGTTTTTCAGAGGCAGAAATTATACTGAAATCAATATTTTTAATGCCGAAAGTTTCCTTGCCTCCCCATCAGTGTTCATGTCACTGTCACTGTCACTGTCAAACGAGTGTGATTTGCAACGATTTGGAAGTTTTCAAAGGGAGCGTACTCCCAAGGTACTGTATATAATCATTTGCTGCAAAGAAGCTGTCGCCAAAGTGTTTTTCATGGAGAGAGAGTTTTTGTGTGCGTCATGACATTTTTTTTCTCTCTCTCTTTTTTTCCTGACAATTTTGTGGCTTGTGGCAAAAGAAAGAGTAGTTCAAATCTTCCGATGCTGATGGAGTTAATGAAATTTGGTTCAAACCGCTTGCTCCCTCAACAGACTACGGTTAAGTTATGAGCCATCTGAGATATAATATACAAAGTACTCTTTGCCTTAGTCTAATATCACCATTGTTGTGAACAGCCGTTAAATTAAATCAATCAATCAAATCAATCAACCAATACTCTTTGCCTTTTTTATAACTTGTCTCTGTGTGATTTTTCATCTGGAAAGGGCATTATTCCCCCATCTCTACGTCTTCCAAAACACTCTAAAGAAGAAAAAGGTAGGGGCCAGTAGGACAAGGAACATAAACAATGAAATGTACAAAAATGGAGAAGGTAGGGAAAAGTTTGAAAATGTGAAAATATAGCAAGCAATTATGAAAATGAAGTAAAAAAAAAAAAAAAAAAAAAAGGGGGGGGGGATACCAAAGGGAGATAAAAAGTTGGAAGAAGGTAGTGACAAAAATATTGAATGTAGATGAAATGTAAAACAAACAACAACAAAAAAGTAGTATGGAAAGTGTAGGAGAAGGTAGGTAAATGTAGGAAAAGGTAAATAAATAGTAGAAAAAATAGGTAAAATGCAGAGAGGTAAGTTAAAAAAAAAATTTTAAAAAAGAGGGGATAAACAAAAAGAAAAACGGTCCAAATGTAGGAACATGTAGGAAAACATTGTTTAAAAGTTTTTTTCTTAATAGATAAAAAAGGAAAAGGTAAAATGTAGGAACCGGTAAATATAAGATAGAAGTTAAAGGTGAATAAAGGACAATTGAAAAATATACAAACAGCTAGTAAGAAGTAGAAATATAGTAGAAGTGGAAGGAAAAAGTAATTAAAAAGTAGTAACAGAAAAGGCAGGTAAAAACTGAGAAAATGTAGGTAAAGTTTAGGGGAAAGTAATGTATGGTAGAAGAACGGAAAACTAGCAGGAAAAAGTTAAGGCACAAAAGGCAGGGGGAACGAAGCGTTGACTGAACAAAGTTCTACAGTTTTTCTTCATCCATACAGATACTTTGCTGACGAGCTATAGAGCATTACATTGCTGATATTCTGTACGTCATCAGACACTTTGAGTACGATCTCTCGAACATCAGACGGATACTTTGCCGACGATTTCCAGGATTTCACATAGATACTTTACACACGATTTGTACAATATCAAACAGATATTCTGCCGACAATCTCTGGAACGCCAGAAAGACACTTTGCCGGTAATCACTGGAACATCAGGTACTTTGACAACAGTCTCTGGATCGTCCGACAGATACTTTACTGATAATTTCTGGAACATCAGATACTTTGCTCACGATCTCTTGAACATCAGACAGGTACTTGGTTTCAGATGTATGGGAGGAACAGAAAGAAAAGTTCGGCTGAGCAAGGCGTCAGAGGACTGTGGCGACCATTTATATTGCAGACGCACGCAACAACAACAACAGCGACAAAACATAACACCATGCTCACTATGCGCATGCCCTCTCTCTCTCTCTCTCTCTCTCTCTCTCTCTCTCTTGGCATTTTCTTCAGAGGCAATCGTATGAGCGGCTTATTGATGGGTTTGGGACACGAAAAGAGGCCATCCCCTCTACGACAGGGAAGACAGCCCCATTACCTCTTTAACCATCTCTGTCCCCTGAGGGTCTTCGGTCTGCTGGCTGCTCGCTGGTGAACCAAACGGACTTTGAAGCAGATTCGGTGTTAAAGATAGTGGGTTCTCCTTTCTTTGCCATGCTTACCGTTCCTGATGACATTGGAGTGTTGGTGGCTTTTTTTGTCGTTGCTGTTTCTGGTTAGACTGTGTTGTTGCTCGTGTTTTGTTGTTGTGTTGTTGTTGCTGCTGTTGTTATTGTTGCTGCTGCTGCTGGTGGTGGTGTTGTTGTTGTTGTCGTTGTTGTTGCAGTCATTAAGATTTTCAAGGATTTAGTCTGTGAAAAAACACTTATTTTTACCATATGATGTTGATGAGTGATGGTAGTTTTATCGTTGCTTTTAATTGTTTGTTGTTAGATGAAGTTGTTGTCGTTGTTGTTGTTGTTGTTGTTGTTGTTGTTGTTGTTGTTGCAGTCGTTAATACTTTTCGAGGAACTTTTCGAGGATTAACTTGAAAAACACTTTTTTTTCTATCTTGATATATATTGATGGTTTGAAGAGAGTCTTGTTGTCGTTGTTTGTTTATTTGTTTCATTGTTAGATGCTGTTGATGTTGATGTAAAACAATTCGAGGATTAAGTCCATTGAAAAAACTCCCCCCCCCCTCTCTCTCTCCTCTCCTCTCTCTCTCTCTCTCTCTCTCTCTCTCTCTCCTTCTCCCCACTCTCTCTCTCACTTTCTGTCTGTCTCTATCCTTTCCAGCTCACCCCCCTTCTATCTCTGTGTGTGTGTGTGTGTGTGTGTGTGTGTGTGTGTGTGTGTGTGTGTGTGTGTGTGTGTGTACGCGCGTGCGTGCGTGAGTGCACGCGCGCACGTTAGAACGTGTGTGTTCGAGAGGAGCTGGGTTATTTCCTCAGCGAATTGCTAAAACAAAGTCAGGCTTGGCACTTAAGGGCTTCTTTGAAGTCACACACACACACACTAGCACTTGTCCGACTTAGTTCCATCTGCGTGATGACCTCGGCTCGCTTTTATACCCCCCCAACCCCCCCCCCCCCCCCACCCCTCTCAACACCCCTCCCCCCTCCCTCAGCTTATAAAATCTGGTCTAACTGTACCCCAGTCAGCGGACATTTGTTTCGCTAGGATGAATTTTCGTGTCGCGAGACTTGTGTGGAAAACCCACTTCAGCAAATTGCTGTCAATTTGGCCTGCTGTACTTTGTCTTTAGAACATGTCGTTGGACGGACGAGGTAGCACCCTCCGGAGGGGGGAACTTCACTCACGCCGGCTCCACACGACAAGAGCAATTATTGCCGTACTCAGGGAGCTTCCTAGGTGGTGTCCTGGCTGTGTTGGATATCAGAACAGGCACCACCGAAGTGACGCGGCGGCAGTGCAATGTCTCCTCTGTTGGGTGGTCTCATGACGATTTAAACATTGACTTTCCCTGTGGAATGCCGGGGCCGGGGCGGCCACGGGAGAAACCGGAGTGTGACTGTGGACAGAAAGCCAGAATGAACGGCGTGGGGTGATGCCACTGGAGTGTGACTGTGGACAGGAAGCCACAATGAACGGCGTGGGGTGATGCCACTGGAGTGTGACTGCGGACAGGAAGCCAGAATGAACGGCGTGGGGTGATGCCACTGGAGTGGACAGGAAGCCACAATGAACGGTGTGGGGTGATGCCACTGGAGTGGACAGGAAGCCACAATGAACGGCGTGGGGTGATGCCACTGGAGTGTGACTGCGGACAGGAAGCCACAATGAACGGCGTGGGGTGATGCCACTGGAGTGGACAGGAAGCCACAATGAATGGCGTGGGGTGATGCCACTGGAGTGTGACTGTGGACAGGAAGCCACAATGAACGGCGTGGGGTGATGCCACTGGAGTGTGACTGCGGACAGGAAGCCACAATGAACGGCGTGGGGTGATGCCACTGGAGTGGACAGGAAGCCACAATGAATGGCGTGGGGTGATGCCACTGGAGTGTGACTGTGGACAGGAAGCCACAATGAACGGCGTGGGGTGATGCCACTGGAGTGTGACTGTGGACAGGAAGCCACAATGAACGGCGTGGGGTGATGCCACTGGAGTGTGACTGCGGACAGGAAGCCAGAATGAACGGCGTGGGGTGATGCCACTGGAGTGTGACTGTGGACAGGAAGCCACAATGAACGGCGTGGGGTGATGCCACTGGAGTGTGACTGCGGACAGGAAGCCACAATGAACGGCGTGGGGTGATGCCACTGGAGTGTGACTGTGGACAGGAAGCCAGAATGAACGGCGTGGGGTGATGCCACTGGAGTGGACAGGAAGCCAGGATGAACGGCGTGGGGTGATGAAAGTGGAGTGGACAGGAAGCCACAATGAACGGCGTGGGGTGATGAAAGTGGAGTGGACAGGAAGCCACAATGAACGGTGTGGGGTGATGAAAGTGGAGTGGACAGGAAGCCACAATGAACGGCGTGGGGTGATGAAAGTGGAGTGGACAGGAAGCCACAATGAACGGTGTGGGGTGATGAAAGTGGAGTGGACAGGAAGCCACAATGAACGGTGTGGGGTGATGAAAGTGGAGTGGACAGGAAGCCACAATGAACGGCGTGGGGTGATGAAAGTGGAGTGGACAGGAAGCCACAATGAACGGTGTGGGGTGGACAGGAAGCCACAATGAACGGCGTGGGGTGATGAAAGTGGAGTGGACAGGAAGCCACAATGAACGGTGTGGGGTGATGAAAGTGGAGTGGACAGGAAGCCACAATGAACGGCGTGGGGTGATGAAAGTGGAGTGGACAGGAAGCCAGGATGAACGGCGTGGGGTGATGAAAGTGGAGTGGACAGGAAGCCACAATGAACGGTGTGGGGTGATGAAAGTGGAGTGGACAGGAAGCCACAATGAACGGTGTGGGGTGATGAAAGTGGAGTGGACAGGAAGCCACAATGAACGGCGTGGGGTGATGAAAGTGGAGTGGACAGGAAGCCACAATGAACGGCGTGGGGTGATGAAAGTGGAGTGGACAGGAAGCCACAATGAACGGTGTGGGGTGATGAAAGTGGAGTGGACAGGAAGCCACAATGAACGGCGTGGGGTGATGCAAGTGGAGTGGACAGGAAGCACAATGAACGGTGTGGGGTGATGAAAGTGGAGTGGACAGGAAGCCACAATGAACGGTGTGGGGTGATGAAAGTGGAGTGGACAGGAAGCCAATGAACGGCGTGGGGTGATGAAAGTGGAGTGGACAGGAAGCCACAATGAACGGCGTGGGGTGATGAAAGTGGAGTGGACAGGAAGCCAAATGAACGGTGTGGGGTGATGAAAGTGGAGTGGACAGGAAGCCACAATGAACGGTGTGGGGTGATGAAAGTGGAGTGGACAGGAAGCCAGATGAACGGTGTGGGGTGATGAAAGTGGAGTGGACAGGAAGCCAGGATGAACGGTGGGGGTGATGAAAGTGGAGTGGACAGGAAGCCACAATGAACGGTGTGGGGTGATGAAAGTGGAGTGGACAGGAAGCCAGGATGAACGGTGTGGGGTGATGAAAGTGGAGTGGACAGGAAGCCACAATGAACGGCGTGGGGTGATGCCACTGGAGGGGCACAGAAGATGTGACTGCCCAAAAAGTTCTCTCGTTTTCCCTTTCCAGTCCCCTTCCTCCTCCCAATGAACAACAACAACAACAAGCGCGCACACACACACACACACACACACACACACACACACACACACACACACACACACACACACACACACACACATGCGCCTAGAAGGAAGCCAGTGACATTGACTGCTGTGAGAAACAAACCAGGGCTGGGATCAGGTCTAAGTCACATTATATCCTCCCCACTGTTCCCCACCAGTCCTTTCTCCCGCCCCACTGTGTTCTCCCTTCGGCTACCCCCCCCCCCTCCCTCTCCCTCTCCCCCGGCCCACCTGCCTCCCCGTTTTTCGCTCCCTCTCTTCTTCCTCCGATCACCCCCATCCTCCTTCCTCCATAAACGCACTTTGAATAGAGCCAGTGACGGGGACGTCATGTTTTTAGGCAAAGCCCTTCATCAGCTGTTCTTCGTCAGCCTGCGCCTCCTACCTACCGTCCCCTACATACCTCGCCCCTCCCCCCCTCCCCTCCCCCATCCGCAACCTTTTCCTCTTCTCCTCACCTCATTCTACTTGTTTCCTACAACCACCACACACCTACACCCTGAAGGAAGCCATTAATGCATGGGCTTATTCCTTTTTTTTTTTTTCTTGTCTTGTCTTTTTTTTTTCATCCACAACCAACAGACGCCTACACTCTGAACGAAGCCAATAACGCACTGAAAAAAAAAAAGGAAAAAAGTTAATCAAAATTGAACTACCATACTTCAACACATTACTAATGGAAAAGATGGTTTCTACCCTAAACTACTTCACGTTATTGTATAAGTTTCTCTCATGTTTGTAATGGTTCACACATAGTCTTGTTGATGACGTCATTGCTGTTTCCACTCCCTTCCTCCCATTTTTCATGTTATTCATTTGATTTTTCTGCTAGTTTTTTGTTTTGTTTTGTTTTTCTTTTTCTTTTTCAATGTTTCCTTAAAAAAAATCCCAAGCACGAGGTAAAATGCTTAGTATATTGCGAATGTATTTGACCGCCAATTATTGTACATGTATATTTGAGCACAGTATAACCTAGGGCTTGTTGTTGCTCATTTGTCCTGTCAATTATGAAGGTATTCTGTTTACTTGTTTCTGAAATAAAAGTTATTTAAACCAATAACGCACTGACTTTTTCCTTTTCTTTTATGTTCTTTTTTCCGTGTAATATCACCAGTTATGATGAAAACACGTTAAGTAGAAGATTCATTCATTCTTTTCTTTTCTTCTTTCTTTCTTTTTATGTCTTTTTTCTTTTTTCATTTTTCTCCTTTCTTTTCTTTCCAGGGAAGATCCTGGGCTGGCAGTTCTTCGACAGCCACCCTGAACTGTGCCAAGCGGTGGGCAGTCTGTGCACCGTGTCCTGCGTGGCCTCCCTGATGACCCTGGCCACGTGAGCCTCAACCGCTACATCCTCATCACCAACCCGCGCCTCTACCACCGCCTCTTCACGCTGCGCTCCACCATCGCCCTCTGCTGCTCCTTTTACCTGGTCGGCCTCTTCCTCGTCATCCTCAACTTCGCCGGCGTGGGCGACCACAACTTCGACCACCGCACCCTGGAGTGCATCTGGGACCGCATGGCAAACCACGACTACACGCGGGTCTTCGGCGTGGTGATGGTGATGTTCCCCATCTTCCTGACCGGTCTGTGCTACGCCCGCCTGTACCTGCGCGTGCGGCAGTCGCGGATGAAGGTGCACCACCACACCAGCGCCACCACCAACCAGGGGATGGAACCCTCGGCCACGGGCGTGGAGGCGACCTACAACCCCGGGAAGAAAGAGAAAGGCAGCGCCGCGCTTCTCCCGCAGGACAACAAGTACCTGCAAGTGGGCGGGGAAAAGCGGGACACCATCGGCCACACAGCCGCGCCGGGAATCAACCCCTCGTCCAGACTGAGCGAAGACAACGACACTGACCACAGGCCCAGTTCCGCGGGAGCCGCCGTGGAGTCCAGCTCCGCGGTCAAGTCAGGCAACAGAAATGGCCAAGGTCTCCCAGACCCCAAGGCGGAGAAGAAGAAAGTGGAGAGCAACAACCGGTCCACGATCAAGCTGGCCCGCACGCTGTTCATCATCTACATCGTGTTCTCCGCCTGCTGGCTGCCCTACGCCGTGCTGCTCGTGCTGGAGGACGGGGACGTGGAGTCGGACCTGGTGCACCTGATCCTGGTGGGCTGGGCCCACATCCACCCCTCCATCAACTGGCTGGTCTACTACCACACCCACAACAAGTTCCGGGCAGCCTTCCGCAAGCTGCTCCGGCTGGACAGGTGCTGCTGCTGAGCCAGGCAGTGGCCGTGGATGGTCCGAGAAACCCAAGCTGTGCTGACATGACGTTCAGTAGGCAGATTCATTGTCAGGCTAACCCCCCCCCCCCCCCCCCCGTACCCCCCCCCCCCCCTCCCCGATATTTACCAAGTTGAGACAGACACGTCACACTCCGCAGACGTAGCCAGCCACGCTCAAGACGCATCACTGGGACATTCGCATACCTGACCTTTCACCTTCCTTTATGTGCGCGCACTCTGCGCGAATGCTACTGTTCAAACGAAGAAATCGAAGTCAGTGCGAGATCAATGCAGAATAAAACTTCGGCAGCGGTCAGTCGTTAGCGGTAAGACAATAATGCCTCAAAACTAACGTAAATACCTGCCTACGAATTGGGGCGTTCAATCCTGCTTACCTACGTGTCTGCACGGGAGAAGCCTACATATACGTCGTTTCACACAGGCTCGCACTCGATGAAACTTCTATTTCCACATTCATCCCTATTCAAGGTAGTGGCATGCGCTTCTACTTTGTGCGTGCAATGCAATCTTTTTAATTTTCTGCATGTTCGAACTAATCAATACTCTTGTCATCGGAATGTAGGCTACACCTAAATCCACGTCAGTGAACCGCTCGCCATTTCGGAAGGGAAATAAGCCTTGCATGAGTTATCTACTCCTGATACGGGAAAGCGATTTTGATCGGACAATTACAAGCAATACTGGAAGGGGAAGATAACTCGAATAGAACACTGTTCTACTTTGCCAGCAATCCGCCAGCAATATAGCGGACACGTTCGGCCAATGTTTGAAACTACGTTGCTCAGCCCGTCAAGCCCTGAAACTTTTTACGTCTGCGGGCTTGATAAGGTCACCTAAACTGTGCCGACAAGATCTTTTCAGTAGCCATTTCTATTGTCAGAGGAACGAAAGTTGTGCTGACAAGATACTCAGCTGCATATTAGTTATCAGATGAAGAAATATTTGCTGAGTGACAGGTTCAATAGTCAATCACTGTTAGATCAGCGAACATTGTACTGACCGGAAGTTCGGTGGCCATTTATCGACAGATGAATTGGAGTTATACTGACAGTAAGTTCAGTTGCCGTTTACTGTCAGATGAACTAATATCGGACTAACAGTGGCCATTTCTTGTCAGATGAACTAATTGAAACTGACAGAGAGATCAGCTGTCGTTTATTATCAGATGAACTCATGTGAAACTGTCCGGAAGTTCAATGGCCATTAACATTCAGATCAACCAATGTTGTACTCACAAGAATTTTAGTGGCCATTTATTGTCAGATGAGCAAATGTTGTACCGGCGACTAGTTCGTCAGACGAACATGTTTACTGATAGAATGCTCAGAGGTCATTTATTGTCAACTGAACCATATATGAACTTAGAAGAAAGCTCAATGTTCATTTAGTGTTAAATGAATTAATGTTCTACTGATTGAAAGCTCAGAGGTCTGCTATTGTCAGGTAAGTTAATATAGTAACGACAAAAATTTCGCAGTATGAACTAATGTTCTACTGATCGAAAGCGCGGTGATCATTTATTGTCGTATGAGCTAATGTAGCGACGACAAAAAGTTCATCAGATGAATTAATGCTCTAGTAATAGAAAGCTCAGTCATTTAATTTCAGATAACTTATGTAGTTACGACAAGAAATTCGTCAGATGAATACAAATTGTACTAGTAAAAAACACAGTGGCCATAAATTGTCAGAAGATCTTATATTATTCTGATCGAAAGTCCGTGGCTAATGATTTTCAGGCGAACTATAGTAAATGGCAGAAAGTTGTCACCATTTTATAGTCAAATCAACAACTGGTGTACTGAAGTGGCCATACATTGTTAAATGAACTAATGTTCGCCTGGCAAGAACTCATGAGGTCACAAACGTCACGTGACAACGGATAGATGTCAAGGACGCACGAGCCAGAGGTGACTTCTCAACTGAACTGTAAGCTCCCTACCTACTTACATCAGTAACCGGTGAGGTACACACGGGGGTCGTTTCAGAGGCTGAAGATGGCGGAGCAGCTGGGGAAGAAGAAAAAGATACACCCGAGGTGCGGGTGGGACTCCGATAAGTACTGTCCTCAACTGCCGAACAAACCAGCTGGGAGCAATCCTGCACCAGCCTAGGAAGTATGAAGACAGAGTTCCGCTTTACAACTAGAACCGACAGGCGTTGGACCGGTGAAGTGTCATGACCCTAGAGAGGTAGATGTGACTTCAAGAAGGAGAGAGAGAGAGAGAGAGAGAGAGAGAGAGAGAGAAAAGAGAGAGAGAGAGAGAGAGATTACTTCAGGCAAACGGGTGTGACCAGCCTAAGAAAAAAAAAAAGGCATTTGCGACCTGAGAGACGGGTGTGACCTCGGAGAGAGAAAGGTATGACTTTGGAGAAACAGGTAATGTTACAGAGACAGGTGTAGTTTTTGCAGACACAAGTAACGGTACAGAGACAGGTGTAACTTGACACGGACAGGTAACGTTACAGAGACGAGTGTAACTTTACAGAGACAGGTGTAACTCCACAGAGACACGTAACGTTGTGGAGATAAATGTAACTTAACAGAGACAGGTGATGTTACAGAGACAGGTGTAACTGCCGAGAGATAAGTAACGTGACAGAGACAAGTGTAACTCTATACACAGACAGGTAACGTCACAGACAAGTGTAGCTATACAGAGACAGGTAATGTTACAGAGACAGGTGTAACTGCAGAGAGACAGGTAACGTGACAGAGACAGGTGTACCTTTACAGAGACATACGTGAGGTGGGAGACAGATTTTGTTTTATCAAACTGACGTTAGTCAGTGAATCCGAGCTAGTCCTTTTGTGAAAAAGCAGAACAATGAATGATAAATAGCGATGAATACGTCAAATGTTCACCTGAGGGGCTTATGCACAACTTCAGCAACAACGACAGGTCACACGCACATAAGCGCATGCGCATGAAACACACACACACACACACACACACACACACACACACACACACACACACACACACACACATCTATATGTATACACACACACACACACACACACACACACACACACACACACACACACACACATATATGTGTGTGTGTGTGTGTGTGTGTGTGTGTGTGTGTGTGTGTGTGTGTGTTCAATTATAAACAAAACTTGCTCTTATGTCTTAGATTGAAGAAATAGGGGGGATAGCATTCATATCTGCAGTGGTAGATAATTCTGCCTAACTAACAGTATGTGCTTGAGAGGGTGAATGGGGAATAATAAATGCTTCTCAAAATGAGCCTTCAGCAACTTATAGCCTCAAAGGGGGAGACAATCTCCAATGGGGAGGAAACTCACTAACATATAACTCCTGGTCAGACTCATTTTAAGAAGCATTCATTATTCCCCATTCACCCTCTCAAGCACATACTGTTAGTTAGGCAGAATTAATGACCACTGCAGATATGAATGCTTATCCACCACCCCTCCCCCTATTTCTTCAATCTAAGACATAAGAGCAAGTTTTATTTTATAATTGAATATTTCTTGCAGTACTTTGCAACACCAAGCTGCTCTGTAAGTTGCTGGAATGGTGCTCGGTTGCTTATCCTTGGAATTTATTAATCTATTATATATATACACACATAATTCTATAAGTCCAGTTCCAAAGTAATCGAGGCTGCGAGTCTAACGACAAGATGATCTATGAGCAAGTGTTGTTCCGAGACAATCAATGGTACAGGTGTAGTTCCAAGATGATCGATCCTGCAATCTTATTCCCGGATACCTGAGGCTGCAAGTCTAGTTCCCAGACAATTGAGCTTGTGAGTCCAGTTTACAGATCATTGAGGCAGAATCTAGTTCCAAGACAACCAGTGCTGCAAGTATAGTTCCGAGATAATCGATAACCAAGTCTAGTTCCAAGATAATTAAGGATATAAGTCCAGTTCCAGAATAATCGAGGATGCAAGTCTTGTTCCAAACTAATCCAGGCTGCGCAGGATAATTAGGGCTGAGGATCTAGCCACAAGACAATCGATTCTGCAAGTTTAGTTACAAGATAACCGAGGTTGCAAGTCTAGTCCCAAGATAATCAAGGCCAGCAGCACTGAGCCAAGATAATCAAGATTGGAAATCTAGTTCCGCGATAACCAGTCTTCGTGTTTAACAGTCACGGTAAAGGCGCTGTTTTCTGTTCAAGACTTGTTGTTTTTTTTTCAAGTGAAAACAACGAGGTGTGTGTGTGTGTGTGCGGCGCGCGCGCGCGCGCGTGCATGTGTGCGTGGTGTGTGGATTGAGCATCCTGTAGGTAAATTAAAAATTAAAAAAACTAAAAAGAAAAACCACTGTACCGCCGAACGACAGAGGCAAACAAATTA
>CM065721.1:13678793-13688793 GCA_033310375.1 Conus canariensis
CGTGTGTGTTTGTGTATATGTGCGTGTGTGTGCGTGCGTGCGTGTGCGTGTGTGTGTGTGTGTGTGTGTGTGCGTTGTGTGTGTGTATGTGTGCGCGCGCGCGCACGCGTTTCTCTGTGTGTGTGTGTGTGTGTGCGCGCGCGCGCGCACGCGTTTCTGTGTGTGTGTGTGTGTGTGTGTGTGCGCGCGCGTGTATGTGTGTCCCCTTCTTGACTTTTGTTCTTTCTCTTTGCCCCTGTCTCCCTTAATCTGTGCTTCGGTCTTTATTTCGATCATTCGTATCCCCTTTTCTCGCTGGCGAGTGCATGTGTATACTTGTTTGCTGGTACGCGCGCACTCACACACCCGCACGCACACTCGCAAGCACTATACACACGCACACACACGCACATACACACACACACACACACACATACACACACACCACACACACACACACACACCTCTTTTTGTACAAACACACGCAAACATAACACACATTTGCATATGGTCGCACTCGCACGCACGAGGGATAATCATACACACCGCGCGCGCGCGCGCGCGCGCATACACACACGCACACTCACGCACGCACGCACGCACGCACGCACGCGCGCGCTCGCGCACACACACACACACACACACACACACACACACACACACACTCACACACACACACACACACACACACACACACACACACACACACACACCACACACACACACACACACACACATACAAATGCCCCCATTCACACACACAAACACTCACGGGCGCAGAAAGAGAAAGAAGTACCATCTCTTTTTACGAATGCCGTTCACAACACACACACACACACACACACACACACACACACACACACACACACACACACACACACACACAACTTTTTAATGCTTTAATGGCAGCAAACAGTAAACTTCAAGCTGATTTGACGGAACCAATAATAATAATAATGATAATTGTAACACACTCATGTGCTTAGACGAAAACAAGACACTGAATTTAAAGATCTTCAAAGCGATTTCAGGGGGCAAAAACAGCTAAAACAAATGTCGTCTCCCATTATCTTTAAGATTCTAGTGTCTTCGACAGATCTTCAAAAGGATTCATGGGACAAATCATGACATTATCTTTGAAGATCTTTATTGAGATTTCATGGTACAAAACAAGACACTTCTCAAAAATCTTCAGTGATTTCATGAGATAAACCAGACACTCTTTTCAAAAATCTTCAGTGATTTCATGAGATAAGCCAGACACTCTTTCAAAAATCTTCAGTGATTTCATGAGATAAACACTCTTTCAAAATCTTCAGTGATTTCATGAGATAAAACCAGACACTCTTTTCAAAATATTTCATAGTGAATTTCATGAGATAAAACCAGACACTCTTTTCAAAAATCTTCAGTGATTTCATGAGACACTTTAAAACCACGAGAACAACTCTTTTCAAAATCTTCAGTGATTTCATGAGATAAAACCAGACACCTTCAAAAATCTCATGATTTCTGATGAAAAACCCGACACTCTTTCAAAATCTTCAGTGATTTCATGAGATAAACAGAACAAATCTCATATTAGGAAACAGACACCTTTTCAAAAATCTTCAGTGATTTCATGAGACAAACAGACACTCTTTTCAAAAATCTTCATGACTGAAAAGACATTAAAAAAGTGATGAAAAACCAGACTACTTTTTCAAAAATCTTCGGTGATTTCATGAGACAAAACCAGACACGCTCTAAAAAGATTTCTTCGGGGACTGAACTGGGAAACCATGGCATCATGACCTTCAAAAGATGATATGAAGATGATATGAAGAAGTAATCAAAGTGTTGAGTTCCATATTTGGAATCATCTACGCACGTGACACTTCCTAAAGGAGCCAAAATATCAAGTGGAAAGGTTACGTGTTACCCTCACCATAAACTCAAACATCGTTGCCACCAGACATGTGAAAACGCACGTGATAACATCACGGAAAATAGACATGTTATAAAGCACCAATGAAAAAAAAAAACTGTGATAAAACACATCATAAAAATCAATGAAAAACTGGTGCGTCAGAATGCAAACTGAATAACAATCTAAACGATTCGTGCTGACATATATAATTAAGTAGATATATACTGAAACATCAAATGAAAGGTTTGAGTTAAAATGTTAACTGAAAATCAACGAAAAAAAGGCTTCTTTTAAAATGTGCACTGAAACACCAATGAAATAAATAAATAAAAAGATGTATTTAAATGTACATTTAAACACCAACGAAAAAGAGCTTCTGTTTAAATATACACTGAAACGCCTAAGGATAAGTAAGACACATGAACATAATTGCAAGCGGTTCTGAAGAAAGTCGTCAGATTAAAACATACAAAATTCAAATAATTCCAACACTAGATTTTTCTTTCAACCCGTATGCCTACGACGGCACAGTGAGGGATGTACTTTCTGTACACAGAGAACGATAAAATTCGCCATTATCTATGGATTTTTGACAACTTTGTGTAATGTGTATGGGATGATACTGACACAAAAGCATGAAAAATACGAAAATATAACTTGTAAGTATATCACAAATGAAAGAATGAAAACAATGAAAAATGACCTGCCGGTAACTGTAAGATCACAAGTCATTTTTATTTTCACGTTACTACCTTCTCTACCGGAAAATCCAGAGGCGGATCATAGAATGTTGCAGAAAGATCTGAAGACCTCAAAGAATGAGGAGAGGAATGATAAATGAAATCCCGCACGACAAAACGTTTCAATCGAAGCGTTTGCAGCACATCCTCCCATTTCTATCAAACAGGCAACCCCATCCTTCAAGAGATCAGTTCAAACCCTTACCTCGGGGTGCAACTCAATGGATGGTAACTTTCTGATCAGGACACATAAAGCAAAATCATCAAGAAAGTAATGCCAACATAGGATTGCTCCAGAGGAACTTGCAGTGCGCTTCTTTTCATGAGAATGCAGGAAAGCTGGAAGCTCGCTCCATAGTAAGGGACCCCTGCCTGAAACAGGACAGAGACAAGCTCAGAGGCCATTCATGTCGCTCGCTCCACCCGCTTCCAAAAAACAGGACTACACCATTCGACACCCAGGGTATGTGACTGAAGCGCTGCAAGACTTACAACTACCAGCCCTTCAAGGAAGACTGAACGGACAACATCTGGGTGCGGGACAGAACGTCACGCCGTAATAAATTTTTTTTTTAAAGACACCCATCAGACCTACAAAACCCAAAGAAAGCCGGTCTCGGAGCAGTAGATCTCAATTTGCACCAAATAACTCAGGCTGTTGTTGCACTGTATTCGGTAAGACAGACGTATACATGCACAGTTTCTTTTCGATCATGGAATTGTTGGAGACTGGAATAGCCGCTTCAACGAAGAAACTGTACGCGGAGAAAGGATAGAGGCTTTTCAACACCATCTCTCGTCTCACATGTTGTATAACCATTCATAAAACTTCTGTGTGCTCACCCCCGATGTTTTTGCTGATGGTGTATATATGCCAGAACCGGTACCTGCCAATGTAGTTATGTGGATGCAGAAACAGATTGAAACACGGGCGAACATCAGGACAGAAATCCAAAACACCTCTGTAAAAGGTGCGTGTTGTAAGAGAAAATGAAACGCCTGTGAGAACAGAAATTTGCTGTTACAGTAAATGAAATACAAGTGAACATGCCATGTGTTATGACAGGAAATTACAGACAAGTGAAACTGTAACAGGAAATTATATACAAGTGAAAATGTCATGTGCCGTAACGGAAAGCGGAACACCAAACCACCAGTCTTTTTTTTCCTTTAAATGTTCAGAGTTGTGTACCTTTTGATAATTTCTATTTAAGTCTCCCAGCCTCTCGATAGGATTTCTTTTCGTATCAGCCACACTGACCTTAACCGTATCTGTTTGTGTTCGTCTGTGTGAAAGGCGACGTCAGTCTGGAATAAAAGTGGAATCTGTGTTGGTGCGTGTTTTCTGCTGTGTTGAATGTGCGGACAAACTGTATCAGCGAACATGCACATTTTTTAAACCATCTGTTCATTTATTTATTTATTTATTTATTGTAGCAAAGCTTTCTTGTTCATTTGTATGCTTTTTTGTTTGCATCTGAACTGCATGTATCGGTACGATAAGTGGCTTCGTTTTTTACTCTTTTTGTTTTATCATAAGACCAAAAGGGTGGTTTCTTTTTTGCTTTTTTTTCCTTTTTATTTGTTGCTGATGGTGTTGTGTTGTTTTGTTTTGTTTTGTTTTTTGTGTGTGTGTTTGTTTGTTGTTGTTGTTTTTTCCAGTTTACTCACCTTTAAGTGTTATAGAGCACCGAAACACGAGTGAGAAAAGTGTACATGAAAACACATACTGAAATACCAGGTGGTTTGTTTGTTTTTTTTTAGCGTTAGAACATAGAAGAACACCAGTGAAAACAGCAGCTGTTAATCCAAAGGAAAAATACCAACAACAACAACAAAAATTGATCACAGATCAAAAGGCATAATTTCAAATGTGAACTACACGCTAAAAAAAAAAAAAAAAAAAAAAAAAGTCACGAATGTACACTGAAAGGACATATGAGGCAATGGTCAACAAACATGGACAAAATATGGACACAAAAGAATCTGGTCGACTGCGTACAGCTTCAAAAGCCAGAAGTCAGTTGTTAGAGAAAAAAAAAAGGGACATGTCATGCCCCTGTACCACAACCTGACTCTAGGTATATTTGATCACTGATGCCGTGTTCTCATCCTTTGTGCACATTACACTTCATACCACGGCGTGGCATGGCATGCTATGGCAATACATGACATGACAGCTCAACAGACCACTGGACTTACTCCAGCGTTGCAAAACACCGTTAAACCCTCACAAACTCGACATGTATTCCCGGTTCGCGATGCTCCACACATTAGATTATCCAACATGCAGCTCTCGTTTAACAGAATACTGAAACATCCCACGGAAAACTGACAGTTTTTAGTAAATCAGGTGGACAGCTCGGTTGTTCGCGAGGCACTGGATGAATGAATCACTACCAGCTTCACAAGAAAAAGTTTAACATCTCATTCAGATAACAACAGATCAATAAAACAGAGATTAGTGACAAATAACCCTGCACATAACCTGTTGAGCCTTCAGCACTTTAACTATCTCCAAACAACCGATCACATTCATTATATATCAAATGATACATGTCTTTACACGGCTTTACAAAAGCAATAACTAAAATAACACTGGCTTGTTTCTTTATTCAGATTCCTACTTCACTACACAAGCACGCGCACACGCACACACACACGCACGCACGCACGCACGCACGCACGCACACACACACACACACACACACACACACACACACACACACACGCACGCACGCACGCACGCACGCTCGCACGCTCGCACGCACACAAATAATCAAAATGTAAAGACAATCTGAAATGTATAGGCTACTGCTCAATAAAATGTATACTTGCAGTGGCCTTGCATTGACGCGTTCTACTACGGCCTATGACACACAGTTACAAAAACAACATTCCATGCCGATACACAGAGTGGCATGGTCAGTGTTTTCTGTGTTTCTCTCTGACAGACTTTTGAACAAAATAGGTTGGGGGGGGGGGGGGGGGGGGGGGCTAGGGCTATGTAGACCAGCAAGTTTCAAGGTTAATATGCGGCGTTTTATGTAATTTATCACGGATAAAACATTGTTCTGATATCAATACATTTGTTTTCGTAATGTCTGTATTCCGCAACATTTGACTTGAGCTGCAGTTTTAATGAGGCCCTTTTTGCCTAAAAATATTCTGTCACAACGTTGTAGTTCTGTAGGTGTTTACGATCTCATCCGTTCATGTCCGGTCATTATTTCGGTTAAATCAACAACTAGTTTTCTATATAATCCATTCAGGCATATTCTTTAATTAGCCTCTACACTTAATCTATGCCCAAGTCATTCTCTCTCTCTCTCTCTCACTCTCTCTCTCTCTCTCTCTCTCTCTCTCTCTCTCTCTCTCTCTCTCTCTCTCTCAGTTATTACATCACCCTTTCCCGATCTTTTTTCTTTCTACCTCAGTGTTTACAAACATATGGTACACTACTTCTATTCCAAAGTGCACAATATCTCATTCTATTTCAACGTGTACAATCACCTTTGCATGATGGGATATTAAACTAAAATTCAATTATCTGGCTTGGGATCTGAAGCTTCTTCGCGTGCTCTCATTTCTAAAGGCACAAGGAAGGACAATCATTGTGTCAGGAAGGACAATCATTTTGTCAGGAAGGACAATCATTTTGTCAGGAAGGACAATCATTTTGTCAAATAGCTTTCTATACAATTAAAGAATGAAAAACAGCAGGTGTGTCACCACTAAAGCCTGCAAGACGTCTGGACGTGAGTGGTGTGTGTGTGTGTGTGTGTGTGTGTGTGTGTGTGTGTGTGTGTGTGTGTGTGTTGTTGTTGTTGTTGTTGTTGTTGTTGTTGTTGTTGTTGTTGTTGTTGTTGTCTTCAATTTAACGTCTATCCACATAGTGATATTAGACGGGGGGAGGGGAGGGGGAGGGGGAAGGGAGGGGATCGGGAGGAAGAGGAGGGGAGGGGGACCGTATTGTGTGTGTATGTATTTATGTCTCTTTGATAAGGGGGAGGGAAAAAAAGTCAGAAAAATGAGCATTAACAAAAATTACAATCAACTAGTCTATAACAAATGTCCTACAGGACTATGAAGTAAACATTTCTCACAATATTAAACAAACTAGTAGCATTTTTGAAAATGCCTTCAGTACAATTTTCAGAAATCACTGGTAAGATAGGTCTTAACTTCTGACATTCAAACATGATGTGCTTGCTAGAAATTTGTTCACCACATAAACATCTAACATTTTTGCTGTATTTTGTGATGAACGCATTAAGTTTTATCCTGTAAGATAGCGAACTAATCTGTCTGATCTAGTTGCAAAGCGAGAGGACTGCAGGCGGAAATCTAAACAAATCTTAAATAAATGTTAGCGAACCGCCCAGAGAACGTGGACAAACGAGTCACAAGACGAAACACAACTAGTTTCGACCTCTTAGGTCTTCATCAGGTGAGACAGTATGATTCAAATATGATTTACGCCTGTATGATTCAAATATGATTTGTTATCCAAACCACGAGAATCAATATACTTATTCTTGGAGAGTCTATCTTTTCTCATGGTATAGCCTTTAATTCTACTCCATACTGCTTGTTCCAGCAAGTGATAACCCTCACAAATGGATAAGGGAACATGAATTTCAGTGGATTCTGTGCCTTGCCTTGCGCCCTTTTTTGCTACTTTGTCAGCCCACTCATTTGAAGAAAATCCAAGATGTGTGTGTGTGTGTGTGTGTGTGTGTGTGTGTGTGTGTGTGTGTGTGTGTGTGTGTGTGTGAGAGAGAGAGAGAGAGAGAGAGAGAGAGAGAGAAGAGAGAGAGAGAGATGTGCGTGAACACACAAATACACACACGCGCGCGCATGTTTAAAGAAAAACACACAGACAAAACCTTAATTTAGTACTACATACAACGCCAAAAATTCAACAATACAAGAAATGCCCAGGCCGCGAGAGAGAAGAAATGCCCAGGCCGCTAGAGAGAGAGAGAGAGAGAGAGAGAGAGAGAGAGAGAGAGAGAGAGAGAGAGAGAGAGAGAGAGAGAGAGAGAGAGAGAGAGAGAGAGAAGAGAGAGAGAGAGAGAGAGAGAGAGGAAAGAGAGATAGAGAGAGACAGACAGACAGACAGACAGACAGACAGACAGAGATGTGCACACACACACTTACTCACATCCGCTTGAACAAAAACACAGCCAAAACCTTGACTATGTACTACACACAACGCCAAAACTTCAACAACACAAGAAATGTCCCCGAGCCACCATGCAGACAGACACCACGAGTCGTCCAGGTAGTCTCACATGACGTCACATCTCTGCCGCTCCGGGTCGGGTTCTGAGGTCCACACTGGGCTGGGGCTACGGAGGCTGGCGCTGCAGGAGACAGACAAGCACGTGAACGACATGTCACAAGACGTGCTGAATCACTCGGGGCTGGGTTGGGTTGGGTGGAGTTCAGTCTAGTGGTGTCGTGACGTGTCGTCTTGTGTTTCACTCTGTGCTGAGCTGTGTCTACTGACTGCTCTGTTGTTTTGGATCAGACTAGCCAGACAGACACTGGGGTAGGATTGGACTGAACTGGTAGTTCATCGACTTGGTGTGGTTAACGTTGCGTTCGATTGTAGGTGCTTTTTGGGGGGTCGGGGGAAGGGGGGTTAGAGGGGAGGATGGAGGCTGTTGGCTTGCACTGGATTGGATTGGGTTGGACGGCACTGGATTGTGTTCCACTGAAGTGGATTGTGTTGGCTTGAACTAGATTGGATTGTGTTGGCTTGCACTGGATTGTGTTCCACTGAATTACATTGTGTTGGCTTGAACTTCTTCCTAAATTGGGTTAGATTGTGTTGGCTTGAACCGGATTGCGTTCCACTGGATTGGATTGTGTTGGCTTGCTCTGTATTGTGTTCCACTCAATGGCATTGTGTTGGTTTCCACTTGACTGGGTGTGGTAGCTTGCATTAGATTGGATTGCGCCAGCTCGGACTGGACTGGGAACTTGCACTGGATAGGATTGTGTTGGCTTGCTCTGGATTGGATTGTGTTGGCTTGCTCTGAATTGGATTGTGTTGGCTTGCACTGAACTGGATTGTGTTAGCCTACACTTAACTGGATTGCGTTGGCTTGCACTGAACTGGATTGTGTTGGCTTGAACTCAACTGGATTGTGTTAGCCTGCACTTAACTGGATTGCGTTGGCTTGCGCTGAACTGGATTGTGTTAGCTTGCACTCAACTGGATTGTGTTGGCTTACACTCAGCTGGATTGTGTTGGCTTGCACTCAACTGGATTGTGTTGGCTTGCACTGAACTTGATTGTGTTAGCCTGCACTTAACTGGATTGTGCTGGCTTGCACTGAACTGGACTGCGTTGGCTTGCACTGAACTGGATTGCGCTGGCTTGCACTCAACTGGATTGTGTTGGCTTGCACTCAACTGGATTGTGTTGGCTTGCACTCAACTGGATTGTGTTGGCTTGCACTCAACTGGATTGTGTTAGCCTCTACTTAACTGGATTGTGCTGGCTTGCACTTAAGTGGATTGTGTTGGCTTGAACTCAACTGGATTGTGTTGGCTTGCACTCAACTGGATTGTGTTGGCTTGCACTCAACTGGATTGTGTTAGCTTGCACTCAACTGGATTGTGTTGGCTTGCACTCAACTGGATTGTGTTAGCTTGCACTCAACTGGATTGTGTTGGCTTGCACTCAACTGGATTGTGTTGGCTTACACTCAACTGGATTGTGTTATCCTGCACTTAACTGGATTGTGCTGGCTTGCACTTAACTGGATTGTGTTGGCTTGCACTCAACTGGATTGTGTTGGCTTGCACTCAACTGGATTGTGTTGGCTTACACTCGACTGGATTGTGTTGGCTTGCACTCAACTGGATTGTGTTGGCTTACCCTGAACTGGATTGTGTTGACTTGCACGGAATTGGATTGAGTGGGTTTACACTGGATTGGATTGTGTTGGCTTGCATTGGATTGGATTGGGTGCGTTTGCATTTTATTGGATTGTGTTAGCTTGCATTTTATTGGATTGTGTTGGGTTGCACTGGATTGGATTGTGTTGGCTTGCACTGGATTGAATTGTGTTGGCTTGCACCGGACTGGATTGGTTAAGCTACTCTGGATTGGATTGGGTTAGGCTGCACTGGATAGGATTGGGTTGGTTTGCACCGGATTGGATTGGTTAGGCTACACTGGATTGGACTGGGTTAGGCTGCACTGGATATGATTGGGTTGGTTTGCACTTGATTGGATTGATTAGGCTACACTGGATTGGACTGGGTTAAGCTGCACTGGATAGGATTGGGTTGGTTTGCACTGGATTGGATTGGGTCAGGCTGCACAGGATTGGATTGGGAAGGTTTGCACTGG
>CM065721.1:13693793-13721293 GCA_033310375.1 Conus canariensis
ACCTTATGTACTGCTGCCGATTCTTTGAGTTCTACCATCTGAGCTAGATGTGCCTAATGAAAAGATAATATTGATCTTTGCGTCTGACAGTAACACTACACATTCCATTATTAGCCTTCAGCTTAACACCATAGTTCCATTACTCGTTTTCTGCTGTGACTACAGTTTCATTACTATCCTTCAACTGTAACACTATAGTTCCATAATTAGCCTTCAGCTGTAACACTACAGTTCTATTGTTAGCCTTCAACTGTAACAATAACAGTTCCATTACTGGCCTTCAACTGTAATACTACAATTCCATAATCAGCCTTCAGCTGTAACACTATAGTTCCATTGTTAGCCTTCAGCTATAACACTACAGTTCCATTACTAGTCTTCAACTGTAAGACTACAATTCCATTACTAGTTTTCAGTTGTAACACTACAGTCCCATCATTAGCCTTAGGCGGTAACACTACAGTTCCATCATTAGCCTTAGACGGTAACACTATAGTTCCATTACTCACTTTCAGTTATATTACTACAGTTCCGTTACTAGCCTTCAGCTGTTACAGTACAATTCCATTTATAGCCTTCATCTGTAACACCACAGTTCCATAACCAGCCTTGAACCATAACACTACAGTTCCAATACTAGCCTTCAACTGTAACACTACAGTTCCAATACTAGCCTTCAACTGTAACACTACAGTTCCATTATTAGCCTCCAACTACAACAGTGAGATATTTCTTGAAGTGTTTAACTGGCATCTTCAAGAGAATAATGCCTGAATGTCAGTTCATTGTCAGTAGGTTAAAACGGCAATAGAAAAAAAAAAAGGGACAATTCTTAAGTTAAACACTTTTTTTAATAGCTACAAAGAAGAAATAAAACAATTTAAAACTTTAGTACATGTAAACAAAAATGCCTGACTGAAAAGTCACTTCTGACTATACTAAAAAGTCTCCTCGACTACAATATATCGCATCCCTTGATACGACTCGTTAAACAGCGTCCTTCGCCATCGCTCGTTGTCAAGCCTACTACTCCCACCGTTTCTTCCTCCACTCAATCGTTTCCGGTAATAACTTCCGGCTCGCTATCGAAGCAACACATCTATCAGGCATGAACAAATTCAAAGGTTTAAAACTATTCTACATTCAGGAAGGGGGGGAGAGGGGGGGGGGGAGAGGGGGGGAGGGAAGGTCTTGGTGAAGAGGACGGAAGCGTTAGCAGCATTACTGTCCCCAAGGAGCGAAGCATTGTGCGGGGTGAAAATGACCAACTTACTGTCCAGTCTACCAATGTCGGTTCCACACGGACCAGTCTCTTGGCTGGTCATTGCCTGTTGGAACTTCGTCCCCTCTGGTGGAGCAGAAACATCAATGGTCAAAATGGCACCACTCGAGCTTCAGAAACCGATAATTACTAGTTTTCCCAGGAAAACACCTCTTCTCCTTCAAGAAAGCATGTTTATGTTTTTATCCCTGGGAATCACAACTGTTTTCCCAAGAGGAATAACCATTTTCTTAAGGATTACAAGTGTCTCCTCTGTTTTCCTAAGGAAAACATTTATTACGGGTGTTCTTCGTGACGTTCACAGCTGTTTTCCTTATTTTCACTGGAAAAATCAGTTATTATCCTTAAGGAAACCAACGATGATAAGAAAAAGGTTGAGATTGGCAGGATCAAAACTATTTTCCCTATTTTGCCACTACATGACTGTTTGCCCTGTTTACTACATTTTCCTTGAGGTAAAACCTGTAATTTTCAGGAAAACAAGGATAACAGCTATTATCCCAAGGTAAATATGGAAAATAATTGAGATCCTCAGACAAAACCGGGGGATAATTTATCATCTTCAGGAAAAATAGAAATAATCCTAAAGAAAAGTCATGATCCCGATGAAAATAGTTGTGATCCTAAAGACAACATGTTTTCCCTCTTTTCTCTATGTTCCTCCTTCAGACATTAGTATGCTCCCACAGGTCACACCTTTCAAGAAGGCAGGTAGATAATAATAGAAGTAATAACCAGACAGCTGAAGACCTCTCCACACTGCCTTACACAGCAGCTGGTGTCAGGTAATCTTTCGAGAGACAAGAAACCTTTCCTTGCCGGCTGACAGCTCTGTAATGGCTGGTTTGGACCCAAGAGTTGTTTTTGGTTTTTTTTTTCCTTTTTTGGTCTGCTCTTCAGCACTTCTGAGCCCAGCACGTGAACAGTGCTAAATTTTCAATTAAAAAAAAAAAAAAAAATGGACAGCAATGGAAGATGAGATTCTTCTTCTTCTTCCTCGTTCGCCATCCCGTTAGATGAGCAGCCCGGTGTCCTCGATGAAGGCTGCCGTCCGTCGCAGCTCCTCCAGGGTGCCATACAGCTTGGCTTCCACTGCTGTCGGTGTTGGCCAGTACTTTCTCCTGGATGCTGCATACGTGGTACAGACTTGAAGGATGTGGTCAGTTGTCATTGGTCCCTCACCACAAGGGCACTCTCCACTCTGTCCAATGCCAAATTTTGTGTGCATGTGGTGGAGCAGGCGATTGTGTCCAGTCCTCAGGCGGAAGATCTTGACCTGTTCCCGTCGTCCCAGCAAATGGTATGTGTCTTCTGGGTTGTATTTGGGATGCAGGAGGCGCCATTTTATTCCTTGTTGTGCCTTGATGATTGTCTTAATTTCATCGTATGACACCAGGTTGTTGGCCTGCTCCTTCTGTGCACCGGAAGATGAGATGAAAGTTCAGTTTCATGACCAGGCACAAGGCACAAATCCTTTTAGGGGTAGTTCTGTATCCCGTCCCCCTGTGGAAAGGCCTAAGATGGATGACATGGCGAAAGCCTTAGGAAGCATGTTTGAAACTGTGCTGGAGAAGAAAGTTTTTTTGTTGTTTGTTTGTTTTTTGCTCTGCGTGTGTATGTTGTGCCTGTGCATATGCATATGTGTGTGTGTGTGTGCGTGTGTGTGTGTGTGCGCGCGCGCGTGTACGCATGTCTGAGCGCATGCATGTGCGCACGCATACGTGATTACGTGCATGTGTGTGTGTGTGTGTGTGTGTGTGTGTAAGGGTGTGTGTGTGTGTACAATGTGAAAATACTGGATACCTGTCTTGAATAAACGCCAGTCATTTTTGCGTCTTGCTTCAACAGGTGTCGCTGTGTGTATATGTTTGGGGAAGGGTATATAAACATGCTTCAGGCTCCAGATACGGTACACCACATTTTGCAGTCAGCAACTGCATCGCTGAGGAAGATGGCCGGATGGCTGTCGAAAGCTACGAGTGAGTAGTGCGTTTTCTTTCGTTTGGAAACTAGGTCTAACTTCAGGTAGCAGTATCACATTTGCTAAGTCTCAAGACCACACTGTGCAGGATTTTGTGTGCAGGATCTTGTGTGCAGGATTTTGTGTGCAGGATCTTGTGTGGTATGGTGTTGTATTCCACTGTGGCCTGTTTTTCATGTTCTGTAGTGCATTGTTATGTACTGTTTTCTACTGTTGTTGTGTATTACTATACCGTATCATAGTGTGTTCTGTTGTATCGTCTTCTATTGTAAATGTACTTTTTTTTTTTTCAATTATGGTGTATTGTTATTGTGTTGTGTTGCCTGGCCTGGCATTGTATTATACTGTTATTCAATTGCACTGTTGTGTTCTATTGTTTTGCCTTATGTTGTTGGATGGCATTACATTTTAATGTGCCATATTGTTATCATATTGTGTTGCATTGTATGGCATTGTACTGATATTATGTCGTATTGTACTATATTGTCATCTATTTCGCTTTATTGTATTGTCTTCCAATGTCATTGCACTATATTGTGTTTGGTGTACGTGTTTTGTGTGTGTGTGTGTGTGTGTGTGTGTGTGTGTGTGTGTTCTATTGTTATTGTACTGTATTATATTGCATTGTGTTGTACTGATATTGTATTCCATAGTACTGTCTTGTACTCCATTGTGTTCTGTTATATTGCCTTCCAGTGTCATTGTACTGTATTGAATTTTTCTGTGCTCTGTTGTTAGTGCATTGTATTGCATTGCATTGCATTGCATTGCATTGCATTGCATTGCATTGTATTGTATTGACTTGTACTGTTATTCTACTGTACTATATCATCTTGTTTTGAACTGTACAGCACAACTTTATCATCACAACAGACATTATCATTGTATATAAGTCAGGCTGTGTCTCTCTCTGGTAAGGCAAGGTAATGTTGCTTGTAGCCCAGCCGACCGCAAAGGGCCAATATTGGCAGGGCTGTCACTGCACTGAAGTCAACTCACAAGTCAATTTAAAAAAAAAAAAAAAAAAACCCACCTCATTCACACAATCCTTTGAAATACACCTTTTAAAAATTCTAAAAACACACCAGAAATTTTGTTAAAATTTTTTCTTCTGTAAAATCTTAGGTCTCTCCCTAGGAAGTGTTCAAGTCCACATAACATGACTGGAACTAACAGAAATCATTTTTCATATAAAATCTCATATTATCTTTTGCACTGACATCAGACGAATTAGCCTGACTTTGTTACAAATGCTGACAATATCATCAACTAATTTATTGATGTAATTTTAACATTGTTAAAGGGAGGGAACTCTTACACATTTGTTTGCCTGCTGTGAACCCACTGAGCATGGAGAGTTTGTGACATAGACCTAACAGTACAATTCTACTGTGTTAGGCAGATAAGATAAGATAAGATAATGTTGCTTATAGCCCTGCCGACCGCAAAGGGCCACATCAGGGCTGTCACAACGTTAAAATCAACTCACAAGTCAGTCATTCACACAATTCTTTAAAATACATCGAAAAACCATCCGAAAGTTTGTTAAAAATCTTTCCACTGTAAAATCTCAGATCCGATGAAAAATGTTAATCTCTTTCAAGAACTCAAAGATGGCATCAGGTGGGACATCTCTGAACAAGGTTTTCATGGAATCTGCCGTAAAATGTTTGTGTCTCACATCGTGCAAGTCCCAACACTCTAAAAGAATATGTTTCATTTTGAGTGGTACATGACATGGAATGCACCACGGAGCTTCTTCACTCTTTAAAAGGTACGAATGGGTAAAATACGAATGGCCGGTGTGCAGCCGGCACAGAACTGTTTCTTCTTTACGACCACCAGACGTAGATGAGAGGAACTCCTTAAGGTTTGGACGGATCTGAAAAAGTTTGTTATCCGTCTGTGTATTCCAGTCCTCTTGCCAGAGGTCTCTAACATAATTGTGAATTTTGGGTTTCAGATCTGAACAGGGGATATATATGTTGGACAATTTCTCTCTTGTGGCATTCTTGGCTAAACGATCAACCATTTCGTACCCTCCGATGCCAACATGACCAGGAATCCAAGCCAACATAATGTTGTAACCATCCGCTTTCAACTTGGTCAAAAGTTCAAAAAAGTGTAAAAGTTCTGGGTGCTGAAGGTTGCGGCCAGCTATGGCCTCCAAAGCTGACAGTGAATCTGACAGAACCAGAAAGTCCCTCTTCTTAGATTGTGAAATTATCTTCAATGCCAGAACCAGAGTAGTAAGTTCAGCAGAATAGACAGAAGCATCTGGAGGTATATGTTCTAACAGTATCTGAGAAGGAGCCCCAGGGCAATAGGCTGCACAGGCCACTCCATCCTCAGACTTGGAACCGTCAGTGAAAATTTTCTGATAAGATGGAAATTTTGAACACAGGTCAGCATACAATGCCTTGTATGCCAGAGAGCTGGTAGACTCTTTGCAAAAAGCTGTAAGATCAAAACGAATCTCTGGTGTGAAAAAGGTCCATGGAGGCTGATCTGGAAACTTGGAAAAATCGGACACAACTCCTAGGTCTAGACCTGCATTCCGCACGTGAGGCTGCATACGTAGACCAAACGGCAGAATACAGTTAGGGTTGTTTTCAAATTTACTTTGGAACGGAGGGTCAAAAACACAGTCATAGGCAGGGTTTTCTGGTTCCGAGAACAGTCTGATATAATAATTCAAAGACAGTTTCAGCCTGCGGTTGGACAGTGAGGGTTCACCTGCCTCTGCGTACAGGCTGTACACAGGGGTGGTGCGGAATGCTCCAAGACAGAGACGAAGCCCTTGATGGTGGATAGGGTCCAAGAGTTTTAGGTAAGACAGTCTTGCAGAGCCGTACACAGCACTACCATAGTCCAGTTTGGAACGGACCAAGGCTCTGTAGAGTGTTAGGCAGATGATTCTTTCTATTGGTGATGCTTGCACTCACTAACATTTGCAACTTCAAACTAAAAAAATTTCACAAATACTCAGGTGGAGGCATACAAATGTTTACTGTCTTAGATGACATTCATTCATACCAACAACACCAAAAATGCTGATTAATTAAATGTTAAATTCACAGATTTCCGAACAGACCATTTCCATTGGAAATAGATCAGTATGGCAGCTTTGCAATGTAGCCACAACCCTACTCACAAAAACAACTTAATCAACTGAAGATTCCTTATAAGACTTTAAAAGAGCTAGTTCATTTTTAACTTGCAAAATACTGTACAGTCGGTCATAAAACCAAAACATATCTTAATTATACTAATGGATCAAAACAGCTTTTCTACAATGAACAATTTCATGCACATTTCATTGAAACAAATCATTCAGTAGTACACTTATTTGTAACAATATATCAAATACCTATTTGTTAAAAACATTGCACAATAATAATTACACAAAACCACTATCTTCCATCTTCCACAATTCATCTTTAACATAAAATATATAAGATATATATATATATTGTGTAACCGAAACAATATCTTCCAAATTTTCAGCAGCCCCAACTTTTGTCAAGAACTATTCAATGAAAAGTTATTACATTCGTGCTTTTTATAAAGAAACTTAAAACGAAAACAGAAAGAAAGAAAATATAAACTCATTCCCTAAAAGGGATTTCAGACTGATTTTCATCTTTTTTAAATATCAAAACAGAAATAATCCCCTTCTTTCATCTTAATAACATTACCCAAATGAATCAACCAACAATTTTCATCTCCGACGGTTTTTTTCCTTTTAACAGCAGACTGGTTTCCATCTTAGAAGGCATCATTATTCGCTCACTACAATTAGACTGAACTGACTTGCATCAAATTGTAGTGGACAGGTTGCAAAGGGAGATGACTGCAGGTGGAAATCAATGCCTGCCTACCTTGCGCTGAAGAGATCTATGCTAAGTGAAAAATTCCTTCATTTTCATTGTCCTATTTGTTTGTGTCTTGCCTGAAGAAGACCTATGAGGTTGAAACGCATCATGTTTTGTCTTGTGACTCGTTTGTCCACATTTCTCTTGGTGGTTCACTAACATTTATTTAAGACTTGAACTGAATCAGAATGGGTTGGATTAAACTCCATTGAATCGGACTTGGTTGGACTGGACTGGACTGAACAGACAGACTTCGACTTCTTCTATGTTATCATGGGGATTCTTCACCACCTGACTGTTCACTGAGGCATCGCTGTCTACAGTCATTGGGTGAAATGGAAGGCAGGCTCTCTACTGTACAGCACCATCCTGTACTGCAGTATTTCATAGTATGTACCATGGTATTGTATAGTGCTATATTCTACTGTTTTACCTCATTTCATATCAAATTACCTTCTACTGTGCTGTGTCATATCATTCTGTATTGTACTACACTGTTTTTGTGTTTATTTTGCACTTTGCTATATACATTACTGTGTACTCTACTCTACTGAATTGTGGCACATTCAACTGTACAATCTTACATATTGTAGTGGATTGTCGTGTAATGTGTCAGATCATTTGACACTGCATTCTGTTGCATTGTAATGCACATTGCTGTACTGTTCCCTACTGAAATGTATAATACTGCACATTGTCCTGTAGCGCACTGTACTGTGTCACATTGTACCGTATCACTTCAAACTGATCTGTCCTGTATCATACTGTGCTAAATGTTACTGCATTTTGTTCTGATGTACAATTCTGAACTGTATTACTGCATATTGTGCTGCACTGCATTTCATCATACTGTACTGTCATGTATCATGTTATTGTGTACTGTATGTTGTATTCATCTTACTGTATGTTATTCTTGTCACAACATGCTTTCTATTATATTTCAGCAGATTGGCAACAAATAGCCATTCTCTCCCCATCCCCTCCACATCTATTAACCAAACAAAATCAGTTTTCTATAAAACGGACCAGAGACAAACTTCTGGCTGTAATGCATTAAAGCATATTCTGTGTAGGGAATTACAGCTCATCGTCTCAACTGAAAACCTTGAATCCAGACCTACCCCACCAGTGGAGTGGAGGAGGAGGGAGTCAGGACTCAAACCACAGACCATCAAGCTTCCCTGACCCCTGAAAGTGAGTCTTATCCACCAGACTGCCATGCAAAAATCTTAGCTGACTGCCAGGGTCCAGTCCCAGAACAGCCCTTGCAGTCAGCTGGGCGATAAACAAAAGCTGACTGGGGCCAGCAAAAGTTGACAAAGATGCGTGACCTAAACTGTTCAACGGAAATCACCGCAGGATGACAAATCAGACAAAAGCAGTGAGCCACATAACACTACACTAATCAGAGCATCAGCACCACAATTCCCAAGCAGCTATCAACCCTGGGATGTCACGAGGCAACTCACCCAAGCAGACACGGCACTGCTGCCGAGTCTGTTCAGTGGTTTTTCAGTGGTGACTGATCTGATCCAACTCGCACATGACTCCACCTATCAATTCCCCTACTGACAACCATACTCACTTCTGGATCAAGCGCGCGAGTCAACACTACCCTTCTAAGGCTGCTACACATCCATCCAATAAACTTCTCCATGAACTTGCCAATACTTTTGATTTCAACACACAATCCCACGGACAAGACGATGGACAGGAAATCCAAACTGAGGTCACCGCTACGGCAGGACACAACGGGACACACAATTAGGTTACAGTCTAGGTGCAAGGTTGGAAATTTCTTCTGGGGGGAAGTTTCTTTGTTCTATGAGCCCCTTCTGTGTGTATGTACTAGATGAATGGGTACCGTAAGCAGTGATGGCTTGGACCTAGGTACCCTTGTTTCTGCACAGAAGAGACGGTTGAGGTGCTTCTTTAAGACTGACAGTTTTACTTCCACTTGTCTCACTTAAGGTTTTCTTTCATGCCAACCAGGTATAGCAACCTACATGTTGGTTCATTTCAAATTTAGAGCCTATTTGATGTACTGAATAAGTCTAAGAAGGTGTGTGTGTGTGTGTGTGTGTGTGTGTGTGTGTGTGTGTGTGTGTGTGTGTGTGTGTGTGTGTGTGTTTGTGAGTGCGTGTGCGTGCACGCGTGTGTGTATGCGTGTGTCTGCGTGTGAATTCGTTTTGAATGTGCACACTTTTAGGCATACCAACATGTGCGATTATTTTGTATTGCAATGCACTCTACTTGTAAATCTAAAACTTAAGCAGGGCCCTCGGTGTTAGGTGGCCTTGTGGTAGCCTAACATTGACTGGTTTCCCTGTTGATGCTACTGATAGAACCTGGGACGCAGTCAGGAACGACTGGCATGGTAGAAAACCCACTGAAAGACAGCAAAGAAAACACGATGTTAAAGAAAATATGCAAATAAAATGTTATTTGTTTCCAGCATCAGTTATATGGTGGCTAGCATTACTAACTTCTAGCTAACCAGCGAGATTGAAATGAGCTGTTTCTAACATTACTGTCAATATCTGATCTACATCCAGATTATCTGCCACTCTTATTACCATTAAAACTGGATTATGTTTCAGTGAAGCTGTCACTCATATAACTGTTAAAACTGGATTAAGATCCAGATAACCTTTCACCCATATTACAGTTAAAACTGGATTTAGATCCAGTTACACTGTCGCTCATGTTACTGTTAATATCAGACCCAGATCCAGACAAGCTATCACTTATGTAAGTGTTAATATTAGACCCAGATTCAAATCAGCTGACAGTCATATACTATCAATACTAGATTCAGATCTAGGTCAACTGCCACTCATGTCACTGTTGATACTAAATCCAGATCCGGATTAGTTGTTGCTCATCTTACTGACAAGTAACATTTTTCTCAATAGTCCATTCTATTTAAACCTTGATAAGGCATGACTGATAATACTCATACTATTTTCATTATTTCATCTAGCTCCATATCACCTGTCACTGGTATTACTGTTAATGTGTGATTCAGATTCAGACATGCTATCATTCGTATTACTGTTAATATTTGTTGCAGATTCAGACATGCTATCATTCATATTACTGTTAATGATTGATTCAGATATACTGTCACTTGTATTACTGTTAATGTTAAATTCAAATTCAGACATGCTGACACTCATATTTCTGTTAATGTTTGATTCAGATTCAGACATACTGTCACTGGTATTACTGTTAATGTTAGATTCAAATTCATACATGCTGACACTCATATTTCTGTTAATGTTAGATTCAAATTCAGACATGCTGTCACTCATATTACTGTTAATGTTTGATTCAGATTCAGACAAGCTGCCGGTATTACTGTTAATGTTTGATTCAAATTTAGACATGCTGACACTCATATTCCTGTTAATGTTTGACTCAGATTCAGACAAGCTGACATTCATATTTCTGTTAATGTTTGGTTCAGATTCAGACAAGCTGTTACTCGTATTACTGTTAAATTTCTGACATAGGATCATTCATGTTCAAGTAAGCCATACTGGCAAAACTGTATGTGGAGCCTGTAAACTCAAATTTGCCTTTAAAAAAAAAATAGGGTATGGTTGATGCTTACTTGATGTAAATCCTGATTATAGCTAAATGAATCAATAAATAAATAATCCAGGGCTGAGATTTCATGTTTTGCAACTCACCAAAGGTGCCAAAACATCATATGGGGCAAATTCAGTTTACAGTTCAAGTCACCCAGGATGTAACCAGTAAAACTTCCCTGAGTGGCAGAGATTTTTGTACAATGTACACAGACTATGACACGCACTACACAGCACAGACACACATCCACCATGTGAATCTGAATGCAGGAGCAGCCTTCAGCTTCATGGGCCATCTTTCATCCCCAAACACCACGCCAGCGTGATAAGTCACGCCAGACTTGCTTCAGTTTCGCTTTATGTACACTGATTTTCACAATCTGATATATATAAATGGCATTTTCTGAGCAATGCATCAGGCTACTGTAGGTAAAATTTGTTGGGCATACCTGTCAACTTTACGGAGATAAAATTCGGTAATTGGGAATAAAGGGGCTGAGTGCAGTGAAGAGGAAGCAGTTCAGCATAAGCATTTATAACCCCATTACGTTTCAGTTGGCAAGTGTGGGTTTAAGAAGAAAATGCATTTTCCACACACACATGTGCCAACAACGGGCTGGGCCCGGTAGTCCGACGTTTCGATAGTCCGACACATCGGTAGTCCGACACCCCACGTTCAGATGTTTCGATAATCCGACACTGTAAGAAAAAGTAGCAATAGTCCGACATCCCACGATTCCGACAATTCCAACTCGTTTCGATAAAATCGTGATGTGTCGAACTATTGGCACAAAATAAAACATTACAAAACAAGTTTCGTTGGTCCAACAAAATTGTCGGATTGTCGAAACGGCGGAATCATGATTTGTCGTACTATCGAAACGTCGGAATCGTGAAATGTCGGACTATCGGACCCAAACCCATCCACATAACATCATTTCGGCTTTATTCTGCAATACTTTTGAAATTCTTGATTTTTTTTTCTCTAAAAGCAGATTTTTGGGAATGATTTCTATATTAGGGACATTCCAGAAAAAAAATTCAGGAGAGTTGGCGTCTATGATTAGGAGCCGCCATTAGCTCCTTGGTCTAGCTAGATCAATCTCAGCACAGTAAACTCACAACACAGGCACCCGATGTTTTAAAAATGGATCATTGATCATTGTACACTACAATCACAATCACTGGACAAAGTTTGATTTTCCAGATGAATGTTCATTTTCTGTGCCAGTTTGTTTCATTCTAACAAGCAATGGAATGAAACAAGGTACACAAAATATGGTCTCACACACACACACACACACACACACACACACACACACACACACTGTGTGTGTGTGTGTGTGTGTGTGTGTGTGTGTGTGTGTGTGTGTGTGTGTGTACATACATATAGATAGATAGATATACAGATAGATCGATAGATAGATATAAACACTACACACACAGCTACACACAGAAGGAGGAAAAAATATCATTAAAGAAAGAGTAATGCTATGGCCTTGGGCTGACCTCTTGGACTGCATTACGGACCTAAAACAACTTCTGCCTGGTAACTTCTGCCTGGTAACTTCAACAGAGGAGGGTGAAGCAGATCATTCTGAGCACACACTATGCCAACACCATCCAAAAGACAGAAGCCATCAATCAATGAACAGTGATGTCCACCGCCACACTGACCAACAAGAATGATAACCCATAAAGACAGGCAGATAACACAGATAGCTTGACGTTACACCCATTCTTTAGGAACGGCTAAAGCCTTAAAGAAAGATGACCCGTGTCTCGCCTGAAGAAGACCTAAGAGGTCGAAACTCATCGTGTTTTGTCTTGTGACTCGTTTGTCCATGTTTCTCTTGGCGGTTCGCTAACATTTATTTAAGATTTGTTTCAAAGATAATCATTAAATTTTGCTGCAAAAGATCAAATGTAACTCACGGATATACTCATAACATTTTGCTGCAAAAGATCAAATGTAACTCACGGATACACTCATTAAATTTTCCAGCAGATCCAAATCAATCAATTGCAACTCCAGTTTCTTTCATCTGTTTCATTTTGATACTTCTCTGACCCTCAGCATCATTAAGATGTACCTCGTAACTCGTTCCCTCCCCTTTTCCCTCTCTTGATACTTTACATTCAAAGCCAGCAGTTGTCATTAACCTTTAGCTTGCCCATGTGCCCGTAAAACTTACATGCACACAGTTCAGGTCACTGTGTTGTGCCAATCTTTAGTGGACATGCTGAACAAATGCTCTCTCGCTCTCTCTCTCTCTCTCTCTCTCTCTCTCTCTCTGTGTGTGTGTGTGTGTGTGTGTGTGTGTGTGTGTGTCTCTCTCTCTCTCTTTACACAATGGGTAACTTATTTTGCTTGTCACTTCTGATAGCGAAGTTGTTACGAAACAATTTGCCATCTATCTGTATAAGGCATTCCAAATCCACTCAATTAGCTGTAACTGATTGATATCATTCTCCTTTTCTTTGTGTGAATGTACAATTTCACGTAATCATGACTAATATTGTTCTTCTTTTGCTTGTATTGGATGTACGATTTCTTGCATTGTATGTATATACCACCCCCTTCATGAGGGGCTATGGCCTTTTTGAATAAATTATCCGTATCTCTCTCTCTCTCTCTCTCTCTCTTCTCTCTCTCTCTCTCTCTCTCTCTCTCTCTCTCTCTCGTCCTGAATGCAGGTATACACAGCTCATTCATACCAAGTCACTTTCCTTTGAAGCCATCCTGCCTGTGAATCTGAGAGGCTACAATGTTTGTCATTATGCGCATGAGACAGCAGATTTGACAGCATGATTCCCGACTCAAGTTTGGCCTCCAAATCCGAAATCAGCTGTTATGTAACATCAGATGCCTGCTCAATGCCTTTTCACGTTCTATCAAACTGCATGAAAATTTACAAGAACTGCACAATCATGACAGTTGTTGTTGTGTTGTTGTTGTTGTTGTTGTTGTTGTCGTACCCTGGCTAAACGACTCCAGGGATCATCCGAACAGTCAAAGTACTTGAACACTACGGTACAAATGCATCAGCTGGGGATGAGAACATTACGTGTGTGACCATTTTTGATTACCCCGCCACATGGGCAGCCACACTCTGACTTCGGGGGATTTTAGAGACTGATAATGTTATGCTAGGAGCTTGTCACAACTGAAGACAATCCCCGCATAACTATGCAGAGCGTAACAACATTTTGATGTAGCACAGTGAGGACAAAGATTCTGGCACAGCTGGTGAACTATGTCATCTTAATGGTGGTATATTTTAATATCATCTCAAGAATGAATGCTTTTCAATATCGTTTTAAGTTTAATCATCACCGCAAAACAAATTTACTTTTATTTATATGAGGACAATGAATTGAACTGAATTGACACTGAACTGAAAAAAACGTGGATGCAAACGACCTAAACTGGCAGATCTGCTTGATTCAGATGACAAGCAAGAACATCATTTGCATGATAAGTTGCTAACAACTCAGCTTTTGTTTATTTTAGACATGTTCTATTACGGGTCTAATTAAAATGGACTGAAAACTATGAGCAAAAGAAAATAATTCATGTGAATTTCTAGATCTGGTTAAACATTTGTTTGGTTAGAACACAGACAGGAAATTCTGTCAGCAGGCTAAGCATCAACAATGATACTGAACTAAGACTTCTAACACTACACTAGAACCAACAGGCGAAGCATTAACAATGATACTGAACTAAGACTTCTAACACTACACTAGAACCAACAGGCTAAGCATCAACAATGATACTGAACTAAGACTTCTAACACTACACTAGAACCAACAGGCGAAGCATTAACAATGATACTGAACTAAGACTTCTAACACTACACTAGAACCAACAGGCGAAGCATTAACAATGATACTGAACTAAGACTTCTACCACTCCACCAGAACCAACAAAGAGAATGAACAATGGAAGGAATGAAGAGAAACAGTGGAGAATGATGTGAAATATCACACAGCAGCTGAATCAACACTAAGAATTTGTTTTTGTTTTGTTTTTTAATTTTCAGACATGAATCATTTTTCAGGTGGATAGGAATTCTGCGCCCTAACAGGTGGTGTTAAAAACACAGCTACTCATGCAGGCTACTCATGATGGCTACCCATGCAAACTAAACACATACATGTACTAACCAACTTTTACATCACAAAGTTATAAAAAAAAAAAAAACATACTGTATGCAGCAAAACCTGATACACCTAAAACATAATACTATATTGAATGTTCCATCTTTTTCTTCTTTTTTTTTTTTTTTTTTTTTTTTGTTAATTATGCAGTTTCTATATCACATAATTTGAAACAAGAAACCCTCACTGATTTATTAAGAAATACCACACCAACTATTAATGTTGTTGTTGTTTTTTTTTTCTCTTCTTTTTAATAATGTAGTCCTGTTATCTGTAACAACACAAAGAAAAAGAGATGAGACGCTTGTCTGACTCATGTGCAAAAAAACTTTTGACATGAGGCTGAAGCGCAAAGGACAGGTGGGGCAAAGAGAGAAGACAGGCAGGCAGCGCTCTCTCTCTCTTTCTCTCTGCATCTCCCTCTCTCTCTCTCTCTCTGTCTCCCTCTCTCTCTCTCTCTCTCTGTCTCCCTCTCTCTGTCTCTCTCTCTGTCTCTCTCTCTCTCTTCTGTCTCGCTCTCTCTCTCTCTCTGTCTCTCTCTCTCTGCTCTCTCTCTCTCTCACCACACACCACACACACACACACACACACACACACACCACACACGCACAAACACACACAAACACACACACATGCATACACACACATACACACACACACACACACACACACACACACACGCACAAACACACACACACACGCACAAACACACACACACACACACACGCGTGCGCACACACACACACACGCGTGCGCACACACACACACACACACACACACACACACACACACACACACACACACACACACACAGGATTCAGAAGAAAACTGAACAGCCAGCTGAGGAGCCACCATGACACAGTCCATCTCAAAGGTGATGGGCACAATTAACCCTCCACCTGCCATCCCACCGCCTCATCCTAATCCCACCTTGGCAACTGCCATCAAAAGACCATCGGTTATAGTAATGCTGAAGAGCTGTGGCCAGTATAATGAACACGTCCGCTCTCCACTTCCTCTCCTGTTACGCAGCAGACACCTTCCAATCCTTCATTCCAGCACTCCCCTAAATCTCTGGCGAAAAGTCGAAGCCGATCATTTTTTATACCAGAGCAAAAACAGAATTACTAGCGAAAAGTTCAAGCCGACCATTTTTTATACCAGAGCAAAAACAGAATTACTGGGCTTCCAAACAAAGGAACAAACAAATTACAAACCAGGGAGGGCCAGAATAGCTCAGTTGGTAGAGCACCGGACTTGTGATCCTGGGGTTGCGGGTTTGAATTTTGGTACAGGGGGATTTTTTCCTTGGAGTTAACATTGGTTCTGATTCCGCTCCTCATACAGTCCTTCAAATGAGACTATAAACCAAGGTTCCGTGTGTGAACGCATGTATAACATCTTGCACACACGTAAAATCCCATCACCAACTTTCGGAAGAGAAGGCCAGTTTGGCCGTTGGTATGGATGACACGTTACACATATCATGCACCTTCCCCGAAGATGGAGCATGGCTGCCTTACTGGCGGGATAAAAAACGGTCATACACACAAAACTCCACTGCCTGTCTATGCAGGCAGTGTCCGCAGGAGTATCAGCCTGCATACACAGAAAGAAAGAAAAAAAAAAAAAAAAAAAATTACAAACCCAAACACAACTCGTTTTGACCTGTTGGGTCTTCTTCAGCCAGGACAAATAACATTCAGAGCAATGAACACCCAAGGACAAACGGTAGTCACTTATCTCTTCGATCTGGGTACAAAAGTTGGTCTTGGGTGAACAATTTAAAACTACAGAATGGAATTGAAGTTGAAAGGGAGAAGCTACAGATCATCATCATCATCATCATCATCATGATGACTAAAATTACGGAATGGAACTGAGATTAAAGGTGAAGACACTGATTATATTTATTATGATAATTGGTTTTTGTCTTTTCTTTTCAAACAGGTCACCCAAGGTCTTCTAAATGTGCATCATCAAAGCCTTTGACATCATATATTGGTAATATTTCAAATGCTTACACAACCCTCTATTTCACTTAATGCACACATTTCACATTTTCCCCCTGATACGCACCTGTTTCCTACAATTTTGGCAACAATGTAAACTGTGCAATGCCTTCCTGTGATGTTTTAAAGGATCTGTTACTGTGGAGTAAGAAAGACTGCAGCTTCACCAGCTACGTTCATTATCAATGTTAAAACTCATAGTTTTCTTAAGTTATGTTTGGAAAGATCTATCTACTTCTCATTCATCTTAGTTCTATGTTTGGTACTACATTTATTTATTTCTACTTTTCTGGCAGGTAGAATAAAATTGATGTATTTTAATATTTGTCACTCAGAATGTGTGTATAATATTGTCTGATATGTCTTTTGCCAAAGCATAAAGCAGTAATTGCAAGCGATTACAATTTTAAAGAAAAATGTAATGTTGTAATACTTAAACCATTGCTAAAAATAGGAACTGCAGCTTTTTGTCTATTACTTATTGGTGACACCTTCATGCTGGGGATGGCTGGAAGAGCCTTATTTCTATCATTTTTTTCTGAGTCCCTCTAGTATCTTTGGGTGCATCTTTTACGTTCTTATTCTGCAAAGTTTGATGACAATAGTGCTTGTAATTGCAGAGAAAATGCCAATATCAAGGTTTTTCACACACACACACGCACGCATGCATGCATGCACGCGCGCGTGCAGACACACACACACACACACACACACACACACACACACACACACACAACACACACACACACACACAAAATCCACATGCATAGTGACAACGTAGAAAGGGTGGTAACACAAACTCGCTTCGTTTGCACATCGTATGCGAGTCAAAAAGCATGTGACATTTAAACTAGTATATTAGAAAACTGCAGTATTCTCAAATACTGTACAGTAAAAACATGACACAAAACAAACTTGCACTGGTCCATCCAGACAGAGATACTGTATACCCTTTTGTCTGCCCATTCAGTTACATTCTGAAGATGATCAAAGTCTATCAATTTTCTGTCCTTTGCATCGTTAATGCTTTCCGATTTGTCTCTCACACGTTCATCTGATATTGCCCGTGTATGTTTGCCTGAAAAAAAAAAAAGAAGGAAATGTTAGTATGACGGGACAGTGGTGTGGAAAAGTAAAGCCATTGTTTGTTTCTCAAGTCTTGTGGTGCAATTGTTCATCAGAAAATCTATTGAGGTCATGCATCTAAATAACAATCAAAAGTGTTTTTCCTGTCAGGTTCAACTTAAAGGTCAACAACCTATCTTATGTCTGCTCCATACATGGAACAAGCCATTCTTTCACAGTTCATGGGAGTCAAAACAATTCACAGAAAAGGGATAAAAATACTTGTTTGATTTTTTTTTTCAATTTTTTTTTTTTCAAAGTGTAACTGAACAACAACCCGCATAAATAGTTGTTAGTGAACGCAAAGCATTGTAAGTTACATGTCATCTGGCGGTGCCCAAAGTAAGCCCAGTGAAATGTTAGTATGATTACAGTACTGGATACAAGCGGTCTAGGAAACTTTCAGAAGACCAAAGGCAACAAGACTACTCAATACCAATGAAACAACCAAATTTCCAAGCCAGGAGTACTGAAGAAAAACCAAGTCAAAGAATGCATTAAGTCTAAATCTAGCTCTTTATGGTGTGGAAGCTTTGTCTGTCTGCCTAGCACACCCACGAAAAAATGCCCAGAGTTCTTTAGTAAAGATTTATTTAGTGTTTGGCTCAAGATTTGGTTTGTATCTATGGTCAGCTGTAATGAAACTACATGATTTTAAGTTGGAAATAAAATGAGGCTGGGAACAGTAAACAATAAACAATGAACAGGTGGGGTAACTCTTGCTCCCATAAGAAAACCTAACACAGAGTAACTTTTATTCAAGACTGGCACAGCCTTTTAAACTTGAATAAAGTCAGACAAATACAACGACGAACAATCTAATAGTGGGGGAAAAAACAGCACAGGCCAACAACCCCTCCATGAGCAGCTGGTGAAGAGTTTTCATATTTATAATATATTTTCTTAATTCTATGTTCCCATTTTCGTCATCTTCACCCCCCCCCCCCCCCCCCCCCACCCCCCACCCTTAAGTTCAAATCTTTGCCAAGTCATTACTGTGATGACGGAGGGGTTGTTGGCCTGTGCTTGTTTTTCCCCCACTATTAGATTGTTCGTCGTTGTATTTGTCTGACTTTATTCAAGTTTAAAAGGCTGTGCCAGTCTTGAATAAAAGTTACTCTGTGTTAGGTTTTCTTATGGGAGCAAGGTAATATGGGAGCAAGAGTTACCCTACTTGTTTATTGTTTACATGATTTTAGTCGGCAGCATGGTCTGAACAGAGAAAGAATAATACAGTAATTTTCCTCGAATTTGCCCAAGGTCTTGTTCCCTTCATGACAGGCATTCTGGAGTATGAGAGAACAGCAATCTACAGAGAGGGAGTAAGCAACCCACAGGCCACATGTGATATGACAGAGGGAGTAATGACATACCCAGACTGCAACCAGTTGGTTATATCAACTCCCAGCCGAGTTTGGCGGCCAGATCAGCCCTGAAACCACGTTAAACCCGCACCTCCATGTGTCATGTCCAGTCATGTTGGTTATAACTCAGCAGACCATAAAGACCACACCAGCGTTGTAAGTTTATTCATCCCCTCACTCCCCCCCCGTCTATACATTTTCCACGCCAAAACTTGCATTCTCTACACCTATGACCTGGAAAATTTCCAGGTGATGGCACAATGTAAACAAGCCAGTTTCCCTGGTACAACTGAAGAGAAGTAACTCCCAAACTAGCAAGTAGTAAGTACACTCCTTCTGTGTACAGAATGTTTGTTTTGACCCAGAAAATTTTGGGGCTACAGCAGTGAAAGGGTTAAAAATCGAACTCTGTCTTAGACTATGGATCAAAATCCAGGTGTATTTATGTACTGTTATCCAATGTCACTTACAGTCAAGCCAACTGCGGAGACCCTATCAACTGACAATAAATAAACATCTGAGCCAGACACAAATTAAGAAGGGCAAGCATTCAAATGGTTGAACTGCAGCGCTGGCAGTCGTTGAGATCAGACTTCTCATTGGAGTGGATTTTCATGCAGAGCTGACAAAGCCTCAAAAACACCTGGTGTCACAGTCTGACATTTTAAGTGTAGCATTCCAAATTTAACCATGGCTAGTAATCAGATCGGTAGGACTTGACCTACTAAGAATGAAAATGGCTGACAATGAAACCAATCGACAAGGCAGCATGATCATGATCGTCTACAGCAGATTTTCTTCTGCTTTCCGTCTTCTCCCTACTGAACTTGACCTTTTTTTTTTATGAAATAAGTCTACAGTCTGAAGATCTATGTTATCTTGTTTCTGTTTCAGCTGCTGTTAAGTTTGTGACATGTGTTTCTTTAATTAAAAAAATTGGGGGTGGGGTGGGGGAAGGGGTTGAATAGCATTTTGTCACAAAGTGTAGTAGCGTAGCCTTGTCAAGGAAATCGTAACATGCTCCGCCCAAAGCATAGCACTTGGCCACTCTCTTTATGGTGTGGAAGCTCTGTCTGTCTACCTAGCACTAAACAGTTACCTGAGAAGGAGAAGGATCAGTTCCACCTTCCATAATGCCGTTCCCCAGACACAGTCCACTGCCCCTGTGCCCATGAGGCCATGGGACGCAAACCTTTCTTTTTCTTTCAATGTACAAATCAAAATCTGAAGTTGAAATCCTAGACAAGGCCTTTCCTGAAAGTAACAGACCAGTCTGAAGCCATGGTGTTACGATCCACCTGTCAGTCACAGTGTAACAAAACAAAAGACCAATGGAAAAAAACAACCACCTTTAACCCAAAGGGAGGTAAGACAGAGATAAGATAAGATAATGTTGCTTATAGCCCAGCCGACCGCAAGGGGCCACATCAGGGCTGGGTAAGACAGAGAAAAATCATGTCAGTGCACAAGCATGTAAAGAGACACAAGCAAGCAAGCTGCAATATGCTTCCTATCCACACACGATGTCAGCAGGTTGTGGTCCTTAACCTGCTGAACAGCCTTTGTGTCATAGAGCAATCTCGGTTTGTTTTCAAGAAAGCTGAAACTTCTGTGAATTCTGGAAGTCTTGCTTGCCTTGCCTTGCCTTGCCTTACCCTGCCTTGCCCTGCCCTGCCTTGCCTTGCCTTGCCTTGCCTTGCCTTGGTCCCTTGACGCTTGATGGTGGGCAGAGTCGTGGGGGCGCTTCAGGAGCGACTTCTGCACCAGCTTGCTCCATTCCTGTCGGTTATGTGCAAGGGCTTGTGTCTCTGTCAGTCCACTCCTCTACGCTGTCTGCACATTTCTTCTTTTGCCAGCCTCTGTGTTTCTTTCCCTCGATAATGCTTTGGAAGATCATTTTAGCTTTGATGTGGCCATACCATTTTAGCTTGCGCCTTCCGACAGTTGTTAGGAGGTCTTCCGATTCTCCTGTATGTTCTTTGACTGACTTTCGCACACGATCGTTTCTGACACATAGGAGATGCCTAGGATCTTACGAATGCATTTCATCTTTCTAGTCTGGGTCTTCCTTACTGTTCTGCTGTGAAGATCCATGACTCGCAGGTGTAAAGGAAAATCGTGAGGACAAGGGCGCACACAAGCCTGCTCTTGTGCTTTCTGGCTTTCTGGGAGTAATCATACTTAAAGAACAAAACACAAAAAAAGCCTAGAACAAAAAACAAAAAAAGCCAACATCTTGGTAGCGCCATACACTTGCTGACATATACTAAGAACCGCTTTGAAATACCCTCCTTCAGCACTTCTTTCCTGATCACATCATTTGTCATGTGAAGTTCAGACCTCCATGCAAGACTGAATCTCAAACACAACCGCTGCCACGGTAAGCTCTGCCTTATGATCAAAAACATGCCAGCATGCTATAGTTCACTCTTAAAATAAACACATGGAAAGTTTTCCAGGATGCCATCTCAAAAAACAGAACAGCATGCACTGACAAACAGCAGTGGCCCTCTCAAGTTCATGTTTCTTTACCTGCTTGCGATCCGAGCTAACGCCTGTATTGAGCTTACCGGTTTTGTTTGCGTGTGGTTGTTTTGTGTAGGCCGTACTCCAGAGCGCGGAGGCGCAGAATTCTGGCTCCATAAGCATCGTACAGCGTGGTGCCCAGCAGTTCTTTCAGTTCTTTCTGTAAATCACCATCATCACGCACTGAGTTCACAGTCATTTCATCTCTTTCTACCCCTCTCTCCGTCTGTCTGTCCCTCTCTCATTTTCAAATTTATCCCATCTAAGTACTACAGACAGTACTGTAGGTTTCTACTATGCTTGCTGTTGTTGTGCATTGATCCTACTGATGTTCCTAACTTCTTGCTGTGTTTGTAAAAGATCTTTGAACTTAGTGAAATAAGAGCATTATAAGAATGCTTTCTATTTCGTGTTAATTATACGTGTACCATATTACAGACAATCATTCTATGCTGTTCACATACCCCTTCATTAGGAACCCTGGCCTACAAAGACTAAATGATCCATCTCTCTCTCTCTCTATCTCTCTCTCATTTTCAGTTAAATTTTCTCCTTGTGTATGCTGTATGTATTGATTTATTTCATTTTATATTGTTTATCCTATTTAAAGCAAGGAATGGATGTTAAAAAAAAACATACCCATGTTTATCTATTACCTTCAGAAATAAAGAATTCTCTCTCTTCTCTCTCTCTCTCTCTCTCTCTCTCTCTCTCTCTCTCTCTCTCTCTCCCTCTCTCTCTCTCTCCTTCATCTTTTTTCTGTCTCCTCTCCTTCACATATCTTTCTTATTTCCTTTCTTTCTTCTCTTCATTGTATTTTCTTTACTTCAAACTTGGCCACAGTGAACTGTGGGGTTTTTTTTTAATGACTTGTGAATTGACTTCAACATGGCAATAGCCCTGATATCGCCCTTTGCGGTCGGCTGGGCTATAAGCAACATTACCTCACCTTACCTGGCCACAGTCAAGACCTTTAAAACAAAATGCAATCTTACAAAGAAGACACCAACCAAATACACCCATGGTCTGGTCTTAAACAACAGCTTGCAGCACACAGGGTTTCTTGCCATCATCACCAAGGAAATTCACAAAATCAGTGTTGTAAAATGTCATGCATGCTTGAAGATAGCCTGCAATCTTTTGTTCTTTTCTTTTTTCAAGCATTCTCGCACTGAAGGTTTCTGTTTGTTTGTTTTTGTTTTTGATCTTTTTGACTGAATATGTTGCTACAAAATGCAGTTACACCTCAGTATAGTGCACTTATGTAACCGCAAATTACGTGCAGAGTACAAAACGTGTTTGCACTGCAAACAAAAGGAAAAAAAATCAACAAACAAAAATGCATGGCATATTTCATTCCTAATAGACAATGGTTCATGTTCAATGCGTATCAGAATAAATAAAAGGAACATGTAAAAACACAGAATTCTTTTTCAAGATTGAAAGTTACAAAAGAAAGGCAAAGGACGCTCTTTTTACATATTCCCATTTACATAGACAGAAACACATTCACATAGCTGTCAACTTTCCAACGTTAAAATTCGGGAACAGGAAATGAAGGGGACAGGGTGGGCTCCGCAGGGGGCAGTTTAGCTTTCAACTGAAATCAGTTCTAGCCCCCTTATGTTCTAGCTGACAAATACGGAGGTTTAGAAATAAAACGCATGTTCCATGCGTATAACTGCCAACATCCACACAACATCATTATGGCTTCATTCTGCAATACTTCAACATCGCTTTTCAAAATTGACCTCCATCCCCTAACCCAACCCTACATTTTTTTTAACAAAATTTTGAAACACTGGATTTTTTTCACTTAATTCAGGATTTCACGGATGGTTTATTAATTAGAGAAATACCACAAAAATCCACAAAGAGTTGATAGCTCTGCATTTGAATGAATAGTGATACTGAACATTTCATGAGCAAATGACATATACTTACAGCACCTTCCATTTTGACAGATTGAAAACAATCAGTCACCAAAGTAAAAAAAAAAAAAAAGCACTCTCTCCAACATCTAAGCTTCAAAATGCAAGCTTTGCTATCATTGTGGTTTATAGGCAGACGCATCGCATGGATGATTTAGTCAGTCATGACTCTAAGCAGATGAGCATAGATCAGTGATAGAGCTGACCTAATGATTGTAATGATGTACCCATCTCTTCGCTCAAGGAACAAAAGAATAATGCATTCGCTCAATAATACTATGATTATGATAACATACCCATCTCTTCACTCAAAGAATAAAATAATGATGCATTCGCTCAATAATACTATGATTATAATGAAATACCCATCTTCACTCAAGGAATAAAAGAATGATGCATTCGCTCAATAATACTATGATTATAATGATATGCCCGTCTTCACTCAAGGAATAATAGAATGATGCATTCGCTCAATAATACTATGATGATAATGATATACCCATCTTCACTCACAGAATAAAAGAATGATGCATTCGCTCAATAATACTATGATTATAATGATATACCCATCTCTTCACTCAAGAAATAAAAGAATAATGCATTCGCTCAACAATACTATGATTATCATAATATAACCATCTTCACTAAATGAAGAAAAAAAAAATTATGCATTCGCTCAATAATACTATGATCATAATGATATACCCATCTTCACTCAAGGAATAAAAGAATAACGCATTCGCTCAATAATACTATGATTATAATGATATACCCATCTTCACTCACAGAATAAAAGAATAACACATTCGCTCAATAATACTATGATTATGATAATATACCCATCTTCACTCACAGAATAAAAGAACAATGCATTCACTCAATAATACTATGATTATAATAATATACCCATCTTCACTCACGGAATAAAAGAATAATGCATTCGCTCAATAATACCATGATTATAATGATATACCCATCTTCACTCATGGAATAAAAGAATCACACATTCCTTCAATAATACTGTGATTATAATGATATATATCCATCTCTTCACTCAAGGAATAATGCATTCGCTCAATAATACTATGATTATAATGATATACCTATCTCTTCACTCAAGGAATAAAAGAATAATGCATTCATTCAATAATACTATGATTATAATGATATACCCATCTCCACTCACGGAACAAAAAAATAATGCATTCACTCAATAATACTATGATTATAATGATATACCTATTTTCACTCACGGAATAAAAAAATAATGCATTCGCTCAATAATACTGTGATTATAATGATATACTTATTTTCACTCACGGAATAAAAAAATAATGCATTCGCTCAATAATACTGTGTATGATACCATCTCTCAGCGGTGATGTCTCAATCATCTCACAGACTGAAAAACACAAATACTTGTTGTGATAAAGAGAGAGAGAGAGAGAGAGAGACTATATGTGTGTGTTGTGTGATGTGTGTGTGTGTGTGTGTGTGTGTGTGTGTGTGTGTGTGTGTGTGTGTGTGTGTGTTCGTGTGTGCATTTATGCCAGCATATGTGTGTGTGTGTGTGTGTGTGTGTGTGTGTGTGTGTGTGTGTGTGTGTGTGTGTGTGTGTGTGTGTGCCCATACTCAAACAAACATGCACTTGCCTTTTGTGTTATTTTAACAAAGGCAGACACATGTTCCATCAGACTTAGGAGATTGGGACATTCCACCTACTGCTCTTTGCAAGGATAATACAAATAGATCTATATATATACACACACACACTCCTGATGTAGTCAGGCTGCATGCATACACTTTTCCACTTTTGACATATGTGAATAAAGCTAATGATATCAGAAGGTATACCTTCAATGTTGAGACATCACGACAATTGGCAATGACGCCGTAGGCTGCTTCCAGAATCTCCGAACCAAGGCCTTCTGTACATTCACTGCAACATAATAATAACAACAATGACCACAACAATAATAAGAAGAATGCTAATAATAGTAATGATAATAACAATAACGATAACGATAATAATAATAATAACAATGATGATGATGATGATGATGATAATGGTGATAGTAATGCTAATAATGATGATGACGATGATGATAATGATGTTGATGATGATGATACCGATATCAACGACGACGACTTTTATAATGCATGCTCCACAGAGAAAAAGTGTGAGTGCTCTACCTTGTGTGTAGTATCATCCCCTCGAGATGTATTTTAAGTACCGTACTTGCATACATTCACTGAAACTGTGGGATTACAAATCTTTTGTTTTTATGACTAGGTTGAATATATTTACTGTGACATTACAAATTTTCATAGTAGTTACTGTGTTGAATATGTTTGCTGTGGCGTTACGAATCTTTTGTTGTGATGGCTGCATTGAATACATTTACTGTGAAATAATAAATCTTTGTTGTAATGACTGCATTGAATGTATTTACTGTTACATAACAAATCTTTTGCTGTATAATGCTGAACAATCAAATAGTGGGAGAAAACAAGTGCAGGCTAACAATTCTTCAGTCATTATAGTAATGACTAGGCAAAGATTTGAATTTTTTTTTTTTTTTTTTAAATGAAGAAAATAGGGGGAATATATCATTAATATGAGAAACCCTTCACTAGCTGCCTGAGGGAACCATCGGACTCCCCTTCGAAGGCAGATCTATTTGTATTGCCTGCTCCTAGGCCTTTCGTCCGCTGGATCGAACTCATCAGGGAGACACGGCTGATTGTGTCTGTGCTCTTGGTGTCAAATAGAGACACACCACAGTCCATAATTCTGTGGTGTTCTCACTACCAAGGGTTCAAAAAATCTTTTGCTGTAATGACTGAATTGATTACATTCACTGTGACATTCCCTGTTTTGCAGGAAAGAAGTGAGGGGTGGGGTATGGGTGGGGGTGGGTGGGGGTGGAGAGGTGGGTGGGAGAAGAGGGACCTGAGAGGTGGGAGAGAGTGAGCAGGAAAAGAGAACCTGCCAGACAGACAGCAAGACGCCAAAGCAGCAAGGCCTGCCAGACAGACAGGCAAAGACCTGCCAGACAGACAGGCAAAGAACCTGCCAGACAGACAGGCAAAGACCTGCCAGACAGACAGGCAAAGAACCTGCCAGACAGACAGGCGAAGGACCTGCCAGACAGACAGGCAAAGAAACCTCCCACAGAAAAGACCAGGCAAAAGAGCCTGCCAGACAGACAGGCAAAGAACCTGCCAGACAGACAGGCAAAGAACCTGCCAGACAGACAGGCAAAGAACCTGCCAGACAGACAGGCAAAGAACCTGCCAGACAGACAGGCAAAGGAACAGAGAGAAAGAGGAAGAGAAAGCATGAGGAAGGGGAGTGGGGGGGGGGGGGGGCGCAGGATTGAGAAGGGGGAAGTGTGGGGGAAGAGTGAGACACATAGGAAGAGAGACTGAAACAGAAAGAGAGATAGAAAATGAGACAGAGAGTAAGATATAAAGAATGTGAAAGAAACGGAGAGAGAGAGTGACAGACAGACAGACAGACAGACAGACAGACAGACAGAAAAGTCAAAGTACAAACCACTGGCACTGCTGAATCTGAAGGAGGAGATGCTCCTCTGCCATTTCTGAAAGCAAATGCCAGTGCTGTCAACATCATGTCATATATG
>CM065721.1:13726293-13746293 GCA_033310375.1 Conus canariensis
GAGCCAGCCATTCCAGTGGACACTGTAGACGCTTTGGGTGCCTGGCCTGTGGGCGTGTTCCACAAGTCCGATTACCCTTCTCCCGAACATGCATGCAAAGTTCCCGGACCACCTTCGTGAAAACCCAAGGGGCCGGGGCTAGCCCAAAGGGAAGAGCCCTGAACTGAAATATGCGGCTTCCCCATACGAAGCGGAGGAACTTCCTGTCCCTTGGGTGGATCAAGAGATGGAAGTACGCATCTTTCAGGTCGATGGATACCGCCCAGTCGCCGGGGTGTATGGCATCGCGGACTGACATGGGGGTTTACATCCGAAAACGGAGGACGAGAAGAAACCTGTTCAATGGCGAGAGGTCTAGGACAGGTCTCCATCCTCCAGAAGCTTTGGGGACCACAAAAATGCGGCCATAAAAGCCTGGAGAGGAATGGAAGAGAACTTCCTCTGTGGCTCCCTTGGCTAACAGCGAAAGGACCTCCTGGTCCAAGGCCTGAGAGGCCGCAGGATCCCGAGGAGGAGCGAAAGGAGGAGGGAAAGGAGTAAGCGGAGCCTTTACTGCACCCCAAGGAAGACGAAACCCCGACCTGATCACCCACAGAGCCCAAGGGCTTGCGGGAAGCCGCTCCCAGGCACTGAGGTGCCTGGACAGACTGCCCACAGGACCGCCCTGGGGTGAAGTACCCAGGTCGGGGGTAAGTCATTGGGGGTGGGGCGTCTGAGACATGGGAGCTTTCGGACCCGCCGGCCGTGCCTGAGGCCGACCCCTGCTGGGTTGCTTGCCTCGGAACCCCCGGGGTCCAAATGACCTTCGTCCCTTGGGCTGAGAGGGACCCGGTGATGAGAAAGGCGCTGGCGCCTTGCGTTTTGAACCCGGGCGGGGGGGAGGGGGGCCAGAGTGAAAGGCGAGGTCACGCCTAATCTCGGCCTAGCTCTTAATGGTCGCCTGAACATGATTCCCGAAAAGAGACCCTGACTTGACTGGCAGGGCTCTGAGAGAGGCGCGGGCAGAGGCGGAGCGGGCCACAGAAGAAGCCAATAGGACGGCATCTCTTCTCGCTGGGACCGAGTTCAGATGGAGCCTAGCGAAGGCCCCGGCCGAATACTTCAGTCCATCAGCCATGGCCTGAATACAGGCCACCAATGACGAAGAGTCCGCGGACTGGCGTAAAGCGAAGGACTCTGAATCAGGGTCCTTCAGGGCAGACACTAGTCCCCCTAGGAAGGAATCCAGAAACTTCAGAGAACACTCCCGGATGGGCTCGTAAGGGGGGAGCCTGAGGGAGGAGAGAACTAAGAAAAGATCCCACGCCGGGGTGCGGCGGGGGCATCGGGCCTCCTGTAGGGCTGCTCCTCTGACCAGATCCCGCAGAAGAGGGTCGTCCACGAAGGAGGGGCCCCCTAACTGGCGGATAGTGGTGCAAATAGCCGCCCTGTGAACTTTAACAGAGGAGGCAGAAAGTTTTTTCTCAGATGAAAGAAAAGCTAGATAGTTCGCCAACTGACATTGAGAGGGAGAATGAGGGGATACTGCGTGGTTGGAGCACCAAGAGAGCCAGCCATTCCAGTGGACACTGTAGACGCTTTGGGTGCCTGGCCTGTGGGCGTGTTCCACAAGTCCGATTACCGCTGGGGAGGCGCCTTGTGAAGACAGCGCGTCCCGCACAGTAGCCAGGCGTGAAGATGCAGCACGTCTGGGTTGCCGTGTGGAATGCCTGACCGTGGCTGAAGCAGGGACTTTGCTTTTAAGGCGAGCGGTATCGGAGGCACGTGAGACAGGTGTAACAGTTCTGGAAACCACGCTTGGGCCGGAAAATCAACATTCTTGCGGACTCTCTCAGCAGGTCGCACATGGTTCTTCCCTCGGAGTGGACTCTCGTCCACTCAGTCCTGGAACCTCTCTGGACTGTGTGGTTCAAACCACAGGTAGATCTGTTCGCCACCCGGTTCAACCACCGTCTCCAGCTGTATGTCTCTCCAGTCCCGGATCCGGCAGCGTGGGCTGTGGACGCCCTATCCATCCCTTGGTCCGGACTGATGGGCTATGCCTTTCCCCCATTCCCCATTCTGGGAAAGGTTCTCCGCAAAGCAAGGGAGGACGCAGCCACGCTGATTCTGGTGGCTCCACGCTGGCCGGCCCAAGCGTGGTTTCCAGAACTGTTACACCTGTCTCACGTGCCTCCGATACCGCTCGCCTTAAAAGCAAAGTCCCTGCTTCAGCCACGGTCAGGCATTCCACACGGCAACCCAGACGTGCTGCATCTTCACGCCTGGCTACTGTGCGGGACGCGCTGTCTTCACAAGGCGCCTCCCCAGCGGTAATCGGACTTGTGGAACACGCCCACAGGCCAGGCACCCAAAGCATCTACAGTGTCCACTGGAATGGCTGGCTCTCTTGGTGCTCCAACCACGCAGTATCCCCTCATTCTCCCTCTCAATGTCAGTTGGCGAACTATCTAGCTTTTCTTTCATCTGAGAAAAAACTTTCTGCCTCCTCTGTTAAAGTTCACAGGGCGGCTATTTGCACCACTATCCGCCAGTTAGGGGGCCCGCGAATCCGCCAGGTCGGAGCCACAGACCGAGGGGGTGACTGCCCTTGGCAAGGAGGTGCGCGGCGAAAGCCCAGGGTGGCCTGGGCTGGCTGACTCTCCAGACCCCCCTGGGGAGGGATCGGCCGCCGGATGGGCCGAAGGGGCCTGGGAGGAAGAGACCTGCGCTGGTGGAGCGCTGGGCATAAAACCCGGCCACCAGGGGAACCCCGGAGCAGGGGGCTGTGGAAAGCCCATGGTCGGGGGATACTGCCATTGGGCCCATGGCGCCCAAGGCAAAGGGCCCTGACCCCATGATAAGGGGGGCTGAGGTTGTGGCTGCTGGCCCACCCCATTAAATGGGGGGCCTAAAGCGCCGGTCCCCTGAGGGACGCCCGGAAATGAGGGCGAAACCCAAGTGTTCTGCCCAAAAGGAGTGGCAGACACATGAGGTGGGGGAAGGGAAACAACCGGGGCCGAACGAGAATCGAGCCCCTGAGAGGGAGTTGCTTCCCTTGCATCGCATACCGATCGAGAGGGAGAGGTAGGCGAGAGGGCTGTCTCATTGCCCCACCCCTGAGCCTCCGTTGTCGAGGGCTCGAGCATCTTCGGTTCTGCCATGGAGGCCGAACTGTGATCAGTAAAACCGCAGCTGAACTGAACACAAGATGCAGTAACGGGAACGACAGAACCGCAGCTGAGTCGCTCGCCGTTAGGGGACAAAGGGACGGGATCGACAGAACCGCAGCTGAGCCGATCACCGTCACGAATTATGGGATGCGAGGAAGAGCTCGCTGTCACAACAACAGAACCGCAGCTGAGTTGAAGTGAACCCTTGGGGAAAGAAGAAGAAGAGGAAGAAGAAGAAGAATAGAGAGAAAGTGACGCTGAAGGGGGGGGAGGTTTTGGCGCGGCTAGAGACAAAGAGCCTGCCGGCGAGATGCGGGAATCCAATGACGAAACCTTCTTAACTCTCGCCTTACCACCCAAACGCTTCACGTACGTTTCTCCCTTAAGTGAAAACATAAGCAAGGACACCAAGAACAGCAACAACAATCGATCGATTGCGAGAAAAGCAAAAAAATACTTAGCTGCTCGTGTACACGAGGCTTAACGGGAAAATGGCTGCCGAGAAAAGAGGATTGATCTGAGCATGCGCAAGGCACGAGGCCCTTTCAGGGGTTTTGTTGTCCGTACGGACTTTATTGTATACGAGGCAGGGATAGCAAATTGCTGCCGCTTATTGCATTAGTGAGCCACGGTATAGTATGTGTAATTAAATGAAATGTTTCAGTTTAGTGCCATACGATCTGATATAACTGGCTATGACATGTTTCAGTTTAGTGCCATACGATCTGATATAACTGGCTATGACATGTTTCAGTTTAGCGCCATACAATCTGATATAACTGGCTATGACATGTTTCAGTTTAGTGCCATACGATCTGATATAACTGGCTATGACATGTTTCAGTTTAGTGCCATACAATCTAACATCACTGACTATGCAATGTCACAGTTTAGTGACATATAATTGGCCATCAATGGGAATGAAATGTTACAGTTCGGCGCCATACAACCTGACATCTCTGACTATGACATGTCACACGTTGACTGCTATACAACCTGACATCTCTGACTATGGCATGTCACACGTTGAGTGCTATACAACCTGACATCTCTGACTATGACATGTCACACGTTGAGTGCTATACAACCTGACATCTCTGACTATGACATGTCACACATTGAGTGCTATACAACCTGACAATTCTGACTATGATAAGTCACACGTTGAGTGCTATACAACCTGACATCTCTGACTATGACATGTCACACGTTGAGTGCTACACAACCCGACATCTCTGACTATGACATGTCATACGTTGAGTGCTATACAACCTAACATCTCTGACTATGACATGTCACACGTTGACTGCTATACAACCTGACATCTCTGACTATGACATGGCAGACGTTGACTGCTATACAACCTGACATCTCTGACTATGACATGTCACATGTTGAGTGCTATACAACCTGACATCTCTGACTATGACATGGCACACGTTCAGTGCTATACAACCTGACATCTCTGACTATGACAAGGCACACGTTGAGTGCTATACAACCTGACATCTCTGACTATGGCATGTCACACGTTGACTGCTATACAACCTGACATCTCTGACTATGACATGTCACACGTTGAGTGCTATACAACCTGACATCTCTGACTATGACATGGCACTCGTTGACTGCTATACAACCTAACAGGAACTGCCCCCCATGCTTACCTGGTTGGTTCTGTGAATCGTAGTATGTGTCATCATCCTGCAAGAATAAATAGAAAAAAAGCAACACTACAGTCAGATAAATCAACAGAAATAATAATGTTAACTACTATGCTACTTGTTTTATCCTGATTTACTCTTGAATATCACCTTTCATTTTTGTGATCCAGTTGCATATTTTGTTCAGTATGTGCACACACACACACACACACACACACACACACACACACACACACACACAAATACACACATACGTGAACACACTTTGTTCTCTCTCTCTCTCTCTCTCTGTTTTCTCCACCTGTTTGTGTATCTCTCTTTCTTTCCCTCTCCTTCCCAATTCTCTCCGTTTCTCCTTTTTTCTCTCTCCTCTCTCTCTCTCGCTCTCTCTCTGTTTTCTCCACCTGTTTGTGTATCTCTCTTTCTTTCCCTCTCCTTCCCAATTCTCTCCCTTTCTCCTTTTTTCTCTCTCCATCTCTCTCTCTCTCTCTCTCTGTTTTCTCCACCTGTTTGTGTATCTCTCTTTCTTTCCCTCTCCTTCCCAATTCTCTCCCTTTCTCCTTTTTTCTCTCTCCATCTCTCTCTCTCTCTCTCTGTTTTCTCCACCTGTTTGTGTATCTCTCTTTCTTTCCCTCTCCTTCCCAATTCTCTCCCTTTCTCCTTTTTTCTCTCTCCATCTCTCTCTCTCTCTCTCTCTGTTTTCTCCACCTGTTTGTATATCTCTCTTTCTTTCCCTCTCCTTCCCAATTCTCTCCCTTTCTCCTTTTTTCTCTCTCCATCTCTCTCTCTCTCTCTGTTTTCTCCACCTGTTTGTATATCTCTCTTTCTTTACCTCTCCTTCCCAATTCTCTCCCTTTCTCCTTTTTTCTCTCTCCATCTCTCTCTCTCTCTCTCTCTGTTTTCTCCACCTGTTTGTATATCTCTCTTTCTTTACCTCTCCTTCCCAATTCTCTCCCTTTCTCCTTTTTTCTCTCTCCATCTCTCTCTCTCTCTCTGTTTTCTCCACCTGTTTGTATATCTCTCTTTCTTTACCTCTCCTTCCCAATTCTCTCCCTTTCTCCTTTTTTCTCTCTCCATCTCTCTCTCTCTCTCTCTCTCTCTGTTTTCTCCACCTGTTTGTATATCTCTCTTTCTTTACCTCTCCTTCCCAATTCTCTCCCTTTCTCCTTTTTTCTCTCCATCCCCAGTTCCTTCCCCACCCTGCCACTCCCTCTCTCTTTTTCTTTTCCTTCCCTTATACTGACCGGCCTGCATTTCTAAAAAAAAAAAAATGAACAAGCCACAGTATCCATATTACAGTTGTCAAAGACATGTCAGAAATATACTAGACATCATTATTGCCTTTTTTTTTTCCAGAAAACAGGATTTTTTCTTTATTTGCTTGTCTGGTTGAAGTCTTTTTTTTTTTCATGTTTTAATTTCAGTTAGTTGTGCTATACTTTGAAAGTAATCATGAGAAAACAGCAAAAATGTGCATTCCCTACGTATTTGTATGCCTACAGTTTTAAAAAAAAAAAACCCACGTCAAACCAACTGAATGTGAATCTCTTGTTTCACATCAAATGCTGCATGTCTTAAATGACTCTCCTCACCGAACTCGAAGCCTGCTGAGGTGCATCCCTCCCTCCCACGGCGCCAGCCATCCCAGGCACCTGACCTCCGAAGAGGATCATGGAATTGGTACTCATGCCCTCCACGCTGAAGGCAGGATCCGACCTGGACTCACGAGGATGGTTCACAGCAGTAGGGGCAGGGGCAGGGGCGGGGGGTCCACCGTCTATTTCTTGCAGCATCTGTTCTGCATCTGGTGGAACCTGTTCATGCAGGTACAGAGAATGGTGATGAAGAATTAGTGTTGAACAAAGTAAGGTAAGGTAACGTTGCTTATAGCCCAGCTGACCGCAAAGGGCCATCAGGGTTAGTGCTAGGGTGTCACTGCGCTGACGTCAACTCACAAGTCATTCATTCACACAACTCTTTAAAACACACCTTCCGAGAACACACCTGAAATTTTGTTAAAAATCTTTCTACTGTAAAATCTCAGATCAGATGAAAAAAATTGTTAATCTCCTTCAGAAATTCAAAGATCATGTCAGGTGGAACATCTCTGAACAAGGTTTTCATGGAGTCTGCTGTAAAAATGTTTATGTCTCACATCATGCAAGTCCCAACACTCTAAAAGAATATGTTTCATTGTAAGTGGTACATGACAGTGAAATGCACCACGGACCTTCTTCAATCTTTAAAAGGTACGAATGAGTTAAAAACGAACGGCCAGACTGATGAAGGTGCTGAATGGCAGCACCAGAAAAAGAGAAGGGGGAGGAAGAGGGGGGTCATGATTAATGAGTAGCAGATGATCATGATGATGGTGATGATGAAAACAATGATGAAGAATAATGACAACTAGGAAAAGATGATGATGTAGAAGAGGAAGGTAATGAATAATGAAACTGCCAGAAGACCTGAGCAGGAGAAGGAGGAGGAGATGGAGGAAGGATTGTGACAAGCAGGGAAAAATGATGAGAAAGGCGAAGATTATGAACATGATAACCATCAGATGAGGAGGAGGAAGAGGAGGAGGAATGACGACAACCAGGAAAAGATGATGATGAAGCAGAGGAAGGTAATAAATAATGACAACCACCAGAATATCACAATATGATTATGAAGTGGATGATGATTACTGATGATAACCAATAGAAAATATAGATGAAGAAGAGGATGGCAATGACTGAACACAACCAAGAGAAAAATAAAATTAGGAAAAGGATGATGATGGCTGATGACATCCAACAGAAAGTGATGATGAAGGAGAGGATGGTGATGAACGATAACAACCAGGGGAAGAAACTGACATTGACGAGGATGGTGATGAATGATAACAACCAGGGGAAGAAACTGACACTGACGAGGATGGTGATGAACGATAACAACCAGGGCAAGAAACTGACACTGACGAGGATGGTGATGAACGATAACAACCAGGGGAAGAAACTGACACTGACGAGGATGGTGATGAACGATAACAACCAGGGGAAGAAACTGACACTGACGAGGATGGTGATGAACGATAACAACCAGGGGAAGAAACTGACATTGACGAGGATGGTGATGAACGATAACAACCAGGGGAAGAAACTGACATTGACGAGGATGGTGATGAACGATAACAGCCAGGGGAAGAAACTGACATTGACGAGGATGGTGATGAACGATAACAGCCAGGGGAAGAAACTGACATTGACGAGGATGGTGATGAACGATAACAGCCAGGGGAAGAAACTGACATTGACGAGGATGGTGATGAACGATAACAGCCAGGGGAAGAAACTGACATTGACGAGAATGGTGATGAATGATAACAGCCAGGGGAAGAAACTGACATTGACGAGGGTGGTGATGAATGATAACAGCCAGGGGAAGAAACTGACACTGACGAGGATGGTGACGAATGATAACAGCCAGGGGAAGAAACTGACACTGACGAGGATGGTGATGAATGATAACAGCCAGGGGAAGAAACTGACACTGACGAGGATGGTGATGAACGATAACAACCAGGGGAAGAAACTGACACTGACGAGGATGGTGACGAATGATAACAGCCAGAAGATGAAGGTGAAGATGAGGATGATGGTAAACGATGGCAATCAGAAAACAATGATGATGATGATGACAATGAAGACGAACATGATGAGGAGGAAGAAGATGGTAGTGAATGACGACAACCAGGGGAAGAAACTGACAATGACGAGGATGGTGATGAATGATAATAACCGGATGATGATGTGGATCAGGATGAAGAAAATGGTGATGAATGATGACGACCAGAAGAGGAAGAAGATGGTGGTGATGATGCTGCTGCTGCTGCTGCTGATGGGTGATGGAGATGATGATGATGATGATGATGATGAGAATGTCGATGAATTAAGACAATCATAAGATGATGATGATGAAGAGAATGCTGATGAATGACAACTAGAAGATTAAGATGATGATGATAATGAGGATTATGATGAAAAATGACAACCAGACGATGACAATGATGCAAAGAATGGTAATAAATGAACACACCAGAAGAGGAAGATGATGATGATGATCGCAATGAAGAGGATGGTAATAAATGATGACAACCAAAAAGGCACCGATGATGATGATGATGATGATGATGATGATGATGATGATGATAAAGAGAATGGTAGTGAATGACATCTAGAATATGAAGATGAAGAGGATGATAAATGATGACAACCAGAAGATGATGATGGTGATGATGCTGAAAGGAAGGTGATGAATGACAATAATTCCACGACTATGATGACAACGTGGATGATAATGAATGATGACAAACAGATGATGCCGATGATGAGGCAGACAGTGATGAAAGATGACAACCAGATGATGATGGTGATGTAGTGGATGCTGATGAATGACGACAACCAGAAGATGATAATTATGACAAGGATGGTGATGAATGATGTCACTCAGAAGATGATGTTGAAGAACAAGAAGGTAGAGATGAGAGATTACCAGAAGATGACCATGATGATGATGATGATGATGATGATGATGATAAAGAGCAGGATATTTTTGAACGAATGTTAACCAGAAGAGGAAGAGGATGAGGAGGGAAAGGTGGAGGAGGAGGAAGATGAATGATAATAACCAGAAGAAGCTAACAATAAAGGGGATAGTGACGAATGATGACAACCAGATGATGATGAAAAAGATGATCATGAATGATGATAACCAGAAGATGATGATGATAGGGTGGTGGTGATGATGATAGACAGGAGATAATGATGATGATGAAGAAGATAGTGATTAATTATGACAACCAGAAGACGGTGATGATGAAGATGATGACGAAAAATGAAAGCAAGAAGATAATGATGAATATGAGGATGGTAATGAATGATGACAACCAGAAGATAATGATGATGAAAAGAAGATGATGAAGAATAATGAAAACCTGGTGATGGCGATGAAGATGAGGATGACGATGAATGACAACCAGAAGAAGATGACAATGACAAAGATGGTGAATGATGACAACAAGGAGATGATGATGAAGAAGAAGAGAAGGGTGATGAATTATGACAAGAAGAAGATGACGATGGTGAAGAAGAGATGGCAATGAATGATGACAACCAAGCGAAAACACCTAACGAGGAATAGGATGGTGATGAGCTTTTACAATTAGAAGATGATGATGGAGGAAAGGTAGGTGTTTAACAATGTGAAAGTTTCACATTGATTACAGCCCAGCTGATCGCCGACAGGAGGAGAGGGCAAAGAAAAGGATGACAGAGACAGCCAGAATGCAAACCTCAGATTTAACCCATACCCAGGCTGGGAATCCAGTTCTCTTCGCCTCTAAGCCCATAACAACACTAATCATACATTTTAATGGAATAGCTCAGTTGCTAGAGCGCCGGACTCATGATCCTGGGGTTGCGGGTTCGAATTTTGGTACAGGGGGATTTTTCCCTGGAGTTAACATTGGTTCTGACTCCATTTCCCATACAGTCCTTCGAATGAGACTATAAACCGAGGTTCCGTGCGTGAACGCACGTACAACATCTTGCACACACGTAAAATCCCATCACCAACTTTCGGAAGAGAAGGCCAGTTTGGCCATTGGTATGGATGACACGTTACACATAGCATGCACCTTCCCCGAAGATGGAGTATGGCTGCCTTAATGGCGGGATAAAAAACGGTCATACACACAGAACTCCACTGCCAGTCTATACAGGCAGTGTCCACAGGAGTATCAGCCTGCGTACGCAGAAAGAAAGAAACATACTGTCATGAGTCGGCTGAATGTTCTCGAGCATTTAGGCAAATTAAGGGTAGTTTTGCAGTTGTTGAGAGCAAGTTCCTTGGGTTCTTCAAGTGTGCGAACTCAGGCATCACCAGTGGGGAATACCCCAAGTCATATACTGAAGGAGGGACAATTACTGGGAAGAGTTTCGCATGTCCGAGGGATAGTGACAAGTAGTTGCCGACCTGCCGGTCCGTGGTGAAGAAGAATGTCCGCCACTGGCTGGCTATTCACTGGGTTCTCCAGTGGGGCTGAAAGGAAGGCGATCGTGTCAGGTGACCGTCACGGGAAGGTGACCGTCAGCCTGCAGGCAGAGTACAGCGACCATTCAGTCGTCCTTGTTCTGAGGAATGAATGGAAGGCTTCGGCCTTTTGAGTGGTTTGCACCTTGTTGTCTACAGAGGTAGTAACTACTTGAAGCATCAGTCCTGGCTGGTAGAGAAGTCCAGGCTGTTAGTACAATGGGTAGCTCGGGGAATCGAACATGAGTTGAATAGGTCAGGCATTAAGCACTTGGTACCCAAGTCTTTGTTGGCGCTAGCAGCTGTTGTGTGTATGTGTAGGTGACTAGTGATTCCATTGGCGGAATAAAAATAACTTGGGGATTTATTGGTACAAATCGTGTGATGTGTGTGTGCCAGTGATCCCATTGATTGAACCAGTTAAACTCAGGTTCTCTCTTTCTTTGAGAATGAATATAAGGTGCTTGGAAAACCAGGAAGTGTGTGATTCACTTAAGGAAAAGTGAACTCGTCCCGTCTTGCTCAGGGCTCAGAAAATACAGCGATAAGTAGAGGTTTACTGTTGCCTCGTTGTCTCTTGGGTGGGGACGTAAGACAGTGGAGGTTGCTGTAGCCTCGGAGCCGACGACGAGAAGAATCATCTGCCGTGTGGGGACGGTCGACAGCAAGACGTGTCAGCCTGTTGGAGCCTAGACAGGGAGCTGCCAGACAACGGTGGGGTGTTTGCAGCAGAGAAGACCTGTGGGAGAGGCCGACAGGAGCCCTTTCCGTGGAGAGGGCGAAGTGCAGTGGAGTCCGGGAGACTCAGTCTGAGGGTGTGACTCAAGCTACGTTGCCAGTGTTCCCCAACTGGGATTTGGCCAATCGGGAGGACACAACAGTGGGGCAGCTTCAGCTCGTGGTCGCACAGTGGGATGAGAGAAACTGACGGTCAACCAAGGAGTGCTGGCAAGTTATGGGCGTTTTATTTGTTCTTAAGTTTATGAGTGTGCAACAGAATAGTGGAATATTGTCTTTCCTGGTTAAGTAAGAATAACTGAAGAACAGGGGATGCGATTTATGAGATTGTCTGTATGATGTTTACATAGTTGTATGATACAGATAAGTGTGTTGTTTAGTGACGGGTGGGGGCTCGGAGTCAAGTTAAATAAAAGTTGATTATTTTCTGTGAAATGTTATTGGTTTCCCGTCACTTTTGTGTGGGCCCGATGTGAGTGACAGAGTGTGTGTGCCTATGCGAGAGCGCATTTTGGTTGTGAAAGCACAAATACTTCTGTCTATACCCCCTGCATCCCTGCATATGATAATCATATCTTAATAACGAGGGGGAGCATCGGAGACCCGTCACACATACATTTAACCTTAACCCAAAATTTGAAAAAAAAAAAATTAGATTCATGATGAGTAATGACAGCCAGGAGGAGATGATGATGATGGATATGATGAGGATGATGAGTGATGACAAAAAGAAGAGGAGGAAGATGAGGAGCATGGTGAGACGATGATGATGAATACCAAAAACTGCGGAAAATCAAATATTCACTCCCAATCTTTCTCCGTGCAAGACAAAACTACATTGGAAGATGGATGATGAAGAAAAGGCAGACACACAAAGTCCTGGAACATATCATAAAAGACTGGAGCGTCTGGACCTAACCGCCTTCCTTTGCTGCGCGTGATTGAGGACAGAGAACTATCAAGATGACCCATATGTCTGCCACAGCTGAAATGTGTAAGAAATATATTCAGCAAGACTGGGTATAACTGCATTTGGGAATCTCTGTCACCTTTAAGCATAGATTCTCTGTACAGAAATGCGTTCCCAGAGTCTCAGTCAAGCTACTTTCAATCCTGGATTGATTCTTTAGAATAGTGTCATAGGTCTTTGTGTTACCGACATTTCAAACATGCATTTGGACAGTGCAAAGACATCAAGCTTAACACCTACGTTTAAATCTTTTATTCAAATTTTTATTCCAGAACAGTGGTATTCTAGCTAGCCAATTTAGATTTTCAAAGTAATTTTTCTTTAATTCTTATGAATTGTTGAATTGTTTATATGATCTCAGAGAAAAATTCTTTCTGTTCCTAATCATACTTAACAATTTCCTGTTCACTAAAGAGCATAGCACTAAAAAAGATTTTTTTTTTTTTTTTTGCACCTGATCAATATGACCAGCTCTTTCAGTTCTCGCAGCGAAAACCTGACTGGCCGCCTTCAGCCTGAGAAAGACAAACTTCATGCAGTGCTTGGTCAAACAGCGGTTACACTTTAAAAAAAAAAAAATAATCGTAAATAAAGAGAACTATAGAGAGAGATAACAGAAAGAGAGAAAAACTCACCAAAATATCGTCGGGTCTCAAAGGGGCAGAGCCAGCTCCTCTCAAGCCTGACAAATCTCGTGCAATCTGGGGAGGTCGCCTCCCTTGGTTTTGGGCGGCCTGGTTGATAATGTCTGCCGGCTGTGAAAAAGATCACATGCAACATTCGATATATAAGACTGCTGTCGGTTGATTGGTCAGCTGGGTGGAGGATGAGTAGTATGATCTGGTTGGCTGGTCCGTGTGCTGGTTGTTTCCATGGTAAAAAGAAGTGACTGGGGAAGAGCCAGTAGTTACAATGAACTCTTTTGTCTTTGACCGAAGGCTGGGAAGGGCTCATCAGTTGAGTGCATGTGTGTATGTAATGTATTGACAGAAAGTATGTGTGTGTGTCTGTGTGTGTATGTATGCGAGACAAGGAGAGAGAGAAAGACAGAGACACAGAGAAAGACAGAGAGATAGCAAGAGAGAGAGACAGCAAGAGAGAGAATGAACAAACGAACAAAGGAAATTTTATTAATTACAACAGAATGAACAAACAAACAAACAAAGTAAATTTTATTTTAACAGGGTAATGAGATAAGTGTTATATCTGCTTTCTTTCTATCAAGCCGTGGAGGGCGGGGAATGGAAGGGAGGGAGGGGAGGGGGGAGGTACCAAAAAAAAAAGAGAACAAAAGTACACAGAACACATGCAAATCAACACAGCAGAAACAAAGAAAGACAGCAAATACGCTAGTTAATATGCAGACTGTCAAAACAAAGAGAGAGAGTGATAGATGTGTTGCTTCGATAGCGAGCCGGAAGTTATTACCGGAAGCGATTGAGTGGAGGAAGAAACGGTGGGGGTAGTAGGCTTGACAACGAGCGATGCGAAGGACCTGTTTATGAGTCGTATTAAGGGATGCGATATATTGTAGTCGAGGAGACTTTTTAGTATAGTCAGAAGTGACTTTTCATGGTAGCAGAGCGTGGTCCGTGGTTCACCAGTTGTAAAAATCATGGCGCAGAGCTATAAAACACCGCCGAGCCTGGGGCCGGATACAAGTTACGAGACGTGGAAAAACGAACTGGAAGTATGGAAACTAGTAACGGACGTCAAGCCAGAGAAACAAGCACTAGCCGTTACATTGTCATTAACGGGCCAAGCACAAGCAAAAGCACTAGAAATCGATGTTGCACGGTTGAACACAGGAGATGGGATGGATATTTTATTGACTGCACTTGATAGTCTTTTTCTACAAGATGAGGTTGACTTGGCTTACACAGCATATTCAGACTTTGAAAGACTGAGGAAAGGACAAGACATGTCAATGTGCGATTTCATCATTGAGTATGAAAGAAGATACAATATTTGCAGAAAATACAAAATGGAATATCCAGATTCAGTGCTTGCATTTAAACTGCTGGACAATGCAGGTTTGTCAGTGAAAGAAAGACAATTAGTTCTGACAGCAGCGTCTGACAGAAAATTTTCTTCAATGAAATCTGCTTTGAAGAGAATATTTGGGGACAGTTCGACAGTAAGCACAGTGAACGAAATCAAGATCAAAGAGGAAAAAGAAGAAGCATTTCTGGTAAAGAGTTCCAAATATCAGCAGTTCAGAAAGGAACCTTCCAGATATCAGCAAACAGGTTCACAACATAAAACAGCAGAACAAAAAGGAACAAATCCATTAGACAGGAGTGGCAAAAGAACCAGATGTGCTATTTGTGAGAGCGTGTTTCACTGGGCTAAGGATTGCCCCCACAAGCATCAAAAACAAGACAGATGCAGAAGAAAATGAAGAAGAATGTAACTTGGCTTTGTTTACAAAAGAATACAAACCTGAAAATGAGATACTTTTAACAGAGTCCTTTGGATGTGCAATCATTGATACAGCATGTACCAAGACTGTGTGTGGAAAAAGATGGTACGAAGAATATGTTGATCAGCTGGAGCAGAAGAAAAAGAAGCAAATCAAGACTGGTGCAAGTGCTAAGACTTTCAGATTTGGTGATGGTGCAAAAGTCAAGTCCTACATGAAGGCAACAATACCAGCACAAATTGGTGATACTAAGTGCACCATTGAAACTGAAGTTGTGGACGTTGACTCACCACTTCTGTTGAGCAAGGATTCACTCAAAAGAGCAGAGGCTGTGTTGGACATGTGCAATGATAAGGCTACTATGTTTCATCAACCAGTGGAGTTGAACTACACATCAACAGGGCATTACTGCATCGACATTTGTGGCAAACAGGAAACAAAAAACGGTGAGGAGAGTGAAATCCTGTTGCTGGAAGGAAAACTGCATGAAAGTGAAAAGAAGCAGACTATTTTGAAGCTTCACAAGCAATTTGGACATGCCTCTACTGCAAACCTGAAGAAACTGACGCAAAATGCCGGGATAAAGGATCCAGAAGTGTACAGAGATATGACAGAAATTGTTGAAAAAATGTGATGTGTGTGCACGTCACAAGAAGACCCTACCAAAGCCAGTGGTAGGGATGCCCTTAGCAGAAGACTATAATCACACAGTGGCTGTGGATCTGCATGAATTAGATAGAAATGTCTGGTACTTCCACATGATTGATGAATACACAAGATTCAGTGCTGCAGTAATCATCAGGAGCAAACGGGCTTCTGTCATTGTTGACAGCTTCATGAAGCACTGGATTGCAATACATGGCCCACCAAAAGTTGTACTCAGTGACAATGGTTCAGAGTTCAACAATGAGGAATTCAGGGACATGTGTGAAAACTTCAACATCGAAGTCAAAACTACTGCTGCATATAGTCCATGGAGCAATGGTTTGTGTGAGAGACACAATCAGACGCTGACAAACATCATGCAGAAAGTCAGGACAGACAAGGAAGACAGGGATTTTGAGACTGCTTTGTGTTGGGCTTTGGCAGCGAAAAACTCCATGGTGAACACACATGGTTTCAGCCCATATCAGCTGGTCTTTGGGAAGAATCCAAATTTTCCATCCACACTCACAGATGAACTACCTGCTTTGGAGGGAATCACCAGAAGTAGGACAGTCGGAGAGCATATCGCAAGTTTGCATGCTACAAGGAAAGCTTTCACAGAAGCAGAAAGCTCAGACACTTGACAACGAGCGATGGCGAAGGACGCTGTTTAACGAGTCTATCAAGGGATGCAATATATTGTAGTCGAGGAGACTTTTTAGTATAGTCAGAAGTGACTTTTCAGAGAGAGAGAGAGAGGTGTGTGTATGTGTGTGTGTGTGTGGTGTGTTGTGGTGTGTGTGTGTGTTGTGTGTGTGTGTGTGTGTGTGTGTGTGTGTGTGTGTGTGTGTTCTCATGTGTGCTAGTACTCTGTGTGTGTGCAGTAGTAGTAGTAGTAGTAGTAGTAGTAGTAGTAGTAGTAGTAGTAGTAGTGGTGGTGGTGGTTGGTACTTTCATTTTGCATCTTTTCACAAAATCATTTGATATAAGAGGAATGTGTGTGTGTGTGTGTGTGTGTGTGTGTGTGTGTGTGTGTGTGTGTGTGTGTGTGTGTGTGTGTGTGTGTGTTGTGTGTGTGTGTATGTGTGTGTGAATTGTTGTTGTTGTTGTTGTTGTTGCTGTTGTTGTTATGACAAGTTCAGATGCTTGTCAACTAGTGAGAAGCTCTCTCTTCTCTCTCTCTCTCTCTCTCTCTCTCTCTCTCTCTCTCTCTCTCCTCTGTCTGTGTCTCTCATTTCAATACAATTCTGTTATATTCATCTCAGTTAATCATAATGCTTTCACACTAATTTTCATGTATTCCCTGCGGCTGCAGATGGCACAAAAACCAGCCCTTTTGCAATGAGGCAGAAGGCATGAGATCAGCCACGCATCCCATGGCATCTTCTTCACCCCACCCCCACCCCATCAGTCCAGACATGCCTACCTCAAATCCATCCATCAAGAACAGGAATGTAAAAATCAGGAACAAACTGAAATTGTCAAGAATTTTGCAGAAACACGCTATATTCTGACACAAATAATGCTGTGCAGATGGGACATGTATGCATGTTCACACACCCACATCAAAACGGCCATGATACTAATGAAGAATCACTGAAAGCAAAGTTTTCCCCTTTTTGTCCTTGTTGTAAATATGGCTACCATCCATAGTATTGTTTCCTGAAGGTTTGGCGGTGTTGATTTCAGCTCTTTTTTTTTTTTTGTCTATGTTTTTGCTTTTTGAGGAGAAGTATTTGCTGTTTAACTTCTTCATCAGTCTCACACATTCTGATCTGCTAGCCACAGGTAACTGTCTGTTCGGTGTTTTTGGTTTGATCTCTCCCACAGCTGATTACAGAGTAATGCGCATGTGTTCAGCATTTGTATTACAGTTTCCCATCTGCCATCAGGTTTGTCCACCAGGGAAAAAGAAGGTGCTCCCATTTCTTTTCAGACTGTTGTTTTTTTTCAGTAACATGCTATTCATAACCATAATACCCAGAGCATCCATTGTTTTCTATCTTACTTTTTTTTCTTCCCCATGACAAATACAACTAATCTGGGACACAAAGCTTAACAGTGTGACCAATATTTGCACACAGAGGCCTCAAAAATGCAATACCCACAGACCTGTTTACCCTAAAACTGCTATGAATTCTTTCTGTCTTTATCAAAGAGTCCAATAAGTAAGTACCTATAGTTTCTTACATTTATTATCTCATACTTATGAGGTTACTTTTAAGTGAGTCAATCATTTACCTACTACTAAATTTACATAACATATACGAAAGGACCATCTTTATCCATCCCCTACCTCTCACTGTTCTCTCCCATATCAAAACCATTTGTAGTTTTCTAGCTTTTTCATGAGGGTTTTGTTTGTTTGTTTGTCTGTTTGTTTCTGTTGATGTAGTTTTTTGTGTGTGTGGGTTTGTTTTTTTTTCCGTCTAATATCACCTAGAGTGGATAGATGTTAAATTTGAAACTAACTAACCCTAAAACTGCTATTGTTGTACTTTTCAACAAAAAGGCGTATTTTCTACAAATAGTGTGTACAAAATTGCAAACCTTTGTAAACATTTGTTTTGCCACTGCCATCACACCGCTTCACAAGGCTTCTTCCAGGTACTAACCACCTGATCTTGCAGTAAGTGTGGTGAAAATGGGTTCTTTCTAACACAGCTTACTGTCAAAACCGATCCATCGCCATACTTTGGTACAAATCATGCTCTTTCACCATTTTGTTTGTTTTGGTTTGGTTTGGTTTTTCTGCTGTTTCAAGGCATCCTGTCCAAGAAGCAGACACAACCTGAGGGCGACTTCACATGTGCAAGTTAGCAAGACTTGTTGCTCTTTGGTCAAAGCCCGACAACAGTTAACCTTGCAGGTAAATTACCACTCAAGAACTTTTTTTTTTTGTTGCTGTCCCAACCTCTGCACCACCCCAGAGGCAGCGCACTCACACCGCCCATTCCAACACCCCATCCACAGCCACAGCCCGGTTGGCCCCGCCACAGCCTCGGCACTGGCAATCCGCAGGGAGCAGTCAATGTCAAGTCGTCATGAGGCAACCCACCGGAGGAGACACTGCACTGCTGCCGAGTCACTTCGGTGGTGTTCAATGGCGCCTGTTCTGATCTAACATATGCAGGACACCACCTACTAAGCCCCCTACTGATGACTATAATTGCTTAGTCGCGGAGCCGGCGTGAGTGAGCTCTCCCTCCGGAGAGCGCCACCACGTCTGTCCAACGACAGCCCCCATGGACTCGCCGATACTGGTGACCCTGACGGAACCAAACCAAAGCCACAGACGTGGAGAGGACATCAAAATTGAGGTCACCATGACAGCAGGGCATGAAGGGCCACAGAATTTGAGACTTTTTTTGTATGCTGATCGATGAGAATGAGGATGATTAAGATGATGCTACGGATTTCCATTTCAGTCTGAGACTACATGACAGGGCTGTACTCTACGCTTCCTTTCATAATATATCCCAGCGTCAACCAGGCCCAAGAGATACAGGCACCTGCAGTGTTGGTCATGAAATTTGAGCAACACTCTCAGAAACGCATTCATTAAGTGGATGAAACTCGACTGTGTGGTCCCAGTCTTCCCAACCAAGTCTGCAGCAAACTCAACTCTGGTAGGAGCCAGTCGGGGCAGAAAAACCCACATGACTCTGATGGGATTCGAACCCACGACCTCTCAGCTGGGAGTCCGCGACTGCTAACCACTTCGCCATGACGGCTGGTTACCACTCAAGAACTTTGTCTCTAGAAATTTTTACGACATATTTCTGTTAGTTTGTTGTATTTTCGCCAAACAAGTGTACAAAATACGGCGAAAGCCTGTGTGTAAACAGGATTGCAACCACCATCAAAGAGAACATGTTTTGACCTGCGTCTGCTGGTTGACCGTCTGTCAGAAAGATTACACACAAGAACAAAAAAAAAAAGAAAACAGAGGAGAAAAAATCAAACAAACAACCCTACATACACACAACTACAGAACCGATTTTAACTCCTTTCCTGCGCTCCATACATACACTGTACAATCATTTTCAGCCTAGTAAGTTATCATCTCATGCTATGTGGATGAACCTTTTCACTGTCATCGCACAATGGGCCAAGGGAGGTAATTTAAGTTATTTTCCTGGCATCTGGGTTTTTTTTTCCCTTTTCTTTTCTGTGAATCAAACAGGTAATGGAAATTGAAGCAGACAATCTTTCTGATCTGAACATTGGGAACAAGTTTGATCAATCTGGAAGCACCTGCATGTTGGATGACCAGTTCTAATGGGTTTTCTCTTTTTGTTTGTTTATTTGGATTTTTTTTTTTTTTTTTTGGGGGG
>CM065721.1:13753793-13761293 GCA_033310375.1 Conus canariensis
GCCCAAGAAGTAATCTTTAGCGCTCCCAAATACCTATTGAAAAAGCTTGAAAGTATTGAATGCAAGGCACTGAAATTAGCACTTGGCCTTCCAGCGCATGAATCATCTTCTCGTACGTGTTACGAAGCGCAGATGCTTCCCTTAGATGAATACAGAGAGTTAGCGTGTTGTAAATTTGTTATCAAGAGTACAACTAATAAAACGCACATTAGATCTGAAATAAAAATGAGGTCAGATATTGATTTTCCTAAAAGTGCAAAATCTATAGCTTCTCAAAAAACACTGGCAACTTGTCAAAAAGTATTACTGATTCTGGAGTTTCAATCGATAACGATGCTCTATCCATTAGACCGTTATTTTCTCCTATACCACCATGGGAGCTTAATAAAGCACATTTTGATATTGAACATACCAATATGAAAAAAGATGAAAACATAAACATGTTAGCAAGCTATATCAAATGCCATGTTGAAAAGAACTATTCAAATTATTTGAAAATATACACAGACGGTTCGTGCATTGATAAACAAACAGGCTGTGCATTCTTTTTTGTTATTTGTTTGTTTGTTTTTTTCTTTAATACTGTCATCCGTTTTGACTTTAATTGATTAGTTAGTTGTTGGTTATAAGTAATTTGTTTCATGTTAATTTTCACTTATGACTTGTGTAAAGATATTCACACACTTACACATCCACAACTCTCTCACTCACACACACAGGCACACATACTCACACACACACACACACACACACACACACACACAACACCACACACACACCACACACACACACACACACACACACACACACACACACACATTCACACACTTACACACACACACACACACACACACACACACACACACACACACACACACATATTCGCATGCACACGCACCCATACATATACACATACACACATTATGTGCATGCTCGCAATTACTTCCGTACACATTTACTTTTTTTTTCTTTACTTTTTTTTGTGTGTCTAATATCACGAATAGTGGATAGACGTTAAATGAAGGACACACACACACACACTATACACTACTTACACACATGCACGCGCACGCACACACACACACACACACACACACACACACACACACACACACACACACATGCATGCGCATGCGCACGCACACACACACACACACACACACACACACACACACCACACAACACACATACACACTATACACTACTCACATTCAGAGCCAGCGCTGTCTGCATCAGCCAGCAGACAATGAGTTTTTCTGGCAGCCCAGAACTGAACCCCAAGTGACCCACAATCTTGTCCAGGTCACCCCCTCCACAGAATTCGGTGATGATGCAGAGGTAGGGGTGCTTGATGTAGGAGTTGACATGATGCACCAAATGACGGTGATTCAATGAGTGTAGGATCTTCGCCTCATCGGTGGCACGATCCCTGTAGTCCTCCGGAATTTTCCGCAAATCCACCGTCTTCAGAGCAAGCTGGAATTCAGACCGGAGAACAGATGAGGAAAGGAAATGAATGGATGATTGATGATTTTACAGTAGTGACATGGAATGTATAGAAATACATGCATTCAAAGTTTGCTGTGGATACAACAACAACAACAGCAACCCCTCCCCTCCCTCATGTCCCCTTTTCCCCCTCCCCTACTCCCCCTCCCCTTCGTCCTCCCACCTCCCCTCCCTCCTTCCCCTCCCCTTCTCCCCTCCACTCCCCCCACCCCACCCCACCCCCCACAACACACTCACACACTCAGTAAACTTAAGAACACTCATGAAAAGGGGGAGTTAACAGGCAAACACAAACTTCTGGTCTCTCAGCATTAGGTCTGATAGTGGTATGCCCATGTAAATAGAATGTACTCAAATTTCATATGTATGCTTTGTTCAATCATCTACGTGTGCATGTATGTGTACACTATTGTAAAGAAATGTTTATTTTTATCGATTGTAAGGAGTACGTTGATGTGCATACATGTTTATACCGATGTGTTATGTTGTATACACATGTATCACTACTTTTTTTTTTGTATAGCCCCTAAACCAATGTTCTGAACAGTGTGCTTTGTAGGTACCCATTATCCTCATAAGCTGTAAAGCTACATAACATGGTTCAGTTCAAAACTGTATCCGACAGTGACAGCAATGTGCACAATTACACATCTCTCTATCCTTGACAGGTCAATATTGTCCAGTGTCATTCACACATTCTTTTTTTTTTTAAGCTGAGAAAAATTATCCGCAGTGAATTTTGAGGGGTATTTTTAACATATGTGCAACACACACACACACACACACACACACACACACACACACACACACACACATTGCCAATCCTCAGTCAATGTGGAACTAATACATGTAAGACATAACTAAGTTAAAACTCAATTATCATGAAGGGAACGTGGGAGAGAGGTTGGCGAAGACCTGGGAGCTTGTATGGGATGAAGTGAAGGAAGAGGGAGGTGGACAGAAAAAGATGAGAAGGGGAAAGAGGAGGGGAAGGAGGGAGAGGAAAGTTGTGTAGAGTTCTAAATGCCTGCATGAATAGAAACATACCAAAGGGGAAGCGGAGGCTAAGGACAGTGAAGAGACGAAGGAAGTGTGAGAGCGGATCTGAAAAGGAGGGGGTGGTGGGGGTGGGGAACAGAAACCGGAGTGAGAAAGAAAGATCTGATTAGAAGATAGCAAAAGAGACAGGGAGACAAGGACAGAGTTGGAGGAAAGCGAGCAGAAGAGAAGAGAGAGAAGGAGAGAGAAACAGACCGACAGACAGACAGATAGACAGACAGACAGAGGCAGACAGACAAACAAACAGTCAAACAGACAGACAGAGACAGAGAGACACAGAGAGACAGGACACAGAGAGGGAGAGTGTGTGCGTGTGCATGCGCATGCGCACACATGCGCATGAGAGACAGACAGACAGACAGACAGACAACTGACAGAGACAGAGAGACAGTGAGACCAACCAACCAACAGACAGTACGTCAGCCAGACAGTCAGACCATGGGGGGGGGGGGGGGGGGGGGGGGGGGGGGGGGAGGAAACTAGATGAAAAATGAGAAGGGAAGGGAGAGGAAGGGGGCAGATCTGCATAGTTATTACATTACAAAATAAAATACTATACACACAGTATACACAGTATGTTCGCTCTTCCTCCCTCACCCCCTCACCCACCCACCCCTAACCCTACCCCAGCCCCCATCCACCCCCCTCCTCCTTTCACACTTTCCCACTGCACTGCTTCACACTGATAGATGACAATCTGTGTAACGTTACCACCGTCATGGACCTGCCACAGCCATTCCACTCACCTTGTGGCCATTGTTCGCTTTCAGCAGATACACCACACCGAACCCTCCTTTGCCCAACTCGCCAGCAATGGAATACTTGCTCTTGGTCCCCGCTCTCGCCATGATTCCAACGTCTTCTGGAGTTCATTCACTGACTGACAACACTTCCTGAAGGAAATGACAGCATACTGAAAGAAGTCTCGCCTTATATAATATGTTTCTCTCGACTTTCGGTTCTGGAAATATTTCCTGCTCCGGACTCAAGTTTGGGTGTGGGTACTTTCTTCCTCAATCTTTGTTACGTGTTCTTTCGGATCGGAATCACAACACACTTTCGACAATTTTTTTTTTTAAACATGTGCAGCGTCTGTACAAATTTTCATGAAAAAGTGCAGAAAGATTGTTCTCCTCTTTTTTGTTGATCCAAACAGGTTTGTTCTGCGCAAAAGTGCTCGCTTCAGATGCTTCCCTCCCGTCAGGCTTCGAAGATATTTTTAGATCACGGATTTTCCCGTTGACTTGTCCGTTCTTCACTCTTTTGCGCCTTATTTTTTTGCATGTGTAGGAGAGCTGACGAAGATTCCCTACCTGCCTTCTCGTTCTATACCGTATGAACCATAAAGAGAGAGAGAGAGAGAGAGAGAGAGAGAGAGAGAGAGAGAGAGAGAGAGAGGGTGCTTGTCTGTATGTGTATGCAACAAAAAATACACCTTCCTGTGTGTGTGTGTGTGTGTGTGTGTGTGTGTGTGTGAGTTATTTGTCTGTGTGTGTGTGTGTGTTGTTGCGCGCGCGCGCGCGCGCGCGCGCGCGCGAGGGCGTGTACATACGTGTGCATGCATGCGAGTGTGTGTGTGTGTGTGTGTGTGTGTGTGTGTGTGTGTGTGTGTGTGTGTGTGCCGTGTAAGATGTATGTTTGCGTCTGTGTGTTGGTCGGTCTGTATGTATGTCTGCTGTGTCTGTCTGTCTGTCTATCTGTCTGTCTATCGGTCTGTCTGTCTATTTGTCTGTTTACACAGTATAGCGTATTGATCATGAAAAACACGGTAAGCAAGCATGAGAATATGTCCCGCCAACTACTCTAGTTCTGTTGATCTAAACCAGTTTACGTGTTCTGACCTGACGAGTTCGCTGGAGCGCGGCAAGAGCCAGTATGGGACCGAAAGTCTTGAACACAAAAATATCCAGCTCTAACAGTTCTATAGTCTCCTTTCGATTGTCTCCACCCCCCCACCCCCACCCCCCTCAGTCCCTTCACACCCCCCTCTCTCCCCCCCCCCCCCCCCCCCCCCCCCCCCCCCCCCCCCCCCCCCCCCCCCCCGCCGCATAGTATCACATGCACGCGAATACGAGATCTCACGAAACCCAAGGGCGGCATGGTTTGCAGGCCAATCGTAAATGGCATGCAGGTCACACACCGCAACTGACAGGGAAAATGCACCCAAACACCAGTCCATGAAAGCGTTTTGAGGTAGGCTATCTCATGGTCTTAAAAGAAAACCCCGTTTTAAGCATTGTGTAACGTCTTATAGATCAACTGCCGATCCGTTATTTCACCTGTTTTAAAGCATCTCTGCCCGTAAACATCGCATAATCAAGGAATCATGAATCACCCATTCCTAGTAGTATCAGAGATCAATCCTTTCAAGTTATCCGTCGCCGTAACGTTCTCGGCGCCAGATACACTTCCCGAAAGAGGTGCAGTCCATTCGTTTTGATCTGTCTGCTTGGAACTGTCTAGTGTGTATCTTGATGTGCAAGTGAAAAAAGAAGGGGGGGGGGAGCGGGGGTCAACTTTCGGATGCATTGAAAATTCTGAGAGCAATCAAATTGTGGCTGTCTACATATACTCGAAACATTACGAACGTACTGAACCCATTAATTTGTGGTGTGTTACCTACGACTGAAATTGCTCCTTCTGTCTCTCGGTTCCTCATACCAGGTGTTAGTGTGGCCCAGGAGTTGGCTTAGTGCCCATTGAGTTTGCGTGAAAAGAGCTGTTGGTGTTTACCAATAGCAGGTAAGTTTACACAGTTTAGCGAATCGCGTTGCCCGACGCAAACACATATATTAAGCTTGTATTAATAAAAAGGGTCAAAAGATAGAAAACAAACAAACATTGTCATTGATTCGAACTTCTCCCCCTTGATAATCTATATCATTATCCAATGCAAACAAGATAAATGTCTCATGTCAGAAAAGATATCTCACAAAGAACGGCCATTCCTCGCGATGTTTTTTTCTCCATAAAGATAATGTCAAATGATTGGTAAGTTTGGTGGATTTTTTTTTAACAACATTAACGACAACTACCATCGAACAACAATACCGACCAACTCAACCATGAATCTCTAAGCTAAGACTATCGCGAAAGAACGACTTGTCCCTGAAAGCTTTTGCTGTGATGACGTAAAACTCAACTACAATCGATTGGTAAGTCATTTTCTACGTTCATTCTACGCTCACTTTCTATGTTCTTGAAGACTGCCTTTTTTTTGTTGTTGTTGTTTTTTTTTTAAAGAAAGTCGCAGAGCTCACGTCTACATATCAAAGAGCGTCGCGCTGTGTACCAGGTAGGTGTTTTGTGTGGGAACGTCTACAAAAGGAATGTCTGTATGCAGACGTCGCGTTTCGTCTTTGCATAAAGGGGTGATACTGGTGGGTCGTAAGAGTGAAAAACTGGTCGGAGGGCGCGCAAGACCGCCAGCGAGTGTGTACCCTTTCTCTGGTGTGTACTAGGGTAACACACTGGATGAGGGGGTGGGGGGGGGGGGGGGGGGGGGGGGGGGGGGGGGGAGGGGAGGGGGCGGGCGGAGAGGGGAAGGGGCTAGGGCCGTACGTTAACGGCAATGAGATGTGTGTGTGTGTGTGTGTGTGTGTGTGTGTGTGTGTGTGACAACTTTACAAACATGTCAACTGGTGAAACAGCTCTCTCTCTCTCTCTCTCTCTCTCTCTCTCTCTCTCTCTCTCTCTCTGTGTGTGTGTGTGTGTGTGTGTGTGTGTGTGTGTGTGTGTGTGTGTGTGTGTGCGATGGTAAGCTTAACGCTAAAGGCCGGGTACTCTGCTGTGTGTATGTGGGGGGCTGTGGGGGGGGGGGGGGGGTAGGTGGACTCGTGTGTGCACAGACCTGCGTATAGGGACCCTCCCTTCCCCCCTCCCCTCCTCGTTCCTGCGTTTCCCGGCGTACATGCGTGCGCGTGCTCATAAGCGTGAGAGAGAGAGAGAGAGAGAGAGTGTGTGTGTGTGTGTGTGTGTGTGTGTGTGTGTGTGTGTGTGTGTGTGTGTGTCTGTCTGTCTGTCTGTCTGTCTGTCTGTATCTGTGTGTATGTATGGTGTTATTTCGTCTTTCGTCTTATATTGTTTGCATGACTGGTGTCTATGAAAATTTCAGTGTGTATGCACGTGCGTGGCATCGACTGATTTATCTCTATGCGAGGCCTAGTCTTCCCGGCAACGACCTTGTTATTCCTAGACTTGTTGCTCCCTGCGGCGCACGCAACTGACCCATACTTAGTTTCCAAATATAGCGGCCAATCACAAATACGTGAATGTTGCTCAGCAGCGAAACAGGTGTCCTTCTAAATATAGCAGCCAATCACATGCAACGGGAAAACTCGAAAGGTTAAATTTAGTTTCGTCTGAAGCACTTCGCAGCGCCATGCTGAGAAACGACCGATCTGCACTTTCGGTAAACTACTAAAAAACAAACAAACAAACGTTCAACACAGGCGTTACATCAATAACCAGAATACTGTTTCCTTTGATTTTATGGGGAAGAATTTATATACATGCTTAATAACACTTACTGCAGCACACCAAACACAGTTGCGTTTTACTCATTCTTCTTGTCATTGCACACCAAGGTATTGCGCTTGTCCGATGCGATCTACAGCCATTTGAACATAACATAATGTGTAAGAAACGGACGCTGACGAGGTGGTGTCACGTATATGGCCCCACATGAGTCAAGTTATAAACATTAATTGGCTGTTCAGTCAGCGTGCTTCTTGGTGTGTGTGTGTGTGTTTTGTGGTGTGTGTGTGGTGTGTCGTGCATTTAATCAAGCATATCTGATAGGCACATCTGGATACAGTCTTTCATTTTCTTGTCAATGTCCGCCAATTTTTCATACCAAAATGCAACTGTTTCTGTACCCTCTTTCACCCCATCCATCGTCCACATCCCAACACCACCACCTCCACCCCTCCC
>CM065721.1:13766293-13783793 GCA_033310375.1 Conus canariensis
AAGGATACGCCAGCAAATCTGTTGATCGTCTATTTTGGTACAAATGGCCAATGGGGTGGGGTGGGGAGTAGAGCGGAGGTTAGAAAGGAGAGGTCAGAGGCGTGGGAGCGTGCCAGATGAACAGGTGATTGTCTGGAACCCCGTGGCAGATGCTGCATGGTTTGGAGGCGAGGCAGGGGAGTATGGGAGGCAGTGGGAAGAGTTCACGGTAATTGTAGGATCTGTTGGCTGCCCGCTCTTGACAAAGGACTTAGGGGGTAAGGATAAGGACAAACCCATTGAAAGACGCCTCGCCTGGTGTCGGGAAAGACGTGGAGGATGGATGGCCTGGACGAATGTGGGAGGAAAAGCAAATTTGATGTTGCTTTTCCCACTCCATGTCGTGAATGTGGCATTTCGTTCCCACTTCCATAAAGTAATTATGGCATCCCCCCCCCCCCCCCCCCCCCCCAACCTTGTTAATGATGATGATGAAGAGAAATGATGATGATTTCGACGACGACGACGACGATGATGATGATGATCGTAATAACAATGATAACAAGAAGAAGACTGATAATAGGTAAGGAAAGGTAATGTTGCGCCTCGCTGTTGACCTTAAAAACGCCTTACTTTTTGTCAGCCGGAATGGCTCAGTTGGGAGTTGGTTAGGCTGAAGTTGTGAAGTCCCCTAGGTCGATGTTGGGTTCAGACACCTTTCCTTTCCATTTTTTTTTTTTTTAAATCAAGGCACTCAGAGGCGGTTTAAGGCAGAAGGGTTGGGGTGGGGGTGGGGGAGGGGAGACAGGGGAAGGGTGAGGGGAGCAGGGAAGGGGGTGAGGGCTAGGAAAGGGAGAAGACAGAAGGGACAGGGGATGGGAGAAGGTCGAAGAAAGATGAGAAAAGTAGGGGAGGTGATGGTTAAAAAAAAAAAAAAAAAAAAGGGGGGGGGGGGGGGGGGAGCAGGGAAAAGGGTAGGACGGAGGGGAAAGGGGGCACAGGAAGTGCGGAGGGCAGGTGAGGGGCGGCGAGTATATTTTCAGTGCATTCATCACGTGACGTGGTATGTGTGCGTGGGACGCCATGGATAATATAAAGGCTCGTATCTTGTCCTTGCAGTACATGCACACCTTTGAGCCCACACCTATTTATCATCGGGACCTCAAACCCAGCAATATCTACCTCACAGACACCGGAGACATTCGCCTGGGAGACATGGGCATCGCCAGGTGAGCCAGCGAGTGAGCTACATAGTGAGCGAATAGCTGTCTCAGAGCGAGTGAGTTAAAACCCAGTGTTAAGTCAGAGTATCGTGGGTAATGCCATGCCAGACTGCCACCGACTTGGTGAGTACGCAAGCTGACATCAAAATGAGCAAGTGAAATCTTGTTAGATCAGTTGGAGGGCAGACAGGAGTGAGTGAGCGAGTTGTTGAGCGACTGAAATGATTTGAGCGAGTGACATCAGATAGTTTTGTGTCTAAAAGGGGCCAGTGAATGAGTGAGCGATTACTTGGTCTGAGCAAGCGATACCCAAACAGATCGTTAGACATGAAAGGGTGACCTGGTCAGTGGGTGTGATCTGTGTGCTTGGGTCAGGCTATGCGACCTAGTCGCCGAAATGATCTGAGAGAGCGACATCTGTCAATTCTTTGTGCAACGCGGGTGTGTGTGTAGGACTATCTAAACTAGCTCAGCTGGTCATTATGTTGGAATCACTAAAGTAAGTGGTCACATTCAGACAAAAAAAATGAAATTCGTTTTACACAGAGAGAGAGAGAGAGAGAGAGGAGGGGGGGGGGGGGACCCCGCAAGGGCTCACAAAGTAATACGCGCTGTAAACAATCAAAACTGCTAACAGAACTTTATTGTGAAATCCAGCCAGGTAATATACAATGTAGGAACAAACCCTTTAAAAAAAAAGAAAGAAAGAAAAGAAAGGAAAAGAAAAGGGAAAAAAAAAGAAAATTTAGAGAAATGGATATGGGTTGTTGATGGAGTGGCACTGGGTGTGAATGGGGTGTGTGGTGGTGATGGAGGGGTGGGGTGGGAAGGGAGAAGTGGAATCAAGAGCAAAAATCAAAGCTCCATCGCATGTAAGACACAGTCATGCAATCAGCGCAATCAGGTGGGAAGACGAAGTGTGGAGCGAGTGTGTGTGTGTGTGTGTGCGCGCGCGCGCGCGCGCGCGCGTGTGTGTGTGTGTGTGTGCGTGTGTGTGTGTGTGTGATGTAGTGTTGTTTGTTATTGTTTTTGTGGTAATGGTGGCGACTTCGAAGCCTTACTCTGGATACTCTCAGCTGTTTGGAGGAAAAAAACATAAGACAGGAGTCACTATGTTGGTTATGCTTGGTGCAGGCAGATAAATCGTGAATACTAAACGATTGTTTGCACATACAGATGCACGCACAAATACTCACACATGTATACGCACACTCACACAGTCGATTGAGCGCGCCGTTTGGAAACTTGTACGAATATATATATATATATATATATATATATATATATATATATAATGAAGAAATAAATAAAAAGGTAACATTAGCATAAAGCTATAAGGAACAGGAACAAATGCACATTTATCATGTGACCTTCTAAATTATACTGGCCATGTAGTGCTCTGGTCTTGTATGTTCTCATCCTGATTTTTACATATTTTTCGTGCGGGTGTGAAAGATCAAGTCGCTCATCCAACGTACGAGAGTCCATGGGGTCAGTACTTCCTCTGCTTTACAGTCACGCACACACGCAGATAAAACACGCCAACTCATTTTGACATTTAAAAAAAAAAAAAAAAGGAAAGGAAAAGACAAAGACAAAAGGATAAAAGAAAAGAAGAACAAAAAAGGTTGGCAATAGGACAAAACATACAAACACATATACAAACAAATGAATAAACAAATAATAAACGGATGAATAAAATAGATGAATAAATATGAAAATGAATAAATAAATGAATAGGCTAAATAAGCATGAACAGAAAATAAGCATAAACAGCACGATTATACGTAACACAAAGGTGAAAATGCGTGTATCATATTTTCTATAGGCATATAACCTTGCCAATGTGCCACTCAGGTGTAGAATGCTTTCAGGCTGCATCGACAGATTCTTAGCGGTGTCGGAGGACCGGACCATTCGACAAACATGCTAAGTGCACGGATCAAATGTTACTTTGTTGTCTGTCTTGGAGGCGCCCTATTTTTCACAACATTGGCACCTTTGAGGCGATGGTACAGCGGGAAGCTCACTCACCTATGTTGTGAGATCTTTAGTGCGCATTTCGAATCTTGCACACGCTTTCGTTTCTTCTATATATAGTCCGAGGGCTAAACTTTTAGGTAAGATAAAGAAACCACGGTCACATGAGCACTATCCACTTGGCGCACGTTAAAAAAAAAAAAAAAGAAAGAAAGGATACAAAGTCACAATCAGATCCCAATAACAGAAAATCAACATTGATTGAAAAACTACAAACATACGCAAACAGAAGGAAAGGAAATATTAGGTGGTTTGCTACGGCAGCGATTAAGGTGTTTTCAATACGAAGGGAATCACTTCTCCCACATGTCCGTGACTGGTGATATGGATGATCCACCGAACAAATTCTAATATCGAGATTAGTTAGTCCTCTCTCTCTCTCTCTCTCTCTCTCTCTCTCTCTCTCTCTCACACACACACACACACACACACACACACACACACACACACACACACACCTCTCTAAAAACGGGAGGCCTTATTTTTACTTTTTCCGAACTCATATTCCTGATAAAAATTAACTCGCGGATGAAACTGTGAACCTATGTTTGTAATTTTGATTGTCGCCCGCAAACGCAAGGACAGACATGTGAATTTGTGGAGGCATGGGGAGGGGGAGGGAGATGTGGCGGGGTGGAGCAGAAGAAGAACTAAGACTGGGGCACCCCATGGACGCGAAAGCGGTACAGACAAGTGTAGTCCTTGTTGCCATGGTTGCTCAGAACACGGAGCTCCACAAAGCTGAAAACGCCCGGGCTGCGGAGCTGCACGCTGAAGTGCTGGATGGGTGTGCCCACGGACTGGTAGGTGAAGTTTCCCAGGTTGACGCCCGTGTAGTCCGCATCCGATTTCAGACCAATGACGGTGAACTCTCTGGGAGCGCTGTCGATGTTTCCGTGGATAGACAATGACCTCGGGATGTGCTCCACGGAGAATCCTGTGGGTCTGATGGGTACGGCTAGCTGAATCACCACGTGGCCTTTGTCTCCTTTGAAAGCCCAGCACTGGCCTGGGTGAACCTCGGGCTGGATGACACTCCTTGGGCTGCTGGACATGTAGAAGAGCGGAATCCCAAACACAGACAAGACAGCTGTTTTCTTGACATAGGTTTCTGAGCAACGTTCGTTTAATATGCTGCCACCGGCTGACTCCAGAGCATAGTCGGGCATGCCTGTACGGTCAGCACTGTACTTGAGAAGGGCGTCCTCCACGATCAATCGGACCGTGTCTTCATTTATGCTTCCTGAGCCAGAGGACAGAAGAAAAGACGAGCTGCCCGAGCTCTGGCCTCTGAGGTCGCGTTTGATCCTGTCTGTTAAATCTTCAGTTAGAAGGCGCAGCTGCACGTCCAGCTCGTTGTGGTCCACGTATTTCTTGCTCAGCCAGTCTGTGAAGCCACTGCCTCCTGCACCCTGGTCTTTGCTCTCCTCGCCCAGTATCTCGGACAGCTTCTGACCAACTTGCTCTTGGACTGTGACCATTAGAGAAGGCTTATCTATACAGCTAGTCTTGGAATAATCGACAAGATTGTCGTATGCAGATTGCAAAGATTCGATCTTGGCTTTCAGGTCTGACACTGAAGCACTTACAGACGCCATGGTTTCAGACTGTTTGTCTCGATCCCCGTTGAGAGTTCCTAAAAACATGTTCTTTGTGTCTGACATGTCGCCGTCGAGGATTTTTGCCTTAGCAGAGAGAGCCGCCATCTGTTCTTCCAGAGCTAGCAAACGCTGTCTGGCATCATTCTGATTGACTTTGAGAACTGACTGATCGGAACTGCCTTCTTTGGCCATGTTCAGCAGGCTGACCTTTAGAGCCTCCATCTCGGGATTCAACGTGTTTCGCACAAGAGCTTCAATTTCACTGCGGGTCATCACGTCATAGTTCTCCGCCTGTAGTTGTCGTAGGATCTGCCTTACTTCATAGTGCAGGTTCGTGGATTGCATTTTGTCACCCAGCTGCTGGGGGAGGAAGGATCTGTACGTGGGGAAGATTACTGAACCAGTGTACGAGTAGTAGCTGCCAGTTGCCAACAGAAGTGGCAACAGCAGCAAGGGTAGGCAAAGGCAGCAATTCCTTTTGCTGTTTCTGCTGACTACCCAACTATCCAGCACAATGAACCACCCGATCATCCCATTTATATATTTCCATAGCCAAAGGGCGAGTATTGTGGTGGGCTTGCAAACAGGTGAAAGTAATTTCTGAAAGGGTTCGCTAACTCGTTTGACAGCACAGAACAAAACGTCCGCCGTTTTGGTGACTGCTCGCAGGACCATCTCAGCACTTCGGTTGGCGTACCCTCCTCGTCTTCTCGACCTGCTAGAGGCGCTGTTGCAATCAGCTGACGTGAACGAACTGGTATATGAATAGGAATCCGAGTCCGAGTAATCATCTGACTGATCCAGGTCATACATATATTTCAGTCGAAACTGCCCGCCTGGTTGAGAGTCATCGTTGTCAGGTAGCTCTTCATAATATGAGTCTGACCATCTGGCTTTACCGAGCCGCCCTGCTCTGGGCTTGTCTGATGGTGATTTTGACTTGCGTCTGGCACGACGAGCATTATTGTTGGAGTTCATACTGTTTCGTCTCCTGTCTCTCATGCCGAATGTGGCGGTGGTGGTGGTAGATACGTGGGTAGAAGAATGTCTCGAATCATGCAAATTGTGACTGCTTTGTCTCCAGCTGGGCAGGATGGGAGATTGCTCACTCTGATGCGCATTGTTTGAGACGTCACCTGTTGCTGGGCTGGTGACATGAGACAGATGACGATGACCGGTTCGGGCAGAATGTAGAAATCGTTCCACCCCTTTGATCTGACTGCCTGATCGTAGCATCATGCCTTGTGTGTGTTGTCCCTTCTCTACTGAACGCAAGAACCGCTCAATCCGCAACGTTTCGGAGTTTGCTTGATCTTTTGTCTTCGTCTCTTTATCCCTGGCTAAGGTAAGCTTTTCCTCATCTAGATCCAGTTCACCTGAATCAAAGTGTGGTCGCTCTCTCTCGGTGGATCGTGGGTGAGGGGCACCGTACTTGGGAAAATGTTTGTTTGAAGACATCGAGTGTGTGCACTGCTCAGTGTCATTTTGGTGACAGTCAATAAGCAAACTGACGTCAGAGTCGGAATCAGAATCTTCCAGTGCATCTACTGGTGGAGTCACCATTCCTCTCGAACGACGACGTAATGCCATGATGGTCTCAACACAAAGTTTCTTCAAGTACTGTTGACATTCGTTTCCTTAAGCGGCTTTTCCAACGGGAATCAATCACTGCAATCAGAACATCAAGTCATGAAAGAGTTGCTTGAAGCTGTATTTATGCAGTTGAATGTAGCCTAGTATCCGAATTACTTAGTTGGGCAGAAATTCTCTGTTATCTCTTTGTCTATGCCGTGGTGACAGCAGAACAATTTACCAGCGTGACCACCAATACCACAATCACTCTAAATGAACAATTCCGAATACTCGCAATTATTCAAGATGAATGAAAGAAAGAAAACCGACTGGCAGTCTCATTCGCCATGGCTGTCATAGAGCCGACGGTAACTCATGCTTACGTATAATTTGACTGCTAGTCTGACGTAAAAGTCATAGTACTGTTACGTCATTGTTAAGAAAGTGAACATTCGTTGCCATGTGCCTTACTCACTTGATTCCTGATAAACCACTCTCGAGCTCTCTGGAACAACCCCAAGAGAAGCTACAATCGATTGAGATGCGAAAGGAAAATAAAATAACAACCATGGCAAATATCTTTTTTAATTAATGAGAGAATTGTCGGTGAAGAAATAGATATATTTCACTTACGTCCAGCTCTCTCTCTCTCTTTTTTTAAATCAGGAAATATATGTTATAATTACCTTATAATGCTATCACCCTAAATCAAAACTGTATAAAATGTTAGCAAGCAGTTTACTTATCCTCGACACTACCCAAGAATGAAATAGAAAGGAAGGAATAGAAATAAAACAGAAAAAAGCGAATGACAAATTTTCATGTCAGTTCTATAGAGTAAGGTGCACGCCTTTTGATAATTTAGCTATATCGTCATGATAGCCTTAGCTTTTGGCATTGAAACAATTTAAAAAGAAACTAGTGATGAACGTACTTGGATGCACCTAGTTTCATAATTTTAACTTCTTTGTGTAATAATGTAGAAAACCTGTGTGAAAGATTCGTTAATTTCAGTCTGGCAAGTCTTTACAAAGAAGTATTAAATGCCTGACTTACAATCACTTGAAACCTAATTTTCGCGAATAAAACTTTATTACACACCATCCAGATTATATATCATTGCGTTGATAAAAATTCGCTGTTGTCATAAGCTTGAAATAGAAAATAGACAACGATGTTCACTTTTTTTTTTCTTTTTTTTTTTTTAAAGAAAGAATACGTATAAATTGCGATAAGAATGAGGTGGATGATACATTTAACTTGGTGTTTTACTGTCCAAAATATACAGCCTTTTGTCATCAGTTTCTTCTAGAACGATATCTAAAGGTATGTTCAGAGTTTGATCTATTTAGTTTATTTCACAGTTTTTCGAGATAATGACTGTTAAATTTATCAAAGTTCGTTAAGTTAAGCTGTAAGCCTACGCTTCGAATGAATGAAATGCTTTCTTGATAAATACACTTGAGCACTGCCTTTTAATAATGCGATTTGTGTGACTGTTCATTTCATGTGTTGAATCCATGGTGATGCACATTTGCCCATTGTTACTATCCTCCACATCCCAAAAGAGAAGAAAAGAAATAAATAATGCAGGCCTGTAGCCACTTGCGACCTCTACTTCAATTTTCAACATTAGAAAAATATTTGTCTGCATTCGTATAAGTAAGCGTGGGTTTACAGAGACTGTTTTGCTTGAAATACTGGTGCGTGCGTGCGCGTGCGTTCGTGCGTGTGTTTTGTTTTCTTTGTTTGTTTTTTAATCTGAACATGCGCAGTGTTATTTGTCAAGTGATTTGAGTTTCTTTCTTCCTCAGCGTCCATGACTGAATAAAGTTCAAGAAATCGAATTCTGCTAAATCGATAATCATTCACATTCCGTTCAAAATGAGTATGCACAGATCTTGTTTTGATAAAGTCCTGGCTGGCTTATGAAGAGCCCGCAGACAGTAGCCCATTTCGTTCACATCTGTGCAGTAAACAATCTGAACATTCGATCATCCACTTTCATTCACGAGAACATTTATACAGTTACATGGATTTCTAACGATAACGTGTCCACCAGCCACATAGATCCCCGGCAGCTGGAGGTATTGTGGAACACCCTCCACTCGCCCCACTGCCCGGCTTGCACCATGTTCAGTCCGTCGTAGAGCAGATGGTTGCAGACCCCGCAGATGAGTGACTGGCAGAGTCAAGATCAACCTCAACGGACCCACAAGGGCAAGCCATGTGACAAGGCAATCTGACTCCTCTCTGCTTCAACATCGGACCACAAAAACGAAAATGTTGCACGTGCTTCAAACAGATCAGCTTCTCTTGCCGAGAGCAGGATGGCTCCACAAATCAGTGGGATCAAATAAAAGAAGAAAAAAGCGAGGCATCTACGCGCAAATAATCTTACTGTGCATGACACATGAATGTCAGGAGCATTAAGTAATTCTGACGATCAAATCTACCGACCCATTTGTAACACCTTCAGCAATATCCATCGTCGTGCTCCTAGAGGAGTGCCGTCTCGTATGGATGGCTTCTGCCATTGAAATGATCCACTTCGACTCGAGTTGACAATATAGTGACATAGATCACTGATGCAAAATCCTCGATCGATTGACAACTGGAGATTTGGAATACGCTTTTTCTCGTGTTTGGCAGAGCTACGAATGGGATGTGGGATGGGTTTTAATTCGATGATTTCAGTTTCAGTTTCATCAAGGAGGCGCCACTGCGTGCGGACTAATCCATATACGCTACACCACATCCGCTAAGTTTTGAGACCACACTACGCATGATTTTATGCTGATGGATAAAGAATTAACTAAGATGAGAGAATTGAAGAAGAAAGTCTCATGGCTACGACTTAGCAGATGTATGACCTACGCATTTAGCCCAATGCGCTGGTCAGATCTTGTGTGCCTACCTAACATTGGTTGTCTTTTTTTATCTTTTTTTTTCTGTATATGTGTGTAGTGAATGTACACGTGTGTGTCTATGGATACGTGGGCACGGGCCCATGTGTGTGCGCATTTGTGTGTGTGTGTTGTGTGTGTGTGTGTGTGTGTGTGTGTGTGTGTGTGTGTGTGCGCGCGCGCGCGTATGCATATGCGCGCGCTTGTGTGTGTATGTGTGCGCGCACGTGTTGTGTGTGTGTGTGTGTGTGTGTGTGTGTGTGTGTGTGTGTGTGTGTGTGTGTGTGCCTGTATGTATAGTTAGTTCTTCAATTTAACGTCTGTTCACTTTAAGTGATATTAGACAAAATAATGCAGAAATGAGTGGATGAGAGAAATGGAAATAGTGTATGCAAAATGCTAGTATCGGCCTACGTACGGTGTGTGTGTGTGTGTGTGTGTGTGTGTGTGTGTGTGTGTGTGTGTGGTGCGTGCGTGCGTGCGAGCGTGTGTGTGTGTGTGTGTGTGTGTGTGTGTGTGTGTGTGTGTGTGTGTGTGTGTGTGTGTGTGTGTGTGCGACTTTGACAATTGAAATGAAAATACTGTTCTAAATGTAACAATTCAAAAGATAAATTTAAAAAAACAAAACCCCCCAAAAAAAAAAAAACTGGAAATATTTACACAAACGAGCCAACTGGGCTTAACATCAACGAATTTACAAATGTAAAAAAGGCGTGAAGATTCTGGAAAATGCATAGGGAATCTTTTTGTCGGAAGTTGGATAGAGATGAGTTAAAATAGGGACAGTTAAAAAGAAAATGCAGAGTATTGAAACTGTCGACTGCTCCACAAGCGCACTGTAAATTTCTGTGGAATTTTGTACGAAGAGCGTTAACTTTAAGCCTATAAAAGAGAGATTCCAGTTTCCGAAATTTGTGTACATGTACATACGTCTTTGTATACAGTTTACGAATTTGAATGGACGAATTAGATGGACGAGTAGATTTCTGAGTTCTTGAACAGCAACTCAGTGAAGAATCTTTTGCATGTATTTTAAAGAGTACTGAATCTTTGTACAGGTTATAAGAAGACTCAAAAGAGACTCTTTTTAAGAGTCCATAGGCTTCATGAAGACTCCAAGGTATTTTGATATAGACAGAATTTTCAGCGTTTTTGGATCCCATACGGGCAGTTCTGTCTGCCCATTCATTTCCTACAATCCCACAGTGTGACGGAATCCAGCAAAAGTCCACTGTTATCCCTCTAGATGTAAGGAAATGGATCAGAATTTTTAGTTCGGTGATAATCTCGGCGCGATTGGTAGCAGCAATAGATTCCATGCTTGAAGGACAGATTTGGAATCAACACAAAAAAGTATTCTAGAAAAATCACGTGGAATGTCAATAATATAATGCAGAGCCATTAGAATTGCTATCAGTTCAGCCGTAAAGACAGAAAACCCCTTTCCAAGATGAAAAGATTTATCTGCTTTCAAAGCAGGAATAACAAAGCCGGAACCAGCATTGCCATTTAATAGCGATCCGTCTGTATAAACTTTTAAGTGATTAGGATAACTATCGTCAGTATGTGACTTGGCCATAGCACCTAAGACGTTATTATTAACATTCTTTTGCAAAACAGTGTATTTATAATCAAACTTTGCCGGGATAAGTTCCCAATTAGGAATGGGACTCAGGGGATAACGTGGGGCTATGGTTTTGTGATCAATTTTGGCAGATTTCAACAGGTCTGAGGAGTAGGTAAGGATGGTTTTATTTGATCGTATTGTTTTTGCGCGTTTTGGAAAGTCTAAATCAGATCGCATATCAAGTTCATCCTCATTTGAATTCTGAACAGTAAACATCTTAGAATGTATTTAGCACAAGCTAATTTTCGATAAGCATCCAGGGGCAAAACGCCAGCTTCATGATATGTCCCTAAAATGGAAGCGTAAAGGGGAACTCCCAGGGCTATTCTGTATGCCTTGCAATCTGTGCTTTGTAACTTTTTTAGAAGATACTTAGGAGCTGAAAAATATACTTCCTGTGCATACGAAATCCTTGTCCTGACCAGAGAATTTGATAAATGAATTAAAGTGCACGTATCCTGTCCCCAATTCTGGTAACTCACAACTTTAAGAAGATTAAGAGCTTTATGTATGTATGTGCGCGTGTGTGTGTGCGTGTGCAGAAGTGCGTGTGCATGTGTGTGCGTGTGATTTGTGGGTTTGCGTGAGCACACACAGTATCTGCATATATATGTGTACATATATGTGTGTATGTGTGTGTGTTTTTGTATGTGGCCGTGTACATATCTCTGTGTGTATGCATCTGCGTGTGTATATGCATTTGTGCGTTCATGTGTATGCGTGTATGCGTGTATGTGCGCACATGTGTATGCGTGTATGCGTGTATGTGCGCACATGTGTATGCGTGTATGTGCGTTCATGTGTATGCGTGTATGTGCGCACACATGTGGGTGTGGACGTTCACATGTACGCATGTGTATATGTATGTGCACTGGAGCGAGTGGACGTACGCGCACACGTTTGTGTGTGCGTGCGTGTGTGTGCATGCGCGCGCGCGCGCGCGCGCGCGCGCGTGTGTGTGTGTGTGTGTGTGCGCGCGCTTGCGACGGAAAATGATGGAGATGACGAAGAAGAGGTGTTGCCCCTACAATATTATATACAGATACGCGCATGCATATTCAGTTATACACATATACACATTAAATGCTATAATCATTTATGACAGAATCTTGGAATCACCTAATGTCATGGTGGAGACTTTTTGCGGAACTCCTGCTTACATGAGTCCAGAGGTGCTCTTTGAAAGGCCATACGACGGAATGGTACGTTTTCTCCTCCTCCTTCTTTTTTTCAATTTATTTCAAACTACGATTCTAACCTCGTTGTTTCCTTAAGTCTCTGAAGAATCTGTAGATGCGGTTCGTTTGACTCTTGTTGTGTTGCTGTTGGTGTTGTCGTCCTTCCTGTGGTTGTTGTTGCTGCTACTGCTGTTTTTGTTCTCGTTGCCGATAATGCTGCTATTGCCGTTACTGCAGGTGTTGTTATGTTGCTGCTACTGCTACTGCTGTTGTTTTGTTGCTGTCCTCGTTGTTGTCGCTTCAGCTGAAGTTGCTGCTGTCGTTGCTGGTCCTCTGCGACAGTTGCACTGTTTGTTGGTTTCGCTGGTGCTGCAGCTGCAGTTGCTTTTATTGCAGTTGCTTTTGCTGTTATTATTGTTCTTGCATTCTGCTATCATTGTTGTAGTTGTGCTATCGTTACTTAAGCTGGTTTGTTACTATCTCTGTTATCTTGCTGTTTTACTGATGTTATATAGAACTCAATGCTTTTTTCTAAAGCACCTTCGTTATCTTTGTTAATTTTGTTGTCGTTCTGCTATTTTTTCAGTTGCTATTTTTTTCAAAATAGTTCATGCTGTTGTTGTTCATGTTGTCATTGTTGTTAATTGTTGTTCTGTTATTATTATTTCTCGTTCTCGTTCCCTACCCATTTTCTTTTATATATATTTTTTTTCCCAAGTTTTCAAACTGCTCCTCCGTTTCCTCTTCCTTCTTCTCGTTCTTCTTCTTGTTTTTCGTTTCTAAAATAAACATTAAGCCAAAAACACAGTGACTTTCCTTCCTCGACAATTTTAAGGGCACAAAACGTCTTATCAAGTGGGAGCTTTGTGCCTGTATCTTGTACTTTGGGAAACTCTGCGTCTTCGTTAAGGACAGATTCTACACTGCAGAATGGTAGATATTCAAGATAAGAATGTCAGTTGCCATACCTTTCAAACGGGTATGGCGATAGAACTAAATGCCTTGAGCATAGACATATTGATGATTTTGCATTAATTCAGAAAACCTGATTTTGTCATTCATTCTTAACATAATTTTGACATCTTGTATGTTCCTGTCTCACCCATTAAAGAAAAGCGTTGTTTCAATGCAAAGAAACTATCAAATCATTGTGATAACAAAATTATATGCACAAAATCTACATATATAGCAACATTAAACATTCATTCAGGGAATCTCGGATTTTATCAACAGAATTCATTAAATTCCCAAACAGCATCAAAACAGAAGCTTGCATGTGATCTCGCATTCATGAGTTTCCGCACAGGCATACTGTTAACAAATAATACTATTATACGCACAATTATGGTTATTACAAGATACATTCTTGCCCATGTGTTTGCTTGTTTCGATGTGTGTGTGTGTGTGTGTGTGTGTGTGTGTGTGTGTGTGTGTGTGTGTGCCCACATGCGTACGTGTGTGTGCATGCATGCGTCCATTCGTGCACGCGCTAGTGTGTGAATGTGTGTGTGTGTGTGCGACTTTTTGTTTTCTTACCTGACCTGTAACACTTTGTGCAGTTTTAAAAATGAGAAATATAATGTACGCTACTCTAACAAGATTAAATTTTTTTTTTTTTTTACTTGAATGAAGTTTCAAAAATGAGAAGTATACGTATGCTACTCTAACATGATTGAAAAACAACAACAACAAACAAACAATACATGTTTAACTTAATGACAACTTGTGACTTCAAAATAAGGATAACTGTACATGTATTACCGCATTCTCTTTGAGGAGACGAGTTCTGAACAATTTTTGAGACGCCATGAATTGTTCTTTAAATAGAATAGTATCTGTCAATTATATCAGTTGTCGGCCTTTCTTTCACTGAACGCAGTTCGCTTGCTTCAAAATATGAATGTTTCAAGGTCTCATTTCTTTAATTCGCTCTGCGTTACACCTGCTGTAGGAATCAGGGTTTGGCACACCAGTCAGTGAAAGATTTTTTTTAATCAATAGCAAACACACTTCAAAACAGGCTGTATTTTCTGTATTGGAACTGGGAAACAGGTAATTAACTCCGGTTTGTTTAACTTTAAGATAATTGGTAAATGGGCACCCTCAGTTACTTACATAATACAGTCGATTATTAACAGTACTGGTACAATACAATATTCTTCTGTTTCTATGATTAAAAATGATAAATGCGAAACAACATTCATTGTGATTGAGAAGGCACTTCGAGACATTAATATCTGATTTAGGGGAGGAAAAAAGTGATTACGTGATTGTTTACGTGGATGTGCATGGATATCTGCTCTTGTGATGTGTGTGTGTGTGTGTGTGTGTGTGTGTGTGTGTGTGTGTGTGTGTGTGTGTGTGTGTGTGTGTGTGACAGACAGAGCGAGAAAGAGGAAGAATGCGTAGGCGCGTGTGGCAAACAGACAGAGATCGGTAGAATTACTAACACGTCACTAGGCCTATAGCATTAAAACAAGAATAGCCAAATCAACATATGCAGATCTGACGTCTGAAACAGTCTTTGACTTACATTTTGCTGCAGATCCAGATCAAAGGACAGATCAATGATCTTTTCCACCGTGGTAGAGGTCTATTTACACCCGCCAAGCGCCCTTTTAGGTTTTTAGGTGCCGCCTCTCTGAAACAGCAGTAGGAATGGGCAAACAATCATAAGCTGCATGGGCCCAACGTGCAGTGATGCTCATTTCTGAAAACAAGATGACAAGAGAACGTGACTCTGCGAAAAAAAAAAGTTATCAAACAAGGAATGAGTGTGATGTGCTGATGTCCCTTATTTCGAACAAACTGTTAGGCCCTGTAAGAAATTCGTCATTGTTTAATAATTTTCTTTCGTATGGATTCTATGCACAGGAAATGAAAAAAAGGTGTTAAAATTTGAAGTGGTTCAGACATATTGTTAAGTGTTTGAATCCGGCTTGCGAGCGTAAACCGATCGCTTTGAACGACACTATCGTTCAAGATCTAAACTTTCCGGAGCATCGGCGGATGTTATAGGTTAATTTAAATCTCGAGAATGCTCCACTAACGCATGGGAAACAGAAATATTAAGACTTCCACAAATCGGTCGAGAAACATTATGCAGGCAGCCTTCGTAATCAGTTTTTGTTGTTGTTGTTGTTTTGTTTCTTAAGGAGAGAAATAGAGAGAGAGAGAGAGAGAGAGAGAGAGAGAGAGAGAGAGCAACTTAGTACCCTCCCATAGAAACCCTTCCACCGCTTTTCAATACTGTCACGAGTCTCCTTTTGTTTTAAAAAAAAAAAAAGGGGGGGGGGGGGGAAGAAAGACAAAAGAAGGAAAGAATGAAAGAAAACAACAACAAAGTGACAACAAACTCATCATGGATTGCATAATTATAACAGTGCGATTCATATTCTAAGCACCTTAAATTTCATTTCCACTAGTTAGTTTCAATGCGAGATGACTGCGGGCGGAAAATGAAGCAAATTTCCACAAGATCGTGTACAGCTAATCATCTCTCAGTAGGCCTAGTGGTCTGGAGCTCATAAATCTATACTAAAACTGGAAGAAAGCAAATCATTTTCACACCTACATGTGAAAAAAGAATGAGTAAGCTTACACGAAAATCTGAGTTCACACTTTTTATCACTATGAAATTTATGTACATAAAATAGGTAAATTAATACAACCCGTTTATTTCTTTCTCTTTTTTATTTTTGTTTTGTTTTATTCTTTGCTTTAATGGAAAATTTCAGTTTCCAATCTTTTTAACTAAAATCTGTTCCATGAAAATTCTATGTACATCCGGGAAAAAAAAACTCAATAACTTTGCTTTCTGTCAGGATAATTATTCAGAATCAGTAGCACAGGCACCGAAGCGATAAAACAAGGATGCAAGCTCCGATGACGCGTTAAACTGCAATCTGTATGACACAAATCTAACATGTGTATGCACACCATCGTCTCACATCGAAGATGACTGCAGTTTTATTTTTAGAGTTGAAGAGCTAGACATAGGGGGGGGGGTGGGGGGGGGGGGTGGAGGGAGGGAATTGGATGTGCTAGACGAGAAGGGGGCGGGGGCGTTTTGGAACCCACGCTCCTCACACACACACACACACACACACACACACACACACACACACACACAAACACCCCGGCTGGCAGAAAAAGGGGAATTTTTCGCTGGCTACCCCACCCCCTCCACATTGCGGGAGGGTCACACCACCCCTTTTGATACCACGCTCCGCGCTCCCGTGCACCCCAACCTCTTCCTTTTTTTTTTTTTTTTTTTTTTTTTTTTTGCAATGGTTTCGACCCCGAGTAGTGTATTCATTTGTCAAACGATGATGGGCGAGTCAGAATTAAAAACTCAAGTTCGTTCAGTTTCAGAGCTGAATGCCGGATCACATAAAGCGCGACAATCCAGGAGTGCCTATATTCAAAACCAGTCAAATGATTTCCCTTGAAAGATAGTATCTTTCGATCAAATATTAAAACCAAATTGGTTGAAATATATGGAAATCTAACAATTACAGAATGTGTCGTACGTTTCCTAAATTCACTTTCATCTTTGACGGGGAAAATGGAGAAAAGGATGGCGAGTGAGTGTTGGAGGTTGGGACCTCTCGATTCCATGGGTTTATCGTTTGCTCGTTGTTTGTTGTTGAGTAGGCCCAACCATAAAATTTATGGTGAGCAGTCTCAAATAACAAGTTCAAAAAAAAAAATGCGAAGTGAAAGAAGAAGAACAAGAAGAATCACATACCAGCTCTTAAGACATCTGGCGTGACGATGAAGTCGTGTTTCCGCATCAAGAAAGGCGTTACGCACGTACAAGTGTTGCTCCCTCTTTTGTGTCGTCTGCTTGCCCTTTTAACCGCATAGCACTTATGTACGTTCACAAGCGTAGGAGCACAAGTAGTCCGCTGATGTCTACCTTTCATCCCGCCTCACAGTCAACTGTAATGAATTAGATCAGTTTGTAACATCTTATAAAAGGAATCTTTTCTCAGCAGAGACATTTTAATGATTTTTTTTTTCTAATTTACAGAACATTGGGCAACCTGTAGCTAAGAAGCTAGGGATTTTTTTTTTTTTTTTTAATGTCAGTTGGCCTGTTGTTTAGGCTTGAGGACGGTTGTGATAAAAACAAAATATTGCAGCATTGACGGGTGTTTGTGACTGTATTTTTCCCATCACCTTTAGATCTTGTTTTTCACCCACAATAGTATGTTAAGTCAAATGGTTTCCTGCTCCAGATGCATCCAGCGTTCACTGAAGCACGAAAATAATACCATTATCCTTTACTCTCATCTGCACTTAGGTCATAGGGTTGGTCATAGGCGTGTCACTTCTCCAGGAAGAGGGAAGAGGGTGAGTGGAAAAGGAG
>CM065721.1:13786293-13793793 GCA_033310375.1 Conus canariensis
GTCACTTATTTCCAGAGAGGAAGATTTAAGAAGTATAAGTTTGAGAGAGCGTCTGTAGAGACTTTCAAGATGCCTTAAGGAGGCTTTACTAGCTAAATCCCAACAGGTTGAAGCATAATCCACATCGCTTTGAATATAAGCATGAAAAAATAATTTCCGAGTGTGTTGATCCAAAAAATGTTTGATTCTATTAAGCTGAAAGACTTTTTTCGATATTCTTTTTGATAAAGTCGAAAGCTGATTCGACCAGGATAACTTATTGTCGATTATAAGACCAAGTAGTTTATGAGAACTTACTTCATCTAATACGTTATCATATATTTTTAATTCCTTTAGATTATCTTTAATATTTTGTCGCTTTTGCCTGGTTGATATTAACATGAATTTAGATTTTTGAGGATGAAGTGCCATATGATTAAGTTCAGTCCATTTTATGAGCCTGTCAACATCATTTTGTAAGTCAGCGCACACTACATCTACATTTTTTCCTTTATTGTGTAAGGTAGTGTCATCAGCGAAAAGCTCACAAGAAGAGGAAATGTAAAGAGGGAGATCGTTAATGTAAATCGTAAATAATATCGGTCCTAAGACTGAACCCTGAGGCACACCGAAATTGACTGGCATAAAAGTGGATGATACCATATCCTGAACAACTATCTGCCTTCTATTTGATAGAAAAGACGAGAGAAGATTGACAGACTTTGGAGTTAAACCATACAAAGTAAGTTTTTTTAAGAGGAGATCATGGTTAATAACATCGAAGGCTTTAGCAAAGTCCACAAATATCGTTCCTGTGAGAAGATCATTATTGATATTTAAATGCCACTGTTCTACTAGATTCGTGAGAACCGTCTGACATGAATGATTTTCTCTAAAACCGCTTTGATTTGAATGAAATAATTTATGTGTAACGAAGTGCTTTTGTAGGTTTTGCTTAAGGTGCTTTTCTAAAGGTTTAGACAAATTAGACAGAATGGAAATCGGTCTGTAGTTCGAAGGATCTTGTGGGTCACCAGATTTAAAAAATGGCAAAACTTTAGCTTCTTTAAAATATTGTGGATAATAGCATTTCTGAATACAAAGGTTATAAAATATAAGTAAGGCTATCAGAGATAATAGGTGCAGAAATTTTCAAAATTTTGCTGTCTATATTATCTAATCCCCGGCTCTTAGATTCCTTCAATGAATTAAGTTCTCTACATACCTCGTGAACACTGATAAACTGAAAGTCAAGTCTGGACCCTATTCGTCTAGTATCACAAAATTCTCTTAGTAACAACAGTTCATTATGTTTAGTACAATCAGTTTTAATAGTCTTTTCGACTATGGTAGAAAAGTGTTTATTGAGATTATCGGCAGACAGAATTAAAGATGACGGAGCTGTTTGTTTTGACGATTTACCTGATAATTGATTAATGGCTTTCCAGATCGATTTTGAATCTTTTTTCGATGAAATAAGGTCGCTAAAATGTTTTTTACGAGCAGATCTTTTCATAGCTGTAACTTTGTTACGCTGTTTCTTAAACTTTGCATCTTTTCCTGTTGACTGCAACAAATTTTCACGAATTTTAATAGCAGCATTAATTTCATCATTTAACCACGGTGGTTTTCCATCGGGTTTGACACGTTTGATCTTAGTTGGGACATGTTTGTCGTAAATAGGGACAAATATGTTATACCAAACTTCGAGAGCTTTGTCCGGATCAGTCTCCTGAAAAACACTGGAAAAATCTGCAATACATAAATCATGAAGAAAATCGTCAGAATTAAAGGATTTATAACTACGGAAAGAAATGCATTTGTGGCTACATCTAGGAATTTTTACGCCTTTTTTGGACCAAGTTAAGCATACAGGAAAGTGATCACTGAGACCATAAACTGGTACGGAAGTTTCTGTAATATTTATTGGATTGTTTACATAGATATGATCAATGAGTGTTTCAGACTGCAGCGTTATTCTTGTTGGCGTGTCTATCAGTTGTGATAAGTTATATGATTCAAAAATTCGTTTCCATTTATCATGAGGTTTAAGTAAATCAATGTTAAAGTCACCAAGCAATACAACATCTGTTGAATAATCTGAGACATCTTCCATCATTGCTTCGAATCTATCATACCATTCCACACGTTCATCAGGGTTTCTATATAAAAAGCCTACTAATATCGGTTTAGTCCCTTTTAAACGAAACTCTATCCAGATGCATTCAATATTATGTTTATCAAAATGATGGATCAGTTTATAGTTCATTGAGTGATGTACATATCCTAGAAGACCTGTTTCTAGCTTAGATGTAGGGTCTCTCCTAATAAAATTGTAACCTGGAATCATTACTAAATCGTCTGAGACTAAACTTGATAACCGAGATTCAGAGAAACAAAAACAATGAAAACAATTGTTAGCATTAGATAAAATAGAAGGTAAATCACATAATTTGTTTAACACATGACATGCATTTAGATAGCCAATTTTGAATCCTGAGTTGGTTAACCATTCATTACTACTCTCGGTATTGAAATTATTTGCCATTATTTACAAGGAAAACAAAACAAAAACAACAACAACAACAACAAAAAAACCCACCTTACCTTCAATATGTGTACAATGTAACGCAAAATCAATTTGCAGGATACCAGGCAATTTGAAAATTAAATATTACAAGTGAAAAAAAAAAAGCAAACACACACAAAAATGCACACCTCTTCAACGGGTAACGACGCAGAAAAGAAGTTAGCCAAAAAAAAAAAAAAAAAAAAAAAAAAAAAAAAAAAAATTATGAGCAATAACAATGGTAAGGGCACAATCACAAAACACCTATGCCTCAAGAAGACACGAGAAGTGCAAGTGTTCAAATAATCAACGTCCTTCTACAACAGTCCATTTCAAATGTCCCAAGTCCGAGTAGTTATACGGCCAAGATAGGGAAGATTATTATAATAATTCAACAGTTACATATTTAATCATATGACGACGTAAATGCTAACACTTTGACTAGAATGAATGGGGAGAAATGTACCGACTGAATAAAAAAAATGTATTATCTTATCTTTCGCACATAAATAAATACCAAGCAAGGACAAAGCATCATACAATATATCAAAACATCACCACTCATTCTACCAATTGGCAGCAGTCCTTGTTGGTCACGCTGCGTCACCAACTGTGATGCCAACGTCATCAACTGCTGCGCACAATAACCCAGAGGGTTAATTGAAGGCCAGTTTCGGTTGTCAGCATGACTCTCCTGTGTGAGAGGATTGACAGGTAGAGTTGTTGAACCCAAGGGAAAATGGGGCTGTGTTTGGCCAAGGCCAGATCCTTGAACCCTCTGCACAGAGAACGGATAAGGGACGGGAAATCTGGGGTAAGGAGCGTCGGGAATCGTGTAACTCGGGCAGAGGAATGGAGGCGGGACATGTGTCGGGATGGTGGGGATACTTGGTGGGGGACGCGAATTTTCACCTTTCAGTGTCTGACTGTAAGCCTCAGCACAGGGATTATCCAAATGATCTGGCGGTGGAACCTGGGGAGTCAACTCTGGCTGGTTCATGACTGGTTTGCGATTGGTTTGGGACATTAATGGAGGGAAGTCACTTGTTGAGGACATGGGGGGAACACCTGAATTTCTGGCGTTCACATATTGTCGAGAAGCTGTTTGTAGGGCAGGGCCATAATTTCTAGTGCTGTTCCTCTGTACAGTACGGGGCATGGACCGATCACTGGTGGGGACATGGTGTGGCTTATTGAAGGGGCTTGTATTGTTAGCCGGGTCGTTCAACTGTAAACGCCCGGTCTGAGGGAGAACAGTCTTGAAGCCAAGTGCCAGACAGACTGTCCCTTTTGTACTGGGGTGGGTAGCATCTTTATACAGGGCCTGACGGGGGGCACCATTCTGAGTCACAAATGACCCAAAATGGTCAATCATGTCCACATTCATATTTGTACAAGTAGCATATAAATATCTATTAGAAGGAGCAATGGAGTTATTTAGCTGGTGTCGACCGCGGGCCGGGAGAATAGAACTGAAGGCAATATATGCAGAGGGAAAACGAGATTTACACAAACCAATCAGTTCACGCCAATCTTTGGCTGCAATGGGTCCGGCCGGACAATCATTCACACCCACATGCACAATTAAAGTGTTCACTTGGTCCTGGATTTCTAAAGTACTTAACCACTGAACAAGATGCACTAAAGTCAGACCAGGAACACATATTTTGAATAACGGGTCACGACGTGTGTCTAGTCTCTTTGGATTAATGTACCTTATTACAGAGTCTCCGATTAGCAAGGAAGAACATTTCAAAGGAATAGATATTTCTTTTAAACCTGCTCTGAAGAAAGTTTTTCTTTCACCTCTGTCAATTGAGAAGGTTCTTGATCCTGTTTAGTTAACTGTTCACAGGCAGATGGTTCAGATGTGACAGAGTTTGTTTGGGGGGAGTCAGGTTTATTGGAATCGGGGTCAAGAAGTACTTCATTCTGACTGAGACGAGCAAGTACATCAAAACGATTACCGACTGTTACATTCACAATGTCCACAGGAGTGCAGGAACTGGTAGTGTAGACTGACTACTGAAACGTGTGTCCTCCACAGTTTTCAGGGGAGATTGTGTAACAGAATCGGGAATGGTTGTATTCACAGTTGTGTGAAGAGTTGTTGGGGTGGGGTGGGTGTCAATTTGATGGGACACACCTTTTTGGGAGTTGTCCTCATTGGATGAAGAATGACCTGGAACACAACTTAGGGGGTAATCACACTGTGTGAAGACACTTGTAGTTGAGTGAGATTTTTTCTTTAATTGTTTCAGTTCGGACTGAAGTGAACCCAAGGAGGATTTTAAAGAAAGATTTTCTTTAAGTAAAATATTCATTGTCGATTCAAACTTTGACATTACACTCTGGATCCCTTCGACAGCAGAATGTAAAGACTCTATCTTCCGATCTATGTGACATTTCAATTCATTTTTGATAGACACTTTTGAATCCTCAAGTCTGGACAGCATGGTATTTTCATGATCCGAAAGATCAGTAAGAATGGTATCTACAGTAATTTTAATATTGTCAAGGTCACTTGTCACTGTTTTGTCAACATGCTTTAAAGGGCAGAGAGTACGTCGACGATAACGCTTTTTCAATGGGAAACGTTTGGGAGTTGACTTATATGGGCTTCTTTTAGAAGCCCAATTCACAGCCGAATGTTGTGTATCTGTGTGACCATCTTGATGAGTGTGACTTTCCTGATGTGTATGTATGGCTTTTGCTAAAGTTATTTCACTGGAGTCAGAAGCAGACTCAACAAAAGAATTAGAAACACCAACTTCTAGTTCTGTATCCTCAAAGTCTGGCTTTCCTAGCACCTGAGGAAGAGACCGAGGAGCAGCAGGAGTGTGGTCACTGGAGGGGCTACTTTCACTGCCGCACACATTATCCGGAGCTGACAATGGTATGTCTTTACCATCCTCTGTCATAAAAGTCAGGGGAGAAGACAGCAACGCACTCTTAAAGGCAGCCAGATCACCATGAACACAGAATTCACCCACAATGTCTTTCAGTGCCTCACACTCTTCCTTACCCCACTTGACACAGTCAATGCCTTGGCATAGTAAAGTTCCAGTGCCTTGCCGGGTAAAGTAACAAGATATAGTGATTCGTTTCACTTCATCCAAGAAAACGCGCAAAACCGACTTGGCTAAGAAAGGTGATATCGGTTCGCTAATCCATAAAGAAAGATAAAGGTAATCGTCCTTGTAATCAAAGTCATTTCTTTCAAAGACAACTGATGTGTCTGTTATTGCTGCGTATCGATAGAACAAGGCATTTCTCCACGCAGTGAGCTCCTTCACAGAGCAGGAAAACGTTTGCTGCCGAGTGTCTAACGTGGGCCTTAGTTTGCTTTCAGTGTCAACAGGGGTGGTCTCCATGGCAGGCTACACACACGGCAGAATGGAAAGGGCATAACGTGTTGGTCAGTTCACAGCACGTGTTACTCGGACATGGGACAAGGCGTGAATCCGTTACACATTCATGTCGTGGGTTGCAAATAACACCGTGTTGCAGGCCAGAGACTTGACAGGTGGCACACGAAAACGCTCGAGCTTTGTTGAGAAGAAGAACCACGTGCAAACCGAACCTTTTTTTTTTTTTTTTTTTTTTTTTAAAGACAGAGTTCCAAGTGAACACATATCAATGTAGAATTCTTAACAAATATGTATTGGCAATTAAAATGTTAATTGTTGATTCTACGAAAAGAATCAAAGCACCAACACAGCACCTTTTGAGTCACTCACTCAAAACCAGACGGAATACTAAAAACTATGAAAGTTACTACACTGTAACACCCACAAAAATACACCGATCGGGAGCACAGCACAAACACGTCCGTCTTCTCTCAACTCTCTCTACTGAGAGAGAGATAGAGAGGGGGGGGGGGGGGGGAGGGCGGGGAGAGAGAGGGGGAGGTAGGAAGAGAGAGAAGGGGGGAGGGAGGCAGGGATGGAGAGAGAGAGATGGGAGGAGGGAGGGAGAGAGAGGGGGGAGGAGGGACTTACTTACTTATTTAGGCCCATAGCTCAAGGGTGAGCATAGGCCATCGTCAACACTCCGCCATCGCACTCGGTTCTGGCTGCTCGCTGAATGCCTGTCCAGTTGGTCCCCTGCCTCTTAATCTTTGCCTCAGTGTCTCGCCTCCAGCTGCTGCGAGGTCGGCCTCTCTTCCTCTTCCCCTGCGGGTTCCAAGTCAGGGCTTGGCGTGTGGTGCTGGATGCTGGCTTCCGGAGAGTGTGTCCAATCCAGCCCCACTTCCTCCGCAGAATCTGCTTGGCCACTGGTTCCTGTCCTGCTTGCTTCCATAGATCTTCATTGCTGATTTTTTCTGGCCATCTGATTTTGAAGATGAGCCTCAGACAGGTGTTGATGAAGGTCTGAAGTTTTTTGTTGTATTGCCTTGGTCATTCTCCAAGTCTCGCAGCCATAGAGCAGAACCGACTTCACGTTTGAGTTGAAGATGCGTAATTTGTTGTCCTTCTGATCTCTCCTGAGGCCCAGATGTTCTTTAGCATGATGAATGCTGCTCGCGCCTTGCCTATCCTGGCCATGATGTCTTGGTCGGTGCCCCCTGTTTGTCAACTACGCTTCCCAAGTAGACAAAGGAATCTACTTCCCTGATGGGCTCGCCTCCGACTGTGACTGGGCTGCTGTCTGTGGTGTTGATCTTCATCAGCTCGGTCTTCTTCTTGTTTATCTTGAGCCCTGTTCCTGCTGATGTTGTCTCAAGGCGGGTGGTCTTGTCCTGCATCTGTGTGTGACTGTGGGAGAGGAGTGCCAAGTCGTCAGCAAAGTCAAGGTCATCTAGCTGCGTCCAGAGTGTCCATTGTATCCCATTGTTCCTGCCTGCTGTTGTGGTCTTCATGATCCAGTCGATGACCAGGAGGAAGAGGAAAGGTGACAACAGACATCCCTGGCGCACTCCTGTCTTCACCTCAAAACCGTCTGACAACTGG
>CM065721.1:13799897-13807397 GCA_033310375.1 Conus canariensis
GCAGAGCACCACCTACAAACCCCCTTACGACTAGGTCCCATTTAAAGATGTGGGTTCGGCGTAAACCCTCGTACTGAAGACAATAATTGCTTAGTCGCGGAGTCGGCTTGAGAGAGCGTTCTTCTACAGTGGAGATCATCACGCCTATTCAGGACAGTCCCGGTGAATTCGTCCATATTGACTTCCTCTGTCATGGGCATTGGAATGGAAGGTCCACAAGACTCTGTGTGTGTGTGTGTGTGTGTGTGTGTGTGTGTGTGTGTGTGTGTGTGGTGTGTGTGTGTGAGTCAGTGTGTGTGCGAGTGTGGGGTTTTGTGTGTGTGTGTGCGCGCATGCGCGTGCATGCATGCGTGCATGTGTGTGTGTGTGCGCGCGCGTGCGCGTGCATGCGCGCACGCATGTGTACCTGTGTGTGCCTGTGTTGCCTGTGTGTGTGGTGTGTGTGTGTGTGTGTGTGTGTGTGTGTGTTGTGTGTGTGTGTGTGTTCCGATCGATGAGGATGAGTGAGAATAATTGCACTCTCGTCAGAGACTGTGCGACATCGACGGGGCTGTACTCTACTTTTCCTTTTATTAGATATCCCGACGTCGACCACGCAGGAGAGATACAGGCACCTGCGTTGACTGCCAGGAGATTTGAGCAGCATTCTCAGAAAGGCATCAGTTTAAGTGTATGAAATTCAAACTGTGTAATTCCAGTCTCCCCATTTGAGCCCGTAACATATCCTAGGTGGGAGCAGTTCAGGGCTGAAAATCCCATAAATAAATGGCTCTGATGGGACTCGAACCCATGACCTCCCAGCAAAGGGCGTTGCTAATTACTGCGACACGGCGGCAGGTGTTCATGATTGTTTATTCTAGGAGCAGAAGTTAGTAAACTCATTTCTTATTTATTTAACCTCTCTCTCTCTCTCTCTCTCTCTCTCTCTCTCTCTCTCTCTCTCTCTCTCTCTCTCTCTTCGTTTTCCTTCCTTTCAGATTGAAATAAGGAATCTTTCTTCTTACAGCCTATGAATCTTCTCAGAGAGCACAAACTGCTGGACAAACTAGGCATGCGCAGAGGACAGCCAACGCCAGCATCAACATCTATGTCTTCATCAGCATCAACATCGACCACTCAGACTCTCGACCTCGACAAAGGGCAGTCACTCACAGAGTACCGTGACAAAGTGCGTACACGCATGCGCGGCCGACGACAAGATGAAACGCTGAGGAATTCAGGCACCTTTCACCCTTCTGCTCTGCACACGTGTAGAAAGACCGAATCGAAGTGGAAGAAGAAGACGTTGGTGACAGTGGTGAGGCGAGACACCTCACAGACTGTGGTGCCGGCCAAAGAACAAGAGTCACGTGACAGTAGTGCTTCCGGAGTCATGGGGGCGGGCAGTGCCTCGAAGCCGGACACGTCTCTGAGCAGCCGACTTCTGGCGTCGTTCAGTAATTCCTTGTCTGTCCTGCAGTCACAGAGATTTGGACCTCAGGTATTGTTAAGTGTATTCCGAAGTAGAAAATGGTTCGAAATGAATGTTTATCTTCTCTTCCTCTTCCCATCACCCTCCTGCACTTCCCCTTCCCAACCCCCTTCCCCAAAATTGATCCAGCCAATCAACCCCCAACTTATCCTTACACACACAACACACACACACACACACACACACACACACACACACACACACACACACATATATATATATAACCGGGCGCACTGACTTGGGGATGCTTAAAGACAGCCCGCGCCACCGGTCATATCTTTAGAGGGTGAGGAGAGAGAGAAGGGAGGAGAGAGCTGAGAGAGAAACGCACCTACGCATGATGGATGGAGGGAGAGACGAAAGGAGGAGGAGGAGGACAGAGTGGTGAGGGGAAGAGAAAGGGAGGGAGTGAGAGGATGGTGAGAGGGAAAGGGGGAGAAGCAGAGAGAGAGAGAGAAAAGGATAGTGGAGGGAATAGAGAAGGAGTGAGGGAGGACAGGGGGATCGTTCTTTCCTCAGCAGGCAGCGCACCTAGGCAGGATAGCAACACTTTACTACTACTTTCTAATACCACCGCACACATTGGCTATGGCGAGACACAGCAACTCTGACAAATTCATCACAGTACTAGATGACTCACACAAACTAAACTTACTTACCCAAAACATTCCACCAGAGACACGTGAGGATGGCCCACGGGATGGGAGGGTCAGGGCGATGTCCAGGAAACACACTAATCAATCTACCTCTATCATAATTGCCTTTTCTCCTTTCCTTGCCCACAATAAATGAAATCAGTTCATTCCAACTCTCCTTTCCCATGTCACTTCGCCAAACTACTACACTTTATCATTACACTGGGGGGTGGGGTGGGGGGGGGTGGGGGGCCTTGTCTCTTCTGCACTGATCTTTATTCTCTTCTCTGCACTCAAACTTTACTACACTCTTCTACTAGCTCTCTGTCTTTGTTCGAATCCCTACTCTGCCGCTTGTTCTCTTCTTTTCTGTTGCTGATTCTTCCCTGGCCCCTGATCCAGTCCTCGTCTCGTGCCTGTCCGTCTGCCCCTCTGTCTTTCTGCTCCTCTGTTTCCGTCTCCCAGTTGATGCCACATGTATACGTCTGACCAGTCAGCAGAGGAGGAATGATTTGAAAATTAAACGAGACTTACCTGGAAGTTGAAGTTTAATGGAGATTATTTCGAGGATGCTGTTGGGTAGAGGTATACATGTGTGACCTGACCCTCTGTTTGTGAGTGAGGAAGACCCTGACCCTCTGTTTTTGAGGAAGGAAGGCCCTGGCCCTCTGTTTTGGAGTGAGGAAGACCCTGGCCCTCTGTTTTTGAGTGAGGAAGACCCTGACCCTCTGTTTTTGAGGAAGGAAGACTCTGACCCTCTGTTTTTGAGGAAGGAAGACCCTGACCCTCTGTTTTGGAGTGAGGAATACCCTGACCCTCTGTTTTTGAGGAAGGAAGACTCTGACCCTCTGTTTTTGAGGAAGGAAGACCCTGACCCTCTGTTTTTGAGGATGGAAGACTCTGACCCTCTGTTTTTGAGGAAGGAAGACTCTGACCCTCTGTTTTTGAGTGAGGAAGACCCTGACCCTCTGTTTTTGAGGAAAGAAGACTCTGACCCTCTGTTTTTGAGTGAGGAAGACCCTGACCCTCTGTTTTTGAGGAAGGAAGACTCTGACCCTCTGTTTTTGAGTGAGGAAGACACTGACCCTCTGTTTTTGAGGAAGGAAGACTCTGACCCTCTGTTTTTGAGGAAGGAAGACCCTGACCCTCTGTTTTGGAGTGAGGAAGATCCTGACCCTCTGTTTTCGTGTCAGGAAAATTCTGACCTCTGTATTTGCATCAGAAAAATTCTGACCTCTGTTTTTGTGTCAGAAAAAAAAAATCTTACCTCTGTTTTTGAATTATCTTGTGGACAGACAGTCAGAGACAGAGGGGAGCAAACAACGCCATGTTGCTTCTCCCAGATGCAGGGTTACTTATCAATGATGAAAAACGTCTTTCTGTGTCTGTGTGCGTGCGTGCGTGTGTGCATATGTGTGTGTGTGTGTGTGTGTGTGTGTGTGTGTGTGTGTGTGTGTGTGTGTGTGTGTGTGTGTGAGACAATCATTGACTTGTGCTGGTGTTTCGTTTTCTTTTTTTCCAGACCGCACACATCGCCACACTGGCAGATTCACAAGGTGAGACTCAACAGGTCATTTGTTCGTTATGAAATAGGTTGGCTGCGTCAGTAAGTGATGTTACTTTCCTGACAGCTTATTTCATGCGAGTTTGATCTCCATGTTTATGTCGGTTGGAAATGCGTGCTTGAAGAATTGTCAGTCTCATGTTAAACTCTTATGGAGTTGATACAGGATGAATGTGTGTGAGTGAGTGTGTGTGTGTGTGTGTGTGTGTGTGTGTGTGTGTGTGTGTGTGTGTGTGTGTTATATCAGTGATTGAGTGAATAGTTGTACGCATTTGTGTACGCTGGTGTATTTGTTTGGTTATATGTGTGTGTGTGTGTGCGTGCGTGCGTGCGTGCGTGCGTGCGTGCGTGTGTGTGTGTGTGTGTGTGTGTGTGTGTGTGTGTGTGTGTGTGTGTGTACATATATTTGCATATCCGTGTGTGCGTGCGTGACTGTACAAGTACGTGTGTGTATGTATGTGCACACACGCGCATGTGTGTGTGTCTGTGTGTGTCTGTGTGCGTGCGTTTGGCTATGTGTGTGTGTGTGGTGTGAGAGAGAGAGATAGAGAGAGAGAGACAGACAGACAGACAGACAGACAGACAGACAGAGAATCACAAAGTATATGTGTTCTTACACATCTGCGTGACAAACAACATGGGCTTGGGATTTTAAAGATCTGAGCAAAGGCGATGATGATGATAAGGATGTCTTTGATCCAGCTACGAACTCTACAGCCACACGGATAATAATGTCTCTTAAATACACAGAAGCATGATCAGAGGCACCGTATGTTGTTTCAGCGGTTGGCCAGACCTCTCTCCTAGATCAGATGAATATGCTGAAAACGTAAGTGAACAAGAGTGTCTGGCAATCAGTTGTGTGAGAATTGCCTGTGCGTGTTCTTTGTGGATAGAACTTATCAGAGAATGAACTCCTTAAAATTGTTCGTCTGTGGATAACAACAGTGTGAGAATCGCCGTCGTGTGTTCTTTGTGTAAGTGGATAATGTTTGTGTGAGTAGGCCTACCGCTGGTGCGTGCTCAATCTGTGTCTGAGGGCTACAATCGTGTGATGATTGTTTGGGCGTGCTTTCATTCTGTGGATTAAATTGTGTGAGATTTGCTGATGCTTCGTCTTTTTCTGTGAATAACGGTTGTGTGAGAATTGCTGGTGCACGCTCTTCATCTGAGTGTTTTAACCGTGTAAGAATTGCTCGTGTGTGCTTTTTTTTTTTTTTTTTTTTTTGCCTGTGGATGATTGTCTGAGAATTACTGGTGTGTGCTCTTTTGTCCGTGGATAACTGTTGTGTGAAATTTGCTGGTTCTTGTTCTTTGTCAGCGTGTAACAATTGTATTAGAATCTCTGAGTGGTCTTGTCAGTTTCTGGTAGGTGCTCTTTGCCTGTGGATAACGACTGTGTGAGAATTGGTGGCTAGTTCTCTTTGTGGATGGCAATTGTGTGAGAATTGCTGGCGCATGCACTTTGTCTGAGTGTAATAACTGTGTGAGAATTCTTGGTGCTAGCTCTTTGTCTGTGGATATCGATTGTGTTAGGCATTGCTGGTGTGTGCTCTTTGTCTGTGGATATTAATTGTGTGAGGTATTGCTGGTGTTTGCTGTTTGTCTCTGGATATTAATTGTGTGAGGTATTGCTGGTGTGTGCTCTTTGTCTGAGGATATCAATTGTATGAGGTATTGCTGATGTGTGCTCTTTGTGGATATAAATTGTGTGAGGTATTGCTGGTGTGTAGTCTTTGTCTGTGGATATTAATTGTGTGAGGTATTGCTGGTGTTTGCTGTTTGTCTGTGGATATCAATTGTGTGAGGTATTGCTGGTGTGTGCTCTTTGTCTGTGGATATTAATTATGTGAGGTATTGCTGGTGTGTTCTTTGTCTGTGGATATTAATTGTGTGAGGTATTGCTGGTGTTTGCTGTTTGTCTGTGGATATCAATTGTGTGAGGTATTGCTGGTGTGTGCTCTTTGTCTGTGGATATTAATTGTGTGAGGTATTGCTGGTGTGTGCTCTATGTCTGTGGATATTAATTGTGTGAGGTATTGCTGGTGTGTTCTTTGTCTGTGGATATTAATTCTGTGAGGTATTGCTGGTGCATTCTTTGTCTGTGGATATTAATTCTGTGAGGTATTGCTGGTGTGTGCTCTTTGTCTGAGGATATCAATTGTATGAGGTATTGCTGATGTGTGCTCTTTGTGGATATAAATTGTGTGAGGTATTGCTGGTGTGTAGTCTTTGTCTGTGGATATTAATTGTGTGAGGTATTGCTGGTGTGTGCTCTTTGTCTCTGGATATTAATTGTGTGAGGTATTGCTGATGTGTGCTCTTTGTGGATATCAGTTGTGTGAGGTATTGCTGGTGTGTTCTTTGTCTGTGGATATTAATTGTGTGAGGTATTGCCGGTGTATGCTCTTTGTCTGTGGATATTAATTGTGTGAGGTATTGCTGGTGTGTGCTCTTTGTGGATATAGATCGTGTGAGGTATTGCAGGTGTTTTCTTTTTGTCTGTGAATATTAATTGTGTGAGGTATTGCTGGTGTGTGCTGTTTGTCTGTGAATATTAATTGTGTGAGGTATTGCTGGTGTGTGGTCTTTGTGAATATTAATTGTGTGAGGTATTGCTGGTGTGTGCTCTTTGTCTGTGAATATTAATTGTGTGAGGTATTGCTGGTGTGTGCTCTTTGTCTGTGGATATTAATTGTGTGGGTTATTGCTGGTGTGTGCTCTTTGTCTGTGAATGTTAATTGTGTGAGGTATTGCTGGTGTGTTCTCTTTGTCTGTGGATATTAATTGTGTGAGGTATTGTTGGTGAGAATGATTTGTGTGCATATATGTGTATGTATATATAAATATATATATATATATGTGTGTGTGTGTGTGTGTGTGTGTGTGTGTGTGCGCGCGCGAGAGAGAGAAAGAGAGAGAGAGAGAGAGAAAGAGAGAGAGAGTTTGTGTTGTTTTGGATACTAATTGTATGAGAATTGCCGGTGATTTTCTTTGTCTATCTGTCTCCATTTCCACCTCAGTCGTTCTTTCTGTCACCTCGATCATTCCCACTCTCTCTCTCTCTCTCTCTCTGTCTGTGGTTGTCGCGTCTCTCTACGTCTGACTACTTGTCTGTTAGCATAGCTTGCTATTCATCCTTCATTTAATGGTTTCATGTTATTGATTTGTTACTTCATTCTGACATTTTCAGTGTGTGTGTATGTGTGTGTGTGTGTGTGTGTGTGTGTGTGTGTGTGTGTGTGTGTGTGTGTGATATCTGTTCAGGATGCTCAAAGCGATGCTGGACGAAGAAACGTGGAACAAAGCCTGTGCTTTAGTCATGTCCGCCACTTCCACCAGTGACCTACTGGTAAGACTTGACCCTTCTTTATCACGTGACACAGTGGAGTTGAGGATATGGAAGCGTCCTCCCCCCCCCCCCTCCCCCACATCCCGTCCTCATGCAACCCCTCTGCCCCCTCACCCCTCTTCCCACCACCTTCATTCCAGTCACCCTCTCCCTGAAAAAAAATTTCTAGTCTTTTTTTTTCTGCAAAGTTGCACCTTTTGAACAAATTCTTTCAACGTCTCATAGCAGCTCAGATTTTTTTTTGTTTTTGTTTTTTTGTTTTTGTTTTTTTACTACATAACGTTACAAGATAGAGATAGTCCGTTTAGTAAAGCTATGTTTCCGTATTTTTCTTCTTCTAACCTGTGAAAAAGCACAGTGGACATTTTATGGGACTTACATTGATTTCTTCTTCCGGTAGTAACCACAGTCAAGTGTTTGACTATTGTTGTTACGTTTGGGGTGAAGACAACTAACAAAAAAAAAAAAAAAAAAAAAA
>CM065721.1:13809897-13939897 GCA_033310375.1 Conus canariensis
TGATACTGGGTCTTTTGCAGAGGAATCATGTGCTGTATGGACTATGAAACAAAGGTTTTCTCCAAATGTTGTCCTGTTCTGTGTTTGTGAGTGTGTGTGTGTGTGTGTGTGTGTGTGTGTGTGTGTGTGTGTGTGTGTGTGTGTGTGTGTTTGAACGGGCTAGAATAATTCGGTAGAGCGCTGGACTCGTGATCCTGATGATTATGAGGTTGTGGGTTCGAGTATCCGGCAGGCCGTTTTGGAATTGAGGATTTTTTTCATCGGAGCTAACATTGGTTCTGATTCCATTTCTCATATAGTACTTCGAATGATACTATAAACCGAGGTTCCGTGTGTGAACGCACGCATGATAATATTGTGCCTGACTCTGGGGCAGATCCAAAGGTTCGTTCTTGTTGTGTGCGAGCTTAGTCTACATAAACCTCCATTCTCCTGTCGTCTGTTGGACATTTTCACTCTCGAATTCTTGTGTTCTCTGGGAGCACAAGCAAAACAACAAGTCATACATATTTCTGCAATCCTTGCTGAAGTTTGGTAATATACGGATTTATTGATCCCCAAATTGCAGGACTAAATCGTCTTTTTCACGTTCAAAAACTTATTCCACAGAAGCAGGGCAATTTTCCTCTATTCAAGTAGCTAAAAGGGATTGACAGCTGAAAGAGGGGGCCCCACTTTAGAAGGATGGTCCCTTGTCCACCTCTAAACAGTACCATTGGGCGCTCTACTCTTCAAACACAATATTTCCGTCCTTGGAAAACAAGGATTGAACACTCGTTAATCAAGCTGGTTGGCATGTGGCATACGAACAGATGGCACTGACTTCAAGGTAAAACATGAACGGTACAACGTATTTTAGGTTCACAAACGGCTACTTTCCCTTTCAGCCTGAAAACTGACCACTTGCTTTATACCTTAACTGAATGCGCTCCTTCTTCAGCGCTGGCGGCTGTGCTGCAATCCGAGGCCAGTTAGTCATTGAGTGACCTATTTGTCGCATTCATGAGTTCAAAGGTTGGCGAACAGTAGCTGTTGGCACTCAAGACCATATGCCTTTTCTTTTTCTTCTCACACATTGTCCCAATCAGGGAAAAGGAATCAAGCCTAATATCAGGGAGTGTATGTGTGTCCCCCCCCCCCCCCCCCCCCTCTCTTTCTCTCCTTAGCTCTGTTAGTCTTGATCGCTGCTGGACATTACTCTTTTTTATTCTTCACCAATATAATCAAACACCCCTCCGCAGTACCAGAGTTGTAAAACGCTAATACCAGTGAAATGTCTCGGCATCACCTCTCTCTCTCTCTCTCTGTTCGTGTGTGTATATGTGCATGTGTGTGTGTGTGTGTGTGTGCGCGCGCACGCGCACGCGCGCGCACCCATAGGGAGTTGGCAGTGAAATCATTGGCACACGTCAGGCATATATTCTGTTGCGCTGTAGTTTGTCATGAAGAAAAGTGGAAGTGAAAGTGCATCACATGAAACTGTTTCTAAAAATATAGTGACGAACAATACATTTAGAAAGATTTATCAACATCTACTGAAGACTGGTTGCATAAAATGATGATGGTTTTGTCATGTAAATCAACTGGACTTTCTTTCTTCTTACCTTCACCTAGACATACAGCAACCATTCAGTGAGTGAGCATTGTAAAGCATGGTAAAGATGCTCTAAAGTTCCATTTGGTCTGAAATTTCATGACATGCCTGTGCTCTACACTTACTCTCAGCAAGTCTGAGCAACACTCTCAGAAGATGCACCTGGTAAGTGGATGAAAATCGACTGCGTGGTGTCAGTCTTCTCACTTGAGCCTATAGCAAACTCAGCTCTGGGTGGGGGCCTGTTATGAGTAAAAAAAAAAAAAAAAAAATCCCACAAATATAAATGGCTCTGATGGGAATCGAACCCTCGGTCTCTCTGCTGGGAATCCGTGACGCTAGCTACTACCTCGTAGTGGATGTTATACGTGCATATTTCTTGTACGTTTCAGTCTCTGTCTTTGGGACCTTGGCTTACTTTCCTACAGGCCTATGTTTCCCTGGCGTATGTTATCCTCATGTCTATATTTCCCACGTCTATGTTCCCCCTCCCTCCTTCGTCCCCAGGTCTATATTCACCATTCCAATCTGTAAGAATCAGAGGTCGTGTAATGCAAAATGGGGCTGATTTGATGAAGGGCAAAGATCAAATGATCCAGAACGGAATATTGCAACCCAGACCAATGTACAAGGTCAAGAAACCCAGAATGCGATTAAACGCCAACTGATCCAAAATGCGATCTTGCACACCATGTGCACACCAAGGTTGATGGCCGAATGACCTATAACTCAGGGTCAAAATGACCCAGTGTAAGTTAAAGTTCAAATGACCCAGATGAAGATATTGCGAATCAGGCCTACGTTAAATGTCAAGCGAGTCAAATTAGTCTGTTGACCGAGCCGAGGTTAACGATCGACGAGTCAGAATGTGGCCAAGTGACTGAGAATGATCGTAAAGGTTACGTGATCCAGTCTGGCTCATAGTGACGGACCAGACCCTCACTTCGGGTCACAAGGCCAATCCTGGTAACTTGAACTTCAGCCCCATTCTGAAACACCATGATCCATTCTAGACCACAGGACTGTTGACCCAGGTTTGGGTTGAAATGTACTTTTCAAGGTCATCTCACCTTTCATTTGACCTTTAACCTAACTCTGAGTCACCATGACTCATTCTTGATTACTAACCATCACTCACTGTGGGTCACCATGACCCATTCTGGTCACTTAAACTTCAAAATTAGGTCACAATAATCCTGGCCTTCCTCCTTGATCTGGGTTAGATGTTTTTAATTATGGGTCATTTGACCAACTTCGATCTGGTTAAACCATCCTATCATGTTCTGGGTCATTTTCAACTTTAACCTTGATGTAGGTCAGCTGACCCATTCATCTTCAATATTCAACTGCGATGATAGGTGGGAAGAGGCGCTGGTGGGTAGAATACTATACAGACTTGGAATGGGGTTGGGGATCATAGATCTGTGTAAACATAGTCCAGTGGAATATGGCAGAGTATAGACCTGGGAGTCAAAGGCCTGGATCTGCCTGTGCCTTTGTTGGCCTGTACCTTCAGAGGTCTGGATCACAGCAGTTCTGTGTCGAAGAGGGCCTAGGTCTAGGTGTGTTTCTACATATTTGTGGCCTAATTGGAATGTGCATCACTTCCTTTCCTCTGGGACAGGAAGCGCAGTGGTTGAATGATCTGCATGTCAATATGCATACACACTAAAGATCATGAAATCCAGGCTATGAAAAATTTAGAGGTCTGTGTATCTACCCCCCCCCCCCCCCCCCTCACACACACACACACAAACACACCACCCGACCCCCAACTCCTCCCCCCAAATGGATTACATCACCTATTGTGGTGAATGGTTAACATCGCACTTTTTTCCCCGCAGACTTGGGGACCGAGAGGTAGTAAGTTCGAGCCCCATCAGAGGCAGTTATTTGTGTGAGATTTCCATTCTGGCGAGCTCATACCTAGAACTGAATGTGCCACAGGCTCCAACAGGAGGACTGAAACCAGACAGTCAGGTTTCATTTATTCGACATGATGTACATCTCCTGAAGAGCTGCTCAGACTGCCTCACCAAATACTGCAAGTGTCTGAACACCAATGGGATATCAATGAAAGTTAAGAATACAGCCCTGCCATGATGTAGTCTCAAGTGTCTGAACACCAACAGGATATCAATGAAAGTTAGAATACAGCCCTGCCATGGTGTAGTCTCAAGACCGGAATGGAACTCCAAATCATCATCATCCTGATACGACCCTTCCTGTTATGCTGTCATGGTGACTGCAGACGACATTTTCAGTTCATTCCGCTTGTTGTGTTAAATGCAGCACTAGTCAAAGTTGCTGGCATCTTCTGCAAGTTTATGGGGCCTCTGTTGAGCGGAGTTAGTGGGGCCCTTTGATGGGGACACTTGCTCATGCTGGCTTCGCGTCTAAGGAAAATTGTAATCAGAAAGGAAGCCAGGATGGTTTTGTCTTCTGGATACTGGGCAAAGACAGGCACCACTAAAGTGATTCAACAGCAGTGCAGTGTCTCCTCTGGCGAGTTGCATCCCTGTAGACTGCGGTGTTGGTGCTGTGAGCCGATAAACCTTGAAGCCAGAGTAAAGGCGTGGAAATGATCAAAACGACAGAGCACGTTTCAACACAAAAATAAACGTTGAAATACTGGGTCACCTAGTGATCACAACAAACACTGAACCGAGTACCAGTTGTCTTTTCTAAGGTTCCTAAGACAAGAACAAACTCTGAAACAATTTCAGTTAACAATGGAAACCGACGCGTGTGTGTACGCGCATACACACACAGGTCAACAAGTCCTCAATCACAGTGAAAATCAGCTTGACCTACCAAATTTCTATTATTATTATTATTATGAACATTTATGACGCCTAATCAATTGAATGCCCTAGGCGTTTACAATATCACAACAGACATCAAATCACACAGTATATAACAATCATACATGAGAAAAAGGCATCAAAATCCAAAGCAAGGACACAAACTCACAAGCATGCATACACGCAAACACACACTCACACAGACACGAACGCACACAAAGCAGACACTCGCATCACACATTGCAAACGTCGGGTCACAGGGAAGACGAAGTTACCTAGGAAACAGATGAGTTTTGAGAAGGCGCTTGAATGTGGGCAGTGAGGGTGAGCATCTGAGAGAGCGAGGCAATTGATTCCAGGTAGTTGGAGCTTGATAGGCAAAGGAACGTTGACCATAGGTTTTAGTGCGAACAGTGGGGATACTGTAGATACGAGTGTCACATGAGGAACGTAAAGCTCGAGATGGGGTGTAAAGATGTAACAGGTGGGTGAGATACTCAGGACAGGAAGACTCGATAGATTTGAAGCAGAGAGAGGCAATCTTGTAGGATATTCTTAGCTGAACAGGGAGCCAGTGGAGAGAGCGGAGCAATGGGGTAACATGGGGAGAGCAGAGGGAGACAGGGGTGAGAGAGAAAGGAGAAGTGGGGGATTGTTCAGGACATAAGGAGAGATGGAATGAAAATACTGAGGACCTTTAAATAGGCTTTAACAATTAAATCCTTCATTGATGGCAACAGGAACCTTTAAGTTCTATGTTGTGAACAGAACCATTTGCTTTTGCCTGTCTAGAGTCGACTTTTGTCTCCTGGATAAGCTGCAGTTGTAGCAGTCCACCAATGATATCTAACATGGAACACCATAGATCTCTTATTTTGTGGTCTTTTCAACATCACAATTTCTCTTACATACATTCATAGGGGCCAGTGAAGGATGAAAAGCGAAATTAATTTAGAAATATAAAGAAATGTATTTTGTTTTTCTATATCTTACCCAAACATTTTTTCATAGATCATGGCTTGAAACATCAGGGTTTTGTTCTCATAGTGACACAGTATTTCAACATTCATTTTCAGCCTCTGCCTGCAGACATAGTTTGACTTTTAAGTTTTATGCAAACTGGCTGTTCCTTTGTTGTATTGTTTTTAATTTTATGCATCCAGTTAACTTCACTTTCATTCCTTGCAGATACTCATGCATAGACTCAAATATGTTCTTTTTACTTTGATCACTTACTTTGGGTTATTTCACACTTAACTCTTTGGGAGTTCACTGGATTATGATTCTTCCCCTTGGTGTTGTGAATATCACAAAATTATAGGTGATGTGTACATATGTTTTAAATAACATGGGTGGACCGCCATAACCACAACCAACATTGTCTACTGAAGGGCGGAAACGCAAGTCGACCAAACTGTGAAGAGCATTTCAATGAATGGTTCAGGCTATTCATGATACAGAACTCAATGGCTCCTATTGCTGTCGTCCAAAGATTTTAGCATTTATACTTTTAACTAAGCACCCTCTCTCTAATCCTAGCTCTCCATCTTCTACTCTCCTAGAAATCCATCATCTTCTAAGTGATTGATGCCTAGTTCGCCAGCACCAGTTTGATTTTGCCCATTATGAAGTTGGTTTCGTTCTTGTCGTGCCTGAAAAAGACCAGCAAGTCTAAACTCGATAATTCTGCCACTTGTTCAGGTTGGTGGCTCGCTATTTCAACATTTATTTTCATGAGCGCACTGCTGATGACAAAGCATTTTCTCCTTTTTTTTTTTTTTAATTCCCCACTCGACTTGCATACTGGCCAGTGTTCCAGCAAAACAAAGTTATTTGTCCACTAAACGAATACAATTTGAAGTCGTTTCACTCATTTGACGATCAACTTTTACTCTGGCTTTAGTCATATGCTCCAAAGCTGAATAAGAATGATTTCTCAGTGAAAAGGCACAATAAAATAAAAATCGAAATGTTTGGTTGAAGGGGAAACACCACACACACAAAATTATGTAAGAAAGCAAATAACATCTTAGCTTTCTTATACAGGAATATCAACGACTGCCCCAAAAAGGTTAAAGATGACTGCTACAAAACACTGGTTAGACCAGTACTGGAATATGGTTGCTCAGTCTGGGATCCTTACCATCTAAAGGACATTGATAACCTTGAAAAGATTCAGAAGAGAGCAGCACGGTTCGTAACTGGGAACCATATCAGAGAGAAGGGAAGAACATGAGGAAATTAGAATGGAAACCCTTAGAAGAGAGAAGAGCTTTTATCAAACTTAATACCTTCTTCAAAGGCACGCTAAACTGATTGATATTCCAATGGAACAACTAGTATTGAATAAAAGTAGCACCTGGAGTGGCGGTCGATGTTATACCATACCTGCATCAAATATTGACAGCCACTTACATTCATTTTATCCTAGTTCTGTACGGCTGTGGAACTCACTGCCGGGTGCCATCAAAATTGCCACAAATGCAGTCTCATTTAAAAAGCAAATTGATACGACAGTTTTGAGATCTGCATATTGACGATTTCTATTTTAACTTCCCCAGATATTTTATGGTTACCTGGGCCTGAATCTGGCCATTGCTTTTAACTTTTTTGAATATCGTGTTGCTCCAGTGGCCAACAGACTGAGTCGCACTTTATTTCATGTTATTTTATTTTACTTTTTAACATGCGCGCTGATGACCTACTCGTTTTTGAGTGAACCAGTATTTTAGGAAGAAGAAAACCGGTGCACGCCTAGTCCTATTCTGGAGTCTTTGAGCGAGTAAGCACACCAACAGCCGATGCGTGCGAAATCTTGCTCATTAGGTTTTTAGATAACGACTTGCTGGATCAGAGACGTATTATTCCACATGGAAGGACAGACGTTCTCTCCAGCCACAAGGCGAGAAACCGGCCGTCACTCCTCAGATATCCGTTCGAACTCATCATTTCCAGCTGTCACGGCATCACAGCGAAGAACGCTAGCCACAGTTTTCTCATCATTTCGGCCGTTTGCTAACAGCCGATCAAATAAGATCAAAGGCGTAGATTTAGAAACATAGAAGACGACACAAAGTACATACAAACACACAGACAACACAGGACGCAACAACGCACATGCACCCCCGTAAGAGGAAGTGCGACAAATTTACAACGGAATTGTGGGAATCTTCCAACATTAGTGATTATAGAAGCAGCAACCACCCGTAGACTAGTATACACATCTGTTTTAAAACTTTGTGTTGTCTCAATCAATTCTTTTTGTCATATAATGCCCACTACAATAAATTTATGCTTAGCGAACGTGAAGTGATATCCTTATTGTGTTGTTGCTGTTATCATTATTATTTTCATAATTATTAATATTAGTATTATCATCTTCATTGTTATTATCATTGTTATCATCAGCATCAGCATCTTTATTATTATTATTGTTGTGACATTCTGGCTCGTCGTTAACACAAATCTTGAAGTTCGTTCAACCATATATTCTGCTTCTTGTCTAATTCTCTTCCGGAGAGTATCAAGGGTGATAACCCGACACCTTCCCCTTTAAGTTTTTATGTGAAATAAAACAACAAAACATTGTCAATAAGTGAATGATCACTCTCACCCCAAGGGAAACAATTAAGACCGAACACTATCACCAAACAGAAATGATTGTCATTAATAGGATTTCGACCACTGTCACTTCAGATGTCATTAAACGGAAACGACTGACCATATGTCAAAAAAAAAAAAAAAATGAAAGAAAAAGAAAAAAAGAAAAAAGGTAAGTAGTTCATAGATCTAGTCGATCTGCGCCCTTGCAGAACCTTCTGGGCCGCTCAGCCAAGGCAGGAGTAGGCCCCCAGGTATCCAAAGCACCCCCAGAGGAAGCGTTGCAGTCTGGAGACGCTGCAGCACAGGGTGACCCACTGCCGCCATGCAGGGTCTAGAACGAACAGGCGTGGCCGGACAGGAACCAGGAGCAACCACAGGGGGATTGTTCCAGGGAAGAGGAACCAGGAAATGGGTCCACAAGCGTAGGAGCAATGGGGGTTGTGGGCTCCTCACTGGGAAAAGTAGGGTCAGAACATGGGAAGAGGTATGTTCGTAGGTCCTTTGTTATCATTTGTGGATGTGATCAATGCCTGGTCACACGGCCATCTCCTATCTGAACCCTGAAGGAGAGAGGGCCAGTGACTTCAGCAACAGTTCCAAGCAGCCAAGTCTTGCCAGATCCAAAGTTGCGAACATATACTTTGTCACTGACTGCGTAGTCTCTGTCTTTTGCACTGAAATCATAATACATCTTCTGCTTTGACTGAGTATCTGCAACCTTAAGAGACATGTTTGGCTGTGTCAAATCAAGACACGTCTTTAGTCTCTGTTTCATGAGGAGTTCTGCAGGAGGCACACCAGTAGTTGAATGAGGTGTGATGTGCTGCTGAAGGAGAAAAGTGGCCAACTTGTGTTCCACAATGAGTTTGGGTGACATCTTCTTCATGGACTCTTTGAATGCCCGAACTGTTCTTTCTGTGAGGCCCCAGATCGACTAGATCTATGAACTACTTACAATTACTATTATTATGATTATTATTATTATATTAACCAGAGTCCTTACCACAAAAGATAGAGTAAAAGGGTTTGTAGGCTCACCAGCCCATGATCTTATGAAAAAGCTCTCAATTTCGGGTAACAAGGGGACCAGAACCTAGGCAATGGCTGTGGCAGCTATTCAAAAAAAAAAAAAAAAAAGAGGGGGAGGGGGTGTGGGGGGGAGGGAGTAGGGGGAGGGGCAGAGTTGGATCTGATCGAGGAGGAACAAAAGTAAAGGTTTGGATTTCTAAACTTCGTACATGTGTCCAATAGGTAGATGGTTAAGATGTCCAACAAAAAAAAAAATGTACGCCTTGAGACTTTTAGCCGTTCAGGAGTTGCTGAGTCAATTTCCGGCAGTGCAAAAATGTTTCAAACGCAAAAGGGCCTCGATGACTCATGATCTGGGTGCAGCCTGGCCCCTTTAGAGTGTAAACAGTTCAGGGCTGAGACACTTGTCTGAGCAGGGTTTCTTCTCATAAGACCTTCTGCTGTAGAGCTCTCCCTTGAATTCCTTCCTTCTACGGCTGTTGATATATGTTACACTGTATTGTTCAAGTGAAAAAGCACTTACTTAAGCGATAAGCTGTGTTTCGCGCATGTTTTCTTGTTTCCCCCTTTCTATTGGACATGCTAGTACTTAGCAAGTAGACTGGTTACAATATCTCTACCATACCAAGCGTGACTGAGACAGGATTCTCAGGCCATGGTTGTCTCTTACTGCCCACTCGCTCAACACGGCGACCTTCTGTCATGACACAGCAAGAATAAATGAAAGCAATTACACTGTTCATTAACGATTATAACAAACCTGACGAATAGGAAAATAGGTTTCTGGATTCTGGATTCGACATTGCAGACTCAGAATCAAAAACTTACTTGGAGAATATTTCGACACGGTCGCCCTGTCTTCTTCACCTCACTGTTGCTGTTGTGGCAGCGAGGCTTGATGGGACGACTGTTGTGTGGGGTGAACGGTTGTCAGGATCTGATTGTAGATGTGGGGGGGGGGGGGGGGGGGGGGGGGGGGGGGGGAGTTCAAAGCCTTGATCTTTGTTCAAGCTGGGGCGTCTGGTCTTAATTTCGATGGCTTCTTTAACTTTTTTTTTGTGAGGAAGGGCTCTGTAGATAAGATCTTGGTTTCTTGGGGGCTGAAACTGTGGCCCGTGGCTTGTAGATGTTCATGTATGGCAGAAGTAGATCGGTTTTGGTGTTCCTGTAGACGGGTGGTGAGTGGTCTTGCTGTCTCGCCAATGTAGGTATGGGTACAGTCTTGACACCCTACCTGGTACACTACACCACACTGCTTGAGGGGGTCCGTTTTGTCTTTGACATGGGTCAGTTGCTGGCGTAGGGAGTTGGTGGGTTTGTGGAACACTTTGCATCCATGTTGTTGGAAGGTCCTGGCTAGACGCTCTGAGACTCCTTTAATGTAAGGGATCCCCACTTTCACAGTGTCCGTATCTGTAGAAGAAGAGTAGCGAACTCGAGGGTTGTCCCACATCCATGCAGGGTGTCCATTTGCGGAAAGGGCAGTCTTGATGTGTTCTTCTTCTTTCAGCTCTTCCTCCTTAGTGGAACACAGTACAGAGGCTCTGTGCATGAGGGTGTTGACAACAGATCTCTTGTGCTGGAGGGGGTGGTTAGAGTGAAAGTTCAGAGACAAAACGAACCCCCTTAAGCAGTGTGGTGTAGTGTACCAGGTAGGGTGTCAAGACTGTACCCATACCTACATTGGCGAGACAGCAAGACCACTCATCACCCGTCTACAGGAACACCAAAACCGATCTACTTTCTGCCATACATGAACATCTACAAGCCACGGGCCACAGTTTCAGCCCCCAAGAAACCAAGATCTTATCTACAGAGCCCTTCCTCACAAAAAGAAAAGTTAAAGAACCATCGAAATTAAGACCAGACGCCCCAGCTTGACAAAGATCAAGGCTTTGAACTCCCCCCCCCCCCCCCCCCCCCCCCCCCCCCCCCCCCCCCCCCCCCCCCCCCCCCCCCCCCCCCATCTACAATCAGTCCTGACAACCGTTCACCTCACACAACAGTCGTCCCATCAAGCCTCGCTGCCACAACAGCAACAGTGAGGTGAAGAAGACAGGGCGACCTGTAGAAATATTCTCCAAGTAAGTTATTATTATTATTATTATATTGGGTATTTATATAGCGCCTATCCTCGGTCACAGACCAAGCTCTAAGCGCTTTACAATAAACACACTACCTCACTCACTTTTGATTCTGAGTCTGTAACTACTTTTCTAATAAAACCTGACAAATTCTGGGTTTTTTTTGTTTGTTTGTTTGTTTTTGTTTTTTTTTTCAGAATGAAAAGAAGATCGTGGATAATTGGTCACTGCGCACACTAAATGATGTCTCAAGATTTAAGACGCAGAGCGTTTTATATTCTGTATGTATAATCACCACTCCTTCCTATCCGCCTCCCCCTCCCACCTCGGCCCAAGGAATGCCATACTCGTGACGTCATACAGACAGGAAGCTTAGACTCATTGTGGATTGTTGTGGACTTCCAGGCAAGTGAGTGGTCAAGCGTTCTAGTTTGTGTTTTAAATCTGGTCACCGTTTATCATTTTGAAATCTCTTTGTTTGAGTAGTAAGAAATACTTTTGAGTATTGTTCGAATCGCTCATGAACTAACAGAAAGTTTTCATGTGTGTGGGCACTATCAACGGTATGAGTGTTAGCCTAGCCTAGTACTGTTACTGATAAATCGTGAATCGGTTGCACTCGAGCATGTTCAGCATCCCTGCCACACTTGTCTGGTCTGTGCACCTATCTTGGTTTTACACACAAACAGAGGGAAACCTTGAGGCGAAAGCCATGCCAGAATTATAGTACTAGCTACACATTGGTCTTTATCGGGAGATGTTGCTAGCGTCTACTTATTTAGTGGTGAAAACCTGCCGTCTATAAAGACAAAAGGTGAGAAGCAATGTGTCGGCGCGTGACAGCCAGCGTTGAAGGGCGTGGAGTACAGTCTTAGTGTAGAGGCTCATAAATTAGAGGCCTTCATTTGATCTCACTGATTCTCATTCACTCGAAGAGTTTGGAGTCCATACTTAAAGAGGCAATCCATAGCTATAGAGAGAGTACAAAAAAGGGCAACAAGATTGATACATAAAATAAAGGATTGGGAATGTACAGAACGACTGTCATATTTAAATTTACTATCTCTGAAATACAGACGTTTCAGAGGGGATCTTATTCAGGTGTACAAAATAATAAATAATTTAGATGATTTGGATTTTAATAAATTCTTCAGTATTAATACTGCACGATTAACAAGGCACTCTGATTTCAAATTATTTTTTAATTACAGCCGTACTAACCTTTGAAAATATATATTCAGCAATAGACTTGTTCAACATTGGAATGCACTTTAAGTAACTAACTACTATCAATCAGTTCAAGAATGTTCTAGATAGAGACTCAAATTGCTTGATTAGGAAATTTGATATCAATTGATTAGTATTGGAAAATTTGCATGCATAAAGCAGACCTATACATTTGTTACACTGATAAAGATGGGACTTGCTCATGAGAGCCTAACCTAGTCCCTATTTTACTACTACTACTAGTACTACTGCTAGAAATCATTCTGTTCGTGAGACTGAGAGTGTTACTGTTAACCATTGAGATCAACTGGTTATCACTGGCTCTTCACCTTGGCTACTTTTTCTTGCTTTGAACAACCACCATCACTGAATTGATGGATGATCAATCGTTTTGAAACTGGGATGGACAGATCTCGTACAGTATGAATTGTTTTCAAAGTGAGATGACTGTAGATGAAAATTGAAACAAACCTAAACAGAAAAATTGCTATGTCGCCGAACAGAAAAAGCCAAAAAACAAGATACTAGACAAACGTGATGCGTTTCAACCTCATTGGTCTTCTCCAGGCAAGACAAACAACATTCAGGACAATTAAAATGAAACACGATCAGTCCCTTGTATCTTTAAGTTGGGCGCAAAATGGATGTGGCTTTTAGAAGTTGAGATGAGAGACTGACTTCATTTTTGGAAACTGTATTTTAGCATATCCTAGGAGAAACGGTTGGATGATAGGTGAAAGAAAATAAATGGACTAGTGAAAGCTGGCTTAGGGTGCAAGAGAAGAATTGGGCAGCTGTCATTATGCTGTTATTATAATTGCCATTGTTAAGGTGGGTAAAAGACAAAGAGGGGCTAAGAATTGAGGAATGCCTAATAACGATCACATGCACACACCAAAAATTGAAACGTGAAGCAAAATAAGGAACAATGAAAGGTAGCAAACAACGATTACAAGTGCACACCTAAAGTTGGTAATTAATGTGAAGCAAAATACAAAATAATGAAGGGGCAGCAGTCAATACGAATCAGAGTCAGTTTCAAAGAAAAGTGAGTGCAGGCTGAAATTGAAACAAACTTAAAACAAAAATGACTGTGTCACTGAAGGAAAGAAACAAACAAATTTATCACAAAACACACATGATGCGTTTCAACCTCTTTGGTCTTTTTCAGGCAGGACAAACAGTGATCAAGACAATGAAAATGAAGTAGGAACAGACAGTCACATATCTCGTCAAAATGGACAAAAAGTGGATGTAGCTGCTTTGTTATATTTCTTTCAAGTCAGTAATTCGGCTGATGGGATGGTTATAAAGTAGGTTCAGTTCAAAGGAAGTTGCAAGAAATGTGGGTAAAATGGCCAGTTTGGCCATTGGTTTTGACGTGTGTTCACATGGCTGCATTTTCTGTTGATATATAACAATAGGCTTTTGTGCTTTAGATGTAAAACATTAACCAAACATTGAAACAAAACAACAACCAAAAAATCATTTCTCCAAGGGAAATAGTTTTTTTTTTTTTAATGCAATATGTGTTGTGAAAGAATTCAGGTTAAGAGATCAGGTGCAAGTGGCAAATTGATCTGGCAATCAAAACGGTAATAAAAGCCATTGCAGTTTATGATTTTTGAGATGCAAATTCAGTGATATGCTAATGGATATATTTTACTGGGTAAATATAAAATTGATCAGAAGTAATGCAAAGTATGTTTGCTCATGCCTTGCTTGGTGTACATTATATATAGTGTGTGCTGGTGTGCATGTGTAATGTGAGCTTGCCTTTTGATTGTGTCATGGTTTTGACATGAAAATATTGGTATCGTTCCAGGGTGTAAAGACCAAGAGCAAGCTTACACAATGAGAGAATACAAGTTGGTGGTCCTGGGGAGTGGAGGTGTAGGCAAAAGTGCACTGGTAAGATGACCAAGCTGTTGGCTTGATTTGGAGATGCTGTCATTATGAGCTCTGGCCAGTGACTCAGAGGAAAGTCTATGCATGGCTGCCGACCCTCCCAAATTTTTCTTAATTTCCCTAGTTTAGAAATCTCACACTCAGCCGAAAACCCAGAATTTCAAAATGTTGTTTACAAATGCAGGATTTAGGGGGTCGTTTTTGAATAGGGATGACATTGCAGAATAAAACCCAAATGATGTAAATGTGGATATAGCAGTTATATGAATGGAAAATGCCATTAAAAAAAAAAAAAAAAAATCCCGCTTTTAATAAATCAGCTGAAGCATAAGGGGGTTCAAAATGCTTTCAGTCAAAAGCCGAACTGGCTCATCTTGACTCCACCAGCCTCCTTCATCCCCTGATTCCCAAATGTTCACCCCACAAGGTTGGCAGCTATATTTGTGGTTTGACCTCTTGCAGCACTGGGCTAGTGACATGCGCAGGGCTCCCACTATTCTGTGAATTCACAATTCATTGAAATGTCAAAATGAGAAACTGAGGGAAAAATATAAATTCCAACAAAAAATAACTCAGGGCAGAAGGAAAAGTGGCAGAGGAATCTGCTGCGTGCCATTGGCTTTTTGTCTGTGAGCTGATGACACTGAAGTCATGGAATCTCATGTGAACTTTATTCATTTGCGCATGCACACACACACACACACACACACACACACACACACACACACACACACACACATGTATGTATGTGTATGTTGTTATTTGTTTTTGGGTTGAATGTCCGGAGATGATTTGTTATTTTTCTTTTTGTGGGGAGTAGGGGTGGGTGGGTGTGTGGCACATAAAAAGATAGGGGTTAAATATGGTAGATGCAGATGTGTCATATTGTTAAACAAATACACCAGCTAGGATCATAGGTACTTAAAGAACTTGGGTTCTTGTAAGCAAATATTTGAGGCATGTTTATGTTTTGAAGAGAGTGGGTTAAGGTAGTGATCTTTCGTGTGATCCACAAATTGACTAACACCTGTTTGTGTGTGTGCATAGGAGCAGATGGGGGTAGGAGGTGTAGTTGTGCTAATAGGGGTGTGCCGCATATTTTAGTGGAGTGGGGTATGGATGGGGATAAGGGTGGTAGCCTGTTTGTTCCACACCGCCCCACCTCCCCTCATCCCCAACCCTGTCTCCTTACTGCATCTGCTGTGACTGCATGATGGTAAACAAAAGCCTTGCTTTAAATAGGGACTGGAAGCATCATACTGATTCATAGGTTGGATTATACTTTTCAGTCCCAGAATTTCCCGTTGTTTGTGCAGTAAGACTGTATTGGTGACTCGGGCTGTGTAACACATTGGTGTCCATGCTTAGTTAAGGGATCTTGTGCAGATGTGGGAGGTAGTATATTTAAATACCTTTTTCATGTACTTGTCTAACCAGTGTTTGATGAGAGACACAAGATTATGCTTAGGAGTCCCATACAGAAATCATCAGGGTTTTTTTTGTTTTTTTTTGTCAGAACAGTGCAGATTTTATGGATAAAGAAATTTGTTAGTCGCATGCTTGAAGCTACAGAAATGCACATCCTGGTTAAGGTTAAGCATTAGGGATTGGTATAGTTAAAGTCGTGGCTGATTTTTTTTTTCTTAATTTAATGCACTTTTTGTGTAAAATGCGCACCACACATGTATAAATGTGTAACCAACTCTTTGGTCCCCATACATGCAGATGAATTGATTAGAGTTAGCTGTGGATTAATTTTATAGATTTTTTTCATGAATTTTGACTCCAGAAGGTTGGTAGCCATGATAAGCTGATGACGTGGTGATATTGATAATCACATTGATTGTATGCTGCTCAGTAGCTGTGTTCTGTCGACTTCCCAGACTGATACCGCGCAACCATGTTGTGAGATATCATGAGTGATTTGTGTGTTGTGTGTGTGTGTGTGTGTGTGTGTGTGTGTGTGTGTGCACGCGCATGCACACACACACGTGTGTTGTGTGAGTGTGTGTGAGTGTGTGTGTGTGTGACTGTATTAGATATAAACGATAAATGTTGTAATGTTTTAGTCTTCATACATATAATATATATGTGTTTTGAAAATAAACAAAAGGGAGATGAGATCAGTGCTGGCATGATATCATCTACTCTTCCATAGTACAGAAGGAATATATATTCTGCTCTGGGGTTCATGAAGGGGGGGGGAGGGGGGGGGGGGGAGTGATTATACTGAATTGATGGAATGAAATAAAAATATGTCATTGTCATTTATTTTATGACTCATTGTTGTGATCAGTCATGCATGTCCCTGATTTCAGACTGTACAGTTTGTGCAAGGTATCTTTGTGGAAAAATATGACCCAACGATTGAAGACAGCTACAGAAAGGTAATCTCTCTCTCTCTCTCTCTCTCTCTCTCTCTCTCTCTCTCTCTCTCTCTTTTGTCTGTCTGTGTCTGTCTGTCTGTCCGTCTCAGAATGAAAGCATAGTAAGAAATTTCTCTGTTTACTTGTTAAAGGCATTTCAGTTTCGATCAGTTATGACTTCATGAGAGAGAATCCATCCAGTCTTTCTAGTGTTCTGTAAAATTCATATATTGTCATGTTCTCCAAAACCCATATCATAAGGAGCAATGGCCTTATATGAATAAACCATCTAGGTTCTATCTCTGTCTCTTTATCTCTCCGTCTCTGTCTGTCTGTCTGTCTCTCTCTTTCGGTTTGTTTGTCTGCCTGTCGCTCTCTCTCTCTCAGTCTCTTCCTATCTCACTGTCTCTTTATCATCTCTGCCTGTCTGTCTGTCTTTCTCTCTCTCTCTCTCTCTCTCTCTCTCTCTTCTGTCTGTCTGTCGAGCTATAAGGTCAATTTCTGTCTCTGTATTGTTTCAGTTTCACTGGATATTTTATATTGTTGATGCAAACAAAGAAATCCTGAGTTTTACTTTTAGGGTTGTCAAATTTACTTTCTACAAATATGTAGTGATGTGTACACACTTGCTTAAAGCATACATACAAAATATAGAAAATAATCATACACACACACACACACACACACACACACACACACACACACACACACACACACACAGTAAGTGACTTTTTTGTAAGCTTTTGTGTTTTAATGTAAAATAATAACATTTTCTTTTAAAAGTATTTTCCATCATCATTGTAGGAGAGGGTTTGACTTTTTTTTTTTTTAAGCTTTTGTGTTTTAATGTAAAATAACATTTTCTGATATTATTTTCCATCATCATTGTGGGAGAGGGTTTGACTGTTTTCTTAAGCTTTTGTGTTTTAACATGAAATAGCATTTTCTTAAAGTATTTTCCTTCATCTGTGTAGGAGAGGATTTGACTTAAAAAATTTTATTTTTTTTTTTTTTTTTTTATTTAAGGTTTTATGTTTTAATATAGAATAACATTTTCTTAAAGTATTTTCCATCATCATTGTAGGAGAGGGCATGGGAGTTTTATGATTAAAGAAAACACCTTAATTTAAAAAAAAGAAAGAAAAAAAAGACGTTTTACATGTTGCTTTTGTTCACTCAAGGTCATATAGAATGGTGAAATGAATGTGATTTATGTGTTTTTTCTCCCAATTATTTCCTCATACACCTCATGATAGTGGTATTGAACAAGTGTGCAGTTATATGCATTACATGGGGTTTTGTTGTTGTTTTATTCAGCGTTATAATTCATACACCCTTGTGTGGAAAAATTTAACAATTAAAAAAAATTAACAATTTGATATCCTTGAACAATTTTGCTTTTTTGTTTTTAATGTATTTCAGTCTAAATTTAGTTGATGTTGTATCATTATTGTGAACTATTGATTTGTGTACAATGAGACTATTGTGCCTCATTAGTGATAGTTGGAAAAAAAAAAGAAAAAAGGTGCACGGTTTGTAGAATTAGTAATAAATAGACAGTGGTGAAACTAGGCAATAACTGGTGCATGAGATTCATATTGCACGCTCAGCATGTCAGGGAGGTCTCAGGGGAGAGAGGGGGGGGGGGGGGGGTAAAGCATTGACCTTGTGGCTGCTGGTGCTCGCTCACCATGGATGGTAACTGTGTCAATATTGGGCTATTGATTCCTTATACATCGTATGAGCGTGTTGTGTTGTGTGTGTGTGTGTGTGTGTGTGTGTGTGTGTGTGAGGGCAAGTAAAACAATGTGCGGCAAATAAAACAGTGGGTATCATTGATCCTGGGGATGACTCATCGGGGGGAAGCAGTCAGTCACACAGCCTCTGGCTAAGGGCCAGTGTCAGACCACCTGTCACAGCATCCCCCAGCTCACCCCCACCACCCCCGCCACAACCACCTCCACCCCTTTGGCTTTCACTTTCCTTCTTTTTCTTTTTTTTTTCCTTCTTTTTTCTTTTTGTTGTTGTTGTAGTTGAAACAAACAGGACTGTGTAATTCTTAGCAGTAATATGTGACATGTTAGAGATGTAATGAAAGCACTGAACAGGAAAGTGAAAACAAAAGCAAGACAGATGGAGGAAGAAAAATTTCAGGCTGGGGGATTTGAGGAATGCCTAGAAGGGTTTGAATATGTTGATTTGGAGGGGATGGGGAAGGAGGGAGAATGGGATTAACAAGTGAAATTCAAAATGTGGTGAGCCACATGCATTTGGTTATGATTTAATACTTTTTTTTTTTCTGTGCCTGTTTTCACTTCCATTATTTTAAGTAAGAACTGGATCATACATCTAGATATGATCTTGTCATGTATGTATATGTATTTATATAGACTTAGACAGATGAATATATAGAGATATACAAATCACCATTGCTTTAATCACACACACCATATAGCACATATATTACTATAATGATGGAAGAATTGTTAACCTGCACTTGTTTTCCCCCACTACTTAATTGTTCAGCATTATATATATACACATACAAATATGCACATGCTGCTGAAGAAAAACGATGTAAAGAATAGTCTTGAAAGTTGAATGAAAAGTAAAGTGTTCCAATCTTGAAAATAAGTTGGTCGTTTGTGTCTTTCTTTTGTGTGGTGTGTACACACCACTTCGTGTAGCCCAGTACACTGAGCTTTGTTCACGAAGTTTCAGCCCAAGGCTGCATAGGCAGTATGTTAATTTTGACAGTGTGCAGCATGTTGTTAACATGCTATTGCTGTGAACTGGTATGCATTGTAATTAGAGAGTGTGGTGTGTTGTTTCAGCAAGTGGAAGTGGATGGACAACAGTGCATGTTGGAGATTCTGGATACAGCTGGAACAGTAAGTGTGTGCGTGTGCGTGTGTGTGTGTGTGTGTGTGAGTGAGTGTGTGTGTGTGTGTGTGTGTGTGAGTGTGAGTGTGTGTGTGTGTGTGTGATGCACATGCAATATATTGTGTACACATATGTGTGTGTATGTGTGTCGCACAACTCTGTAAACCATTTTGGTCGAGTGGAGATGGGGAACAAAAGAAAAAGTCAGAAAGTATCATTATGTAATTTACTTCGATTATTTGTGTTTGCTAAGAAAAAATCAAATTTTGCCTGTGTGGTAAAAGTGACAGTTTTGTGCTCAAAAGCTGGGTAACCCCATGCAGGGTACCTAGAACAACATAGAAAGTTATTTATGTTTGACTGTGTTGCTCAAGACAACTCCCAGTCACCTGTTTGCATCTCACAGCTGATCATGTCATTTTAAGAAGAAAAAGCTTTGTGTGTTTGATGTCTGTCTAAGCAAAGCAAATGGTTAAAAATGACTTAATAGGAAAATGTCAGTAGCTGTTTTCAGTATACTGTCACTGATTACATAGAGCTGCCCAGAAGTAAGCATTAGGTGTAACATGCTACAGTTTTGTTGACAATGCTACACAGCTAGACTTTGTGAGGAAATGCTACACCAAAAAAATTTTTTGTTGATAATTAGAAGAAAAAATTCATGTTTCATAGACTTAGTGGCAGTTTAAATGGATAGTAAAAGAAAAATCATAAAGATGTTCGCATTTTGCCACTTTACAGGTTAGTTTCGTTGTTGACCTTTTTTTTCTTTTTTTTTTCTTTAGGTCAGGTCAAAACCAGGTTACATCTAGCAAAATATCCATGCTCTTAGTCCACTATCATGATGTCATGTGTGAAACAAAGTGCGACTGAAAGTGCTGTTGAGGCTGACATGTCGCATTGCACAGGAGTGCTACACTTAAATTTGGAATGCTACACTTGAATTGTGAAAATCATTTTTTTTGTTGTGGTTTTGAGACTTTGGCAGCCTTGGTTACAGTATTAAAGTTCTTAGTGACACTGTATGACTTATGTATTATAATAAGAAAGACTGTCCACTCGGACATGATTTTTGAGGGAAAACTGGGGGGAAAATTGTATATCAGTTGTGTAGCTAGTAGACTAAAACTAGTTGTGACCTCTCTGGTTTCTAGCTGTATTCATTGTTCTGTGTGTATACATTTTTAGTATTCAGTTATCAGATTAATTCCATTACTGTCTACAGCAGATTGTATGACTTGATGTAATGTGGGCCTTGTTAAAATCTCAAAACAACAACAGAAATTTCTACAGACAAGCATAGAAAGAGCAAGAAGTGAGAGGGGAGGCCGCTCTTAACAGACTAACTTGGTTGCTGGTAAGTTATATGTAGTTCTAGTGTTTACTGTTGATACTGTTACAGACACGTCTTGACAAAAGTTTTTTTCTGGCCATGAAAGGGGTTAAAAACACACTGGGAACATCATTCAGGTCTAATTCAACCTCAGAAGACCATATTACATGTACCACTCTCTACCAGAGTGACAAACTGGGGTACTGTTCTTAGGAGGAAAAAAATCTGCACCAAATTTAGTCTGAAAATCTTGGTGAATGTTGGTTGATAATGCGTGTCTCTGATTATTTGTGATCTTGGTTTGATTGTTGCTGATCTCAGTGCTGGTTGATAATGTGTGTCTGTGATTATTTGTGATCTTGGTTTGATTGTTGCTGACCTCAATGCTGGTTGATAATGTGTGTTTCTGATTATTTGTGATCTTGGTTTGATTGTTGCTGACCTCAATGCTGGTTGATAATGTGTGTCTGTGATTATTTGTGATCTTGGTTTGATTGTTGCTGACCTCAGTGCTGGTTGATAATGTGTGTCTGTGATTATTTGTGATCTTGGTTTCATTGTTGCTGACCTCAATGCTGGTTGATAATGTGTGTCTGTGATTATTTGTGATCTTGGTTTGATTGTTGCTGACCTCAATGCTGGTTGATAATGTGTGTCTCTGATTATTTGTGATCTTGGTTTGATTGTTGCTGACCTTGGTGGCCAAGACGATCTTTTTCCTGCACTGTGCAGTAGCGGGAAATTGATGCAACTCACCACATCAGGGTCATCAGAATCATGGTCGCCTAAGATTGAATTTGAACACCAGACTTTATTTAGCTGGTATGCCAAATGGCTTCTTGGGTACTGGTGTATTTAATCCTCCCAACTGAAGAGCCACAATTGTACTGAAAAGTAGAGTGACCCCATGACCACTTGATCTATAGAGAGCAAGCAGTTTGGACAGGCAAACCATTACATAAATCTATATGTGTGAGGTCCTCACAATCAGGTGTGTATAAATAGTCATTTCGAAGCCAAGGCCAAACTGATTCTCATTTCTGTAACATGGCCGGAGACAACGCCATTCAGCGGTGAAGTGTGTCTTGCACAGGAACAATTCACAGCCATGCGTGACCTGTACATGAAGAACGGCCAGGGCTTCCTCCTGGTGTACTCCATCACCGCACAGTCCACCTTCAATGACCTTCAGGAGCTGCGGGAACAGATCCTCAGGGTCAAGGACACAGACGATGTGAGTTGGTTCGCTGAGAAGTTAATGCGTTTTGATGCTAGTGCAGAAAAGCGTAATGATATGCAGTGTGTGTGAAAGTGCCAGTGTGAGAGATGATTAGTGTGCTTAGGTATCAGTGTGTAAGGTGTGTATAAGACAGAGGAGGTGTCACTAGCAGGTTGGTTTGTTAGGTGTGTATAGACAGATGGGGTGTCATCGTGTGTTTTTACATACCAGTGCGTTAAGTTTGTGTGAGACAGATGTGTGTATGTGAGGGCTGATCTGTTGGGTATGTACAGTGCAGACAAAGTATGTGTCAAGGTGTCTAGCAGGTATGAACAACAAGATGTGCACAGTTGTCAGTGTGTCAGGTATGATGGAGACATGGTGTTTGTGTGCAGTTGCCAGTGTTTCAGCTTTGACGCACGCCCTGCTTTGTGATTTCTGTATTAAAGAGGCAAGATGTATGTGTGCAGCGCAGTTGCTGATGTTTCAGGTTTGAAGCAGGCACTCTGTCAGTGGTGTCTGACATAACATGGTGTATGTGCACACTTTCAGATGGGTCAGTTTTGATAACAGACACAGCTTTCTCTGTGGTGTATGACAGACAAGATGTACATTTGACGTTGCCAGTGTGTGAACCTCAATACAGATGCTGCTGTGTTAACAGTGAATAACAGAGACAGGGTGCGTGTGTGTTCAGGTGCCGATGTTGTTGGTGGGCAACAAGTGCGACCTGGAGGATGAGCGTGTGGTGGGGAAGGACCAGGGACAGAACCTGGCCCGGCAGTTCAGCTGTGCCTTCCTGGAGACCTCTGCCAAGGCCAGGATCAACGTCAGTGAGGTACGTCCCTTCCCTTGGTGGTGACGTCATCATGCAGAGTCGGCCATGGATGGCTGTTTGGTTTTTCTCTTTGTTTTTTTTTTTTGTTTTTTTTAATCAGATGAAACTGTGTTGAAGAGGAGGATCCATAATTTTGTCAGTTCTTTGGGAAGGACTGATGACCATGTAAACAGGCAGCTCTCCTCCACACACAGACGTCTTCCCCCTCTTCATCATCTCTTTAAAAACAGCTGCAGTGACCACTGTTTCTTTGACATACCTTTATGTGAGGTGAGAAGACTTGAACATTAAATGATATAAAGAAAGAAGGTAACTGTTGTTTCCATGGTGAAAAGGTTACATGCCCCTAACTCATGCTGCCTGCAGTACCTGTTCACCTGACACACGTGCAGACAAAACGGCTTTGTCAGTCTTGTGTAAATGTCAGTCTGTGTGTGTGCATTTTTGCTGCTGTTTATGTATACATGTGTGCAACTGTTAGTTTGGTGTATATGGGCAAGCTTGGAACTTCATTAAAAAAAAAAATTTTCTTTATTTTGTGTGGGCATGAAATTGTTTCGTCATATGAGCAAAAGTTATCTTTTTGTTTGAGGGGGGTGGAGGCTGTGGGATGTGTGCATGGACTCTGCGGAACAGTGAGGATTATAGATGTGGTGTCAAAGCTGTCCATGTCTGAGTGCTGATGCAATTGGATTTCTTCTTCTTCTGCGTACGCAGGCTGGTGTCAAAGCTGTCCGTGTCTGAGTGCTGATGCAATTGGATTTTTTCTTCTTCTGCGTACGTAGGCTGATACTCGTGCGGACACCCCCTAGATACCAGGCAGTGGAGTTTTGTGTGTATGACCGTTTTTTTTTTCCCACCATTAAGGCAGCCATACTCCAACTTCGGGGAAGGTGCATGTTATGTGTAACGTGTCATCCATACCAACGGCCAAACTGGCCTTCTCTTCCGAAAGTTGGTGATGGGATTTTACATGTGTGCAAGATGTTATGCATGCGTTCACACACGGAACCTCGGTTTATAGTCTCATTCGAAGGACTGGATGCAATTGGATGTCAAGTCAAACTTGCCACAATGTGTGCATTACAGTAGGGATGATACATCGAGCTTAAAAATGCCAGTAAGGATATGAAAACAGGATTGATGAAATTGTCTCTTATCGACGCACATTTTTTTTCAGAATTGATCTTTTCATTTCGGTGGAGCTGTTGAAACGTCTTCAGGAGTTCATTTTTTTCCGAACTCAGCCAAGGACCTCAAAGTGCAAGCCTTTTTTTCACACAAGAAAAGAACTAACGTGATGTGTTTGTGGTTTGTGCAGATCTTCATGGATCTGGTGCGTCAGATCAACAAGAAGAGTCCTGAGCAGGGCGGCAAGAACCCCAAGTCCAAAAAGGGCTGCACTGTCCTGTGATCTGGTGAGTGCGGCGCTACTGGTGGGGTTAACTCTTTCATCCCTACAACCCGGTTTTACGGTTTGCAGAAATCGTACCCTTCCTTCCTGCAGCCTGGAAAACCATGCAGCACAAAATCCCTCCATTCCTTCCTGCAGCCCGGAAAATTGGTTCTCGCGGTAAGCGCTTTGAACTTTGTGCGACTTGCGTCATCGGTACACGTCATGACCGGGTCGCTTACGGGGCAGTGTTTATGAATGGAATGGATGCCAGATGGCCCCTACAGCCTGGGAAAGTGGTTGCCGCTCTAATCTGGCAGGTTTGCTACTGCGTACGTGGCAGCTCTCACTTTACACTTCTTTTTTTCTCTAAATCCAGGAATGAAGGGAATACTCATATTATAAGAATCTAGGAACAAGAGGAAGTAATGGTTCATAGAAAAGTAGGAATGAAAGAGTTAACACTTGAGTGTCGTGGATGTAGTCTGCCTGGTGGTCCCCATCTCTCTTCAAAGTGGATCGAGGTCCAGATCCTAAAACTATGGGGATGCCAGGGACTCTTTCAGTTCAAATGGCTGTCCTGCCTTCTGGAAGTTCTATGCTATTAAATTCCTCTTTTTTACGATTCTCTTTGACTCTGCCTTATTTAAATTGTGTTTTGCTCCTAATGTCAGCTGTTTGCCTGCCTTTGTGGACCATGGTTGGTTATACACACACACACACACACACACACACACACTCACTCACTCACTCGCAATCACTCTCACACACTCACTCTCTGTCTGTCTGTCTGTCTGTCTCTTTCTCTTTCCTTTGTTCACACACAAACATTCAGACCCATGCTTATACATGTACATAGCTGCTTAGCGAAGTTCATTGATGAAAATGTTCTTTCTTCTCTTTAAAGATACGCTAAGATACTGCCAGTAAAGATGACAACATCATCCACTGACTAACCCAGCACATTTCTGCATGTTGCAGACCTCGGGGCGGGAGGAGGAGTGCACAGCTGTCAGCAGTCGCCGCCAAGCAGAAGTGTGTTCAGTCAGCAGACTACCTTCTCCTAGCTTTTCTACGTAGGTCCGGCCTGAACGAGAAAGGTAGCAAAGTTTGTGTGAACACCACCAGTCTGGAAGATAGGAAAAACATCGGGACGGTTGAAGGATGTAGCAAGAGGCAGGAGAAAATTGTGCCGTCTGAACACACCTCGGAATGGATTCAAGGGATCAACACACTCTGCTCCTACCAGCACTTCAATACATTTGGGCCGCTACCCCCATTCTGAAGTCGACCCTCACCAGGTCTTCGCCTCTCTCCTGCTGTCTGCTGGTCTTGCACTTTTGAGATCACCAGTCTTCAACATAGAGTAGAACAGTCTGAGCCTGTCGTTTTCAGATAAGCCATCTTCAGCATGTTAGGATACAATCTGACGCGTGCAGTGGTGCAGTTTCTCAGTTTGTAACACAGTGTAAGGTAACTCACTCTAACCATTCTTGTTGTAGGTAACTCACTCTGACTACCCCTGTAACAGCATAGGGTGACACACTCTCTCTGTAACACAGCTTAGGGTAACACTCTGACTACTCCTGTAACACTTTAACACAGCATAGGGTAAGACACTCTGACTACTCCCGTAACACAGCATAGGGTAACATACTCCGACTACTGTGACACAGCATATGATAGCATACTCGACTACTCCTGTAGCACAGCATAAGGTAACAAACTCCGACTCTCCTGTAACATAGCTCAATGTGGCACAGCATTTTGTGCCACAGTCTGACCAGTCTTGTTACAAAGCTTAGTATAACGTGGTTTGACCAATCTGTAACAAGGCATAATGTTAACACTGTCAGATCACTACGTAACCTGGTAATGTGTAAACCACTCGGTCGCATAGGTATCACACGATCTTGCCACTCGTGTAACAAGGTGAAGTGTGACACCATCTGAAACACTCCTGTAACACGCTTCACAGTATAGTGTATCATACTCCGACCTCTCTGTGACAAGGCATCATGGAATATGGTCTGAAATACTCCTGTAACAGACTACATGGTGTAGTGTAACATAATGTGATCAGTCTGTGACCAGGCAGTAGGGCAACACAGTCTGGACCACTCTACTCTTCAGCAAGGCATCGTGTGCCGTGGCCTCACCGTGCCTGTAGTTCTGTGCCTGTCCTCTCTGCTCTGTGCTGGCTGGACACCGACTGTTGCCAGCACTGTAGTTGTTCTTCGTTCACCGTTCCCTGGACCGCACTCTTTGCCTTCTTTCTCTGCGCTCACAGGAGTAGGGGTGTGTATGGTTTCGTAGCTGTGTATATGTGCGCTTGCAAATTGATTTTGTATGCATTGAGTGGTGTGTTCTGTGGCATTTATTGTGATGTGTATGTGGGGGTAGGGGTGGTGGGTGGGTGGGGGGAGGGATGCATTCATCATGGGCATTTTCTTTTTTTTATAAACCATTTTTGCATTGTTTGTCATCAAACTCTGGTGTATTCACATCAAGCCTTCAAATTCTTGAAAAATTATTTTGGAAATAAAGGTTCACTTGAGTACACATGGAAAGGAAGTGGCAGGGAATCTGTGTCACTACTGCAATGGCTGTTTGTTGTTGACATTAACAGGGAAACTTGGAGGTTTAAATGGCATTGAAGAGTGGAACTTGTAACCAGCTGTTGAGTCTCTCGACGTGAAGGCAGATGGCATTGAAAATTGCGCAAGCCATTTACATGTTGATTTATTGTGGTTCCATCATCTTTTTCCATAAAAATGATACTAAAAGGGAAAAAAAGTGTCCAATTTAGTGTGGTTCCATTATCTCTTTCCACATTTTAAAAAATGTCTACTATATTGTGGTTCCATCATCTTTTTCCATAAAAATGATACTAAAAGGAAAAAAAGTGTCTTTCTGTAAAGACTAAAGTTAATTTCTTCTGAAAAAAAAGGAATTTTTGTATGTTTTGTGTGAAAAAAAAAGAAAAATTTATAGTCAGTACTCCTTTCCTGCTATGTCTGTATGCACCTGAATGGGCCAGGGAAGGTTTGCAGGTTTTCATGTAATATTACAAACGTTTCTTATATATCCTAAACATTTTTTCAAACGTAAACATTTTTCAAATGAATGGTGTACTTTTCTAAAAATTTTGGGTTTTTCTTCTATAAACTAAAATTTTTTTCCTCCGTTTATGAGTGTATTTATATATGAGACTTCTCTTTAGGATGTACAGAAGGCACTTAAACCTTAAAAACAGAAAAAACTGTCAGTTTTGATTTGTGATATGGACGATGATGAGTCATGAGGTGAGGTCCACTGTACAAGTGGGCTGTGGAATGCAAGTTGCCACGTTCTCCAAGCCCTTGGCTTTCCTGCAAGATGCGATTACCAGAAGACAAGTGCGTCATAATGAGTGAATGGCTAACCAGTTTGCATGGATGAATCATGTGAATGTGTGCTCATGGCTGAAAATGGGGGTGGGTTTGTCCATAGTGGGTCATGTTTCGAATTGTATATATTATATACGGTCATTAACAAATGTCAGCGGGTTTATATAGGTGCGTTATTCTTGTATTCATTTTGGGTTGATGTGTGGGCTTTATCGGATGTATTTTTATAGTGCATCTTTTTTATGGACTGGGTGGAGTAGAGAGAGTTCTTTGACCAGTTTGATGCCTGGTGAAAGTAGGCCTAGAAATTCATAGCTTCCCGATGGTAGAATGGGGGGGGGGGGGGGGGGGGCATGAAAACCTGACCGCAGAATAATCCAGGACCTGTTTCTCAGCAGTTTTTGCAGACACTTTTTTCCCCCCAGGATGGCATCAAGACGGTGCCAAAAGTAAAAAAAATTCTAATTGAAGTTTCAGACCGTCGGTTTGAATTATTGAGAAGTTGGGATGCCAGGAACCATAGAACCAGGAACTCCACCTCCTCCTCCCATCTCCCCAACAGACAAATTTGAAACTCTTGGAAGACCACAGTTTAGTTCAGTTCCTTTAAAAATAGTGTATATGCAACATGGTGTCCCTTGAAAGTCTTAAAAGGGAGATGCCAGGGCTATGTTAACACTTCTCATACACTTTCCATAGCATCAACGTACTAAGAGGATGTTCTCCTTAGAATCCAGGCTTTCACTTCCATTTTATCGCACCAAGACTGGCATTTATATTTATATGTGCTCTCCAGGTCTATTTGGAGAGCTGAAACCTTTGTCATAAAACCTGTTTCCTAACCACACGAGTCGTAGGAAGGCAGACTAGTTATCTTGGCACTTTCCAGGACAAAAAACGTTTCTGGCATTGCGTCAGTGCTTAGGTTGTCTTTCACATTTATTGGGAGCTGGAGTAGAGTTTCTGCTTATGCCCATCCATGTGTCTGAACTTTTGTGCATGCTTTTTCTCTCCCTCTGCAGAATGTGCGAGTCGTCTGGATTTTTGTTTGTTCATGATAATATCCCTTTACTCAACTGCAATAAATTGTATCAAATATTTTTTTTGACTGGTCTCATTTATTACATTAGTTCAGTTGGTGCAGTCTCTCAGGTTCATCATTTGTAGTTTTCAGTCAACAGCATTTAATCCCAGTTTTCCCCGTTCTTGTCTTGATCAAATTAGACAGGCTCATGTTCTGTTGCCTATAAAACAGTTGTGACCTGGTAAACAATCGCATTAACATGTTACAATCTTGTGGTGACTGAACGAGTTTGACTGTAAAAAATTGTGCAGTCAATTTCTGTAGTGGCTTCTATGCCATTTTCTTCTATGAACGTGAATTGTGGTGATGGGAAGAAATGATCGGCGGATCAGTCGGCATGCTATTTAGTTGTCAATGCGACAATTGTCGGCCATAAATCAAAGTAAATATGATGCGCTATTCTATGACTCTAATCAGAACTTTTTTTGCCTGACAATGCTTTGATCACCTTCATGATGGTGCCTCTCTCTCTCTCTCTCCAGGTTTACCCACACCTCAAATTCTCTTATTGCGTGGCTCGCCCCTGGCTGTGAAGACATAACCATTACAGTTCACCTGCACAGCTCCCACTTCTCTGCAAATTTGCAGATTTCATGGAAAAGGAAAAAAGATTACAGAAAAGTCAGGAAAGAAGAGGGTGGGGGGAAGGCAGGTGACTTCATGGGGCACTAGTGGCATTTTTAGTATGCTGGCAGAGGATACTGACATCACAAACTCTTGTGTAAAATTTTGTGAGTCGCTGTTTTGTCTACCTGGTTGAAAGTGAAACACTGTTGGCAAGACAGTGTGAAAATGAAGGAGGCTGACAAAAGCTCTCTGAATTAATAGTGCCCCTATTGTGTTCTGGTTTGACTGAAAAGTGGATTACACCACCATGCGGTACTTGCATTCAGATTGCACCATTTTGAGAATATCGCCCTGCCATGCAGTCCTGTACCATAATGGCACTCCACGGCATCATCTACACCATTTCCACTGGCCATGCTTAGAAGTGTGTCCAGGAGGCTCACCCTGGCTCCACAGCTAAGCAAGTTAGTCATCGGTAGGGATGGGACATGGTGTCCTGGCACACACCCTCCTCCCCTTCCCCTCTCTCTCTCCCATAATTCAATGACAGATGACAACGTTCACTTTTTAGAACATTTATTAATAAACATTGAAAATAAAACATGTACTGCAGCAATGAATTTTATAACAGCCTACTCACTTATGAAATGATGATGCAACTTGTGACTGATTTTTTTTCTTTACTCCCTTTTTTTTTTCTTTTTTTTCCTCTCCTCTTTTTTTTTTTTCTTTCTTTACAACATGAACAAGAGACAACAGCTTCCAGGAGCCACTGGGAACTCCCCCAGGCTTCAACCAAGCCCACTGCAGACCACTGTGCTCCACAAAATGGAACCATAGGATAACAATAACAAATAAATACACAACAAGGGTGCTGTATTTACATCTACAGTCTGCACAGATGGCCCTCACTATCTCACCTCACTTTGCATTCTGATGGTAGTGGCAATTTCAAACCGGCACAAATCTATGTTTTGTTACAATATGAGTCGCCTGAAAACAAAATTCTTTACATGATATTTTTTTCCCAATCAAACATGATGCAGACCCAACAAGATACAGCTAAGGTATGGATGTTTCAGCCTTTCAAAACCATGCCCTCAATAACAATACAATGTTACACCACATGCTATTATAGTCACTACTATGGCAATACTGTGCATGTCTCATGTAATTTGCAATGTTACTGATCAAAAGATATAGTTAATCATCAAATGGGTTTTGTCCAAATATTTCTCATATATTACTTACATGGACCAAATTAAAAGACCAACATTGCTTACACAGAAATGAAAATCCCATAAATCTGATTTCAGCAAACGTTCAGAAGATTCTGATCCATTCACTGTTGTGTTATTTTAATGTCTTCCACCCTCCATGGAAATTCACCAACAGCTGGCTGGTTGGCTTGAAAGACTTACTCATGTCTATACAGCATAATACATTTTGGCAACTGAGTGACGTTACACACACGCACTCATTTACGCAGATACTACTCAGGAAAGTGGAAAATAAATTCCGTGTGCACACACACAGACACACACAGAATTAGAAAGTAATACAAAGAAAAATGCATCATAATTGAGGGGAATCCTCATGTGAAAGAAGCCTTCACTCGGCCATACTCCATTCAATTTTGGCAAGACACATGCCAACAAACTCAAGTCATGTTACCAATTCTAAATTAAAATCTGACATTCTACTGTCCTAGGAACAAAGACCTCTCGATACACAGACATCAGAATGAACTGTAATTCATACTCTGAAACTGACAAACCTCTGGGAAAATGGTCCAGTTTGCTGAGCACAAAAGACAGGTGCCGTGTACATGACATAGGACAGTAACATACACTACATGACATCTGCCATACACATAAGATGCATACACCAGAACTAATGGATTTTCATAAGGGAGTTTTATCTTCACAAATATAATAAAGCCCAGAGGTTCAACACATGAACACCATAACACAGAATCTGTGTGCCGTATGTGTGTCCCTCTCTATTCTAAATAATCTCACTAATCTGGCAAATTGCCTTTTTTCACCCAAAGATTAATTCAAGCTTCAACATTTCATGCACACATATTTATTTCCAAGTGGGATAAATGCTCATACATCAATACTTCACAGTTCTGCCTAATCTTATTAAGGATGTGACAAGAGCAACAGAAACTGCATGTGATATACACACATACACACACTTCTCCCCCCAATCCCCTCATGTTCCCTGCTACATAAAGAGCAGTTTTGCGGTAATTGGTGACACCTATGATTGTCAAAGTTGTCAATCAATTTCAATTTTGCCCATCGCCCCCACTGGGACATAGGCCGCCGACAAGGTCCCTCCAGCTGTCTCTGTCCTGGGCCAGTCTCTCCAGCTGCCGCCATGTGTGGACCATCTTCTTGGCATCTGTGTCCAGGTCACGTCGCCATATGTTCCTTGGCCGGCCTCTCTTCCTTTTTCCCTGGGGGTTCCACCTGAGGGCTTGTCTCGTGGTGTTGGTGGCTGGCTTACGCAGAATGTGGCCTATCCACCTCCAGCGGCATTGTTGGATATCAGCTCCCGCTGGCTTCTGTCTTGTCTGCTACCATAGTTCTTCATTGCTGATCTTGTCAGGCCACCGTATGTGGAGGATTGGTCTTAGGCAATTGTTGATGAATGTCTGGATCCTCTTGGTCATTGTTATGGTAGTTCTCCACGTCTTGGCTCGATATAGCGGGACTGACTTCACACTGGTGTTAAAGCGCCTGATCTTGGTGTTGACTGACAGGTCTCTTGAACCCCAGATGTTCTTAAGCCTGCAGCTCAAGGCTGTAAACTTTGAAATCATGTATTCGTGTACGAGATGAAATAAAGCTGACAGAGTCGAAGTCGGATAGGTCAGCATGCTGGATGACTATCCAGCACACTGGACAAGCAAACGTTTTGTGGGTACATGTGGACTTGCCGAGTCATCTACCTTTTTGTTCATTTGTTTCTTCAAAACTACGTTTTTTTCCTGAATGTAAGTTAAATATAATTTTTTGGACATACTGATGACATAGACTACCATCAATGTAGTAGTTTTGCACGTTTGTGATATACAATACAATCAGTGGAGTATTTGAAACATTTGACACGACTATCTCAACATCAAGATACCTTTTTATTTTTCTTAAGATACGGACGACTTTGGACTAACAAATCTTAAATAAATGTTAGCGAACCGCCGAGAACGTGACAAGAGTACAAGACGAAACCAACTAGTTCGACTTTAGGTCTTATCAGGTGGAATTACGATAAAACATGAAAATTCCACTTAGCTTGATCGTTCAATCACCACACAACTAGTTTCGACCTCTTAGGTCTTCATCAGGTGAGACATTAACGAATAAAACAATGAAAATTCACTTAGCTTTGATCGCTTCAGATCACCCTACGAAGTGATCTGAAGCGATCAAAGCTAAGTGAATTTTCATTGTTTTATTCGTTAATGTCTCACCTGATGAAGACCTAAGAGGTCGAAACTAGTTGTGTTTCGTCTTGTGACTCGTTTGTCCACGTTCTCTGGGCGGTTCGCTAACATTTATTTAAGATTTGTTTAGATTTCCGCCTGCAGTCCTCTCGCTTTGCAACTAGATCTATTTGGACTAACATTTATTAAGGAAGAAAATACAAGCTGAAAAGACAATAGAGACATATCATAACCAAGCTCCATCCTGATGGGGTCCACCCCAGCCTCCCAACATTTGCCCCTACCTCTTGTTGGGTTTTTAACCTCCCTTCCCAAAAGTTCTGTCACTGTACATGACAGTAGCAAACGGTATCAACTCAGTCAGCCACCCAACACCAAAAAGCACAATGCCACTGTTGGTGGCTGGATGATTTGGACCTGTCAGTAACCTTTGGAATCTCAGTTTTTGTTTTGACTGTCCCACAGCCAAAAGGGTGCAACATACGATATTTCAGCTTAATTGACTGAAACCTTCCGATTCTTGAAAGGTTAGCATGCTATTTTGATTATTTTCATTTCAACTAAGTGCAATGCTGATAACATAACTGTCTCACACAAGACCACAGATAATCAAAGTATATCAACTTTTTTTCATCTCATCCCTCAATGCTGAAATTATATGACTTCAAAGTTTAAGAATCTGACAATCACAGATTTCCCCATGTACCTTGAAACTACCCATAAGAACAAATGATCAATTCTCCATTAACTTGACCAAAAAAGAATTTCAACAATCGAAGTCACAAAATATGTCAGCCCTTCTTTTTTTTCTTTTGGAAGGGACAGAGGGGGTTGCAGAGGGGGAGCTGGGGGAGCCAAGCAACTAAGGACTGTAGTGTCCACAAATAAACATGATTCTGAGATCTACATACATGAACACTTCTGAGCCTGCATGCACTACAAGTTTCTCCCAACTTTGGCAGTGCAAATATGAGCATGTAACTATCAGTCAGTTACATCTTCTGACTAAGTATAAACTCAATCATAAAGTACTCTTCCCAACGTTTTGTATGTACTCATTAAAAACGTGCAATTTTAAGAAAGTGGAGGGGGAGGCGCAAAAGCAATCCACAATCCTTCAGCTTTATTTCAACTTGAACACATGACATAACAATCTGACAATTACCTTAAACACGTATTGATTAGATGTTAGAGCCGGATGAACCTCTCTCTTTATTCAAATTATACTTTGCTTGTGGTGCTACCACCTACATAATAACCTATTCCTAATGACATATATACATGTATATCAATACAATGGCAATCAGCTCTTTGCTTACTGATGCACATTTTTGGCTGCAAGTTTGAGAGACCTGTACTACTACTATTTCAACTCAGACAGGCCCACAGTCACCTGAATCTGCACCACTCATGAGGTAGGGTGTCACAGCCTGAAAACCCTTTAAGTTTAATGCCACCCAGTAACACATGGATACCCGTTTCAGTTGTGGGAAGTTTAAAGGGGCAGGAGTGGGATGGGCTCTGCCTTCCACAATACCAGGCCCAAACTGAACCTGTAACAGTTCACTGCCCCTAGGGGTATTGAGCTATGAGTTCACTGCCCCTGTGGGTATTAAGCTAGATGAGTTCACTGCCCCTGTGGGTATTAAGCTACAAGTTCACTGCCCCTGTGGGTATTAAGCTACAAGTTCACTGCCCCTGTGGGTATTAAGCTAGATGAGTTCACTGCCTCTGTGGGTATTAAGCTATGAGTTCACTGCCTCTGTGGGTATTAAGCTATGAGTTCACTGCCTCTGTGGGTATTAAGCTACAAGTTCACTGCCGCTGTGGGTATTAAGCTACAAGTTCACTGCCGCTATGGCTGTTATCTGTGAGTTCACTGTCCTATGGGTGTATGACTATTGGACCCGTTTCTGATGTTTCTCTGTCACAGCCATGTGACTGGCAAAGCAGGAAGGTCTGACAACATCTGTTGCAGAGTTAATCTGCAGCACACATCCAACTGATGGGATTTACACACACAAATGCTCCCAGCCTTTACCATGTTTCGGTGACCCAGAGACACAATACAATCATTATGTCTTTTAAACCATTTAAAAATTTTCAAATGAAATTTCAGGTATTTGTCACACACAAAAAATATAGCCATCTGTCAGCAAACTATGGTGCATGTAATGCAAAAAGGAATGAATGAACAGCTGCACCATTTGAACTGTTACAGTTCTGATGATGTGGTCACAGAGGACCCATACTTTAAAAAGCAGTAATTCAATATATGGCACCGCAATGAGTATGGTTCATGGACAAACAGCATCATCAGTTACAACTTACGAGTATGGTTCATATGCAAACAGCATTGTCAGTTACTCGTGTGTGTGTGTGTGTGTGTGTGTGTGTGTGTGTTGCTGTCTCATCTACATGCCATTTTAGTGGCATAACATCCACATCACTCGATTCCCTGTGCCCCCCTCTTTCCTCTAGCCCTATCCACAGCCACTGCCCCTATCCACAGCCCCTGCCCTTATCCACAGCCACTGAGGGGCCTGACCTGCCACAGTCCCCACAATCTACTGACAGCAGTCCATGTCAAACTGTCGTGAGGCAACCCACCACCGGGGACCCTGCACTACCATCAAGTCACTGCAGTCATGCTCAGTGCTGCCTAATCTGATCCAACACATGCAGGACACCACCTACAGAGCCCCCTGCATCATCAGTAATAAACTCATTAGAACTCTTTGACCAGCACAGGTCTTATGACCTGCATCTTCTACTGAAGGAATAAACACCATAAAAACATACAGTAAAACTATGGGTTGTGGACGACCTGTAATGGCTGTATCTTTGGGAGTGTGTTGTCAAAAGCGACGTCCCGTCAAGGCAAGCACACGAGTCCTAGGTTAGTACTGAATTTCAGGCATGTGATGTGTAGGCGAGTGGTTGGCAGGTATGACCAAACCGTACCACCTGGTCAACTTAGGACACTCACACTGCAACTTCTTGATACAGAGGTGGAGGTTAACAGATGTGGACTGCTGTAATTACATGCATTCATCTCACATTTAGATCTGAAGGAAGAAGGATTATATACGCACACAAATTCACCAATAATCAAAATCCTTAAGACTAATATTTCATTTTTACACCTCTGGTATGTTGTTCAGAGCTTTAAAGTTTTTTTTTGTTTTTTTTTTCCAATCATCATGGGACACATGTCCCCTGGCAGATTAAGCTGATGAACAAACAGCAAAGGCATGAGACACTTTACATCACTACATCAGAGCTCTCAATTATATTCAGATCCGAAACGATCTTTTAAAATTAGTCAAAATCAGTTACAGTTGGCTAGTAGCATAAACTGAAGTCTTACCAATTTACAGGCTAACTAAAGCTAACTAATAACATAAACTGAAGTTGTAACTGTGTACATGTTAACGCTGTCTTCTCAAAATTCCTTTATTATTGTGCTGTCTCAGATATTCATCAATTCTAATGTTTGTTTATCATAGTAAGTCACATATGGACTTGATTTTCACAGTGACACAGATGTAACAAAGTCTTGGCGACAGACAGCGTTGGTCACCGACTCAAGTAGATCCGACAAAAAGAGGGCCCATAAGCTAGGACTTGCTGACCTGGGGGCCATTCTTCTGGTGTCGCCACACTTCAACTGCTTTGAGAAAGGGCTTCTGTTAAGGAGAGGGACCAGCAAATGAGAACATGCTTGGTGCTACTGCCAGTCTACACTTTGCCTTTGGTGGCATTTTTCTCACTGCTAACTGCCAGGTGCAATGAACACAGCCTGCACAGATCCAACAGACAAGTGCAAAGGAATGCTATCCTCTTCTTTCACAGGTCTTGGGGAACAGCTCCTGTCTTTGTTTCCATTCCAAACAGACTGAAGCTGATCAACCACCTCTCAGAGTGAACTGTGGTGACATCAACAGGCACCATTGGTCCACTTTGGCTGCTCCACAGGATGGAGCACGAGAGGAAAGGACCGATTCCCACCTCTGTATTGTCATCATGGGCATGCAACAGCCTGGCACGTGAGCTTGATACGTGATGCATCTTTTAAACATTCCAGACGGAAATGTTACAGGCGCACTGACAATCTGAAGTTGTGTTGTGGTTCAGGAGTGAACAGAGATCTGACGTGAGGAACAACAAGAAGGCTTAGGGGAAAGAGAACAAAGGTTAGCACTAACACTGTTCCCTTCCTCACCCCCAAACAAATGGACAACCACCAAAACCCATCACAACAACAACTTACTTTCAGTCAAAACATCACCTGATGAGTAATGCTATTCAAAGTACTAGGCATGGATCTTACACAGATTTCACATACCAACAAAGCACATTTTCTGAAATCAATAAATAACCAACATTGTGAAACCTGTGAATAACATACAACAGTCACATAGTGTCAAGGTTTTTTTTTTCAAAATCAATAAATAAACAATGACATCTTACCCATGGACTATAACTGTCTGTAAATACCAATTTTATGACTGATGGATTCATGACTTAAACCAAAAAAGAGTATAACGCTGTACGGTTCCCATGCCATGTACGCCTTCATTTCTAGAGTCAGCTCACCACGCATTCCGCATCTTCACAGCTGCTTCTTCTTCAGGGTATACGGCCACAATCATCCAATTGATTTTTACGCCGTTTTACTGTCCAGCATTGCGCACAATGTAGCATCAACATGACTGAGCTCCACCAACACATGTTTCATGTCTTTTGGTCAGATTACCTTGCACAGGTCTTGCAGTGTATGTACATTTCTAGGAGGTTCAATGTGAACTCACAGTAATATATGTGGGGTAATCTTCTGTCTGCCTTCATCATCTACCTTGAATTAGCTCTGCTCATGGCCTCACTTCAAAGAGGATACAAAATCTGGACATTTGCCAAGTGTTGAACAGTCCCCCAGAGTTGGATCATGAGGGAACTGTCCACACTCAGGAAAGACTGGTTCCCTCCCCTCCCATGGCCACTTGGAGGTGGAGAACACGTAGTCTCTTTCCCGTCGACATCCACTCACCACCGACACAGACTGGGTGTACCTAAATGTCAAGGTGGAACTCAACACACGATAAAATGCTGATCAGTCACAGTTGGAAGAGGTGGTAATAGTCACAGGGAATTCCCCAAGGTCTTGGTATTGGCGAGAGCTGAAGTCAACAGGGCGACCACATCACTCAACACTGATCATGTGTCCTGTATTGACACTGGCTGTGTTAGGTCAACAGCCTGTGTTCAAACACCACTTTCTCCTTGGCAACAGTCAAAAATCTTGTGTCCAATGCTCCAGTTTCTCACTGCATCAGTTGAATATGTCCTGACCAACGCATCAAATTGTATTGTACTCTCTAAATACTCCCACTCCTAAAGACGACGGTTTTGTTGTTGTTGTTTGCTTTTAACTACCTGACTAGCCTTTCCAAAGGTTGCATTGGCACAAGCTGAATACTGTCAGCCAACCTATTGTGACTGAGATGAACAATCTCAAGTTAGGAAGTGCTTAAACTATGGCCCCCCTTCCTCTGAACTTCTGCAGCAACACATCAATGCAGCCTGATTAAAACACACACACACACACACACACACACACACACACACACACACACACACACTGAAGCCTTTCTGTGCTTGGGAATATTCCATCTCAGTGAATTCAGATATGAAATGAAGGAAAATGACTCAAACTGCCTGCCAGTTAATGGGACCAGAAGAGAAGTCAGCAAACTGCAAGCCTACGAAACAATTTACATCTTCGGTCACATCCAGTCTACAAGAAAGGCCAGTTCACTGGTAAACACCTTCTGCCTGAACAACTCAATTATCTAGCAGTAAATGAATATCTCTCTAAGCACTGAACAATCTCCTTGCATGGACTACTTGTGCCAAGAGCAAACTCAACCTAGTACAAGCTGAAGTTTTTGGTGTCAATCAATGCAGACTTGTGCTCCCACTTGACCCTTGTACTTCATGCACAGGGAGATGCTGGGGATCAAATACAAATATGTATACAAATTCAAATTAAAGCATAGAATAGTCTAGAAAAGAAAGGTACTTACAAAAAGAAAAAAAAGAAAAACAGACTGACCAAAGCAATAGTACAGAAAAATGTGTACAGTCGCTCCTTTTCAGATCTCCAGTATGACCAATCTGGCAAGCCTAGCAGTTTCCAGAGTTACATTCCAACCTTCAACAATCCAACCTATGCATGTGGCCCCAAGCATTCATTCAATACTTAATCCAGGAACTATTTCTTTCCAACACTGGATGAATATGTGCCAAAGTGCTAATTTCTCTTAGTGCTGCTTGAACACTTGACCAGAGCAACTTTTCTCCACGTGCTAGGTGATGAACACCTGTCTAAAGAGCTAACTGTTCCTTGCACACGTTAAATACTTGTCTGAAGAGTCATTTTCTCTTTGCACCAGCTGAAGATCTGCCTGAAGAGGCAGTTTGCCACCTGATCATGTCTTGCCTACTTAGATGTGGAGGCACAGCTGGCACAGGAGTCCCTCTTGATCCATTCCCACCGCTCACTGCCATGTCGAAGCTATCACCGCTGGGCCCAGTGCCTCTCAACCTGCTCCCCACCAGGCCCTGCGTATCGTCACAGCTGCTCTTCAGTCTGACTGAACCAGTTTCCCCAACACCAGCACCATGCCCTCTCACTGTGTCTCTTCTCTGTGGGTTGCCATCAGTTCCACCTCTTGTATGAAAAGCACTGGAGCTGTGTGTGTTGGCGTTCCAGCCGGTCCCTTGCCTCTTGGCCCTGCGGCTGGTGTGTTGTGCCCTGTAGCCATTGGGTCTCCAGGCAGGGTGACTCAGTCCCTTCCTCCCAGCAGTGTCCCAGGAACTCTGCCCTCCAGAAATGTAGCCACCCTGGAGCTCCCTCCCCATCTGTGCCCCAGAAGGAAAGGTGTGATGCGTCAATGCCCCTCTCCTGTGGGACACCCCAGGATCATAGTCAAGACCTGTCTGGGAATAAGAGACACTGTCCAGAGGAGGCGTCGCACCGGGCATGGATTCTCCTGGTAACGCGACGGCAGAGGAGATGAAAGGTGAATTCTGTGGTGACGGGGTAGGGGTGGGTCCACCCGACTCTCTGACTCTTGGTCTACCAGCTTTCTTCCACCGCTTTGTGCCGGCCTGGTTTGTAGCTAGCACAAGGGCAGGTGGACCAAAGCCTGGTGGTGACCAATGTGGTGGTGGTGGTGGTGGCACCGGAGTACATGCAGGCAGGAACCTGGCTATGTCATCCCCTCCAAGACTGAAATCCTCCAGTCTCAGCCCACCTGCAATACATATCACATCATTAACATTTCAACTCATGCCCACACAGTTTCTCTTACTCTCCGCAAGTGGCCACATATGGAGACACACTCACTCAAATGCGTCAGTGCAAAATCTGTGCATAAGCACAAAATACGCATACTTACATGCTCACAAAAATGCATGAGGTTTAACAAAAACTCATCAATCGCATAATCCAAAATGAACATGCTGTCAAACTTAAAACCCAACCACTTGGTTGTATTCTAATTTCCATCACATCCTTGGTTCCATTCAGTGGCCTTCTCCAACCACACACACACACACACACACACACACACACACACACACACACACACACACACACACACACCTGCCATGTGTGTCAACGTACAAAATAACACAGCCTTTCAGATGTACTTGATCTCTTATTTTTCTCCATATAAAACTTGTTGATGTCCTTAATACAATTGTTTCTGGTTATGTACATATGTGATGCTTATGCATGACTACTAACTTTTTTTTTACTTTACCACAATCTTCATCTATCTATCTATTTATATCTATATTTATCTATCTATCTATCTATATACGTTGTGTGTGTGTGTGTGTGTGTGTGTGTGTGTGTGTGTGTGTGTGTGTGTGTGTGTTTTACATACAACTTTAACCATCTTTAATGTAATAATCTGTACCTGATATACAACTTTCAGTTTTAGACATCCTACACATCATCTCCTTTATTTTCAAACTTCAAATTCTGCCTGTCTATAATAATACAAAACTCACATTGCTTTAACTGCATGCTCAATGCCTGGATATCAAATCTTTCTATCATAAAATTTTCAGTGACTGGGCAACAAAAACATGGCACACTAAGCTCTGATCGCCACCAAGATAATTACATATAACTTCTGTGAGGCACACTTAATTCTTCATTATTGTATATATTAAAAAAAAATCATGTTGTGATTCGGTAGGAATTATTCCAAGACAGGACAGTATACAGCAATACAAAAATCCATGCTACCAGTTTCTATGCAGATATGCAGGTTAGATCACAAGGAGAGTGCACAGCATTATGATTTGCCTCCAATCACTAGTGTGCCCACGACAAAGACAAGGATATCAATTTACATAAAGCACAACGATACCAATATATGCAATCAGGAACATGCTAGTAGTATACACAAAAATGAGCCACTTTTAAAACAGACTTATTTCCTGTTTTTATCCTGCATTACTGTCCGGTGGTATGGGATCACTACCTCTATCAGCCAACCCCCCACTTTTCATCACAACAGTTCTGTCAATGATCTATGTGTCTAGATTTTTGGACACAGTAGATCTGGTATCCCACCACACGTACAAAATAATGTGCATACACATTTTGGGCCTGATAGTCATTCCCAGCCCCTCATCATGAGGAGAACATGGACTGCTGACATACTGACTGAAACCAGTCCATTGTCTCATTAACCTGACATAACACTCCACACTGTCTGAAACCAGTCCATTGTCTCTTTAACCTGACATAACACTCCACACTGACTGAAACCAGTCCACTGTCACATTAACCTGACATAACACTCCACACTGACTGAAACCAGTCCACTGTCACATTAACCTGACATAACATTCCACACTGACTGAAACCAGTCCACTGTCTCATTAACCTGACATAACACTCCACACTGTCTGAAACCAGTCCACTGTCTCATTAACCTGACATAACACACCACACTGACTGAAACCAGTCCACTGTCTCATTAACCTGACATAACACTCCACACTGTCTGAAACCAGTCCACTGTCTCATTAACCTGACATAACATTCCACACTGACTGAAACCAGTCCACTGTCTCATTAACCTGACATAACATTCCACACTGACTGAAACCAGTCCACTGTCTCATTAACCTGACATAACATTCCATACTGACTGAAACCAGTCCACTGTCTCATTAACCTGACACAACATTCCACACTGTCTGAAACCAGTCCACTGTCCATTAACCTGACATAACATTCCACACTGACTGAAACCAGTCCACTGTCTCATTAACCTGACATAACATTCCACACTGTCTGAAACCAGTCCACTGTCTCATTAACCTGACATAACATTCCACACTGTCTGAAACCAGTCCACTGTCTCATTAACCTGACATAACATTCCATACTGACTTAAACCAGTCCACTGTCTCGTTAACCTGACATAACATTCCACACTGTCTGAAACCAGTCCACTGTCTCATTAACCTGACACAACATTCCACACTGTCTGAAACCAGTCCACTGTCACATTAACCTGACGTAACATTCCACACTGACTGAAACCAGTCCACTGTCTCATTAACCTGACATAACATTCCACACTGACTGAAACCAGTCCACTGTCTCATTAACCTGACATAACATTCCACACTGACTGAAACCAGTCCACTGTCTCATTAACCTGACATAACATTCCACACCAACTGAAACCAGTCCACTGTCTCATTAACCTGACATAACATTCCACACTGACTGAAACCAGTCCATTGTCACATTAACCTGACGTAACATTTCACACTGACTGAAACCAGTCCACTGTCTCATTAACCTGACATAACATTCCACACTGTCTGAAACCAGTCCACTGTCACATTAACCTGACATAACATTCCACACTGTCTGAAACCAGTCCACTGTCTCATTAACCTGACAAAACATTCCACACTGACTAAAACCAGTCCATGTCTCATTAACCTGACATAACATTCCACACTGACTGAAACCAGTCCACTGTCTCATTAACCTGACATAACATTCCACACTGACTGAAACCAGTCCACTGTCTCATTAACCTGACATAACATTCCACACTGACTGAAACCAGTCCACTGTCACATTAACCTGACATAACATTCCACACTGACCGAAACCAGTCCACTGTCTCATTAACCTGACATAACATTCCACACTGACTGAAACCAGTCCATCGTCTCATTAACATGACAAAACATTCCACACCGACTGAAACCAGTCCATTATCACATTAACCTGACATAACATTAAACATTGACTGAAACCAGTCCTTTGTCACATTAACCTGACAAAACATTCCACACTGACTGAAACCAGTCCACTGTCTCATCAACCTGACATAACATTAAACACTGACTGAAACCAGTCCTTTGTCTCATTAACATGACAAAACATTCCACACCAACTGAAACCAGTCCATTGTCACATTAACCTGACATAACATTAAACACTGACTGAAACCAGTCCATTGTCACATTAACCTGACATAACATTCCACACTGACTGAAACCAGTCCACTGTCTTATCAACCTGACATAACATTAAACACTGACTGAAACCAGTCCTCTGTCACATTAACCTGACAAAACATTCCACACTGACTGAAACCAGTCCATTGTCATATTAACCTGACATAACATTAAACACTGACTGAAACCAGTCTACTCATACATTAACCTGACATAACATTCCACACTGACTGAAAACTGGTTGATTGTCACATTAACCTGACATAACATTAAACACTGACTGAAAACTGGTCCATTGTCACATTAGCCTTATAAGATAGCATACAAACTGAATCCAGTCTGTTGTCACATCAGCCTTTTGTAACATTTAATACTGATTGAAACCAGTCCACAGTCACATATATCTTATATAACATTAACAGTGACTGAAACTGGTCAGACTGTTGTCATCTTGACTTTAAATAACATCTAACACTCAGGCCGAAACAAGTCTGTTGTATTAAACTTGTTATACAACATCTGACACCGGCCAGTTGACACATGAACCTAACATGAAATTCAATCCTGACTGAGGCCAGTTTTGTTGTCAGGCCAGTTTATTGTCCATGTCATATTAACCTTGCTAGACATTAATACCAACTGAAATCAGTCTGTAGTCACATTAATCTTGTGTTATACATATTCATTACATTGACAATAACTGATAGGACTGTCTCATCCTAAACACCTGTAGAAAACAAAAAAGCAGAAAAGAAAGAGAAATCCAACTGCTGGGATACATCTAAACACATACTACACAGCCAGTGCTGCACTCATGCCTGAACCCAAAGCAGTAGTGTGCACGTCTAATGCCTGACATGCCACAGGTGACAACTGTCCTCAATGCCGAGGCAGCGTCTTGCCACAGACAACACAAAATGCACCTCATGAAACAGTCATCAGGGAAAAGCAGGGGAAAGCCTTATGCAGCATGATATGGTTTGGGGCTTCTCTCAAATCCAGATTATGAAGTTCATGTCCCCATGTTTAGATCATCTGATTTAGGCAACCTGATGTGAACGCCTTAGTCATCCTTGTCATAGAATAGGCTTCAACAAACCTTGACGTCTTTCCCCCCCCTTCTTTCTTTATTAAAACTTGAGCAAGTGTATTTGTGGACATCCATGATACTGGGATAATGACTTTAGGACACAGGAAATAATCGATCAGTGAAGGATGATTTCTTTTCAAATTTTGAGTATGAAAATTTGCTCTGCTCATTTACATTATTAAAGCAAAATCTCTGAGACAAAAAGCACAAAAGCTGTAGATAGTGTGAACTCATCACCAAAGAAAAAAGAAAACTACAGAAAATTTCCAGTAAGTATTATCACACACAAATGGCAAGATCTACAATGGAAATGACACGCTGGCAGTTCCTCTCAGAAGACAGTGCGCTTGTTCTCAAACTGTGACCAGTGTAGTCTACCATTTCGCATTTTCATTTTTTTTTTAAATACAGGAATTATGTGCAACAATGATAAAAATAATAACGATAAAAGAATAATAAACTTGATGAATACGAACTTGTTTATATCAAAATTGCTACTGGTGTACTTTTCTACAAAAATGAATGAATTTCCTACAAAGAATGTGTGCACCTCTTCCTAAAATTTGGAAAGGGGTGAAATGGAGGGGGATAGGAAGAGGTGAAGGGCCTCATTTTCATCATTTTGTGTGTGTGTGTGTGTGTGTGTGTGTGTGTGTGTTGTGTGTGTGACTTTTTCTTTCGGTTGTTGTTCGCTGTACACATCATATATTTGCCAAACATGTGTAAAGAAAAAGTATGTGGAAACATATGGACAAATAGGACTGCATATAAAAAGCAATGCAGCCCACAATTGTAAACTTGAAACTTCATTTTTGTGCAGTGATGTGGCTACTTCACACACAAAAGAATCAGAGAAATCCCATGAGCCGAATCAAATTTCATGCCAAGATTCGAACATTCAGGTCAAGTTTGCATGAATGGAATTTTCCAGACTTTACTATACCACAATCATGATTTCAAGTGTGGCACAGCAGCATGTTTTCAGCTGGCCTGCACTGTGTACATTACAGTATGCAAAAAAAATCACAATGTTGGAAAAACATTTTTTTGAGTTTATCACAGACCAGTGGTACTTCAAAATACCATTTGGTCATTTTAACATATAATGTTTGATCATTCATGAACCCTGAATTTCAGTGCGAAGTGAGGTGACTGCAGGCGGAAATCTAAACAAATCTGAAAAATAATTTATAAGGCTCTGCCGAAAAACGGAGACAAATGAATCACAAGACAAAACATACTGCGTTTCAACATCTTAGGTCTTCTTCAGGCAAGACGCACAACACTCAGGACAACAAAAATGAACAAGCAACCACTTATCCTTATCCAGTTTGATGTAAGACAGGCACTGAAACTGAAATTCAGTTTTGTCAAAAACATGTGAGGATTTTACTTTTGGCTCCTTCATTCCCCAGAAGTTGTATGCTAAAATGAGCATGACTATAAGACTTATTTCAGGCACTTCAAAACCCTTTATAAGCAAAGGTTTTGTGTCTACATTAAACGTCTATTTTTTCTTCACCTATTTGTGTGCACAAACTTAATGCTGGAATTTTCAACACTGCAGAATTGTGAAATGTGACTGTGCTGATGCCCCAAAATTACACAGAAATGCATACACACAGCATAATGTGTGTGTATGTTTCATGCCACTGAACAAATGCATCATACACTACATTAAACCATCAAATGAAGTTTTGCTTAATTTAAGTTGACAGACTATTAAATCTGGTTACAACTTAACATTTCTCCTGATTCCCAGTATCATGGATGGTCATATATATATATATATATATATGTATATATGTATGTGTGTGTGTGTGTGTGTGTGTGTGTGTGTGTGTGTGTGTGTGTGTGTGTGTGTGTGTGTGTGTGTGTATGTGTGTGTGTGTGTGTGTGTGTGCAGAAGATTTTTTTGCCACTGTTCCTGACAGGTCTCAGCATCACAAAAATTTCTGTCCTGCCAACTTGAATGGAAATGACCACAAGTCAAAAGAGTCATGCCAGGATTGTAAATGTAAGGTGGGAGCTCACTGAAGTAAGTCTTTGTGACCTTGTGGCCTTTTGGGTGGGAGCAAGGCTCCCAATCTCATAAATGTCTATAAGGCAGCTGCTTTCTCTGCCCTTAGTTGCACAGAGTCTACTTTTTACCCAAACTGGGAAGCTCTAGAGGGTGAAGACCTAATACCTTGTCCATGAAGTGACCAGTGTGCATGTTACAGGCGAAAGTGATGCCGACAGCACCTTCTCTCCAATCACAACTGGTCATGTGCTGCATGCCTAAGTCTGGCCAATATGATAGCTACTGTGCCAATGTGTAAGAGTTGCGATGGCAGCAGCATTCACATGGGTCATCAGAAAGTCTCTGACTCAGAGGACAGGAGCATCAGACTTTGCAGCCCACATTTGTTTTCGTAGACTTTTAAAGGACGACTAAAGAAAAACAAAAACAAAACACAGCTCAGAATTTTGAGGGATGAAGTTCACATACACACTGAAAATGAAAGGATAACATGCACTTGACCTCCACAGCACGAAATACACATAAAGTGTGTGTCATGGGGACCAAAGCAAGGCTGGGAAACAAAAAGCTAGTTCATGCTGACTGCCCCCATGAGAAATAGTTATGTGACTTTCCACTGCTCAGGCGCCACTCAATCCATCACTACACCCAAGAATCTTGTTTACACTATATGAGTACCTCTGCATTTGCTTGAATTTGAAACTTCAGTGGCACCATGTACAACACCCTAGAATTTGTATCCAGGTTACTGATGGATTCTGAACTTTGGAATGAAGGTGAAAGACAACAGCAGTCAACGACACAAAAACTGACACATGCACTACAAAACTGCATCCACTATAAGGTTTTTATACAAAATTCAATGTGATTTACACTTGCATTATTTGTTTGGTAAATTGTTTATCAAAATATTCTTCTTCAAAATTCAAGCTTGTTTGAGTGACTAAAAATTCAAGTCAGTAGTTGTGGAAGTGTTGCTTCAAAATATTTGGTATTTAAAAGGTTAACATACCGGAACAAGAACATTTTCTTTTGTCATCCTTTGTTTAGTAACATGTGCTAGGAAACTGTTTTGTTTTGCATAAATGTACATCATACTGTACAAATCTGGTCAGAAATCTAGTTCAGGCAAACCACCTGATCTTTGCTAAGATTAGAGCAATATACAATCATCTCCCACTACACCTGTCTGTAATCATGCTCAAAGCAAAATAAAGATATCTTTCCCCCTGAACATTTTCACAAAGAAAGGGTGAGTGTGAAGCTTGTTAAGTTAAAGGCCTACATTGAAAGCAGGGTAGGAAAAGAACAGCCCACACAAAAAGCCATGTACAATAAGAAAACCACCATACAAAGTCCGGTTTACCCCAAAAGTGTGTGAACTCAGTTCAATGTCATGCATTGGCAGAGTCAGCGAGAAATGCTGAAATAGAAATGTTGAATGTTACATACACAAGCTGAAACAGAACGCATCAACAATGGAAAAAAAGAGATAGGAAAAAAAAAAACATCAGGAAAACTAGGAGTCCTCAACCAGCCTGCAATTCTAACCAGAAAAAAAAAAAAAAAAAAAAAAAAGAGTACAGCAACTGAAAACTTGTTTCCAATACCAAATATAACGTAGCAGCTGACGGCTTACAGACCAAAAGCAATCCCACAAAGCTGATCAATTTCTAATCGTGTGCTCTGTGTGTGTGTGTGTGTGCATGTGTGAGTATGCGTGTGTGTGTGTGTGGCTGCATTTGAATGCATGTAGATAGAGTAATTGCACATGTTTATCTAACGTTGATGATAACTGACTCATATACATGTAAACACATATTTGTGCATTTCACTCTTAGCATGTGCATGTGTGTCTTTGTCAGTGTGTGTGTGTGTATGTGCGCATATGTGCACGTGCACCTGTGCGTATGTGTGTGTGTATGCATGCGTGTGTGTGTGTGCGTGTATCTGTACATATGTTAGAATGCAAAACACTTTAGTAATTCTAAAGATTAAAAAAATCACTCGTGGTGTGTAAGATATATTAATAGATACAAAAGTGTATAATAAAGGATCATGAACATACTCTAAATATGTAGGCATAAGTTTTGTGCCTATAAACTAATTGCTTTCATACTTTCCTCCATTAACTGAGGGTAAGGCTATGGCAGTGATGGAATCTTGCAGCGCAGCAGCAGAGGCCTTGACAAGAAATTTTTCCATTGCTACACAGTGCTATAGAGATATCCACACATTTTGGACATACAGCCCTGCAACCTGTGGTCCTTTTCCATCCTAACTACACAGTCAGCCACACTTTTAATCATGGATGTTCCACGGACTGCTGAAGATGGAGCAGGCACACAGCCTAGTCCACTGATGCCTAATCAGCCTACAAGGATTAGTATCGTCCTTCTAGACGCCTCAACTAGAGTCAATACTGTATTTCTGATTTTCAAATTTAATGATTTTTCATAGAATTTTAGACTTTTTTTTTTTTTTTTTTTTTTTCGAACTGCCAATTTCTATAAAAATTCCGGTCAATATATTCCAGCTGCCTTGTTCATGTATCCTTTGCTTTTATGTAAGATTTTGATTTGTCCTTTTCCTTTGCTGGCATAAGCTTACAGCATTTGGCATTCACATTCTTGTCATGGCTTTGAACTGGCTGTATTTCCATGTCTGGCAATTTCAAGATTTTATACTTTAAAAGATTTTCTGTCTGATAAAACCTCCTCCAGCAATTCTGAAACAACCTGTACCTCCTTGAGCTACAGGTTATCACAGTAGTTTTGCTTCAATATGACTCTGAAATGGTGACGCCAAACTGAATCTGAGTCTGGACTTTATGCCCTTCAACTTGAGGTTTCAGATACACCTGTAAGGAGTTATGTCCAATCTCTATGTGAACCAATCAACTTTATTATAATGGCACATGTTTTATCCTCATCCAGGGGCCACATGTCTACATGAAATTATACAGACACTTTCTTCTCCTGCAGTTCACTGACAAAAAAAAGTTTGCCACTATGAGTAAATTTTATGACTTTCCAAAATATTTTTTCTGAATTTTCTTCTCCAGAACTCTCCAGTACCCAGAAAAATGTTTCCAGAAATTCAGCGACTTTTCAAGTCTTCTTTTTACCCCCCCCCCCCCCCCCCCCCCCCCCCCATATGGGGAGTTTGTGTTATACTCCCTGTTTGGCTAGTATACTTACCATGTCAGACCATAGCATTCAACGGCAGTTAGCCAGCTCTGTCAGGCCGAATTTTTTCCGTGGCCAATGCAGTCATAAGACAGTCACGTGATGTCACCCCACTTCCGGCCCCGGAAGAAGCCAGTGTCAACTTCCTATAAGTCATTCAGCGAGGCCTGGTGTATGGTGACGCTCGTGGGCCCAAGGAAGGCGAAACCCTTCCTGTAGCACCGCCACTATCCAGGGGTGAGGCGTATGCGTCTCCACTGGTGGGCATGCCGGGAGAGGCTGCCCGCCAGGGGGGGCGAGGGTCTGGGCTGGTGGGTGGGGGATAGGGCGAGGGGGGGTGCTACCTGATCTAAGTCCCCCTCGGGCTGTCTCCCTAGTCAGCTCCGGGAGCGTGACTGTTGGCCTAACCGAAAATTTTGCTGATGGGGTTTTGGCTTAGGCCTTGGGAGAAGATTAGGTCGCTTGGCGGGCCGTGCGGTGCGGGAAGGCGATTGTCTGGGATAGGGTCTGTGCCTGGGGAAGGAACGAAGTGGGGGTCTAGCAGGGCGTGGCGGTGGCCTGGGCGCAAAGGACACAGCCTGCTTGCGTTCCTCAACTGCTTGTGCTATGACGTCAGCCGAGTAGTCGCCAAAGAGCGACTGGACCTGGCCCGGGATGCATCGCAGGGCTGCCTTAAGCGTCGGGAGAGAGAAGGTCCGCGCCAGCACGGCCTCTCTCGCGACCAACAAGCAGTTGAAGTGGCTTCTGGCTGCGCTGTCCGCCGCAGCCGAAAGGTGATGCGAAATCCTGTTAACTAGGTGTCGCATGAAAGGATCGCTGAACAAGCGAGGGTCAGGCTCTTGGTGCGCCTCAGAGCCCGGGTCCCCCGGTACTGGGATGGCACCATCGTCCTCCGGCCATAGAGCCTCCGCTCGCTGAAGGGGCATGTCCAAGTAGGTGTGTCCCGCCGTGGTGTGGAGGATGCCCATCCTGGCTACTCGGACCCATTCCTTTAGGTTCTTAAAGGAGATGGCGCCGGAAGTAGGGGGGGCAGGTGGGGGATCAACCGACGGTCCGACTGGGAAATGCCCATCTCCCTGGTCACGGGATTGTCCGTAAACAAGGAGGCGACTGAGGGGTTCTTGGGTAGATTGGTCTAGATCTCTGGGCCGGGGGAGAGGGAGAGAAATTCGTCAGCGGGTGCGGCCTCCCTCCTAACGAGGTCTGGTCGCCACCGTTCTATCGTGCGGACATCGTACAATGAGGTGGGGGCTAGCTCCTCGTCATCGTCCGCCTCAGGGAGGTACTGGTCCTGAGAGGGTTCATAGCACCCGTCTTCAGGAGGTAAGTCGAGGGGTGCCTGTAGTGTGTCCCCGGTGGCCCTATAATCGGCGGCCGGGACATCGTCCTGCCGATAGGACAGCGCCCGAGGAGGGAGACCAAGGTCGACCCAGGTAAGTGAGGCCGGGTGCCACATTCGACCATGTAGCTGGTCGTGCTGGGTGTTGGCGTTAAGCCACTGGTCTCTCTCGGGGGCATAGAGCCACCGGTCCCCGGGGAGGTAAACGGGCTGTGGCGGCCCTGGGGAAAAACCATGGTAGGTAGGCCGCACTCAAGGTCTGACCAGCGCGTTGGGCGAATGCGTAGGTCAGACATCCGCCGAGTCGTAGCCACGAGACCCTCTTCTTCTTGTAGGCAGAAAGTCCCCGGGGACCCGGGTAACCTGAATCACTGTTGGGGGGGGGCTTGAGAGGCCGTGGCCTGTCGTCCCCGTCCAGGTCCGTGCACTGCACCATACACGTCCTTGGAATGGGCCTGGGAGGGCCATAATGGTATGGAGGAGGATGCGGAAGTCGAGCCCCCAACCCGCGAAAGTGCGGATTGGTCAGGATGCGGTCCCGTGTTCCTCCCCCTGGAGGAATATGTCAGGTTACCCTTGGTCCCGCTGGTAGATCCTCCCCCCGGAGGAGCGGGACCGCGGACGTTGCCCAAATGGGGATCCGAAAGGTCGGTTCCCCAACGTCCAATACCCCTAGGGAAGAAGGTGACGTTCGATCGGGGTAGGTCGACCGTCCTTGTGCATGGGCACGGCCGGGCCCATGGCGCGGCGTGCCCGCACGCCCAGGATTATGGACACCACCGAGGTCGTGCGTCGGGGTGACCATAAGGCTGCTTCCGGAGTCGAAGCGCTCCTCGAGCTCAGGTGTTGGCTGCACCTGTGCCCGGTGGGGCCGAGCGCTATGAGTGCACGTATCAATTTGGGGGGAAAAAGAGATACGTGACTCATCAAGGCGAGTGACGGATGGTGATTCCATCCCAGATCCGTCACCCGCGCTGGTCCGCGGCTCGGCAAGGTGCCCCGGGGGCCGAGATTCGCGTGACTCAGCATGATAGTTAGAAGTCTCCGAGCGAGTCCGTAGGCTAGAGGGCAAGCTGGCCGATGGAGAAGGGGTGGGGGAGGGCGAATTCCGTTGGCTAGTCTTTGCTCGGCCGGGCCCCTTGAGGGGAGCCTTGCCATTAGACTTTCTGGGCAGCACCTTGAGGGGAGCTTTGCCCTTAGACTAGCAGGCAGATCAAATGAAAGGCATTTTGAAATGGTGGCCGCTTGCCTATCAGCCTTGGGACGCCGCGGTCGTGCGTCCGTCGGTTTGGTAGACGAGGAAGATCACGCGTCCCTTCCGCGGAGAAGTCGTCTCTGTCTACCCGAACCGTACGTTCATCAGTGCGAACGGATTGCTCCGAGATGGAATCGACCCGCGGGTTCTCCGGGAAATTGAGCGAACTCCGAGCAGTGGAGTGGCTCGACCCGGCGGTGTCCTTCACCATGTTGGGCACAGGTGGATAGAGCAAACCCGGAACACACGACCGCAAAGAGGAGACAAGGTGGCCGATCGAGAAAATCAATTAATCTCGATCGTCCGTGTGGTGTCGTGCAAAGTGCTCGAGAGATCGACTGAAAACTCGAACTACCCGTACACGCCACCGGTCGTGTGACTGGTATGGCTATTAATAGCAATCTCTACACGTGGAGTATCACTGTGTATAGGTGTGATAGTTCTTGGGCACTAAATCTTAATAAGCAGATCAGTGTCACACACCCTTACTCGAACACGTTCTACCTGTGAAGGGTAAAGAGTACAGGTGTGATAGTTATTGAGCCCTAAACCTTAATAAGCGGAACCAGCACAAAATGCGTGCTGAACCCGAGGCTCGGCAATATGGTGGGGGAACACGACCGGCGAGCGGTGCCGACGATCGCGAGTAACAAAGTCGCGAGAGTGCCGGTAAAAGAGACAAATCTTTAATAAATACGCTCCCGAGAGTGCCGGTAAAAGAGACAAATCTTTTAATAAATACGCTCCCACCAAGAGCCTCACACGGCAAAAATACTCAGGGTCTAGTGCAAGCCGGAACCAGCACAAAATGCGTGCTGAACCCGAGGCTCGGCAATATGGTGGGGGAACACGACCGGCGAGCGGTGCCGACGATCGCGAGTAACAAAGTCGCGGGAGTGCCGGTAAAAGAGACAAATCTTTTAATAAATACGCTCCCGAGAGTGCCGGTAAAAGAGACAAATCTTTTGATAAATACGCTCCCACCAAGAGCCTCACATTTGCAAGCCACAACTGAATCAAGTATAGAACAAAACACAGCAAAGTTAACACAAAGGCAAGTATAGGCGAGACAGAGCACAAGACTTATCTTGCTTTGACGGCAGGCCGAAGATGAATGACTTATAGGAAGTTGACACTGGCTTCTTCCGGGGCCGGAAGTGGGGTGACATCACGTGACTGTCTTATGACTGCATTGGCCACGGAAAAAATTCGGCCTGACAGAGCTGGCTAACTGCCGTTGAATGCTATGGTCTGACATGGTAAAGTATATGACGCCAAATTTAATTTTCTGAGCCACTCAGAAGGCATTATGATTAACCCCATGTTGTTCGCTCTGGCTACCCATTCAAAGTCACTCCTTGTTTTGTCCTGTTGCAATCCCGGCACTGGCAATTCACTGGGAGAACCAATGTCAAGTCGTCTATGAGCTTTCAGTCTTCCCAAGTGACCCCATAGCTAACTCAACTCTGGGCTGGAAGTGAGGAACCGGTCATGGGCTGAAAAATCCCTCAAATATACATGACGCTGATAAGCATCGAACCCAGACCTCCCAGTCTGAATCTACAACACTAGCAACTAATGTGAACCTCACCACTTGCCCACCATGCATGATGTATGGAAACCACTGCTGCTTCTCTTAACAAACTCCTGAACTGCTGGACATACATCTGTGACGGAACCCATGGAACGCGCTTCTCACACTTGAAGTGTCCTGTTCAGGTTCTCTTCCGCTCCTTCTCTTGCTTGTCAGCAGTCTTGGAGAAAGTCACTGAAATCATGAAGCGTCTGGAGCTGGTGATGAGGACGCTGATGGACAAGATTGGTTGTTTGCCTGCACGCTTGTCTAAGTTCTCTTCATGTATTGACCTGCTTGTCAGTTCACTTGTCAGCGTTTCTGTTTTTTGTTTTGATTTGATACCTGTAGCTGATGACCTCTTGAACTGATTATCCTCCTATCTGTGGCACCTATAGGCATTCAATGTATCTGTGACTATAAACAAGTTCACAATATTTGATTTCAAACGTTTGTGTGTATGTGTGTGTGTGTGTGCTTGTGTGCGTGTGTGTGTGTGTGTGCGTGTGTGTGTGTGTGTGTGTGCATGAGTGTGTGTTTGTAAGTGTATAAAACAATATCCTCACTGACCATGTTTTAACACACAAACATACAGCACCTCACCTCATATCATATCCCTCATTGTTAAAAAAAGGAAAAAAATACATATTCAAACCATCAAATCAAATGAATGAAATGTGACCCTGAATGCTGACAGTCCAGAATTTGAAACTAAAGCCAGTGACATCCTTGATGCCAGTTACAGCCAAACTCTAAGGCCTGACTGAAGAAGCCACAACATGACCACTCACCAGAGAGAGACTGAGGGACTGCCGCATTAGCTGGGTCTCCTTCACCTTGTCTTTGACCATCAGCCTGACCCAGGCTGCCCTCCTCATCAAACCAGCCCGGTGAGTTCATCCATTCCTCTGACATGGGCGACTCCCCCTGGCTGCCAGAGAAAGATGACATGCTGCCCTCCATTGGGGGCTGAGCCATGTGCGTGACTTGGCCTTCACGGTCAGCTTGCTGCAGCGACTGGGAACCCTGGGCTGGGGAAGAGACATGAGAGGGGTCTGCCCATCCCGATGTCCTCTGGGGACCCATCTGAGCAGCTGAAGGGTTACTCTGCAGATAGGATGCCTGTCTCCCTTGTGCTCTTCCCTGGCCACTGTAGGACTGGTGATGGGATCCACGCTGCACAGACTGCCATGGAGGCAAACTCCCTGTCCCCACATAGTGCTGGCCCTGCTGCGTGGGCAGGGCCATGAAGGAGGAGGTCGCTGCCATGGACGCTGACTGGGGAAAGGTCTGGCTTCCAGAAACAGGTTCCGTCAGAGGGCTGCTCACTGGGTGACATGCCTCGTCTCCCAAAGGTATGGATTGGCCGTTTCCAGGCAACTGAGACTGGCGGGAGACTGCTGGCCCTGTTCGTTGACTAGACGGCCCGGGACTGGGGGAATGTGGCGACGAAGGACTGTGCGGGACCGGACTGTGCAACATGGACTGTGGAGTGTGTGGGCTCCGCACTACTGACTGAGGAGGCTGGGGACTCCGCACCATGGATTGTGGAGGCTGGGGACTCTGCACCATGGACTGTGGAGGATGGGGACTCCGCACCATGGATTGTGGAGGTTGAGGACTTCGCACCATGGATTGTGGAGGTTGGGGACTCCGCACCATGGATTGTGAGGGTTGGGAACCTCGCACCAAGGACTGTGAAGGTTGTGAACGATGCATTACAGACGAATCCCTCACCCCATGGGCTCCAGGCTGACCCCTGATGAGCTCACGATCTCTGAAGGAAGCAGGGTTGTTAGGCCTGTTCATGGACTGTCGATCCTCTCCAGCTGCCATGTTGAAGTGCTGTCTAGGAGCCGTTGAGGAATGACTAGAGCTCTGTGAAGACAGTGTATGAGAGGAAGTGGAAGGAATGGAATTCTCTGGGGGCAGGGCCATGCCCATCTGCTGTGAAAAGCTACTGCTGCTGGAGCTGCCAGAGCTGAAGTCCTGGTCCTCCATGTCCCAGCCTTCAGGATGGAAAGGGTGGCCAGTGTGCCCTACATCCAACAGATCCTCCATCATGTCATCAGGATAGGACTCGGGACTGCTAGGGGGTGCAGAGTCATCATTCATGTCTCCACTGTCACCCATGTCTCTGTCTCCTTCCATGTCTCTGGAGTTTTCCCCGTCTTTGTTCCCAAACATCTCTCTCCTGTTGTCCAACATCTCTGTTCTGCTGTCCACATTTCTTCCGACACCTGACATCCCTCTCATGCTCTCCATCATTCTTCCAGAGTCGGCCATCTCTCTCCTGCCACCCTTTCCTTTTCTTTCTTCCATCTCTCTCCTGATCTCTTCCATCTGTCTTTGGATGTCCTCCATTGCCTTCCTTTTGTCTATGTCTTTTTTCACTTCTCTCCTGCCATCCACGTTTCTTGTCACATCCTCCATCTCTCGCCTGCTGTCCACATCTCTTCTAATGTCCTCCACTTCTCTCCTCTCCGCATCTCTTTTCGTGTCCTCCATCTCTCCTCTTTCCAAATCTCTTATTATATTCTCTTTCTCTTTTCTCTCCACATCTCCTCTCGCATCCTCCATCTCTCTTTCCTCCACCTGTCTTCCAGAGTCGTCCGTCTCTCTCCCCTCCACCTCTCTTCTTTCTGCAAGCCCTCTATCCATTTCTTTCTTGTTCTCTGTATCTCTTCTGATGTCCTCCATCTGTCTCCTGATATCTTCCATTGCTTTCCTTTTGGCCATCTCTCTCCTGTTGTCCATATGTTGTACAATTTGGTCCATCTCCCTCCTTTCCATACCCCTTCTGATGCTGGCCATTTCTCTTCCTTCCATGCCTCTTCTGACATCCTCCCTGTCTGCCTCCTCCATGTCTCTTCTGAAGCCAGCCATCTTTCTCCCGACCTCTGCATCCCCATCATGGTCCAGATCAGGGTCACTGTCCATGTCACTGTCATCCTCCATCTCTCCTCCGCTGTCCGTGTCATCTTTGCCAGGTCTGTCCTGGACACCTGTGTACCCTGTGAAGGCATCCGGATTGAGGCTGTCTCCACCAGTGGACAGTTTGTCCGCAAAACCAGACTGCACAGAGGTGGACCGACCCACCTTATCACCCTCTTCCTCTGAAGACAGAAGCTTCATCATGTGAGAACTGCCGGACAAGTCTGGGCGTTTGCTGAAAGGAAGTATGGCGGCAGAGGACTGGCCCTTGGACACGCCAGGCAGGTAGGGGGGAGCTGTCGAGCTGTGCATCGGTGGCACACCCATGCGGAAGGTGGGCATGACTTGGCTTCTGCCACGTATCCCTCTCCTGGGAGGGAGGCCCTCTGAGAAAGGGAACCCCATCTCTCGGACTGGTTTTCCTGCACTGCCCGGTCTGGATCTGCCCCGCCCTGAAGGGACGAAGCTGGGGCGGATCATGGGCCTCATCCCTCGGGCCCTCATGGCTGGATGGAAGCGGCTGTCCATGGGATACACGTTCCTGATGTGCCTAGAGGCTGCAGACATGCTGAACGAGGCCTGGTCCATCCTGTCTCTGTCCATGCCTGAGCGGCCCATGAGGTAGCTGGGATGCTGTGGCGTGCTCAAGCCCCCTCTGCCACCTGAAACACAACGACAAACTCTAAAACCATATGAGCTTAGCACATACAGGAATCACAGAAATTTCAGTTATTTTGTACACCCTTTTCATGTCAACATTCACAGACTTTTAAAGACCTTTTTAACCATCATGCATTTGCATTTTCCAACCCAACACTGCTCCTAGTATTCATATTTTCTGAGAAATCAATGGAATGCATTCAGTTCACAACCATAATCTGTGTGAATGAATCGTTTCCCACACCCCATAGCTAAGATTTCACTGGACACCTGTCAGGGATGCCCATTTGTTTCAGCCAGCCTTGACTTCAAACAAGGTTGAAGTGTGTGAGGGAAAGTAACGCAGCATGTGCGGCCGGTTGTGGCCGTAATGAACACCAGGGGAGACAAACAGAGCGGCCGGATACAGGCGAAACAAATGCAAGAGGGTTAAAGACCATTTATCTTGTTTACATGATTGCTTGCTGCTTGTCTGATGTTTTTGTAGCCAGTACTTCTATACTCAGCTTTTTCCAACCACTTGTCACTGAAACAACTTCATGGTATACTATGGATTAATGTGTTCCAAAACAATCATCCCCTTAGAGTGTCACAATGGCCACCAGATTGATCAAAGCATCAAGATCTTGTCAAGGGATGCAATTCTCTATTATTCAAGGACTCCATTCCACAAAACATAAAAAGTTATGTTAAAAAAAAAAAGTGGCCATAATTTTTTTGTTAGACATATGATCATCATTCTTGGGAAAAGTTGTTTTTAACATCCATAATATTTTCACAAAACCTTTCAGGATTTTTACACCTTCTCCCTGTTCACTTTGTTGTATTCCGCTATATTCTCCTGTTCACTTTGTTGTATTCCGCTATAGTTCTCCCTGTTCACTTTGTTGTATTCCGCTATAGTTCTCCCTGTTCACTTTGTTGTATTCCGCTAAAGTTCTCCCTGTTCACTTTGTTGTATTCCGCTAAAGTTCTCCCTGTTCACTTTGTTGTATTCCGCTATAGTTCTCCCTGTTCACTTTGTTGTATTCTGCTATAGTTCTCCCTGTTCACTTTGTTGTATTCCGCTATAGTTCTCCCTGTTCACTTTGTTGTATTCCGCTATAGTTCTCCCTGTTCACTTTGTTGTATTCCGCTATAGTTCTCCCTGTTCACTTTGTTGTATTCCGCTATAGTTCTCCCTGTTCACTTTGTTTCATTCTGCTCTCCTTCTCTATGCTGAAGTTGTTTCATTTTGCTGTCTTCCCTGCTAAGTCCATTTCATTCTCCTTTCCTTCTCCCTATTCAGTCGGTTTCACTGTGCTATCCTTCTCCTTGTTCAATTTTTCATTTTGCTGCCCTTCTCCCTCTTCAAGTAGTTTCATTCTAGACAAGCCCTCAACACACATAACACAGCCAATGAAGTGAGTTAGAGCTGAGTGTTCAAGGCATTCCATTTGATTTGAAACAATCAGATCAGAAAGAATCTTAATTATGTTTTACTGCCACAAAGAATGCATGAACAAAACCTAAGATCGACCAATACTGCTGTTGAACAGACAGCCCATTTCAGTGGTGGCAACATAGACTATGATATGTTATAAATTGTTACCAGAAAAAAAAATGCATTAGACTTTTTTACAGCACACACACGCGATATGGGCAACAAGACAGAAATACAGTGGTAAAAATTAAAGATTAAAAAAAAAAAAGAAACATAGGATGAGAATGTAAAAAAAGAAAGGGGGGAGGGGAGGGGAGTAAAGTCAAATTACAAGTGTAGAATTTTCAAAAGGTGGGGAGACAATCTGTACTAAAACAGCCCCTACCCCCACCCCTTCCTTCCCACATTTTCAGATTCTGATGCCTGCCTTTCCTGGCAGTTCCTGAAGCATCCACAGATCGCCCACCTGAGGAAACGGTAGTGCTGGTGGTGGTGGTGGTGGAGGTACCACCAATCACGCTTCCTGATACAGGGGAAAGTTCCTCGTTCGATGAATTTTCCTCCTCTCCGCCTTGGAGCGCACAGCAAACATCTTGCCGTCGTTGGTGCGGATGTAGACTCCCTTGGGGGTCTTGATCACCAGGATCTTTTGGCCTGCAGAGATTTTGTTGGTGGTCTCTACTGACCCCGAGTCTGTGGCCGTGTTGGTGCCAGGCAGCACGATATCTGTGGACAGGTTCCAACAACTGGGTTTACAGCTACCATTCGCTTAAAGTCCTTCAAATTTGACAAGCACAAAATTCCACGAGTTTTCCATGCCATATTGAAGAAATTTCTATGATCCCAAATTAGCTATCATCACACACAAAATGCACGGTTACACAAGCATCCCTGTACACACATCTGTAAAACAACTCTGTGTCACACACACACACTTTTGTACACACCCACACGTGCATACACACATCTGTGAGACGATTCCCTTTCTCTCTCTCACACACACACATGAAACATTCATTTGTATTTTTCCTGACAGCCAAGTTTCAGACTATAGCTGTGTAAAACTGAATAGTGGCCAAGATATGTGAAGGGCATAAATCTGTATGCGGAAGCATGCGGGGTGTGTGTACATGTGCATGTGCATTTTCCCCTCCCCAACTCAGCACTGCACCTGTGGTGGTGATGACTTGCTGCACAGACACCCCAGGCTTGATGACGGTGGGGCCATGGCGAGGGGGAGGGGTGGACATCATGGGCCGAATGCCACCCAGGTGCTGAGGGGTACGACGGATGTACATTCTGCAGAACACATGCCATCGGAAGTCACAGCAGGAACAAAGGAAGGAAAAAAAAAGATGATGTTATGATACAGAGACGTTATTTTTAATTCAATACATCACATACAAATGGATGGATGGATCGCCATATATCACATTTGTTGGTCTTCACTAATTATGCTGTAAATTAAACAATACCATCACTCCTCACTGAAGCTTAAAGCACATATTACCATCTCAGATTCATGTTGCCATAGCACAATAGGGAGGGGGCTTTGATCAAATGATTAGAGCATTTGTCTGAGAGCTGATGGTCATGAGTTTTAACTGCACATGGGGTCTGACTTTTTGGGGCTTGAAAACCCTCTATTCCACCCAGCAGTCAATGATTCAGTTTAGGCTCAATTACAGGTGGTGGAAGGTGAGGGATAGGCACACACATTCCATCTTGCTATGCCCCAGACACGGTGAACCTCATGGCAGTTCACAGCCCCATGGCCATTGAGCTATGGGATTCCAACCTTTAACCTTAACTTTCTACCATGGAGTTTCACTTCTGAACTTTCAACAAGGACTCCAGTGACTGGCATTAATAGCAAATGGCAGTCTTAATGGCATTCACAATACTCATTAGAGTTATATCTCACCCGTCGACAAAAAGATCTGTACTTGTTTACTGGATCCCATTAGATTTCCGTTCATATCAACCACACAGAGACAACCTGTATCTTTGACAATGTTCTGTACAGCATATCTGAAATCAACTGTCGAAGCCAATTGTGCACAGGCATGCAAATGCATGAAGGAAAATAATCTCAAACACAGTCATGGCATAACACCTACAAATTTGTAGACACTGTAAAATTACCAAAAATGACGTAGAAAGGACCTGAATCTATTAAGAATAGGTATGAAATTCTCACCTATGACAACACTTAATAAACTAAGAATGGGGGAAAAAGAGAAAACCTGTGCCGAACAAAAGTTGGGGAAAAAAAGACACAGAACTCACTGTGGTGGCCCACTGCCTCTTGGGTAGTAGGCAGCATAGGAGGGTCGGCTGTAGGTGACATTCATGCGTTTGTCACGAGCATACCCCTCTCTGGCCTGTCTCTTCTCTTTCAGCGTCATCCGTAGCTCCTTGCGGTCAATCAGCAGGGACTCGTGGGTAAAAGGATCCTGTCAATCAGTCCACCGCTATGACTCCACCTCTAAACATCATGTTACTGTTGACTAGTTCGTACAGTTCTTTCAATCAAAATTTCAATGACATTTTAGTATTTTACGAGAACCCCATTGTTCTGCAAGGACTTTTAAAGTGATGTGAAGACAGAAAACAACCATGTTTACATTAATGCATATACACACCTCTAAAACATGTCACCAGAAACCAACAGCGAGGTAACAGTGATAATTCTTACGCACAAATGTGCGTCTCTGACACATAAAAATCCTGACTCACTGGAATTCAGTCCAGTGCGTCACTAAAACGTACCAAAATTTACCGCGACGCAATGATTTTTCTCCTGTATGCACTGTCACTCCAAGCAGCATATCACGAAAAAGCACTTTCGTCTAATCCATCTTGATCAAAGTCGATAAAAACGTCTTTCCTCGACATTTTAGAATGTTCTGAATCGATGAACTTTCGCTTTAAAACTCTTCTCTGCTGAAAACCAACAACAGTCTATGATTGGACCACAAGATCATGTGATTTGGCCATGCGTAAATACATGGAAAACCGAATGTAATTCGGCTTTCGGCTCAAGCAATCTGTGCAACACAACCGGTTCGGATAATGAAAATGGCTCCATTATGGACGTAGGAATGTGTAGTGCATGGTGCATGAGTGGCCAACTACATAGTTTTGTGAAATGTTCCATGAATATTCATCACTCGCCTCTTGTTTGTTACCGGGCTCCGGATGACCATTGGAAAGCAACTGAAATATGGTCAAATAATAAAATGTTTCAGTACTGATGGAACTGGTTCACGTTGTGTAAATTTTGTGATGATAATCGCAGAGGACATTCCATATATCAAGTTTCACTGTTAACACACAGAGAGTAGAATGATTTGTTATCAAATTTATTTAATCAAATCCATGTACGCTGACAGAGGGGGGGGGGGGGGGGGGGGGGAGGAGGAGAGGCAGAGAAATTATGTATTATACCATAGGATTCAAGAACAAATGACAACTATGATAATATATATTAAAAAATTGTGATTCAAGAACAAATGACAACTATGATAATATATATTAAAAAATTGTTAATCTTGCTCATAAATATGATGGTGGCGGTTTGTGATACTGATGAGACAACCATTCAGCATTACCTGTTAAACATTCCTACAACTTGTCTTACCTAATCTATGCTAACCTACCAAAGTGTTCTGTTTTGATGTTGCTTCTTTAGCTGTGTTACCCTTACTTAACTGTCACTTTTCAACTCATTATTTTTTACTGATGTGTGCATACATGTATTTGTGCCTTGCGTATGTCTTGTAAAAAACGAAAAATTGTTCAATAAAAAAAAAGTTTCACTGTTAAAATCCAGATAGTGTACGTGTTCACACTTATTCACTTTAGTTGACACTTTATTAACATTGGAACATGAATCTAAATAAATAATGTTTAGCATAATCTGGAATGTTTTTATCAACTTTTTTGACAGCACCTCATCCATTTCTATCTAATTCTTTCTCTGTGTTTTTACATGCGTGAGCCAGTCAGAATGCGCCCGTGTGTGTGTGTGTGTGTGTGTGTGTGTGTGTGTGTGTGTGTGTGTGTGTGTGTGTGTGTGGTTTTCAGTACATTTACAGGCAGTTATAAAGTGTGACCCCCTAAACATTTTTGTGACCCCCTGAAAATTTGGAAACAAGTTTTTCACACCGAGTCTGACTTTAATTTTTTGGAAATAATTATCACCGGGTAAGTAATCATTAGCAACTGACCCACTAATAACATTCAACTGGTGCTTCACATTACTTCCATCTTGATTTGAAAACTTGTGCTTCTGATCATTTTGCTGAAGAAAAACAAAACAAACCAAACCAAAGGCAACCACAAAATCCAAGCGCTTTTCAAGTACCCTTGATTACAGTTCCAATTTTCAAGGATTTCAAGAATTTGAAACGGAGGGTTCAAATCACAAGGTCTCTTAAAACCTTTGAGGCCGGTACAAAGCCTGTGTTCTTCTAACAGCAGCAACTGGTAAGTGAAAGGCTCCTGTCCAGCACTGCATCAGCCAAGCACTGTGTTCAAACCCCTTAAAATCTCTTTTTTTCTGTTCCAACAGTTAATACAGTTCTTCCCACGCTTTTCCCTTTTATTTCAAGACCAGACTTGTAATTTCCACCTGTTTTTAAAGCTATTAACACTTTTTTTTTCTCTTACAAACATTCCCCTCAAAAGCAAACTTTTTTTTCCCCAATACATAAAACCACAACCAAGACAAACTAATTATTAATCAACACGAAAAAAAAAAAAAGACATTCAAGTCTTCAAACCATTTAAAAAAAAAGACATTCAAGTCTTCAAACCATTTCCAAAGAGATTTCATTCTTTGGTTATTGGGAAAAAGTTAAGCATAGACTGACAGAGCTGCTGCATTTTTGACTAGAGAAATTTCTTTGTTTCTACGGTACCATTATCTCACAGAATTCTAACTGTGGAATCTTTCTTTTCTACAGTAACCATCGTATTGCATTCAAAACACATTTCGTGATTTAAAACAAAAAAGCCACCTTGTGTCATGAGTAGTAACTATGAACAATAAATGACGGTAACCTTCTATTTAAGGCAGGAAGACTGTGGACCGATAAGCAGCCCACGCATACGATTTTGCCCTCTTTTGATGTCAAAATTTTACAGCAGATAGAAGGTTAACGCTGTTAATTTCAGCTTGTATACGCTATTCATATCTACATGGTGACAGTATCATCTTTTTATGCCAGCATGGATGCACAAAACAGGACTCCCACTGAGGAAAAGCAAATGTCTCTTAAATCACAGAATGGGTCTGGGGGCATGCCCTCCTCCCCCTCCTTTCCCTCCCAACTGTCAAGGCATTTTGAAACTTTCATTCAAAATGGTGCTATCTGAAGCAAATTTCAGCAGCAAATGGTTCGTCATCCACTTTCTGGTCCAACCACAACCAGGACCATTAGCTCATACACTTTTTTGTTGATCTCTTTCACCCGTGCAGTCTCTTACTAACGCATGATGTTTGAGGGTGATAGTATTTTTTTGATTGGGCAGATAAAATGGCGACATCTGACTCATTCAGTTTACACAAGATCTCCTGCTATCAGTGCTGTCCACTGGCATACTGAAAACATGACCAAATCTCAAAAGCCACTGTCACTTTTTCTTTCCCCTCCTCCCCAAGTTTTTCTTTTTTTTCCTTTCACTAAAAATGTCTTTTTTTTTTTCTCACAATTTCTCATTTTCAAATTCTCTGAAATGACTAGGAAAATGGGAGCCCTGACAAAAGCAACAAGGGCCTCCAGTTCTCTCCTTCATGTAGAATTACCTGTAGGTAGGTAATATGTCACCTACCTTTGTGATCCATTGTCCCTGCTTTTTCAGAGCCTTGATCAGGACAGGGTCATCATACTGCTCTTCACACTGACTGAAATTGATGTACGGGAAGTCTTGGTCCTGACATCCAACATAATTCCAATATCACACACATGAAAATAATAGATGAAACCGTGGCGCGTGCACACACACACATACACACTCACACACATACTAAATGCACACAAAATCAATCACCCACTCACTATTCATACTCTCTGTCTGCCTGAGTAAACTTACTATCGTTTGCAAGCTACAGGCAGTGCAACAAGCAAAACAGAATTTCTCTGTTCCAGATTTCAGAAGTAGTTCATCTTGGTCATTTTTATTATTCACTCTCATAAATCTTCTTTTTTTTTCGTATTCTTTATTCTTGTAAATTAATTTTTCTCAAGTCTCAAATTCTAGATACATGTCCCCCCCCCCCTTTTTTTTTTTTTTTTTTTTTTTTTTTTTCTCGTAAATGAGCAATACCGAACTGAAGAGTAAATTTTTGTCAAACATGTCTTGTTCAACCTAAGAAACAGACATCCATAAACGCACAAAAATCATACTCCCCAGGTCACTTGAAAGTGACTTGGCAGCAGTGCAGCGTCTCCTCTGGTGAGTGCCCAATGTTAACACCTGATGCTGATTCAGTGATTGCTCCCCCTGCACTGCTAGCACCGAGTCTATAAGACATGCTTGGGTATAGCTGCATATGGAAAAGCTAAAGCGGCATGGCAGTAATGCCCTCAAAAGAGTACAGATGATGACAACAACAACAAGAAAAACCCAAGTTATGTACCATTAAAATGGAAGTCATGTTGTGCCTACCTCATTCTTCAACAGATTCTGCAGCTGCCTTCTTGAAAAGGGGTTTTCTGAATTGATCTCATCCACCACTCGATCTGTGACATGGATGAATATTTTTGTTAACCAAATCAAAAAAAAAAAAAAAAAAAGAAATACAAACTAAAACCGGCAAATATTCCTACAATGCCAATGAATTCACATATCAACTCAAAATAACAATGGCTTCATCACTTTCACAAAAACAATACTTTCAAACATGTAATAAAGAACTCTTTATCACAAAAGTGGGAGCATGTGACTGCAAATACTTTGCATGCTGGCACTAGAGAAACCGTGAAGTCTGTTCCCCCCCCCCCCCCCCCCCCCATTCAAATGAATGTTTCATATACAGATGAAAGGAGACCACCCTTACATCATCACTACTCATCGCAGGTATCTTTTTCACCAGCTAAAATCAGCAACAGTCGTACCTGACATGCCCTGTTTGGTGATCTGGCGATCGTAGATGTTGCGCTCCAGTGTGTTCTCGGTGACCAGGCGATAAATGTGACACTCCTTGGTCTGGCCAAAGCGGAAGACGCGGCAGACGGCCTGGCAGTCGTGGCAGGGATTCCAGGACGCATCCAGCACCACCGCCCGGTTGGCGCCAATCAGGTTGATGCCCAGACAGCCTGCCCTGATCGCACAGCAAATATAACCACTGAAGCCATGCAGGTCACTTCTCATCTGGAGAAATCTACTTTATGCTGGCCGTGAGACGGGCCAGGAGGGTTCAGAAAGGAAAATGGGGAGTTTGTGTTTTAATCCCTGTTTGGCTAATATACTTACCATGTCAGACCATAGCATTCAACGGCAGTTAGCCAGCTCTGTCAGGCCGAAATTTTTTGTGGCCAATGCAGTCATAAGACAGTCACGTGACTCCCACCCCACTTCCGCCCCGGAAGAAGCCAGTGTCAGCTTCCTATACCTCATTCAGCAAGGCCTGTATGCAAGGTAACCCCGAGAACCTTGGCGCTAGAGGGGAAGGTAGGGAGGGCATTGGAGTCTGACATGGTAAATATATTAGCCAAACAGGGAGTATAACACAAACTCCCCATTTTGGCATCATATACTGTACCATGTCAGACCATAGCAGAATTTAAAGGAATCGGAGGAGGACCGAGCGCCCTAGTGGTTCTTGGGGTTAACCAATATCACAATATGGCTGCATTGGCCGCCACAAAGGAGATCCCTTTAGAACCATCAGCCCTGGTCATGCGGATATCCCTTAAATAAAAGTTAATGAAGGGATTTTCCTAACGCCAGTAGGCTGCCTCCAGAAGGTGGCGCACGGGGACAGAGTGCTGGAACGCTGCGGAAGTGGCCAGTGCTCTGACCTCGTAGGCCCGGGGTGATAGGACGGGGAGATCCTTGTTCGCCTGAGTGTAGGCAGATCTCACCGTCTTGGAGAGCCACCTAGAGATAGTGCCCGCCGAGATGTCTTTATTACTATTAGGATTGATAGAGATAAGGAGCCGTCTCTGGGAGGCGCGCCTGGGGCGTGTGCGCTCCCAGTAGTATCTGAGACATCTGGAAGGGCAAAGGTCCATGTCTCCCCCTTTCTCTCCCTTTCCCAAGATATCCGTCAGGGAGCGGATGACGAGGGAGGGGGAAGGGGTGCCCGGTTCCTGATTCTTAGCCAAGAACTCTGGAAGGAACTTAAGACAGACAGAGCCGTCCCTGTGGAAGGTGATATCTCTGGGATCACCGTTGAGGGCGTGAATCTCACTTGGTCTTCTGGCCGAGGCCAGGGCGAGGAGAAAGGTGGTCTTAAAAGAGAGGAGGTCAAAGGGAATAGATGCTATAGGCTCAAAAGGGGGTTTTCTGAGAGCGTCAAGAACAATGAAATGGTCCCAAAGGGGAATGCGCCTAGGGGACTGAGCTTCCCGTAGAGTGACCCCTCTAGACACCTCCCTGAGAAGGAAGTCATTCTCAAAAGAAGGGCCGCCCAGTTGGCGAATGGTGGTGCAGACAGCTGATCTGTGGCCCCGAATGGAACTAGCCTACAGCCTAAGGGAAGAAGATAGGTGGGATAGAAAATTGCCTATCTGGATGTTGGAGGGGTGGTCATGGGGAACAGAGTTATCTGAGCACCAGGCTACCCATCTCTCCCATCGGTAGTTGTAGAGGGACTTGGTGCTGGCTTTGCGTGATGCCAAGGCTAAGTCCCGTAGTCCCTGAGAGGCCCCTGCCCCGGCTAGTGTGTCTAGGACGGACTGGGGTCTGTCCGAGTGGGAGGCAGAGGGAGATTTTGCAGTTGGGCTGGCATAGCAGCCACGCATGTAGGCGAAGCATCTGGGGATTGGAGTGAGGGAGGCCTGAGCGGGGTTGTCTCAGCATGTCCCACCGAGGGATGAGCTGGAGAGGGGGAACATGGGTGAGGGACTTGAGGTCCGGGAACCATGACTGGGTCGGCCACCACGGGGTTACGAGGATGAGCCTGGGTCTTTCCAGCCTCGCCTTCCTGATCACCTTGTGGAGGATGGGGAAGGGGGGAAAGGCGTACGCTACGGGGCCCGTCCAGGGGAGGGAGAGCGCATCGACTGCATACGCCTGGGGATCGGGAACAGGAGAGACGTACAGGGGCAGGCGATGGTTGAACCTGGTGGCAAACAGGTCGATCATGGGCACAAACCAATGTTCCCACACCACTGACAGGGTTAGTCTGTTGAGGGTCCACTCTGTGTGGAGGAGGGACCTTGACCTGCTGAGGGAATCCGCCAGGATGCTGCGTGCCCCTGCTATGTGTCTCGCGCGGAGGGTGATACCCTGTGCGTGACACCAGCGAAGGAGGGCCTCTGTCCGCAAGGAGCGGCTGATGGAGCGCCCCCCCCCCCCTTTGTTGACGTAGCAAACTACCAACGTGTTGTCCGTGAGGAGAACAAGTCGGTGCGCGACCCTGTGTTGGAAGCGGAGGAGGGCCAGCCTGACTGCTTCCAATTCCAAGATGTTGATGTGGAGACGTGCAGTCTGTGCGTCCCACTCCCCCTGAGGCATGACTGTCCTTCAAGTGGGCCCCCTAGCCCAAGTTGGAGGCATCTGTGTAGAGTTCCAGTGGTTGGGTTGGGAGGGAGATGGGGACCCCGGTGGTCAGAGTGGCTGGGCTGAGCCATTCCTCCGTAGCCGAAATGAAGCAGTGGCCGAGGGGAATGATCTGGTCCCAGCGGTCGGAGGTCTGCGACCAACGTCGGCAGAACTCCCTCTGAAGTTGGCGTTTGGGGACCCGCCCCAGGGGAATGAGGGGAGAGAGGGACTCCATCATTCCTAGGAGGGAGGACAGGGTTCTGGCCGAGGTGTGGGCTGTCTGTAGGAGGCGGGAGATGAGGTCCACTATGCGGGCGGACCTCTCCGGGGTCGGGGAGACTAGCATGGAGATAGTGTCGAAACTCATCCCCAGGAAGGAGAACCTCTGGCTGGGAGAGAGTTCTCACTTGTTGGGGTTTGTGACAAACCCCAGTGTGGAACAAAGACTCAAGAGGCGAGTGGTGTGGGCTTGACACTGGGTCCGGGAGGGAGCCAGGACGAGCCAGTCGTCCAGGTACACCAGGAGGCGGATGTCTTCCTGTCTGGCCAGGGAGGCCATCTCCTTGACAACCTTCGTGAAGAGGAAGGGTGCCAGGGAGATGCCGAAGGGGAGGGCCTTGAACTGGAACACTCGACCCTGCCAGACGAACCGGAGGAATCGTCTGTGGGCTGGGTGAATGAGGATGTGAAAGTAAGCGTCCTTCAGGTCTATGGAGGTGGCCCAATCGAGATGATGGATGAGTCTCTGATCTGGGAGGGAGTGTCCATCTTGAATTTGGTGGGCCTGAGGAACTTGTTGAGGGGGGAGAGGTCTAGGATGGGTCTCCATCCTCCCGAGGGTTTTGGGATCACGAAGAGGTGAGAGTAAAAACCGGGGTTGGAGTGGGAAACCTCCGTGATGGCCCCTTTTTGGAGGAGTTCTTGGACCTCTATGCGAAGAGCCTCCGCTTGGGCCGGGGAGGGTTCGTTGGGGGAGGGAGGGGGGGACTGCATGAGGGGGGGACGCTCGTGTGCCCAAGGAAGACGGAACCCCTCCTGTAGCACCGCGACTATCCAGGGGCTGAGGCCCATACATCTCCACTGGTGGGCATGTCAGGAGAGGCTGCCCGCCAGGGGGGCCAAGGGTCTGGGCTGGGGGAGGGGGGGGGAGGGGGGGGGGTGAAAGGGCGTGGGGGGTGCTACCTGATCTAAGTCTCCCTCGTGTTGCTTCCCCAGTCAGCTCCGGGAGCGTGACTGTTGGCCAAACCGAAAATTTTGCTGGGGAGGTTTCGGTTTCAGCCTGGGGGGAATATTAGGGCGCTTGGCGGGCCGTGCGGTGTGGGAAGGCGACTGCCTGGGATAGGATCTGGGCCTGGAGAAGGCGGGGGAGGAATGCAATGGGGCTCTAGCAGGGCGTGGTGGTGGCCTGGGCGCAAATGACGCTGCCTGCTTGCGTTCTTGACTGCTTGTGCTATGACCGCAGTCGAGTAGTCGCCAAAGAGCGACTGGTCCTGGCCTGGGATGCACCGCAGGGCTGCCTTAAGCGCCGGGAAGAGAGAGGACCACGCCAGCACGGCATCTCTGGCCACCAACAGGCAGTTGAAGTGGCTCCTGGCTGCGCTGTCCGCCAGCAGCCGAAAGGTGATGCGAAATCCTGTTAACCAGGTGTCGCATGAATGGGTCACTGAACAAGCGAGAGTCCATCTCCTGGTGTGTCTCGGAGCCAGAGTCCGATGGCACTGGGACGGCACCGTCGTCCTACGGCCAGAGAGCCTCCACCCGCTGCAGGAGCATGCCCAAATAGGCATGTCCAGCCGTGATGTGAAGGATGCCCATTCTGGCTACTCGGTCCCATTCCTTTAGGTTCTTAAAGGAGATGGTGCCGAAGTAGGGGGTCCAGGTTGGGAATCAGCCGACAGTCCGACTGGGAAATGCCCATTTCCCTGGTTACCGGATTGTCGGTGAACAAAGAGGCGACTGCGGACCTCCTGCGGTCCCCGAGGAGAGTGCCGACCTGGGCCGCATTAGGGGCCGAGATGGGTCCTTGTCCTGGCGGAGGGACGGCTTGCCCATATTGAGGTGAGGGACTGAGGGGCGATGATCCTTGGCTTAGATCGCTAAGGGGAGGGGGGGGGGGGGGGGGGGGGGCGGCGATGTGGGAGAGGGAGAGGACTTCGTCAGCGGGTGGGGCCTCCCTCATAACGAGGTAAGATAATGTTGCTTATAGCCCAGCCGACCGCAAAGGGCCACATCAGGGCTGTCATAACGAGGTCCGGGCGCCACCGTTCCAAGGTGTGCACGTCATACAATGAGGAGGAGGCTAGCTCCTCCTCATCGTCCGCCTCTGGGAGGTCTTGGTCCTGGAAGGGTTGGTTGTACCCTTCGTCAAGAGGCAACTCAGGGGTGCATGCGGGTCCCGCCCTAGCTGAGTGGTGGGGGCGTGCGAGGGCAGGTCCCTGGTGGCTCTATGATCGGCGGCGGGGACCCCGTCCTGCCGATCGGACAGCGCCCGAGGAGGGAGACCGAGGTTGACCCAGGACAGTGAGGCCGGGTGCCACATTCGACCATCGAGTTGGTCGTGCTGAGTGTTTGCGTTGAGCCACTGGTCTCTCTCGGGGGCATACAGCCACCGGTCCCTGGGGAGGTAGACAGGCTGTGGCGGACCTGGGGTGTGGGCAGAATGTCCCCGGGGACCCGGATAACCTGAATCACCAGTCGGGGGGTATTGAGAGGCCGTGGCCTGTCGTACCCGCCCAGGTCCGTGCACTGCGCCATACACGTCCTTGGTGGGGGCCTGGGAGGGCCGTAGTGGTACGGAGGAGGACGTGGTAGCCTAGCCCCCTACCCGCGAATGTGCGGATTGGTCAGGATGGGGCACCGTGGGGCACCCTGGAGGAATGGCTCAGGTTACCCTTGGTCCCGCTGGTGGATCCTCCCCCCGGAGGAGCGGGACCGCGGACGTTGCCCAAATGGGGTTCTGAATAAGTCGACTCCCCAACGTCCTGTACCCCTAGGGGAGAATGTGATGGCCGATCGGGGTTGGTCAACCGTCCTTGTGCATGGACATGACCGAGCTCATGACCCGGCGTGACCATGCGCCCAGAATTATGGACACCACCGAGGTCGTGTGTCGGGGTGACCATAAGACCGCTTCCGGAGTCATGGCGCTCCTCGTGCACAGGTGTTGGCTGCAAGTTCGGGGGGGAAAGTGAAACGTGGCTCATCAAGGCGAGTGACGGGTGGTGATTCCAGCCCAGACCCGTCACCCGTGCTGGTCCGCAGCTCGGCAAGGTTCCCCGGGGGCTGAGAGTCGCGTGACTCAGCATGATAGGAAGAAGTCTCAGCGCGCGTCCGGAGGCTAGAGGGCAAGCTGGCCGATGGAGAAGGGGGGTAGGGAGAATTTCGTTGGGTAGTTTTGACTCAGCTCTGCCCCTTGAGGGGAGCCTTGCCCTTAGACTTTCTGGGCAGGTCCAACGAGAGACATTTGGAAAGGGTGGCCGCTTGCCTAGTAGCCTTCGGACGCAGCGATCGTGCGTCCGTCGGTCGGGTAGAAGAGGAATGGTCACGCGTCCCCTCCGCGGAAAAGTCATCTGTATCTACCCTAACCGTACGTCCTTCCATGAGAACGGATTGCTCCGAGTCGGAATCGACCCGCGGGTTCTCCGGGAATGCGAGCGACTTCTGAAAAGTGAAGTGGCTTGACCCGTTGGTGTCCTTCACCATGTTGGGCACTGGTGGCAGAGCAAACCCGGAGCACACGACCGCAAAGAGGAGACAAGCTGGTCGATCGAGAAAGTAAATTAGACTCGATCGTCCGTGTGGTGTCGTGTAAAGTGCTCGAGAAATCAACCGAAAACTCGAACTACCCGTACATGCAACTGATCGCGCGACTGGTATGAATGTTAGCTAGCAGTCTCTAAACGTGTAGTACCACGAACTTGTAACAAAGTTCTAACCCTGATGGATAACGAGCACAGGTGCGATAAATATTGAGTACTAAACCTTATAAGGTAGACCCAGCACGAGTTGCGTGCTGGACCAGACGCTCGGCAATATAGTGGGGAACACGACCGGCGAGAAGGAAAATGGCTGCCAACGACCGGCCATTGACGGTCGCAGGATTAAACAAAGGAGCGTGAGTAGCCCGAATACCGAGGAGGTATGTGGGAAAGCACCGAGACAGTGCCGAGAATTTGCACTGAAAACAACTCGCGAGAAGTAAACAAAGTCGCGAGGAGAATACACGCGAAAGTAGTGTGAAGGGAACAAAGACGCGAGTGTGCCGACGATTGTGAAAGAACAAACTCGCGAGTGCCGACGATCGTGAAAGAACAAACTCGCGAGTGCCGACGATCGTGAAAATTTAAATAAACTACAATCCCATCAAAGCCTCACGCGGCAAGAATACTCGGGGTTTAGCGCAAGTCACAACTGAATCAAGCAAAGAAACAAAACACCAGCAATCTTTACACAAAGGCAAAGTATAGGCGAGACAGAGCACAAGACTTATCTTGCTTTGACGGCAGGCTGAAGATGAATGAGGTATAGGAAGCTGACACCGGCTTCTTCCGGGGGCGGAAGTGGGGTGGGAGTCACGTGACTGTCTTATGACTGCCTTGGCCACAAAAAATTTCGGCCTGACAGAGCTGGCTAACTGCCGTTGAATGCTATGGTCTGACATGGTACAGTATATGACGCCAAATACTCTGTGTGTGTGTGTGTGTGTGTGTGTGTGTGTGTGTGTGTGTGCGCGTGTCCTTTGTTTCTGTGCGTGTATGTGGTCTGTGTGAATAAGTGTGTGTGTGTGTGTATGTGAAAGAGTGTATGCAGGAATATGTGTGTGTGTGGTATGTGTGTGTGTGTGTGTGTGTGTGTGTGTGTGTGTGTGTGTGTGTGTGTGTGTGTGTGTGTGATTGTGTGTGTGTGTATCTATGTTGTGTATGGTTCTTGGTCTTCTCCTTTATACATGCAACAAACAATTTACCTCACACTTCATGCCTCTGTTCATCTCCCTTTCCTCTTTACTTTCTTTTTACACTTAACACACTATGCTTGCAGTTTCTCTATGGGCCTGGAAAGTTCACCTGTTGTAAACATCAAAAGTCCTGTGACACTATTTACTCTTTCACCCATCAGGGACTTTCCCTGGTACACTTCCAATGTTCCGATAATCAAGACCAGCGTGTAATCTTTGCTGAGAACAGGACTTTCCGTTTCACATGGGGAAAAAAATTATGCTTTAAATATATCTTTTAAATAACACATTCACCACCGCAGATCTTGGCACTCCAATGACACTGCCTCTCACATATTTAATGATAAAAATTCACTGATAATGAGCATATTTGGTTTGATACGATTTACTGTTGGCGTAAGAAATCCACTAATAATCATCTGATGAGATTTGACTGATTTACTGTTAATGTTAAAAATCCACCAGCAATCATCAAATTTGATCTTTTGTTTAAAATTTGCCACTGATGTTGGAAATCTGATAAGAATATCACATAAGATTTTATTTGATCTGGTGCAGCATTTCTATGAAGAACCCAACAATATTCAGATTTAATGTGATCTGATATCAGATTGCCTTGAGGCAACCTGTAACAGGAGGCACTATCAAACTGCCAAGCCACTATGACGGTGTTCAGAGGCACCTGTTTTGATCCGATACACACAGGATATCATCTACAAAGTCTTTTACTGGTGCCAGTAAGCGCTTGGTCACTTGAGACACAGTAAGCAAGCACTCCTCTTCAGCAAGCATCACCAAATCCATCCAGCAACTACCCACATGAACTTGTCAATACCTGATGACTTTAACAAGAACATAGTAGGAAGATGAACAGGGAAAAGAAATAAAACCTGTAGACACAAGAGCAGAGTAAGAAGGGCCATATAAATTCAGATTTTTTTCTTTTTTTTTTTAATGATGTTAATGAAGATGAAAATGGTCAAAATGTAGCTCAGTTCTATGCAGGTGTCACGACTACATGGTACAGCTGTACTCAATGCTTCCTTTGTCCCCATTATCAACGTGGTCTGCCACTAGTGCCTGGCAAACATTCCTGCAATGTTGGATAGGAACTTTGAGCAAGCCTCTCAGAAACATGCCCAAATAAGAGGATGAAACTCAACTGCGTAGTTTCAGCCTTCTCATTTAAGCCTACAACACGCTCAGTATAAGTAGGTAGCGGCACGCCTCTGTCAGCAGTGAGGGAAAGGCTGATTTTAGGTGAAAATAGGCCAACTTCAATCAGGCAGTACTGGTGTAATACTGTATCAATAACGATGCATTTTGATTCTGAATAAACCTTTATTTATCTACTTTTATTCTCATGTATTTTCATTTTTGTCATGAATGCGTGAGAGAGAGAAAATCTAAATGAAAAATACCCCCTGAAAAGAAAAGTCAGCTTCGCCGTCAGCGAAACTGCCGATGTCTGCCGAACCCGAAGTTAGTACGTGTTGGAAAATCTCGACTCGCTTTACACATGCTGGACAGAGTGATCTAAAAATAGTTTCATAATAAAGATGAAAGATTCCTCTTTAAAACAGTATAAGTTTCAAAATAATTAAAGTCCAGTAGTAATTTGAGAAAACGAGTTGAAAAATTGGGTAAACTTTAAACTACTTTATCTCCAAAAAATACTGAATAAAGATATATCATCTTAGGGTGCGCTGGAAAGAGGATTTCAAGTCCTACACAGCGGTATGCAAATTAGCTCTGTCCGTGCAATATCCACCAATCGCAAGCCGGGAAAAGCGAGTGTGCGGAAATTTGCGAGTCACAACAATGCAATCACAATGGCGACCAACATGGCAAGTGCGTCAGAACGACACATCGCTTCGAATGAATGGGACGTCCGTGTTCAGGATCTCTATGGTAAGTTTTATTTGTGATAATGGCAGATCGATTATTTAAGCACATCTTTCAAATAAATGATCAGTTTAGAATGACCAGATTATGGTTAGTTTTGAATCAGAAGTGATCAAGTGAAAGTGTTAGGAAAAACACGTGCTGTACTCTTGTTGTCTTCCTATCGAAGTTGATTTAATTTTATCGGAAGGCTCATTTTACCTAAACATTAACTAAATATCATTGGCATGAAGATCCACAGAACAAAGATGGGATGTGTGAAGACTCATCTGAATGAGCAGCAGCGCACTGCATCAGCAGATAAGACGTCGGAAGACCAAGGCCAGGATTTAAACCACAGTGCCAAGGACATCCACGCTGTTGGTTCGGATGAGGAATTTGCACAGGCCCTCGATGCCAGGCGCCTGAAACTCAACCTGCCACGAGCAAACGAAACTGAAGATTGGGAGAAACTGGATGCAAAAATCGTCCAAAGACTCGATGCACTGATAGGGAAAAGCACCCTGGAACACAAACTAGCCACATATGGGGACATTGTGTATGCCACATGTAGAGACGCCTATGGAGCAAAACTACCCAAAGAGAAAACACCTCCAAAGAAATCCAGACGCCAAGAAAAGATGGACAAGATCAGGGTCCAAAAGAAAAACCTCAAGATGCAAATGAAGACCGCACTGCCAGCTGAAAAACAAGGCTTGGAAAAACTGTGGAAAGACCTGAAAGAAAAACACAGTGCCCTCAGCAAAGCGGAATCTGCGAGGAAGAGGAAGAGCAAAAAGAAGAAGACACAAGAGCGCTTCTTCAGAGACCCCTTCCAGTTTGCCAGAACACTGTTTGAGCAGCCAAAATCTGGGACCCTAAGTGTGGACAAAGGAGTTCTTGAGCAGCATCTGAGGAAAACATACTCTGACCCACAGAGCAAAGCACCACTCGACATTCAAGGTCTGGTGTGGCCAACCAACCCTGAGGAACAGTTCAATGGCAAGCCTCCAACGTTGGCGGAAATCAAGAAGGTGGTCGACAAAGCCAGAGCCAAATCATCACCAGGGCCAAACGGAATACCTTACCAGCTTTACAAGAAATGTCCCAAGGTGCTGGAGTGGCTCCACAGGCTGCTGCGATCGGCTTGGAGAAACCAGAAGATCAGCGGCCAGTGGATGACGGCAGATGGTGTGTACATCCCCAAAGAGCAAAACTCAAGTGACATTAGCCAGTTCAGGCCAATATCACTACTGAACGTCGAAGGGAAAATCTTCTTCTCTGTCATGGCAGCAAGGCTGACCAAGTACCTGATGGAAAACAAGTACTTGGATGTGTCAGTCCAGAAAGGTGGCATCCCAGGCGTGGCGGGCTGTGTAGAACACGCCACAATGATCTGGGACGCAATCCAAAAAGCAAAAACAGAAAAGAGAGACCTGGACGTAGTGTGGCTTGATCTGGCAAACGCATATGGATCTGTGCCCCATGAGATGATACAATTGGCTCTTGAGATGTACCATGTGCCAAAGAACATCCGCGACATGCTCAAGAAGTACTTCAATGGCTTCTCAATGCGGTTCTCTACCAAGGAGTACACAACAGACTGGATCAACTTGGAAGTGGGTATTGCAATGGGCTGTGCAATTTCCCCAATACTGTTCGTGCTGGCAATGGAACTCATCTTGAAAGCAGCAACAAACAACGCGAGACAAACAGACCTTGGCGATGGATACAAGATGCCTCCTCTCAAGGCCTTCATGGATGACACTACAGTGATTTCATCCAGAGAAGACGAGACACGTCATGTGCTGGAGAGGCTGGACGACATAGTTGCCTCATCCAGAATGAAGTTCAAGCCAAAGAAATCACGGAGTCTCTCACTGAGGAAAGGAAAAGTGGCCGGATCTGTGGTCTTCAGTGTTGCCAACCAGGCCATTCCAACAGTCACAGAAGAACCAGTCAAGAGCCTTGGAAGATGGTATGATGATACGCTGAAAGACACACAAAGAGCAAAAGAAACCAAGCAGATGGCGGAGGAAGGCTTGGAGACCATTGACCAGTGTGGGCTCCCTGGCAAATACAAGGTCTGGTGTCTGCAGTTCATGCTGATACCAAAGCTGCTATGGCCTCTGATGATATACGACATCTGCACCAGCATAGTGGAGGCAATGGAAGCCAAAATCAACAAGTTCACAAGGAAATGGCTTGGTGTCCCACCCTGTCTGACTGACATAGCGCTGTACTGTCGCCAAGCAAAGCTGAAACTACCCCTGAAATCCATCCTGGAGGAATACAAAGCAGGGAAGATCAGACTTCAAAGCATGCTGGAGGACTCAGGAGACAAGGTGGTAGAAGCAATTAAGCCCCAGCTGAAGACAGGCAGAAAATGGAAAGTTCAAGAGGCGATGGATTCTGCAAAAGAAAGTCTCAAGATCAGAGAAATAACAGGACACACACAGACCAACAGACAGGGACTGGGGGTGACCAAAACTGAATGGTGGTCAAAGGCCAAAGGAAAAGCCAAAAGAGACATGATGATTCAGGAGATGAGAAAAGAAGAAGACCAAAAAAGACTCCAAAAAGCAGTCCAGCAGAGCCAGCAAGGGCAATGGACAACGTGGGAGAATGCACTCCAAAGAAGTCTCACTTGGAATGACATTTGGCACATGGCCCCTCTCAGGATCAGCTTCATTCTCAGATCTGCATATGACCTTCTGCCCTCAAATGCAAACCTGGTGAAGTGGGGGAAAACAGACGATCCTGCATGCCCCCTCTGCCATGAAAAACAAACAGTGGAGCATGTCCTAAGCTCATGTAAAGTAGCCCTGGCTCAAGGAAGGTACACATGGAGGCACAACCAAGTGCTCAAAGAAATTGTACAAGTAGTCTGGGCTAGTACCAACACCACAAAAGGGAAAATCAGGACTCCAAAAGCACCCGCAACATTCTTCACGGCAGGAGGCAGCAAATCATGGCCAAGAACAACAGTACCACTCGAAACATGCAGGCAGAGTCTGCTGGACGGGGCAGATGACTGGGAGTGCACTGCAGACCTCCCAGAATGGAAGAGTCACCCAGAGATCATCAGCAAGAGTGGCATGAGACCAGACATAGTAGTCCACTCTAAGTCAACCAAGCAGCTGATCATGATCGAGCTCACGGTGCCATATGAGAACAGAATGGAGGCAGCTCAAATCTACAAGACTGAAAAGTATGCTGATCTGGCAAACAGCCTGAGGAGAGAAGGCTATCAGGTCAAAGTCCTCACTGCAGAAATCGGAGCTAGGGGGTTTGTAGGAACGTCTGCATACAGCCTCATGAAACAGCTCTCAGTTGCAGGGAAGGAAAAAACCAGAGCCCTGAAAGCAATGGCAGAAGCGGCAGAGAGGTGTTCAAGCTGGATCTGGTCAAGGAGGAACAAAAGTGAACTTCATAAGGCTTAATTTCCCTACAAATATCAGGTGTCCCTGTGGCTCAGTGGTTAAAGCGCGAGTCATTAAGTGGAAAATGAGCATGTCCAGAGGGTCATGGGTTCGAATCCCAGCCATGGCTCGTCCCAAGATGGGAAAAAAAGGGGCAGCAGAGGGACATCCGGAGTCATGAACCGGGTGTGGCCCAACCCCCCGAGAGTGTCAGGAGATAAGGGCCGAAACACTTGCTTGAAGGGGGCTTCTCTTCTGAGGACTCTCTGCTGCCACGCTCTCCACGAGTTTCTTTCTACATTTCAAGATTGCACATTGTCGAATCGTATGTGTTATGTTTTATATAATAAAAGTTTGGGGCATATTTTATTAAATTATTTGACAGTATCGATTACCGGAAGTGGAATGATTTTGGTCACAAGTAACAAAACGATCTGGTCGATCTTGCGCGGCCGTGTTCGTGCGTTTTTCTTCGAAGTTAATGCGCATAGTGATTGTTTATTTTTTTGTTTTCATGCAATGGTCTGTTGATTTCTGTCATCGAATGTGTATTTTGTAATAGTATTGAAGAAGGAGCAGTAGTACTTGTTGGATTTTTCTCACGTGTATGAGCCCACCACATCATTCCGTTTATTCTCTCTCTCTCTCTCCCCCTCCCTCTCCCACTTATACAACACAGTCACGAAAAGAACATACATTTTATGAAAAAAGACTGCATTAAAAAAAATACATGATCGATTGTGTGTGTGAGTGAATGAGTGTTTTAGTTTGCTTTCTTGTTGCTATTGTTAGGTACTTCAGCGCTTTGAGCTTTCTAGTATTTATATAAATGTATGGTGAGAAAGAAAAGTACTAAAGAAATGTTCCGTGTTAAATTGTGATCATTTAGATTATCCTCCAGAAAATCTCATTCACTTCAACATTGTAAAAAGGTTATATAGCAAATGTCTATAATGTCTTGAAAACACACTCACAATCACATGATATAGGTGCACACGCACACACACACACACACACACACCCCCTTGCACGCACACACACACACTACACACACGCTGAAGCTCACAAACACCTCTTCCTCCCCTCCTTTCTTTTTTTCCCCCACACTGACACAGGTGCACGCATCTGAGAAGCATGCAAAATAACAATGGAAGTCAAATGCTTGAAATTTTCCTTTCAGCAATCCAGCCAGAAGTTCAGCCGAACAAGCGTCCACGCAGAGAAATATCAGATTCTTCTGAGGATGACTCTGATCAGAGTGAAGATCATCCCAACTCTGATGAGGATCATAATAAAGAAGAGCAGACAGCACACAACTTTGAGCAGTTCAAATATCAATTCGGGCAGCCAGAAGAGCTCATTGCTGTCTACTTTGAAGATGACTTCTTCATAGGGGCAGTGCACAACACTCTGAGTGAGGATCAGGGGGAGGTGAACTTCATGACCAAGGCGACTGTGGGTAGGGTGCCAATGCCCGCCATGTGTACCAATGGCCCCACTCACTTGATGTATATCCTGTCAGCTCCTCAGTGGTGTTTCCCTCCAACCTCACCCTGGCCCCATCTTCTTCATCGGGAGGTCTTCTGTTGTGGACTGGCCAAATGATCTAAGCCAGAGATATCATGCTTTCAAACGTTTCCTGTTTGAAAATCATCTCTGATTTGCTTCTTTCAAGAAATGTCTGTTGTAAGTGACCTAAGGTGTTATTTGAAAGGTAGGACTTGTGAAGAATTTTCTTTTCAGTGAGTTCAGCTATCGGTGAGCCTGTTGACATCATTTTCAAAAATAATGATTTTGGGTTTGAGATCTTTACACTAGTATTGGTAGTAGATTATTAAGACAACCTAAATAAGCAAAAAGTTTTTGTCTGTGAAGACTTTCAATAGTTTAAATTATGCATACCACCATTTTAGATATCTGGTTAAAATTTGAGAGGGATATGACAAGTGGTTTGGAAAACATTGCAATTTTCCTGTTGATGTCTGTGGATTTTAGGTCCCCTAAGCATCATTTAAAATGGATAATGCAGGTATTTTTTGCTTGATTTCTGTCATTTAACATTTAAAAGACAAAAGATACCATTTAGAATACAACCACCAAGTTTGAAGTGAAAATCTGTATTAGTTCAGGAATTATGTCCATTTTTCTAATTTTGTCGATCTACGGCCAATTTGCCACTGTACGTTTTGGCCTTTCTAAGCATATTTACACCTCATTAGACAGAAAATTTACAGACCCATTGAGCTGAAAAAAATTAGGCTAAGTCTATGCAAACTGGTAACTCAAAAAATCTAAAGAAATTACTATTTGATGTCATTCTCTAAAATCTGTAGGTCCCCAAACATGGCACCTCGTGCCGATTTGACATTTCCGAAATTGCATGAAGTGCCATTTTTTACCACAAGCAAAAGAGGCAATTTGTTTTGGACAGCCCTGTAAATTTGTGTGCTAAGAGTATATGGTACACACTCTCCAAATGCATAATATCTTATGTCTCACATGCACAGTGTTCTTGCTGGGAGGCTTCAAAGATGCCATGTCACACTGTTACAATGCGAACGTTCGGCAAATGCAATATTAAAATGTCGATATCTCAAAAAGTAATAAAGATAGAGCAGTAATTTTTTTTTTACTTTGTTTTGCTTTAAAAGTTCTATTTAAAAAACACAAACAGAAATATGCAATTTGCAATTCAAATTTTGGCTGCCGCTACCTAGTATAAGAGCTACCAATAAAAGCCAAAAAAATTTCATAAATAAATGTCTATAGGAGAACTCAAACCTACAATTTCCCAGCTCCCAAGCAAATGATGAAAACCACTCAACCACAATGGCTTGAAGCCCGTGCATGCCACAGACTTGACTTGACTTGGACTTGATGGCGAGATTCACATCCTATCGGCGGAGGCCCTTAAGGACAGGTGCACTTACAGACGTACGTCTGCATGTTCTGTGGCAACTGTTGTCGCAGGCAGTAGTGGGCGAGTTGCCTGTAATGCCATTGTATTTCTCTCTCCCACCTCTGGTTCCTCTTGAACTTTGGTTCAATTTTGGTTGTTGGTTGGCTGACGATAGGCATCGGTGTATTTTGCCTCCTTTCCCCAAACTAAAGGCAGTCTTCAGGACAACCGGGCAGCCTTCTTCATGCTCGGGTGGCGAAGGTCCTGTGCTGCGTGAGGGCGCCTCAAGGAGAGAGCAGAACCAAAATTGCTGAAGCGCTGCATGAGTCCCTAATACTTGGCGGGTACACGCAGACTGCGGCCAAGAGGGCAGTTTTTCAGCCCAACCCTATAAGGAGTACCCCTAAATCTGCCAGGCCTCAGAACATAGTAGGCTAGACCCGCCATCACCCATATGGCTGGAAGGTTGGCTGCGCCGCCTGACACTGATCTCTCACATCAGTGTCCTTCAAAGGACATCTGCCACCTCTCCCTCGGCGTCCGCTGCTATGCCACACTCGCAGCGAACTGTCATGCTACAGATCTTCACTCTTCTTTTAATACCAAAATGTTCATGACTATAACATACACATACACAATACAATACACAATGTTAGAACATACACATACACAATACAATACACAATGTTAGACAGGCCATACTGTTGTCCTAAGGAGCAAAGATGTTGAGATAATGTAAAAGCTTTAAATATTAAGAAAAAGTAAAACACAAGAGACAAAGGAACACACATTCACACAGACAGCATACTTTGTAGAAAGGAGGAAGACCCAAACTGTCTTGTTGTCCGGGCGATTGAAATCATTGATCAGACGTTCTCTTTCCAATCCTGAGGTACTGCCATCCAGACCTGTACATATTGCACAAACCATATGAACAACAAACATACATAATAATACACACACACACACACACACACACACACACACACACACACACACACACACACACACACACAATATACAGACACAAACACATACTCACAACTTTACATGACATTTTTCACCTAAACAGTTCAGCCCTCCTCCCTTTTACTCCACCACAAATGATCTCAGAAAAAAAAATGATTTAACCAAAATGGCAGCACCACAATCCAACAAAGCTCATCCTCTTCTTCCAGAACTCTTACTTCCATACATATAACCCTGAAACTGAGAATATAATACTCGTGGAAGCAAGATGGATATTCGGCCCAGGTTAAAAGAGGAAGCATCTCATACCTGAAACTGAGAATGTAACACTCACGGAAGTAAGACCTATTTTTGGTCCAGTTCTCATCCAGGTCTGGTCGTGGCACTTTGCTTTTTGACAGGAACTCTTCCATAGTGTCCAGAGTTGACAGACTTTGGCTGGTACAGTCAAAAGAAAACCATGAAACAGGTTAAATAGAATGGGAAAACATGGGGACAAAGCAGAACTATACATACTTCTTTGTTTGAATATTAAAAAAAAGAACTTTTACCGCCTATTTGTAGTGATTGCTACATTACTGTGATACTACATTTGTATGATTTATATGCCATGTATGCAAATGTAAAACCAACTTGCATGTAAATTATTCAGAAAATAAATCATAAATTACGTGCACTTTTCAGCAGTTTGAAATATTATCAGTTTTTCACTACTTTTGAAAGTCCATCGACTTCATGTGCATGTGTGTGTGCGTGTGAGTGTGCGTGTGTGCATGTGCATGTGCATGTGTGTAAGAGAGAGAGCATACATGTGTGTTCATGCCTATGTGTGTACATATGTATGTATGAGCCTGTGAGCAAGAGTCTCTCTCTCTCTCTCTCATTTGAATGTGCATACTTGCTGCTTGTAAGCACAGCACCTCTTAACCATGATCATACTTGTATAGTCAGATTATGCCTCCCAACACAAGCTCTATTTTTCCCTTTCAATTCTATTTGTTGGATAACACTGCATAATTTGCAAATCAATAACGTCATATTCAATCTGCCCCCCTTTCACCCTTTTCTCAATCCAATTCACACACACACATACACAGACACAAAACAGTTTCATATCTCCAGTCAGCTCCTCTTCTTTTCAAATGCCTTTTAAATCAGGTTATCAATCTTCAAAAGAAGCAAAACTTTATAAATGCAGTTTCATTACTAAACTTCTTCAAAATAAGAATGATCCACAATGACACTTTGGATTATCTTCAGACTTTCCGCAAGTTTTTAAAAAAGAAATCTACTTGTGAAAAATTGCTTTCATATTTGATAAATCATCTTTTCTGAATCTTTGGAATATTCCACAAAATTTTGCAACTGCAAAAATATGAAAGATCTAGAAGGGAAAAAGCTGGGTATCTTAAAAAAAATGTTAACAAAAAAAAGAAAAAGTCTTCCGTTTGGTGACAATTTGTAAACCCATTTTGCCAATTATGCATGCATACACACACACATACACACACAATTTGTGACAAAACACAACAGGCACTTACCTGAAGACAAGAATCTTGTCACCAACGGCGAGGGATTCCTCAATAATTGCGTTGAGAAGAACCATCTTGGGCCCATGCTCCAGCTGCCCTGCCTCGTAATCTTCAAAGGCATCACCCACCTGCCCACGTCAGCCAGTTAGTAACACACCTTCCACCTGCACTATAACTTAGGGTCTACAGGGGTTGCAGGAGCGGACTGTCATGCCTGATCTTTTCAAAGGAATAACATTTAACACAATTATATTCTAACAAACACAGATTTAAGACTCTACTGTTTCTAATCAAATGAATGTAATCCTTCAAATGTTCAATATTTGCATCTTTGCTACAGCTGATGACAGTGCCAAATACTTATAAACATTCAATCATTATCTTCCCAAAGTATGCCGTATGTTTCATCCTCTTTGAAAATGGCATATAAACTGCAGCCAGCATTAATCTCACAATGATAAAATTCTAAATCCATGTTCACCATAAACTTTTTCAACTCCATCAAGCTCTTTGAAACGTTGTAAACCCCAAATTCATTTCTGAACAAAGGACACTGTTAAACAAATCTAAACATTGTTAAACAAATCTAAACACCAATATTACAAAATATTCCTTGATATCTGGTCTAAGCTCAGCACTTTGGTGACAGGTGTCAGCTTTCTGTCAATTGTCAGCCATGCAAGCTTTGTGTGCTTGTTACTACTGTGCAATATGTGCATGCTATTGTTCTGCAATGTCTATTATGTTATTCTTGTGCTATATATGCAAGCTACTGTTGTGCAATGTATGCATTTTAACTACTGTGCAATGTCTGTCTCCTACTGTTGTGCAATGTCCACATGTTACTCTTGTCCAATGCCAGCATGTTATTGCAGAGCAATGTGTGCATGTTCTTCTAGTTCCTGGGTCAGCACAATCGTGCTGAAGTGGTATAAGGATGGATTGAAGAGTAAAAAAAACATGTGCCAGGACGGAATCTCCTCAATCACTAACCCACGCATGATCATCCTCCTTTTTGTCCACCACTGGAGTATTGGTTCCACCTTCTGTTGACGTAGCCTGTTCCAACAGCGCTCACACCTCCCAAACTGCCAGCATCCCCATCAGCCTCACCATCTGGGGTGGGCACACCTGTCTTGCTGCTACCTGGGGAGGAAGCCTCCAGATTCAGTGAGCTGAGTCCCATGGAGGACGCACTGGACTTCATGGTCACAGTGGACACAGAGGAGGCCATGGAAGCCAGGGAGGAGGAGGAGTCCGTCTTTGTCAGCTTCTTTTTGGACCCGCTTCCTTCCCCACCCTCAATCTCAAGGTCGTTGTCTTCCACCATCGGCTTTTTCAACACGATGGACTTGTGCGAATGTCAGGGTGATTCCAGATCTGAAACAGTCCACATGGTGTTCTTACAGCTGTATCTCCAAATTAGTTCCCCCCCCCCCCCCTCCCCCCAACCACTATGTATGTACATCACATGCTATTCTTTTCAGTGGTGTCATCTACTCCAGCCACAGGATCACTGGCTGTGGTTGGGCTGTTTCATAAAGTGTTTGCAGTCATCAGAACAGGTCAGCTGTATGATCAGTGGCAGGTGTAGTTCGGGTATTTCATACAGCAATTGCAGTCATCAAAACAGGTGTGCTTTATGATCAACGGGATAAGCGTAGTTAGGCTATTTCATAACGTGACTGTAGTCAATAACACAAAGTGTGAAAAAAAACCAGGTCAGCTGTATGATCAATGGGGTAGGTTGGGCTATTTCATCCAGTATTTCCAGTCATCAAAATCAGGGTGATTCATCTGAAACAGGTACAGGTGTTTAGTGCTCATTATTCTAACATATGTATGTCATCACAACTATGTCTTTATTCATCAAGCAAGGATAGGTGTGTTAGGCTATTTCATAAAGTGTCTGCAGTCATCAAACAGTGTGCTTTATGATCAGTGGAAGGTGTAGTTGGTATTTCATACAGCAATTGCAGTCATCAAAACAGGTGGCTTTATCGATCAACGGGATAGTGTAGTTAGGCTATTTCATAAGTGACTGTAGTCACTAACACAAAGTAAAAAACCAGGTTGCTTATCATCAATGTGGGTAGGGTTTGGCTATTTCATAAAGTGATGCAGTCATCAAAACAGGTGTACTTTATCATCAAGGGATAGGTGTAGTTAGGCTATTTCATAAAGTGACTGAGTCACCAAAACAGGTGTGCTTTATCATCAAGAGGATAGGTGTAGTTAGGCTATTTCATAAAGTGACTGTAGTCACAAAACAGGTGTGCTTTATCATCAACGGGATAGGTGTAGTTAGGCTATTTCATAAAGTGACTGCAGTCATCAAAACAGGTGTGCTTTATCATCAAGAGGATAGGTGTAGATAGGCTATTTCATAAAGTGACTGCAGTCATCAAAACAGGTGTGCTTTATCATCAACGGGATAGGTGTAGATAGGCTATTTCATAAAGTGACTGTAAGTCACCAAAACAGGTCAGCTGTGATCAATGGGATAGGTTGGGCTATTCCATCGACTATTTCCATCATCAAAACAAGTGCGCTGTACGATTACTGCAGCACAATATTCACAAGCAACCCAGTCTTAATGGAACAAATTCTGTCTACTATCTGATAAAGCAAAAAAAAAAACCACGCGCTATTTTAAACAGACAAAGGCACTGAGTCAAGCAGCCAACAGAACAAATGGTCCAGATGCGTCGCATAGAACCCCAAATATTCCACCAGGTTCAGGCATTCCTGACCTTGCAGCCCACGGAGAACGCCTTGAGGGGGTTTGTGCTGGCCTGAAGGAGACTGGCGTTATCTTCCAAGGAGTCAATGTAGCGGCGGTACAGCTTGCGCTGAATGGGGCTCATCCGCACCAAGAACACGTACTCGTGCTTCCTTGGGAGAGCACGCTGCAGCACCACATGGCTACGCCTGCAAAAACATTTCATTTCAGTAAACAAAAAAACATTGTTACACTTGCTAACAATCTTAGTGTGAACAACAAAAACCATGTTCAGAATAATACTTTTCTTCCTAAAACTGTTGACAGTCTGGATAAAAAGAAGTACTGCTTACAGTTTGTACTGCATGAGTTAGTGGCAAACTGAGACACAGAAAAGATAAACGATAACGATAGCTAACCACTTGAGCTGATCAACTGCAACTAGCTGAAGTCATTAACCTTTTCTGTTACCTTAGACCTAGTAAATCCTCTTATTCACCATATTCATAATCTCTCCTTCCTCTCTTTCCATTATTACTTAAAACAACTCTTAATTGTAGACTACTAAGCTGTTCACATACATGCTTAATAAAGAACAGACCTGGAAAGAGACAAAAGGCGAAACCAGACAAAAAAAAACTACCTACTTAATAACCTCTGGGGGAACACTTAAGTATCTACCTCTGCACAAATCCTTGCAGCAGACTGTGCAGCACATAAGCTCGCTGCTTCATCAGTTTGCGGTCCTGGTTGGTGGAGTCCTGGCACTGGCCGTTCATGATGGGCCGTTCAAACATGTTGCTGAACTCTGTCCTGTTGCCCAGGAAGTTGGGGCGCACAAAGTCCACCATGCACCAGTACTCCATCAAGTTGTTCTGCAGGGGATAGCCAGTCAGCACCACACGCCGCCTGTATAACCGTAATGCACAAGTGGTTCACTTCCTTTTTTTTTTTGCAACAGGGCACCAACATGAATGAATGACAGAACACAGACTACCACAGAATAAGGCTGACAGCTGTGAGTAAACAACTACCTCCGAGCGTGGACTTTTACAGCTTGACAACCCTCTCTGCCCTTCAGAATTAAATAGGTACCTGAGTTGGTTGAAAGAAATCTAAGCAGCTACAGCAGAGGGATGGGCTCCATCTTCCCTGATGCTGTGCTTTAGACACAGTTAATCCCTAAGGATGTCATTATGTTCAACACAGTTTTCTGCTCTTGTATTTCAGCATTTCGTTTAAGTCCAAATTATTAAAAATCATACCAGTACATTTTGAACTAATGTGGTCACTTTTTCTTGTCTGTAAGCAATTGCTCACATACAGCGCAAGAGCCAAAATAATGAGAAAGGCACATAAAAGAAGACCTAAATTAGAGTCAACAGCTCTTTTTACATCTTTCATTGTAATGACTCAGTATTTCATAAGGCTTGAAATCTTTTTAACCCACACAGTCATGTTTTGTTACCCCTGTCCTGAATTTCACAAGCAAAACCATGCATGGTTAAAAGTAAGTTTCGTGGGCGACAGATTGCCCTTTTCTGAATTTGTTGTAATGGACTGAATTTTCATTCATTTCTCTATCATTTCAAATTCTATATTTCATATAGGAGTCGAGGAAAATAGCTTGAAACACATGATGAATTTACAATTCAACAGTAACAGTGTAATTCTTATTTTGATTTTGTGTGAACTAATATATGAATATTATATATATAAATGTGTGTGTGTGTGTGTGTGTGTGTGTGTGTCTACAAAGTTTGGCATGGTTTTGCATGGCCTGACATTCATGACATACCCTAAAATAGCCAATTTAGATAGTCTTCTTTCACCTATCTCGCAGCATTTTATTCCTTGCTTTGATTTCATCAAGGAGTTTTTTTGTACGATTTCCTACCCAAAGAACTGTAGTCTTGGGATAATTCTGTACTCAATTGGTTCTTCATTTGGTTTCAAAAAATGAACAAACACAGCACCAAATTACCCAAAATGTGAAGTATTAAATGCAAAGTATATAACTGTGGGAGAATGGGGCACATCAGTCATGATGATAGTGCTCCAGTGTCTGTAGCCTTTGCGCAAAATTGTGAGAATTCTGCATGTTGCATGGTGCACAGGCTACAACTTTTTTTTAAACCTTTCTGAAGGCTCAATCAACATGGCAAAAACACAGAAAATCCTCTGGCATGCGTTTTCTTCCCACAGCTTAGTGCTAATCTGTTAAATGCATGTGATTAACTTCTGGCATCTATTTTTGTCTGCATGCACACCCATGCTGACTTTCTTGGTTCATTGATCATCTTATTTCAGCAACTAGTTAATTGCAGCTAATACACAATCTCCCGTAAGGAAAAGCTCTCACCTGGTGCGGATCTGTTTCAAGGCCTGTGAGATGCTGGCATGATTGTTCTTGATGCGGTGACCTTCATCGCAGATCACCAGTTCAGGCCCAGGGTTCACCAGGGCCCCATGGATATCTTCACACACAATTCTAACCGATGTTACATCAGAATAAAACAAGAAGAAAAAAAAAAAAATAAATTCATGGTCAAAGTATCCCATAAAAGAACAGGAAAATAATCTTGGCTTTTCATCTGCCAGTGTGGAAAAGATTTTATCATGTTCAGGAACTTGGCAATATGAAACAGGTTTTCAACCAAGTTTTAACAATTACATAAAAACAAGACTTTTCAAGCTGGAAAACATATGGTGGAAAACAACAAAAACTGAAACAAGCTTACCTCTGAACAGAATTATTAGAATACAGAACAAAAAATACAGACCTATAAATAGGATTAAATATAAACATACATGCACATACCAATGACAAAAAGAATCAATTAACATTCAATTTATTATAATAATAAAGACAAAAAAAATGAAAGAGAACAAAAAAGAGTAATATATCCACAGAAGTAATACCAATCAGCAAAGCATTAAATGCAGTACTGACTAACACAATCCACATTAATATCCATGCATATCTGAAAGGACACTGAAATCAAATCCAATGTCAATCTCTTAACTCATCTCTTAGCTCATTTTCTACATGTGCATGGCGTTTGGAAAGGACATGGGCACAGCCAAAAATTTGTTTTGTTACTTTTATTACAGCCACGCCAACCGATCAGAGACTTTTCCGAACAATTATTATATCATATAAAGGGAAAGTTCTCACCTGCAGTGTGCAACAATAAACAATATAAAAATACTTACAAATTATCTACACTAAATCTGTAACAATGAAAACTAATTTACTGACAACCTTCAGACAGGTTAAAAATGAAAAAATAGGAGGCTGTGCTGAGGGTACAAAGCTTTCCGCTTAACTTTACGCACGCGCACACACACACCTATTTAACAATAGTGAAAACAATGACAGAACATTTAAAAGCAATGTAAAATATATGTTTCTTAGAATACCGCAGAATGTGCAGCTAGAGTCCACTGTGGACACTGTACGATTTTCACCACGAAGTCGCCAGACCGCAACAAAAATGCAGGCATTAAAACAAGTTGTGACCAGAAAAATAAAAGTATAAAACTTTCCTGACGAACACAAAGCAGAAAAATAGCAGGCAATGATAAAAAAAAAAAAGACCTCCCAAAAAGCTGTGAAGAACATACAGACGACATACAGACAACAACAAAAGTCCTGGTACAAGTGATAATGACAGTGTTTGTGACAGTATCAACAATCAGTCATGGAGTAGAATGACAATAGAGTTCAGCACAAACCATCTGACCCCTGACTTACCTATCAGCAGCTCTTTGTTCTTGTCCTCCTCATCCACATCAATGACATCCGGCTTCTGCTTACAGTTCTTGGCACGGCTCCTCTTTTTGGGCTGCACGATGTAACTGCGTCGGTTGGACAGCAAGCGGTACATCTCGTACCCCATCAACAGCACTCCTCCCTCTTCATTCCAGTCCCCTGGGTCAACAATAAGTGTGATGAAATGGAACCCATGGTGTCAGAGGCTACTTCACAGAACTCAACAGCATTTACACTGCAAAATCACCCCCTTTTCCATTACTTTAACCAATGTACAGAAAAAAAAATCGAAAACAACATGCTGCATGAAAGAAGTAGGCTATGCATGTTCTAACATCCACTTCTGATAGATCTACAAACAGCTGAACAAGAGTTAACATAGCCTGTTAAATATGGACAAAGAACTCTTACTACCATATCACTGCAGTTGGCAACGCCATATTTTCATGTAAATTTTAAAGCAAAATACAAATGTTTCTGTATTCTTTTTCTCTTCAGGAAGAGAAATATAACTTTTCACATAAAGTTACACTATTTCTCAACCACCTGATTACCAGTGATCACTTTGGCCATGTCTGCACGAATGATCCTGCAAAACTATTCTCCACTGCTATGAAGTCACTGAACAATAAAATGATGAAACGGGCATGTCTGTTCACTGGCAGCACCTACCTATGATCTTGGCACGTTGGGCAGTGGCCTTACAACTGTCGTTGAGCAGGAACACTTTGAAGTTTCTGTATCGGACCTCCTTTTCCTCCGTCCCTGCAGCATCATTTGAACCAGCTTTGACCTCTTCATTTTCTGTGTCCTCAACAGAATTGGCCGGTCCTCCCTCTGCAGTGTGGCCGCCCTCCTTCACTGCCCCACTCTGTCCCTCGTCCTCAGCTCTGTTCAGCTCCCCTGTGTTCTTACTGATGTCTGTGTTAGCACTAGGGCTCGCCATCACAGCATTTTGACAGCAAGGTGCATCACTTGGAGACCCTTTTGCTGTCTCTTCAAATACATTTGCTGAGGAGACTGAGGGAGCACAAACTGAGGAGGAAGGACCATTTGCTGGATTCACAGTCAAGGGGGACCCAGCACTCACCTGCATGAATGGGGACTTAACACTGGAGGGAATTGCACACGGTGATGTATCCATTCTGTTCCCACCACCAGACAGCAGAGGTCCTGAGGAGCTGACCATGCCCAACCCCATCCCAATGTCCATGTTTCCACCACTCCCTTCTGCACTGCTTGGCCCCATGAATCTTTCCAGGCCATCCTCCACAGCAAGTTTGTTCACTGACTGTTCACTGTTTACATTATGAGGAGTCTCTGGGCCGTTCAAAGCAGAGTTTGAGGACATGCGGCTCATAGGACTTCCACAAGACATCCCCAAAAATGACCCGGCACTGGCCGAGTCTGAGGCTGCATCCATCAAGCTGTTAGGGCAGGAACCACTCAGTGAGTTGTCCGCTCTGTTCCATCCATCTGCTTCCATCAGGCTCCCAGCACTTCCCAGGGTATTGCTGGCAACAGGACTAGAAATGTCTGTCAAATACCCTGAAGAATTCATGGTGCCGACGCTTGGTGAATTAGTGAACGAGGTTACAGGATTTCCAAAAGGAGCAAAGTCTTTGGAATTGCTAGAACAAAACCTGAAATCTGTGCCTGGGAATGAAGCGTTGCTCATGGCTGACTGGTTTGGTGACGTGGACATTCTCATGCCAGGATTATGCTGAGCAAAACCAAATGGTTGTGCCATTGGTGAATTCATCCATGGCATCTCCTGAAAAGACCCCCCAGAGTTTCCCATTGCACTGATGTTCATGCCCTGCACATTATTGCCCCAAGAGTCCAGGGGGCTGTTCTGTCCTACAGAGGGTCCTGCCATTGGTCCCAGACCAGTGTTTCTCATGGGGTCCATTGCATTTCCACCCATGTGTCCCTGGTTTACCCCCACAGACGTCAGATTTCCACCCCTACATTTCCCATTGGACACATTCCTGGAACACCCAACATGTTCCCCCCCTGCCCTGCCCCACTGCCGGCAGATGTTGGTGGACCCAGGATGCCCGGTCCCACTCCCAGTGCCATGTCCCCCATCAAGTTCTGTCCACACTCTGCTGATGGTGCCGCCTTCCCCTTGGACCCTTTCCCCCCAGACTTCGAGCTGGCTTCTTTGTTCTTTTTGCTTCTCTCCCGTGGTTTTTTCTCTGCCTTTTGTCCTTGGCCTTGGGAGGGGGTTGAGGTGGGGGTGGCTGGTGTTCGGCAGGGTCCCACATGTTGAACTCGGCCATCCAGTTCTGCAGTGTGTTGATGGGAACAATGCACAGCACTTTCTTGGCTCCCGTGTGACGTAGGAAAATATCGATGAATGATATTACCTGCACATACACACACACAAAAAAACCATCAGAATATCACCTGCGCACGCACACACACACATAAACACATCAGAATATCACCTGCGTATGCACACACACACACACACACACACCAGAATATGTTTTTAAATGAAAACGGGCATCACGGTAAGGTAATGTTGCTTATAGCCCAGCTGCCTGCAAAGGGCCATGTCAGGGCTGTCACCACGTTGAAATCAACTCACAAGTCATCAAAAAAAAAAACAAAAAAAAAACTTTCACACATCTCTTTAAAATACATCTTCTAAAAACGTACCAGAAACTTTGTTAAAAATCTTTCTTCCATAAAGTCTTAGGTCAGATGAAAAATGTTAATTTCCTTCTGAAACTCAAAGATCATGTCAGGTGGGACATCTCTGCACAAAGCTTTCATGCATCACTTAATGACACATTTCAAATGTATTGTTTTGAGATCCATGGTTTCAATTTCCATCTGTTTATTCCAAGGATCTCTGTAATTGGATCAATTATAACTTGGATGGATTGTTTGTGCGAGTTTCAAGATCTTATTCTTTTAGAAGCAGTGGGGATATTTTGTTCTTCTATGACCTCTTGGAATTGTTCAGCTATGTCAGGATCTTTCAGTCTGTGAAGACTGAATTTGAGACGGCTGTTTTTCACTCTCCTTTTTCAGACAGTTTGAAACTGGTGTTCTCAAAATTTACTGTTGGGAACATCTCTCATCAAAGATGAGAATACCTTCAGGAAAATCAGTGTATTTAGGAAACTTCTTTCAGGAAAATTAGTGTATTTTTTAAAACTTTTTTTGTCATTTGGTCATGTTACCAAACAATCAAAGAAACTAAAACACGATCTACACAAAACTATTGTATAACTTCATCTCCATCAGAAGGCAACAAGATAAGATAAGATAATGTTGCTTATAGCCCAGCCGACCGCAAGGGGCCACATCAGGGCTGTCACCACGTTAAAATCAACTCACAAGTGATTTAAAAAAAAAAAAAAAAACCCACCTTTCACACATCTCTTTAAAAGACATCTTCTAGAAATGCACCAGAAACTTCGTTAAAAATCTTTCATCCGTAAAATCTTAAATCAGATGAAAAACGTTAATCTCTCTCAAAAACTCAAAGATCACGTCAGGCGGGACATCCCTGAACAGGATTTTCATGGACTCCGCTGTAAAATGTTTGTGTCTCACATCGTGCAAGTCCCAACACTCTAAAAGAATATGTTTCATTGTGAGTGGCACATGACATGGAATGCACCACGGTGCTTCTTCACTCTTTAAAAGGTATGAATGGGTAAAATACGAATGGCCGGTGTGCAGCCGGCACAGAACTGTTTCATCTTTACGACCACCTGACGTAGATGGGAGGAACTCTGTAAGGTTTGGATGGATCTGAAAAAGTTTGTTATCCGTCTGCGTATTCCAATCCTCCTGCCAGAGGTCTCTCACATAATCGTTAATTTTGGGTTTCAGATCTGAGCAAGGGATACATATGTTGGACAATTTCTCTCTTGTGGCATTCTTGGCTAAACGATCAACCATTTCGTTCCCTCCGATGCCAACATGACCAGGAACACAAGCTAGAATAATATTGTAACCATCCGCTTTCAACTTGCTAAAAAATTGAGAAGGCAACAAGATAAAGAATCTCCGGACTATCTGGAGAATGAACACAAGCCAAATAAAGCTTTGACAAGGCTGGTTCTGCTCAGCCCAGTGCACTGACCTGGATGGTCTTGCCCAGTCCCATGCTGTGAGCCAGTATGCAACCAAAGCCCTGGCTGTTTTCGAAGCGAGGCAGTGACTCCACCAAGTTGTCGTACAGAAAACGTACACCTCCAATCTGTCAAAGAATCGACAATCACCCAATTTACTATTTCTTTTTTCCTTTTTTTTTTTTTCTTCTAGTATGTCACTTTCATTTTCAATACCTTTAATACTACATTTTTTTTTTTTTCCTCTAATACAGCACTTTTATTTTCATACATTTACCACGCTTAATGCTAACTACATATAATGCATCTTCCTGTTCTACAGTGTGCTGAAAATATGACAAAATAATACAAATTCTCCTTTGCAAGACATCTCTCTTCTTTATTTTTTTTAATATAAGGACTGATGATTGTAAAACACAAGCAAAAGTACACTGATTCTGTTGTGCTAAAAACAAAGATACACCCTAAACAGTCACTGCTAAGAGTGAGTGAGTATGTGTGTGTGTGCGTGTGTGTGTGTGTGTGTGTGTGTGTGTGTGTGTGTGTGTGTGTGTGTGTGTGTGTGTGTGTGTGTGTGCGTGCGTGTGGTGCGTGTGTGGTGCATGTGTGTGTGTGTGTGTGTGTGTGGAGTGTGTGTGGAGTATGTGTGGAGTATGTGTGTATCTGTTTTGTGTGTGTGTGTGTGTGTGGTGTTTATGTGTGTGTGTGTGTGTGTGTGTGTGTGTGTGTGTGTGTGTGTGTGTGTGTGTGTGTGTGTGGTGTGTATGTATGTGTGTATATGTGTGTGTGTGTATGTGTGTGGAGTGTGTGTGTGTGATATGTGTGTGTGTGTGTGTGTGTGTGCGCTGCGCGCGCGCGCGTGTGTTTTGCTTGTGTAGGAACATTTACTTCAATTTATTTACTGCTTGATGTATCTACTGATTTAATTGTTTATCATTAATGTTTAATGGGTGATGTGTTAGTGACACACCATGAAAGAAAACATGTACTGGGTTAGAATCACAGATTCCTAGGGATTTAAGGTGGTTAACTGTGGACTTCTGTGTAGGTGTCGATGGGTGGTGAGAATGTGGTGATTGTCTTGAGCACAATCCATAGGCAGGCGTAAAGTTTTTTTTGTGCGTGGGATGGGGGAGGTGGTAGTGGTGGTAGATGGTGGTTGAGTGTGTCAAGTGTTCAAGGAACTGTATGGGAGGGAAGGGGGGGGGGGGTTGAAGAGTAGTACTATGTTTGTTCATCAACTGATTGCCTGAATTGAATGTCTTTCCCCTTTCTGTGCGTGTCTGTCTTAGCTTACTACTACTGTTATGTAAATGCTTTCCAGTTTTAACATGTTCACTTCTTTTTCCATTCTCATTGTTACTATTACTGTCATTATTATATCATTATTGTTGTTGTTCTCGCTATCATTTTTACTATTATTATTACTACTGTATATTCATTTTATGCATTTCAATCCCTGTAAGTACTACATTTACCATTTTCATTTTCACCACTTTCATTATCATCATCATTATTACTATCATGATTAGTAGTAATATTGATCAATATTAAGTAAGTCACCTTTTAAACAGCCATTCCCAACAAATAATCAAATGCACACATACAAACACACACACACACACAATGTCACACACACAATGCCAGTATACCCATGACATAGGCATACACACAAATTTGAAAGCACACGTTTGTATGCAGGAATAAGCTAACACAAGCCCACCGATCATACATGAATCACACTCAAAAACATACATGCGCAAGCACACTCAGTCACATGCATGCACAGACAGCGTGCATTGGCACACCACACATTTATGCGCACACGCACACACACACACATACATGCATTGACTTCTTTCTTACCAACATCATTAAGGTCTAATAATTTTTCTGGAAAAAACTTGCAAGATATACTTTTGGACCACTTTTTGCTGATCGAAATTGCTGAACACTTATTTCATAGTCCGATTGGGGTTTTTCTTTAAATTGTTTTGTGTTAGTTCATAGTGCGTTATATAATGATGGCCTGCATTTTACTCCTTCACTCTTAAGTTTAGACAGTGAAGGATTCTTGTTTTATTGTTATATTATGTTAGATCTATATCTTCTGTTAATCTTATCCATTACTTGTTGTATTATGATATCTGGGTTTTTTTTATGTTTTGTTTTTTCTTTTGTTTTTGTTTTTGTTTAGATACATATACAGATGTAAACACGTATACACTCACATACAAAGGCCTACATACACGCTTGTATAACATATAGGCTTATTCACTCAATCATTCATTCCTTCAGTCATTCTCTTCATTCATTCACGTCTAATATCACTCAAAGTGAACAGACGTTAAACAGAAGAACGAACGAACATACACATACACACAAACACATACATGTGTGCACATACACACACACCCATGGATACACACATACACATACATGTGTGCACACACACACACAACTATCGCAGTGGAGCAAACAATGTTAGGCAAGCATCCAAGGGCCGACCAGCAAGCGCAGGTCTGACATCTGCTAAGTCATATCCTTGGGATCCTAGTCTCAATTACTTTCATCTGAGTTACTGATGTATTTATCCATCAGCTGTAAATCCTAGACATTGTGGTCCTGTAGCTTAGCAAATGCGGTGAAGTCCACACGCAGCGACACCTCCCTGATGAAACTGAAACCACGTCCACACTTTCATACTGCAATTACAACCACATCCCCAACGGGATGCCAGCAGGCGTACCTGGTGGGGTTTTATAGCCCTGGCCATCTGTGGCGCCAGGAAGATGTCCGGGTCCTCAGCAGGATGACCCACGTTGACCAGCACACGCCCCTCCTCATCACGGCTGTTCATTTCATCGTTGATATGGGCACCACCATCGTTGAGGTCTTCAGCCTCCTCTACCTGTTGCTCTCTGTCCTCCTCGTCGGAGCTGGGCACCATGACACAGTCGTCGTCGTTGCTCTCCGAGTCGCTGCTCAGCTCTATCACATCCACTGCAACAACGCCACAGGCAATGTGTATCTGTTTTCTTGCGTTGGAATAGTTTTCTGGACAAGTTCGTGAAAAGTTAGGCAAAGTTTCACATGCGAAATAAATAAATGAATAAACAAATAAATAAATAAATTCTCCCACACTGATTCATGGTCAAAATCATTGGGACAGCACTGCTTTCTGAGATTCAGTTTTACTTCCATTAGGTTTCATGATCTCTCCAGGGATGATTTCATCTTTTGCACACTGAAAACTGATATTACCTACAAATAATTTCCCACTGCCAAAACTTTATCCTTTTAAAATTATGGGCACTAGTTTTGATCACAATTTGATCTTTCAAGCGTAAAAATGCACTTTAATGTACAGGACTAAGCCAAATTCTTGGCATTTTAAGTCCACTTACAAGGAACTAATCAACATAGAAAACTTTGATCAGTGTGTGCATAAATGATCAAGTCAAGTCAGTCATACTGCGCACAGCATAGCCCTGAAAACCTACAACAGATGTGAACACCAGATCTCAACCAAAGCACTAGCAAGTCTCTGACTGGCTACTCATCTAATCAAATGGCCCACTTTTACTTTTAGTGGGAATCTTTCCCATGAAATTAACTGTAATGCTACTAGCAACAAGGACCAATAGTGGATTGGTCTCTGTCCATTATCATTCATTGAACAAGATGTACAGGTCAAACTAGGCCAGAAACAAACAACAAAAACAGCAGCACAAAGTCACTAACCTTTGGATGGTTTTTCTTTCTCCTCCTCCACTTCATCTGGCACCTCCTTCTTGATCTCTGAGGGTGGTATGAGCTCAGGTTTATGCTCCACTTTCTTCTCTCTCTTGTCAATCTTCTTTGCTTCCTCCTCAGCAGCTGCAGACAGACAGCGGACCAATGCAGAACACCTGAGCTTCAACCTCCAGATCAGAACAGTTGTCCATGACACATTCAGTCTGAGGTCTTAGCCCCATTTTCAGCTAAAAGCAAAAAATCACAGATGGTACTGAAAATACTAAATTCTCTGGATAAAAACACAAAGGAACTTGCATTAAGACTACGACATTGGTGGTAAATGAAATATTCTTCCACAGTTTATCACAAAATTCTTACCCAGGGATCTCAGCAGCCAGCTCAAAACACGGAAAATAACTGGAAAGATTCTTATATTTAAGAAATGTAGATAAACACTGTCCTGATCAAGTTCTCAGGTATACATCACATAACTGATTGTAACATCAATACATTTACCACACATGTACAATGATGAAAAAGTCGATCCAATGTCCTTCAGAAACCAAAATAACCTTTCATAATGAGCTATTTTGTGTAAAGCATGTTCTTCTAGCTTATTTTGAGTGAAGTATTTCAATGGTTTAAGTACAATAACCAATGACAAGTTTTATCCTGATACAGTGTGTGTAAGATGTCTTCCTTGCAGAAACAAAGTTTGCCCATTATATATGGATACACTGCTATTCATGCTAAGTACCTAAGTAGCTCTATCTCTGTTGAGATCAGGTGCTTGCAAAAATATGAAAACACGAAATATTTATACGAAACAAAACCAATGGTCCTCCAAAGGGAAGAAAACAGTACACAAGATCACAATTCCACTCTTTAAATTTTCGGCTACATGGCCTTTTTCAAGAGAAGAAAACAAAAACAATACAACTACCTAATGTCCATCTTTGGCAACTGGACAGAGCAAAGAATGGACGTCATTGATGTATGTTCTGTTATGCAAACGGTGAGATAAGACAGTTTCTGTTGGTGAAACTGAAAGTTCATTGAAAGAAAGAATAGCCTAACACAGAGGTGACATCAAGTTCCAAAGAGAAAAGCCAATAATGCGACATTTCCTTCAGCATTCAGTAGAAGACCTTGCCGTTGCAGTGTTGGCAAAAGCTTATGGCGAAAGCAAAAGCTCCAGACTTATTACTGAAGAGAAATGGATAAGGACATTAGATACAAGGTTGCCAAATGGATGTAATATTAAGACAAATTTGTAACAACCCTATCCCAATTTACCTATGAATAACATTGAAGATTTCCAGAAAATTTATATTGTTTTCAGATGACAGTTATGGTATACCATACACAGTCATAGACAGGACTATATTCACATTATCCTATGGCTTCATTTTCATTGTGATTTATGGAGCCTATCCTCTATGTTTTTGAAGTACATCAGTTACAGTGCAACTACAACACACACACACACACACACACACACACACACACACACACACACAACACACACAGTGTGTGCGCGCACACACACACACACACACACACGCACACAAACTTACATTTATTGAGTGGGATTGGACAGCAGGACAACCCCACGGCTAAGATACATTTGATTAGTTCCCATCCTGCTATTGTGTCTCTGATCTAGTTCCTCAGGATGAATTTTTTTTTTCTATTTCTTGTTGATGACATCACACATTATAATGTCAGAACTTGTGTAATATATCTATGACCTCAATTCTTTGCTCTGTCCAGTTGCCAAAGATGGACATTACATAGTTGTATTGTTTTTGTTTTTTTCTCTTTAAAAAGGCCACGTGACCGAAAATTTGAAGAGTGGAATTGTGATCTTGTGCAAAATATTTATGTTCAAGCACCTATTCACTTTCACTCCAATCGCACACATGAGAATACAAACCAGCACATCAACAACATTACCCCTCCTCTCCCATCTTTTCTCTCTCTCACATCACACACACACACAACACACACACACACACACACACATGCTCGCACACACACACACACACACACACACACATGCTCACGCACACACATACACTCACATCCATACATAATCGCTCACACATACATATGAGCGGATACAAAAACCACATGTACTCTCAGAACAAGCCAGCAAATATACAGATACTTGGAGACAGAATGTACAAAAAATGTAACAATGAAGTCGATGAAGGGAAGAAGGAAAAGATTTTAAAGATACCTTTTAACCTGGACTTCAAAGTATAATTAAGAAGTGATGGAGAAAAATGAACAGATCACAGGCCGAAATAACAGAAGGATTAGTCTGCATCCATCAAAGAGCATGGAGGCTGTGGTTAATGTGAAGGAGAATAGACACAGTGGTTCTGTGCCCTATCAGAACTCGGCAGCATTGCAGACAGGTCCTCTGATTCCATTACAAATATGAAACCTACGCAGATTGGAAAGCAGACTTAGTAACATTGTGTTCTCTTTCTGGTACTTTGAAAATGAGGTGAACAGCACAAGTAATTAGTCTCTGCATCTCAGAAATTGTGAGGAAGTCTTGCATGTTAAACATGACTCCAAAACACATGACTTGAGTTTCTGGAGCTTCTTTGATAAGCGAGAGCCAAATCTCCAACCTGAGGTAAAAAGTTCAACATATTTTACTGTCTTACATTATGGTAAGTGTGATAGTAATCATTATACACTTTTCTGTCTTGTTCTGCTGCTTTCCCCTCTGGCCACTATCAAAGGCATCAATCCAACGCTGGTCACTCCAGCTTTCCCATACAATGAAATCAACTCAAATAAATTGCATTATCTCACAAATGAAATTACACTGTGGTCACACACATACCCATTACAAACGTATTCATATTAAAACAAAAAAGCAAAAAATTATACACGCTATTCTACATTTTATGTTGTTTGTTTTTCTAAATAATAGGTAGAAATGGTAAATGCTGCATACCAAAACAGCTCCTTTAACTATACAGACACTGACACATGTTTTCCTATACCCCATCTATTCATCCCCGCCATCACCCATCATCCAAACAGACCACAGCGCACAGAACACATACTGCACATGCATATATGCATACAAACAAACCAGAGCACAGAGAACACATGCGAATATACATAAAGGGGAGACATGCATATATATGCATGCACACCCACATTACCTCATCCTCCCTGCCCCTTATGTAACCCCAAACATCACCCCCCCCCCCTCTCTCTCTCTCTCTCTCTCTTTCTCAATCTTAGGAACATCGTCTTTGATAAGAATTCAGGCCACAGTTCACAAAACTGAATTGAGCTGGGGTACTATAAAACTTTTCCTGTTTTCCTTTTAACAATCTGATATCTTCCTCCTGATGAGAGAGGATTAAAAAAAAGAATCACTGCAAAGTACAATATCGGAGTTGTCACCTATCTTCCTAGCTCTGCATGTCACACAACATTTTGTACAACTCACCTAAACTCTTCTGTCCTTCTCTACACCCTTTCCTACTACATTCACCACTTCTTCCAGAACATTGTTACTTTTCACTCTCAAATCATCATACCAACATATCCACAAATGATTCAAAGAAGCAGGACGGAACAGATTTGAGAATATTTGTACTGATATTAAAAGAAGCTTCCATGTGGTGTCGCAAGCTTTCTCCAGGTTTTAAAAAAGGTAACTACAACTATTTTTTTAAACTGAAAGTTTTGTGGATGGTTGTTTCAAGATGGACAAAATGGTCTACCGAAGAATGGTGCTTGCAGAAACCGCGCTGTTCTTTAGCCAAAGGGTAATTATTTCCAGCTTCCAAAACAGTCAACAGTTAGTTTTTCACAGTGTTGGAAGGCAACAAGCACCCTTTAGTCCAAATGATGTTGTACAATTTTAAAAGAATATGGAGACAGCTTTCTGGGAGGTGTTTCAGTAGTTGGTAATGGCAATCATCAACATTAGGAGCAGAATTATCATAGATTTTAAGAGCTGATTTCAACTCATCATATGAAAATGGCAGACAAAGAGTAAATCTGTATTGTTAGAGGAACAGTTGCAGGGAGAGTGTTCTCAGTTGCAGGTAGACTGCTCTTGAAAAAAAAAAAAAAACAAACAAAAAAAAAGCTAGCTGATTTATTGTGGAGGATACGTTTTTTTTTCCAACAGAGATGGCAAACACACTGGCAACAGCTTGTTTGTAATCAGAACATCTGCTAGTTTCAGGCTAGGGGTAAAACAGCTGGTGATTTTTCCTCCAATTTGCTCAAGTATTTTCCAGGCTTTTTTTCTTCATGTGCATTTGTGTGGTCAGTTTAGAGCAGAAACCTCTCCAAACTAACATTTGCTCACTTTGACATCAATCTGGATTTATCTTGCAGATTTTGATGGGCTCGAATGGTGGGCGCTGATCGTCTGCACTACACATAACATTGAGCCCATTTTCACTGATTTCTTACTTGTTGGCAGTGAGAGTTAAACCATGAAGTTTGGGGGTTATCAGAAGGTAGGAATAGTGGCTCTCTCACATTTTATAAGAACATCTCTCTGGATCTCTGCAGGATCCGAGAGTTCTTTTTGGACATTTCCTGCAAAAAGGTCCCTGCTAACTTTTCTTAAATTATGATGTTCAGGTTAAATGCAGCTATTTTTTTCTTTCTTGAAGATAACTGAAGAATTACTAGAGCTGCAGAAGACTGCACCGGTGTTGAAAGAATACTCACTGATGTCTGAACGAGTACGAGATCACTCACTGTGAATTTCCCCAACTCTTGGACAGCAATCAACAATAGGAGTCAACAGAGGAGCTGTATCTCCTTCAATCTGAATTAAGGCCCCTGATGTTGCAATGAAATTAAGTACTATCCATAATGATACAAAAGCAGAAGACACTTCAGTCATTTCCACATCCCGTTCCTTCGCATAGAGAAAGGATTAGACACTGCTACTAAGCATCTGATAAAATGCTTCTACCCTTTCAGTCAAGAACTGAAAGCACTGATCCCAAGTTGGCTAAAACTAACAAAAGCTCTGTGAAGAATACCTTCTCTTTTCATATCTTTGTCCATCAGTAAGCCACTGTTGCATGTGGACTTCACTGATATTCAGGGGGATTTTCCCAGCAACCACAACCTAAAACATCACACTACCAAACTGACATGTGAAAATAATTTGTTGTTGTTGGGTGAATGACTATCCATCCCCCCACCCCACTTCCAAATTTAACTTGGGGTATGAAAACCTTTACACACATGTAATGATATGAAAGCCTACCAATACTGACAATCATAACACAAATTCCTCAAAGATATAGATGGAGAGAATCTTGTTTAAAGACTAACAAAGATCAGTCAGAATATGGATGATGAAACTGATGCTGCACCATTCCATTCTAGATAGGTACAACATAACTTTACTTCTTTTCGTAAGATATCCCTGTGTCAAGCACACCAAAGAAATGCAGACACCTACTGTATTGCTAAGACTTCTTTCATAACACAATCACGGACACATTGACTGCGTATATAGAACTCAACTGTGTAAAGTAGCTTCCGATGGCACACTCAGCTCTGGGTAAGAGGTGGACAGAGATGAAAAATCCCACAAATCCTACAAACTCCTGACTCCCACCCACGTCACAAACCACACCACCACAGCCACCAGTACATATAAATCTACATTTTTCTTGGCAATTTCTTTTTCAACTGAGTCTAGAAACAGAATTACTGACACAGCAGGACCATCGAGTGTGTCATGGGCTGGACCTGTGTCATCAAAATCTAATGTTACACTGATGTTACCAGGTGATGTTTAGCAGGATAATATGACAACTAGCAGCCTACAGTAGAGAGCGCAGACTTCCACCAAGGTCGAACAAACCTTGGATCTGCCCTTTTGGCTCAGTGCAGGTCTGTTCTAAAAAAATAAGCCACATCTGCACCCATCAAAGGTGTATCACTGGTCATAACTTTACAGACATTATCTATCCCCTGCCACCCCAGTCAGTCCAGGTCTCCTCTAAAAATACATCATGCCTGCAGGCAGTGAACACATCAATGGTCATGACAGTTAAGACTTTATCTACTGTCTGACCCTGTCACACAAGCAGAGAAAGAAGCTAATAAAGAACAATCAAAGATCCACAGTTTATTCAGATCTGCTCCTTGGATCCACCCTAATATTCAGTGAGTTCATACCTAGGCCATATTCTATCTTCCCCCACTCCTCATCCCGAAGCCTTGATAAAGTTGGATCTGCTGGGGGGGGGGGTTTTGGTGTGTGCATAAACTTGTACACTGGGAAAGAAAAAAAAAAGATGCAGAAAAAAAAAATCTCTGGCCGAGAAGAAAGATTCTTCCTGCCCCTATCTTAATCACAGGGAGCTGTGAAATGACCCAATTTCCCATGAATGTGAAACACTGGTACTGTTAGTTTTGTTTTATTTACTTTGTAACAGCATATTTTTTATTTTCTTAACAGGCCAGAAGACGATGGTTATTCTATTTTCAGCACTTAACAGTATAAGGCTTATTTGTTCTTTTTATCTGTCTGAAAAGTGAATAGAACTTATATATGAATTTCCCTTTATGTTTGATTTTCCCTCCAGATAAAGCCACAGCATGGAGGCCCATTCCATGTGCAGCCCTTGCTGTTCTAATGGTACAGACTGTACCCATGACCAGCTACTGCAGAGGTCTGGCGGATCTGTTAGCCTTCTCATTTTAAGATTATGAGATCAAGGGCCTGGGATTTCAAGACAAGAGAAGGACCCTAAATAACATCAAAACCTATCCTACTGATTTATTTCCAAAAACCCTTGGGGACACATGAAATTTATCAAACAATAAAACCATAATAACCAACACAGGTGGACCAACAGGTAAGCTGTTGACCACCAAATCAGTAATCACTGTGACACATACTACTAACACTTCACCTGCACAAATTTTTTTTTTTTTACCTGAAGGACCTCTCCCACCCACCTCCATCCTCCCCACCCATGCTTTTTTTTTTTCCCAACACCTGTGTGTTTGACCTCTTCACATATAAAAACCACTTCAAACCAGCTGTCATACAACTACTATCCCTGAGTGATATCATCTTATAAGCAAACACCATTCAAATTACAAGGCATGCTTAGTACCTTCTGATAATTTGAAGGAAAGAAAAGGCCATTTATATCTTTTCTTTAGACAATACACCGACTAGACAAACTATGTTTCTGTGAGGACAAATACCAGGTGAAAACAGAACTTGAGTCAAGATTACAAATTTACAACCTCCAGATCAATGAGCTGCTGCTTTAACTCTGGGCTGTCAAAAAATCTCTGACAGCACTGGTTTGATGGGGGGAGGGGTGTATGAATAGTATTCTGATATAGTACCTAGATATGGTTGGATAGCACTGACTAGTTAATGCTTTCAGCCACAATATGATTAATGAACATTAAGCATCTTGAACATGGTGACTACATTTAGGACTAAGAAAGTGAAAACTTAACTCTCAGAAGAATTTTTTTTTTCAATCCATGCATGCCCAGGCCTAAAAGTACCCCTCAGAAGCAGAACCCTAATTTTCAGTAGTATAACAGATGTGTTCAGTATTATGTACGTAGCAGCATTTCCACAAATGAACTCATCAGGTTAAATGAAATACTCTTTTTTCTGAATGAATACAAATGGCTGTTTTTACAATGTTCAAGTTTTAATCATTATAACCTAGCCAACCACAGAGAGCCTTTTCAGGCCTGTCGAACTCCCACAAAAAAGAAAGTCACATCACAAAACAAGGTAGACCATGGTAAATACAATGTATCCTGAAAAAGAAACAATCAACAACCTGCAGTTATGACATGGTAACTGAACTGCTGATGTCTTAGGGATGATAACATTTGGCCATGCTGCGAGCACCAGGCATTCCCCTTACTTTTACACTCCCAGACTACAACAACAACAACACAAAAAAAAATCACTGCTAAAAATCCCTAACAGTAATACTTTGTTTTAAAGCCATGATGGGAAATAGACACAGCAGACAACACAGCTAATATCCACTCTGGACAATTAGTACAATTTTCACTACCAAATTGCCAGAGAAGAACCAAAACAAAGTTTGTATGTCATACACCGCCAAAAGAGAAAAAAAGTTAAAAAGTTTCCAGACCCAAGACAAGAGAACTGTCCACAAAGGCAGAAAAGCAGTAGGCGACAGTAAAGAAAGACAAAAGTAAATCGTTTGAAATGGCAGAATCAAAAGGAGAGACAGGAAAGAAGAAGTTACTAACACAGAACTCCCAGAGGCAGGGGAGCAGTCTGTACTCAAAGAGCCCCCTGGGATGTCCAAGTCACAAATGATTTGACTGATGTTTCATGATGTGATCCCGTATTGTGAATGTCATTATCAATCAATGAGTTACAAAATGTAAAAGTTAGGAATTCAGTTTAACTGTAATAAAACCAAGATGGATAGAAGAGGAAAAAAAAATTGAAAAGTTGACAAAAACACCAACCTACAATGCTTCTGACAGTACACCTGTCATCAGGTACATATTATCTGTGGTATATTATCAGTTTCTATGTGGACTATTCTCCCATTACCCACATCAGCAACAGTAGTGCAGTGGTCAGCATCGCTGACAAGCAAGCTGGGAGATCGGGAGTTCAATTCCCATCACATACGTTTACTTGTGGGTGTTTGGGCTCTAACCAGCTACTACTCCGAGTTGAGAGTGTCGAAGACATAAATGAGAAAAGAGGAACCATACAGTTAAGTTTCATCCAGTAACTGATGCATCTTTGAGGGTGATGACTGCATTTCTTGACTGATTTTCCCAGGCAGTCCACCATCATATTCCAATGCAAACGGATTCCATTCCATTTTGGGATCACAAAAAAATGAAAAGGCTGATCCTCTTTTCGAGTCAGGCAACAGAATGGAGCGGTTCAGCCACCCAGAAACCTACGCTAATAACCATCACCTATAAGAGCACTAGTCCCAATGAAACAAGAGGATCAGGCAGGTAGCGGTGCTGAAGCAATCCACCAGATCCAAAGACAATCAGACAGAGGCCTGCTACTCTAAACTACTGAGCCAACTCAACCAAACTAGGATTGCCCACACTAACGGAATGTCCAAGAAGCACCTGGATCCTAGACCCAACGATACATCATTCAAGACTTTCTTACCTATGATGTTCTATGAAGGCAAACCTGTCCGGAGGGCATAAATTGCAAGTGCAGCTATGGAATAGCAGTCACAACAAAGACAAGACCTTGGAGTTTGTCAAGGCAACTGAGCTGCAGATCTTATGCAACAAATCATATCAACTGCAGAAGGAGAAGATGGATCAGAACAGGCACCACTGAACACCACTGAAGTGGCTCGGCAACCGTGCAGTATTTCTTCTTGTGAGCTCCCTGATGACAATTTCAAATCTGGACCATTGGTACCAAGTCTGCAACATGACAAACCTGGATGAGGCTGTGTACTGGCAGTTGGAGAGAACAGCATGAAAACTACTGCCACAGGAGGCATGAAAGATGAGACAACAAAACAAAACAAAGCAAAACCAACATTACACAGTCTCAACTCTTATGATAACATCCATACTTAGAAACTTACACTGCAGCAGCGACTTGAGCTGTGGGTCCTGCACTTTGGCACCAGCGCTGGCCGAGGTGGCTCCGCTTCCAGTACCTCCAGACACAGTTGTTGACTTGCTGCTGGAAGCTGCAGCCATGCTGCTCATGGCCTGTCTCTTCAGCTCCATCAGGCGCTGCTGGCGCTCAAACTCCTCTTTCTGGGCGTCAAGCGTCTCCTTCTCCAGGTCCTTCTCACGGATGATTTTTCTAGCAAGCAACAGCATAATACCATGCATGTTAAAGACAACTTCTGGTCATTTAAACAGGGAAACAAAACTACAGAGGAAAAAAAACAACAACAGACACTCAAGAAATTATTGTTTGTTATCTACTACTTTTAACAAAATTTCCAGAGTCCAATACACCATTTGATCAAATCTTAACGTAACCAAACCCATTTCAGTGTTTTAAAAATGTCATAAAATAACTATACTATTAAAAAGAAAAGAAAAAAAAACAAAACGGTAGTACTGTGGAAAAGCATGCTATGTTACAAACGCAGCATCGCAACAGACCGTCTCTGATACTGCTACACCTAAAGCATGCAAAATGAGCTGAATTTTGAGGTATGGACGATTTCTTTACTGATCTTTCACTTTAGTCTTCTGTTAACTTTGTTCCCATGGTGTGCAACTTTCCTTACAATTAAGGAGTGATCTGTAGCATGCAAATGGGCTAGATGCATGCTCCATGTAAAATGAATTTGCTCCTGACCTGATCACAGAATGCCATAAGGGAATCACACAAACATGCTGGGATGATGATGTACTACATCTGAAACTAAAACAAAACCTTCACTGCAAGGGGTAAAAAGGATTTTTTTTTCTAAAGGGAGGGGAGGACATGCAAGGAGGGTAAGAGAGGGGAGTAGAGAGTGGGCAGGGGACGGGGGTAGGTTGGTTGGTAGGTCATTCTTTATCTTATTTTCTATGTTTAAAGTTTGGTAGTGGTATATACAGTTAATAACACACAACTGCATACAATGAAGTTATTCTGGAAAAAAAAATAGTGATTAAGTACATGAACATGAAAAATTTAAGACAATTCAAAGAATCCATCAAAAATGATTGCTTAAATTCCAAATCATGACACAGATAATTTTCTTTGTGGAAGTAGCCTTCTTCGATAAAAAACAAAACAAAACATTAAGTCAAGAGATTGCTCCACTAATGGCATCATTCAACAATGTTATATTTCTTCTTTAGCGTACATCAATTAACACTTCAGGGACCCAAGATTGTGGCTGTACTCATAGGTAATCTTTACATGAGATGTCGGGAGACAAGGATCCACACTGGAATTCAAATCTCTATACAACAAGGGCATACTATATTCTAGCACTTTGGGGATTTCTCCTTTTGTTCTTATCATATATTTTTAAAGTTTCATCAATGTCCGTCTATCAAAACCAAAACTGCTCAAAAGCTTGAAGCACTCTAACTCCTCTTATAGGAATACTGTGAACAGTGAAGCAAATCAATAAACCTGTTCTGTATACATGTCTGTGTGTAGGCTAGGGTTGAAACCTGGGTCCATGGGAAAGGGGGATAGGGAGATGAAAACAGGAAAAGGGGAGAGGAGAGGATGGGGTAGGAGTGGGAATAAGGAGTGAGATGGGGGAGGGAACATGAAGACAGGGCGAGGGGAAGGGTAGGAGAGGGTGGGGTGAGGTAACAGCTAGCATGTACATGTATATTTACTTTCATTTTTCGCACATCTTTGGACAACATGTTGCCCTCGTTAAAACACACAAAGCATTGGAGAGTAAATTTCATGCAAATGCAAACCTATCTGAACAAGGCAATTCACTCAGCTTGTACATGGATGAAGCATATGTTTACAATAAAATCAGTGTTCAAATACTTCCACATCATTCTGATACAAAGATAAAAGGATATCCTTGTCTCTTCAACTGCTGGTGTAAAAGAAACAGAAAACAATGAAGCTGTTTAAAGATAATATTTAATTGCTTGTCTACACATCATATTGTTCATGTATAACAAATACATGTGCACTAATGACCTTCAAATAAAAATGATTTGCACTTGCTCATAATGAATGCTTCAATATCCTGCCTCAACTTCTATCAAAGTGCTTGTGCCAGAAGAAGATGGATAATGTTTACTATGTGGCTGTCTATCTTAATAATTTGAATTTTGGCCACATCCTTCTATGTGCTTTACTGTGATAATTTGACTGAATTTTGTTTACTTAAAAAAAACAAAAGGGGCAAACTAGCTCTGGAATGAGGTTGACTAGATCACATATCACTATTACTACAGACAACACAAATTTTCTCATCTAGGTCATGCTAGTACACCACTTTTATTTCAAGTGCCTGCCAGTTTTTGGATCTTCTAAACGTAATTGCACCAACAAGACTTATCAGAATCAAGATGGATAGTGATTTCATATGTGTACACCATTCCTGTTTTCAGCCACTCGGGTGTTTGTGTGAACTACACAACTCTATGTATGCAACACAATCTAATATGCAAGCTCATCCCTTGGGGAACAGTGTGAATAGGATTTGCAAAAACTGATTTCCTTTTTTTCTAATATTCCTTTTTTTTTCTTTGGCTGTGGCTCTTTACCATAGGTATAAAGCTATTTGTGAAAGAAGATTTTTTTTTTTTAATCCTCCCTCACACAGCAGTAGGTAGTTCTCCATTCAGTTCAGAAAATGTTTAGATGTTGGAAGAACAAGCCTGGGCTTCATCATGTGCTCTACAAATACCAGTGTTCACTGCACATTTTGAAATGGGTTAAAATGACCCTCAGTCCGCAAAACTTACAGTCAAATCTGAAAACTGGGAGTCAACTGTAAAGAGACACATATTCTGGCCTTTCTTTTTCTACACTTAACTACTCAAACTAATGTGTTATCACATGAACTCTTTCTGTTCTGGGTGTGCTGGAACTTATAATTTTTTTTTTTTTTAAATAATAAAAGAAACACCTCTATAAAAGTGACCTGGCACATTTTGGCACAAGTGAGACAGACTCAATCCTGTCCTTTCAAAATGTACAGACTCAGTGCTCAAACAATAAACTTTCATTGTTAAACAATGTGAGGATCAATCAAAATAAGTTATTACATTTAACTGTTTGAACACAGTTCATCATAAAAATGTCTATTCCTTATGCCTAGGCTAATGAAGCTCTACTGACAACATAAACATAAGACTTGAAGTTGAAAGACTTTGAACAGTGAAGGAGTCTATTAATTACTAATGTACAGCAGACATGTGTATGCATGCACACACGTACCCTCATGCACGGTGAGCACACACACACACGCACGTACACACACACACACACAAAGAGGAGATTCTTCTGAAATTGAAAGAAAACTGGCACTGACAGCTACACAGAGTTTACAACAACAACAGCAACAAAACTCAACAAGAGAAAAATACAGTCTAAACAAAAGACTGAAGACTAGGTAAACAAAGAAACGATACACTTAACCTGGCACTGGCTGCTATACACAGTGCACCAGGCCCGAGTGGCACTGGAAGCCACCCACATCCTTAGTAAGGCAAGTTTGCAGTCCGAAGGCATAGAGGGCAGGAGGTGCAGGGTAAGAGTAGAGGTTTGGTGTATTCCTTCACCTACCGTCCACACTCTGACAGTCGTTTAACTCCCCCACCCCACCCCACCCCCTACCCCCTCTGTTCCAACATTTTCGAACTTGGTTTCATACATCAGTTGAGCTTATGTCTGAACAGTATGACTGATTATGATGACCTCTGGCACGATTTTTCATGTACTGGACATCTGCCCAACTGACAGAATGAGGAAGAAGACAGACTGGGGTTTCCAAATGGCAGGAAAGCATCCCAACTTGTTTGCTGGTGCCTTTTTTTTTAATCAGCAGACTTTCAATAAGAAAAAAAAACCTCTATAAGCTATTCATTTTACAGCAATCACCGAATTCTCTGTGTTCCATTTGTCAGCATTGACACCCATATCTGCACACAGTGCCTTGCTCATAATTTATTTGGTGAATACGTTAAAAGTTGCAGACACTTATTCTTCGGAAAAACATTTATAATTTTTCAGTTATGTGAGCTGTGATAGGTAGGCTTTGAATCTACCTACTTTGTGCTGAAGTGATCAAATCTAAGTGATTGCTCATTCATTTTCATTGTCCATATTCATAATATTGTTTGCATCTTGCCTGAAGACCTAAGAGGTCGAAACGCGTTGTGTTTTGTCTTGTGACTCGTTTGTCCACGTTTCTCTTGGCGGTTCGCCAACATTTATTTGAGATTTGTTAAGATTTCCACCTGCAGTCATCTCACTTTGCAACTAGATTCATCGGATCAATCAATGAACTTTATATGAAATTCTACCTTCTGCACCTCTGCTGAAAGCTAACCTTAGTCCTAACCTTAACTTGGCCCTAATCTAATCTAACCCTAACCCTTAACTAGTCAGAAAACCTAGGGGAAAAACCTGACCTTCTCTGAGAATATCTGCATTCCCAATCACCTCTAGACATTTTTCTTTTTGTAATGGGTCGTCTTAATGACCAGAACTGGATTATACCTGCAGCCCAAGAATTTCACAAATCAAAAAGAAACCAACTGGCATGCAGTATCTGAACAATTAAAGGTATGTTTTTTGTTCCAACTTTCCCCGATCAGCCGTGGAAGTTTGGTAATGGATCAATAAACCTAGTCCACATGAAACATCTATAAATATGTTATTATGACCCTCATTTTTAAGGATGCGCATCAAATCTGAAATTTGTGTGTAACAGAGCCCCATTTGTGCATTACTGAGAAAGCTGAATATACTGAACATCTAACACTTTACTGCCCCTACACCTACATGCTATCTCCTACTCCCCCCACCCCTCCCCCCACCCCCATGCCTCTCTTCTCATATATATTTAGGCTTCTCTCCTTATATCTGCTTTAGGCTGCAATTGCATGTAGCATGTGCATGACACAAGAGGCTGGGGAATGTGCCTGAAGGCCGACTGCTGGATTAAAAGGAAAAACATAACCCAGCCTTTAAGAACCTTGTAAGGAATATGTGTATGTTTTCAAAAGCAAACAAGTAGATTTTCTCTTTTTGTTGTTGTACACTTCAAATGTGCGTCTAATAACTTTTTTTCAAGTCTTACAGTCATACAAGTTGCTTAACCTCACATGTATGACAATTTATTGTACATGCTAGCTAATAATATTTCAATTTACCTTACACAGCACCTCTCCTCTATCATTCAGGTGACAAAGTAAAATGTAAGATGCAATCCTTTAAATTGTTCTTGTACAGATCCATTACCATGAAACAAGGTAAACTGTTTTATCAGCTGATTGTCCACAGATCAACTTGCTTGATTCACTATGAATAATAAATTTAAGTCTTACTTAAGCTATGTTCAGAAAGATTATGTATTCGTGGTCCACCTTAAGTTCTGTATACTTAATACAGTATATATATATTTTTCCTATACTTGGTTGAGAGATATTAAAAGGTCACTTCTTAATGAAATACGGTTTAATATTGATTATAACTTTTGCATTTAATGTAATGTGTCTTTCATCAGTATATAAAGCAATGATTTTACCGGATCACAATCTTAAGGAAAATATCATTTTCATTATATCGAAAATATAGTTGACATCTCAATTGCAGATTTATGGCTGTTACGATACACAGTGACATCTTTGCACAGGTGAGGGCAGGAAAGGTCTTTAAAAAAATATTATTGATCATTCTGCCATATTTGAAGACAGTAATGCTTGTACTTGCAATGAAAATGCCAAAGTTAACCACAGACACAATATGCTAACATGCACACATAAACAGACAACCAAAAACTATGGTCACACAGAATCACTTCTTTACACACATGGGCTAAAAACTGGGTAATGTTTTTTCAAAGAAAGTGAAGAAACGACAAGATCCAAACAAAACTTTCAAAAAAATAGCCATGACCCCTTGTGCAGTTTGCATTACATGCATATTAATTTAAAGTCATGGATCAATTATAGACAACTTCGCCTATCTCAAATTCTGAGGTGATGATGATCATAAAACGGAGGTTCATGAAGGAAGCAGTAATGAAATAATGACTAAGACAGTCCAAGGGAAAAATAACACTGAGCATTTAACAAAACAACTGTATACAATCTGGGAAACAAACTGATCCTATCTTTCAAAAGTTGAACTTGCTTACCTTATGTTTCTCCTTCTCTCTGACACCTTCAATGATTTGGAGTCTACTTTGGAATCTTGATCGGATTTCTTTTTCCTCTTCTTTTTCTCCTTCTTGGTCTTTTTTGACTTCTTAGCTTTCTCTTTCCCTGGCCTTTTCCTCTTCACCTGCTTACTTGTTCTTTTGTCGTCTTCTTTCTGCTCACCTGCTTCGTTTCCTGCTCTATTTTTTTCAGCTGTGTCTATGTCCATGAGGTCCTCATCTGGCTCAGTTTTGATATCAAGGTCAGCGGCAACAGTCCCTTCCAAGACAGAAGCACCTTCTGCTTCCATCATGGAAGAGAAGTCAGGCATTTCCCCAAAATCCAAAGCCTCCTCCAGACTTTTGCCAGCAACCTCTTCCTCTCCTGATGCCTCCTCTTCCTCATCCTCGTCATCATCCTCATCATCGTCTTCATCTTCATCACTATCTCCCTCCTCCTCCTCATCTTCCTCATCACCTTCTTCATAGTCCTGATCCGCTTCCTCCAAAACCTCTCCACATTCTGCCAAAGCCTCCATGATGGAAGATTCATCTCCCTTCAGTTCTGTCGCCGCCCCCTCCATTTCAAGAATGTTGTTCAAAATGCTGGCATCCATCTCCTCTGAAAGCACTTTATCCCCCACAGGCTGCGACTGACTGAGAGCATCTAAGGTCACCTGAGCAGATAACATGTCATCTGCCAGTCCAGCTTCCCCTTCGTCACGCTCTGCCATCTTGATCAGGTCAATGGTCACATCTGTAGTAAAGCTCCTGCACAGCAACAAGAACAAACTATGAGCACTTGAACATTCTTTCTTTGCAACAGATTCCTAAACCACATTAAAAAAAAATTTTAAAAAAAACACATATAGCCAGAAATAGTAAGGTTTCTCGTACACACATGCAAACAAGCACACACACATTATAAACATTCAAACAGTAACACACACAAACACACACACACAAACACACACACACACACACACACACACACACCAAAACATAGTAGATTATACACTCAACTAATGGTGGTCTTCATGTTGCATGATATATGCAGGATTTGTAACAAGAAATATTTAACATTAATCTGTTCCACTAGTTCCAACTGATCCTGGTGAGAGTAGCATATTTTCTCTTACTGGATTAGACATTAAATGAGACTGGACAGGTCTACAATTCTGTGTGTAGATCCAGGAGAGAAAAAAACTCATACACATGTGCCTACTGTGATACACTGATAGTCTACTTTCCATATGATAGATCTCACCCTCTAGATCTACCCCTTTCTGAGAAACAAAAGCAAAAGACAAAAAATGAACTAAAAAAAATTTTTTTTCCAAAAGGTAATTTTACGTATGGAGGTGTAAGAACAGTCATCAATCATCTTTTTAGTTTCACAAGATAATATTTTTGCCATTATGACTAGTCTTTCAAACCTGATTTTGCAGGCCCATAATCTCTCCCCCCCCCCCCCCCCCCCTCTCTCCTTTCCCTGTTTCTTTTTGTGTGTTTCTATCAACAACCCAAATTCTGGGTCAAAAGATGTCAACTGGCAAAAATGGTCTGCTCTATTGTTTTACCCAAAGCATCGTCAGTCACGAAAGTGCTGACAGCAGCTAAGAATTATGCAGAACAGCCTTTCCTTGCATTTCCTAAGTGATCAATCTCCCACAGATTAACCAAACAAATGATATGTTGAACATATTAGTAGTGGTGGAAACCAGTGCAGGCTAACAATTCCTCGGCCGTGACAATGATGACTTGCACTTGGAGAAGATTAAAACAGAAAGAAAAAAAAAAACCAAGGGACGAGGGAACGGTCTATAGGAGAAAGAAAATGGGAATGAAAAATTAGGGTGTTAGATTGCAAATCCTGCACTAGCAGCATATGGGGACCATCAGAGTCCACCTTAAAACATCCATTCACATCACCTGCTCAGAGGCCTTTTGTCTGCCAATTTCTGACTCATCAGTGAGATGCAGATGATTGTGTCAGTACTCCCTTTGCATCAAATTGAGACGGCACAGTCAATGATTCTGTGGTATTCTCGCCAGTAAAGGTTCAAAAGCAGAATCTGAATCCAAAGGCACCCCAAAGCTGCTAGTGAAAGGTAGAAATGAATGCGAAGAAAAAGCTGTAAGAAAATAAACTGCTGAAAAACTAAAATCATTATGGAAAGAGTATTAAACAGTGTACAAACTAAAATCATCATTGAAAAAAACCCACAGATTTCAAATGTCTTTATTTGCTTCAATTTCGCAGTAAAAATGTTTATTTGGTTTGATTACACAGTTATTTTAAGAACGGCACTATCAACAATTAGTCTGCGAGAAACTGACAAGGACCACAGGAGTTTCAGTGCAGCTTCAAGCCTTGGAGAGCATGCTACAACTAGTCTACTTACAAGTTTCAGGCACAGCCTTAGCATGCTAAAAAATACCCTCTCTGGAGGGATTCCCTTTATTAATCACAGCCAAAATACTAACTTGTGGCTTTGCCTTTTCCCTCTAGCAAGGAAGTTTTGTAAACATTTATCTGGGACAAAACAGTTCTGAAATTTTTATGCACATTGCTTTTTCTGACTGTATGCCTACAAAATGACTACATGCACACAGAAAGCTATGAAATGTCACAAGTATAGTTTTGTTAGGCAGAGGACATATAATAACAAATTAGAAAACTGTATGTTCAATTGACCAGCTGACCATTTTGGGGGTTGCTGACAAACTTCTGCCTCTGTTCTGATGTGAGCTGTGCAACTTATACCCAGCTTCCTCATATTTCATCATAATACATTAAGACTGGTGGGATAGACAGACAGACAGATCTAGATATACAGCCAGCCAGACAGATTGACAGAAAAAGAGAGAGAGACAGAGAGAGGGAGGGAGAGAGAGAGAGAGAGAGAGAGAGAGAGAGAGAGAGAGAGAAAGAGAAAGAACAAAAGGTAAGGTAAGGTACTGTTGTTTATAGCCCAGTTGACCGCAAAGGACCTATCAGGGCCATCACTGCATTGAAGTCAACTCACGAGTCTTTCATTCACACAACCCTTTAAAAGAGAGAGAGAGAGAGAGAGAGAGAGAGACCTTCATACATAAATACACATTTTTATACACTGATAGAGACAAACAAATAAACAAATAAATAGACAGATACAGATAAATAGACAGAGAGAGAGAGAGAGAGAGAGGGGAGACAGCATGAGAGACAGACAGAGACAGAAACAGAGACTGAGAGGAACAGAGATATATATATGTATCTATGTTCTCCCATCTATGAACATGCATGATGCAGATGGTGACACAAAAGTATTTGACAGGTTCCCTAGAATGTAAAATCCTGAGGATCCATTTTGTATGTTGGCACTTTCTTTTCTCCAGGTTAACCTAACCGATAACTAGAAGGTATTTGGGTACTGTTGAACCATGTGTGTGATACCCAACTAGTAAACAGTCTTGAGTAACCTTGTATTTGTTTTAAAACACTGACACTGGGGTGGCGGTGGGGAGGGGTGGGGGGGGGGTTAAGACTAAGAAGCAGTGACAGAGTGAAGACAAGTAAGACATACACACAACCCAGTGAAGACAAATAAGAGACACACACAAGCCAGTATAAACCAATCACACAGCACCCTTCTCTTACCAACTTACCTTAGTTTCAGTTACGATTGTAAGTACTCACTCCTTCACTCACACTCACACACACACACACACACGCTTACACTCTCACAAATGTGGGAATTACTACCACCGTCATGTTCAATTTCACCTACTCTAACCAAGCCAGTATGACTGACCATATACTAACAAAAATCTTGCTTTGAATTATCAGTGGGCCTGGCCAAGCCCACCAATACAGTCACTCACATATATACAATTTAATTTTTTATCACACTGGTACAGTGGTAGCCGTGGAGATAGTTCACTGAATTAATACCATCATTTTGTGGGACAAGTCTACTCAATGGAGTCTCGTTTGGTCCTATAAATTATACAGCTACAGTAAATTAGTTTAGAAAAAAACAAAAATTTGAGCGTGTATATATATGTATGTGTGTGTGTGTGTGTGTGTGTGTGTGTGTGTGTGTGTGTGTGTGTGTGTGTTGTGTGTGTGGAAGATGCTAACTGTAGATGTAAAAACAGTATTGTGCACATGCATGCATGCATTCGCAGAACAACAACAAAACAAAACCCAAAAAAAGTCATTTTGCTGCTTAACACATGTGACCTCAGTAATGACCAGCACAATGTAGTACATGCAATCATACTAAAAGAACCTCCATATCAGCCAGAACATGCTTAGTCCACAGCTTGGAATACATGGGTAGTATGTCAAAGGTTGCAGATAGAATTCCAAAACGTTTTTGTTCTTTATTTACATGGGATGGGAGAGGGGGGAGGGGGAAATAATGATTCTCTTTAAAGGTACATAGTCATTAACATTGTTCCCAGGGGTAGAGAGCCACAGCAATTTAACCCTCTTTCCCTTCATTCATCTTCAACCCTCCCTCCTTCCCCACCCCTTTAATACACACCACTCGCACTCCTCCTTCCTGTAACTAGAAAGCCAAATAACATAAACTGGATTTTCTTTGCTGGGGTAAGTATACTCCCATAAAATAACTTCCATAAGGTTCTCACTCATTTAGTCATTACATCTCCCCATCTGCCTTTCTGTTTTGTAAAAACGCATGAATTGATCACATAATCACCTTCAAGCGTACTCTGTGTATGTGTTGTGTGTGTGGGGTGTGTGTGTGTGTGTGTGCGTGTGTGGGTGATGTTAACTGTAAATGTAATAACAGTGTGTGTGTGTGGGGGTGTGTGTGTGTGTGTGTATGTGTGCACGCACATGCGTGCATTCGCAGAACGACAAAACAAAACCAAAAAAAAGTCATTTTGCTGCTTAACACATGTGACCTCAGTAATGACCAGCACAATGTAGTACATGCAATCATACTAAAAGAACCTCCACATCAGCCAGAACATGCTTAGTCCACAGCTTGGAATACATGGGTAGTATGTCAAAGGTTGCAGATAGAGTAAGGGTAAGTATACTCCCATACAAAATAACGTCCATAAGATTCTCACTCATTCAGTCATTACATCTCCCCTGCTGCCTTCCTGTTTTGTAAAAACGCATGAATTGATCACAAAATCACCTTCAAAATTTTGTGTGTGTGTGTGTGTGTGTGTGTGTGTGTGTGTGTGTGTGTGTGTGTGTGTGTGTGTAGTGTGTGACTGTGTGTGTGTGTGTGTGTGTGTGTGTGTGACGTGCGTGTGTGAGCATGTGTGCGTGTGTGTAGCATGTGTGCGTGCTCGTGTGTGTGCATGTGTGTGTGCGCGCATGTGTGTGTGTAAAAAAAAGTGTTTAAGACCTTGGGGCAAATAAAAATAGCGCAGCATGGGTGGACGACTTGTGAGGTCTGCATTAACTAAAAGTATTGCAGCATAGGAATGGTCTGGTTTTGACCACCAATATTCTCTGCAGGAGCTTATTTGGTTGAGTTGAATTAACTAAGGTTAACTAACTGAGAAACTGTTTGCGCTTGAAAACTTCTTCCAAACTGAGCTAATCTGGAAATGGAAAATCCCATATGTACTAACCAGCAGGCTGATGCCCATGGTCATTTTGACATCAGGCTGTCACTATTCACCACTGAAAGTGGTAAGATATATTTTTCATTAATTAATGTTCCTTGTAGCTTTCACAACCACGGATCCTTAGAACTCACAATCGAACACTCTGTGAAATCTGTGAGTCCCTATCAAAAGGTCAAAACCAACCTTTTTTCCCCCATACTTTTATATATTATATACAAAAACATACTCTCGTTCCATTTCTTTTGCCTTTTTGGACTTCTCATCAAAAGCACTGGTTTCTGTGTTGATTTGGATTCGTGACTTTTAAACTTTGATGGTTCACTGTGACTGGTAAAAAGGTAGTGCTACATCGGCACTGCTGCTAATTTTGTCAATCTCTTCATTGAAACTAGTTCACCAAACACTATCCTCGAGCAAGACTGTGTGAACAAAAGCTAGAGAAGCAATGCATCAAAACAGTCATAAACATGATGAGTACTCAATGCACACAAAACTTGTTTTATGAGGAAAATTTTGGCCTTGGTTCCTTATATAGCACTGAAATGACTGTGCCCTGTACCATGAGAGTATACTCCCTTTGAAGCTGAATGGCTCCCAAGTCACACTCCTAGAGGGTGGAAATAGGTGAAACGTTCAGCATTATTTTTTTTTTTATTTTTTTTTTATCCTCAGTTCAGTTTATTCCCTACCCCTGGAAATTCTTACCGGAGATATGAATATCCACTAGTTTTCTAGAAACACATCAGAATACTGCTTGCTCCAAGATGGATCCGAAACACTGACTGAGCATGTTGATATTGGTGTCTGTCAGTCAGCCTGACTCCTTTCAGATTCTGTACTGTGAACAATTTATCCTCACGCTCATATGCCGGTAACCTCACCATCATCGATAAGTTATTAGTCACTCGGTGATACAGTATCACATAGGTTATCCCTATTGCTTCGGCATGATCATTGTGCCCTTACCATACCATGAATAAACCATTTTTTGGTAATATCTTTATTTACACGAGCAATTTCGTATGATGGATAATGCCCAAACTGTTAACATGAGAACAGCAGCGAGATTTCATCGCGGGCCACACGTTTACTGGTTGTACTGTACAGTGCATGTATCATGCTTTTGTCGTTAGTTTTCTGAACAGGAGAGTGACTGAGGAGCAACCTAGCCATCTACGGGAAATCACAGGAGTAATATGTAACCTTCTTCTCCTTGCTATTTCAATCAATTGTACATACACTTGTTCAACAGTCTTCTATGTATCTAATATATAATCCAACTCACCATGGAACAAGTCTGCAGTCACGCAAAAATGACTAGACTGTAGCTTGACGATACACGGAAAACCCCTTCACAGTCGCTGTCTTTTTCCGGTAAAATGCATTGTGGGTGATTGGCTGTTCGGCTGTGAGGAACCCTAAAAATAGTTTCAGGTTTTGATTGACAGGAGGGTGCTGTAACGTTCCTGACTGAGAGGCGGGGTTGTCCGCGGGATGAGGGGGGAGGGGCGGGGAAGGGGAAGGAGGAGAAGATGTCGATAAGAAGGAGAAGTAGGTCAACTGCCACACCTGCACATGCACGAAGACAGGATGAACAAAGTACCAGCCCTTTACCCCCCCCCCCTCCTCCCTCCTCTTTCTCTCTGTTTGTGTAAGTAGGTAGGCAAGTACACCATGATATGCACTGTTTTGTTATTGTTTCAGTTACCAAGACAATAGCGTCTAATCATAGCTTAACAACATAATGCTATCGGAGAAAACAGTTTATATTTCATTTTGTCTATGCAATTATTTTTGCTTTGTTTTATTTGGTGGTTGTGGTGGTGGTGGTGGTGTTTGTTTGTTTGGGTGTTTTTTTGTGTTTTTTTTTCCTTTTTCGGTCTGAAATTCAAGTCTTCGGACACAAAAAAGCCCAAAAAACACAAAACAAGGTGTAAAGCAATGCAGATGTTATGTAAGATAGCCTAAAAAAAGTACTGAATTTTCGACGAATATGTCTTCTTCAGATTACTGCTTTGTGCATTTTTGAGTACTGTCCGAAAAAAGGCACATCTGTCTAACATTCACTTGTCTGTTTTCTATTGTAAGCTTACATAAAAACTGTGTTGCTTTCTACTTTGTTTTGTGTGCTGATTTGTATTTTTGGCCCGTTTTTCAATGGCGCTATCTGTTTTCATTTTCTGTGGATTAGGATTAATTAACAGCAGTAACCCACTCTGTATCAGTGAGCTATATTAAGTGAAGTTTTTAGTTGTAGCTTGCTGATCACGCTCACTCCTTTCCCCATAGGGACGGCAAAGGCCGGATGGGGGAATTAAAACACTTGCTGATCTGTTACCCGTGAAATAAAGATTATCAGCTGTTGACATCATCTTCATCATCATCATCATCATCACCACCACCACCTCTCTCTCTCTCTCTCTCTCTCTCTCTCTCTCTCTCTCTCTCTCTCTGTTTTTCCTTAATATCATCAGCACAAAGTCATTGTCAGCATGGCCTCGAAAACGTGCACTCAGTATTGGTCATCTAGATACTGACAGCGTTCAAAACAAATTGCATGAGGCATCTTCAGTATTACTAGACACAGACAGACGATTTCATGTCTGAATCGAGACGCTCGGGTATTGTTCCTGACAATAATGTTATAATTCCTTGCTGTGACATTCGCAAAGATCCCGTGTTTCACAGATCCACAGGTCTACTAGTTTACATTCATGAAACCAAAAAACTCACTGTTTATGTCACCCTGAAGATTTTCAGACTGAATGGGTTTCCCTAGGATTTAGGCTTAACCGAACCAAACCTATCAGAGTAAGCATTATTTACAGAAACCCCTCTGAAAATGCTGAGTAGAAGGACAAGTTCACTGCCGGGATGGATGCAGCATCTCTTGATGCTACTGAAATTGACTGCTGAACGGCTTTTATACTGGTCCTTTGACACCTCGTCAGAAAGCTCCTCTGTTATGCACAGATATGTTTTTTCTCATACAACTTATCTCAAATCATTGACACCCCTACCCGTTTAACCTCAAGCAGCTGAATATGAATTGACCAAAGACCTGTATCTGCCAATGACACACAAAACATCATTGAACAAAGTGCTCCTGTGGATGGATACAGTGACCATTTTTCAGATGAAACTAAAATCCCCAAAATAGGTCACAAACATGTGACCTGCATTTCTTTTGCAACATTTCATTATATTAATCCAGAAGAAGCACTGGTATACTTACTTACTACAAACGGTCAATATTGTTTATGATTGATATTCTCCATATAAAACATGGAGTGAAACACTCTCCTCAAACTGTATGGATGACTGAGGAAATACAAGCTAGGATATTTCTTCGTGACGATCTTTATTTTAGATACGATGGAAATCAGATATACTGAAAAAAACAAACAAACAAACAAACAAGAAACAGCGAAATGATAATAATTCACTCAAACGAATCGCACAAAAGAAATATCACCAGGATCTTGTTTCTTCTAAACATAACTCAAAGTCAATAACGAAAGCTATGAATGAACTTCCGAATAGAATATTCCCATCTAAAATATATCTTATAAGCACCAGCACCCCAAACTCAATAAACATTTTACAAGTGTGGCAGAATGTAAGGTAAAACAAAATCATACTCAGATAAACTGCCTTGAAGAATTAACATTGTTCTGCAATTCCAAGAATATTTATTCCGATCTGCCGGTACCCTTAATGTCTGTAACTGATGTTTACTATTCCATATGATAATGACAAGCTTTTGATGCCATCGTGTGTGTGTGTGTGTGTGTGTGTGTGTGTGTGCGTGCGTGCGTGCGTGCGTGCGTGCGTGCGTGCGTGCGTTGCGTGCGTGGTGCGTGCGTGCTTTTGATGCCATTGTGTGTGTGTGCGTGTGCGTGTGCTGTGCGCGCGTGCGTGGTGTGTGTGTTATGTGCGTGCATGCTGTGTGCGTGTGCGTGTGTGTGCGCGCGCGCGCGTGTGTGTGTGTGCGTGTGCGTGCGTACGTGTGTGTGTGTGTGTGGGGGGGGGGGGGTACGTGTGTGTTGTGATGATACCACGATTAATCCAGCAGCTCTAAAACCTTACTTCTGTGTATGCATCATTACAAAATTCTGTTGGCATCTGAAATCATGTCACTAAACCCCAGTAAAACTGAAGTCCTGCTCATAACAATCCCGTCAACGACAAGCAAACTATAAAACAGCTCTCTCTCCTATTTTTATCAACAAAGTAAGAATTGAAGAAATAGACAATCAATGTGTTCTAGACATAGTAATTGAAAACAGTCATTCATGGACTGCTCACATCAAAACGTTATGCAAAACAGTATCCAGACAAATTTATCAGTTACCTAAGATTAAAGCACTTTTTAAACTTTCGGAATGCTACATGTATACTCTCTTCAATCAGTTACTATTGATTCAACATTATTTTACCCAGCCAGCGCAAATTTAATGTAATTCAATCAATCAACATCGATATACCCGCGCTTAAAGCAGTTCTCGTGGAATCTTCGAGCCTTACAGAGTATGATTATATTCAAGTCAGAGTTCTGTCACTAAAGGATATATTTGCTATCAATAAAGGAATGTTCATGAAAAACAAAACAAAAACAAAAAATTGTGTCTGGATTAGCTCCACAAACCAATCTAAAATTTAGCATGAATTCCAGAAATTCCACAAAACTCCAGGTTCCAATAACCAGAATTAACCTATTTAAATCATGTCCAGATTATTCTGGTCCTCTTTGCTGGAATTCACTTCTGCCTGAGCTTAAATACCATTGCAGAGTCTTTCTAGTTATGTAGATATGCAGTATGATTCATATTACTAATGCTCATCCATATGTATGTTATTTATGCACAATCACCAGTATACTGTTTTATGATTTCCGAAAGTGATTGCTGCTATGTACAAGTACTAATGTTTGAGGATAATTCGCTTCTGTTAATGATTGGACATGACATGCAGTGCATGCAAATGTCAAATTGTGACAGATGTATAATGTACTTAATGCAGTGTATGTGTGTGATCAACGAACCGCTCATATGATCATATGTACTTTTGGAAGTGGGGGTGAGGGTGGGGGAGGTGTGGAGATGGATAGTAGTGTCACTTAAAAAAATTTCTTGTGTTTGGCTTTCTATCTCTTTCTTTTTCTTTCTATCTATCTTTCTTTCTTTCTTCCATCCTTCCTTCCATTCGTCCTTCATTTGTTACTTCTTTTTTTCTTTTCTTTTTCCCCCCATGATATTAACGCCTGTTGGAATCTCATCATCATCACCCCTCTCTGTCTGTTTGTCTGTCTGTCTGTCTGTCTGTCTGCTCTCTCTCTCTCTCTCTCTCTCTCTCTCTCTCTCTCTCTCGCCATCGAAAGCAACATTATGTCCTGTTTCTCACTGCTTTGAACCATTCTTGCTTTATCAACAAGAACATACAAATGTGCTTGAACATGACTGCCTCATGAACCACTGTTCATTGCCACTCACACAATGCTGATGATACTTACTATTTAATTCCATTTATTTATTTATTTTAGTTTTTCTCTTTCTTTTTTCTTTTTTTTTTTCTTTCGCTTATTCGATTATTTTATGTTTCAGTGTCCTCCTGCAGTAACCGCACTCAGGTTCCTATTCCTGCACTGAATGTTCAGACAAACAACAACAACAACAAACAAACAATAAATCTGGATGAGCAACACAAACTTTTTATTCTAACGATAGCATAAATCCCCACAAAAACTCAGGTTCTCATTCCTGTACCCGTAACTGACCTGTATGCTGCACGCCTTCGTCGTTTTCACATAGACCCTTTACCCGTAACTGACCTGTATGCTGCATGCCTTTGTCGTTTTCACATAGACCCTTTACCCGTAACTGACCTGTATGCTGCATGCCTTTGTCGTTTTCACATCTACCCTTTACCCGTAACTGATCTGTATGCTGCATGCCTTTGTCGTTTTCACATCTACCCTTTACCCGTAACTGACCTGTATGTTGCATGCCTTTGTCGTTTTCACATCAACCTTGCAATTCACTTCCACCATAGCTTTTCAGAACAGACCCTTTCCGAAGAAAATTGTTTACATCCTTCACCAGTCATTATTAAAATTTTTCTTCTTTTTTTTAAAGTCTACTTCACTGACTTCGTCTTGTTTGTCAGTGCTTTTCACCAAGTCACTCTCCAGCTTTCTATGTGCAGTGTTTAACGGCTTTCAGTTCATCTACACTGACGTTCTCCAAAGCGTTTGCAGCCGTTTTACAAGTCGTGCGGCTGCTTTTGAAATAAACTAATGCTGTTCATAGTGTATGTCGATCAATGCATATATGAATATGTAAATGCATACCGTGTGCTCGCTGCAGCACGTGTGTGAGCGAACAAACCGCTCAAGCGGCATTTTTTTTCTGCATGGTATTAGCAAATGCATGAAAACTCTTCTCTCTCTCTCTCTCTCTCTCTCTCTCTCTCTCTCTCTCTCCTCCAAGCCTGAGCTGGTCAACTCTTTTTCTCTTGTTTTCAAACTGATCCTCTTTTTACGTATCAGAATTCCGAGGGGTGTGCACTTCAAAACGACTGCCTCTTGAATTCCATCACTGCCAGTCTTCCTCAGAGTGTGGTTGCTGAAGCGGTGGTGTATGACTTACCTTCCTTTCGTTCTCAGTTTTATTTGTGAATACCATGTACTATGTAGTGTGCGCGTGCGCGTGCGTGCGCGCCTGTGTGTGTGTCCATGCACACGTACGTGTGCGTGCGCGCGCGCGCGCGCGCGCGCGCGCGTGTGTGTGTGTGTGTGTGTGTGTGCGTGTGTGTGTGTGTGTGTGTGGGGGGGGGGTGAGCGAGTGAAAGAGAAAGCGAGAGAGAGAGGGAGATAGAGAGAGAGAAAGAGAGAGGGAGAGGGAAAGTGAGTGGTGTGTGTGTGTGTGTGTGTGTGTGTGTGTGTGTGTGTGTGTGTGTGTGTGTGTGTGTGTGTGTGCGTGCGTGCGCGCGTGCGTGCGCGTGTGTGTGTGTGTGGGGGGGGGGGGGGATGATGCGGAGGCAGCACTGGTGGAAGCGGTCAAGGAGTTTCAGGTGGTGACAGTAGATGACCCAGGACTCAGAACCACACAGGAGGATGCTAAGTACAATGGCTGTATTGACTTACCTCATGGTGCCCTTCTTAAGACGCTTGTTGCTACACATCGTTTGTACAATCTGCCAAAAAGCTCTGTTCGCCTTTTGCCAGTCTGTTGTCCATGTTCCTGTCGATCTTGGCGTCTGATGATGTTGATGCACCCCAGGTAGGTGGGCTGATGGACTGTTTTCAGTTCAGTCTCTCCAATGTCGATGTGGGCAGAGTGGTTGGTATTCTTCCCGAGCTGCAAGCTGGTCGAGGTCCTCAGTCTTCTTCAAGCTGACCTCTGGCTCGAAGAGTTGGCCAGCCTCTGCAAAGCGGGAGGAGATATGGCGTAAGGCTTTCAAAGGGGGGCCCTGTCTGCATCCAGAGAGAGAGAGAGAGAGAGGAGAGGAAAAGTGTGTGTGTGTGTGTGTGTGTGTGTGTGCGTGCGTGCGTGCGTGCGTGCGTGCGTGCGTGCGTGGTGTGTGTGTGTGTGTGTGTGTGTGTGTGTGTGTGTGTGTGTGTGTGTGTGGGTGATGATGCGGAGGCAGCCTGCATCCTGGATTCCCTTCTGCTGTCCGAAATGGTTTTTTTTTTTTTGGCACAGCCGGGATTCACATCTGCACAAGAATAACCAAAAGACAAGTTTCTTCAATAGGACGTTCGCTACTTCATTTGGAGCTAAACTTTATCCCTATTAACTTCAAGTTTTTTTGTTTTTTTTTCCTCAAAAGGTTCATTTCTGGAAGAGAATAACACAACAGGAGATGAAAACAGGGCAAAAAGAGGGAACGAGGGAGGTGGAGGAGGAGAGAGGTAGGGTAAGAAGGGAGGAGGGTGAGGTGGGATGAGGGTGGAGGTGGGGGTGGGGATGTTGCTCGCATGCAGGATGGGAACATCAGTTATTTGCTGAAAGGAGGGTGGGGTGGGGTGTCGGGAGGCTAAAATGTCGGTTAGGTTGCTGGGGGTGAGGGGAGGGTGGGGTGGGGAAATGAGAATGTGGGTGGCGAGGGGACAGGAGGTCATTCAACACTGGAGAGGAGTGCCCAAGGCGAAACCAAGACGGTAAGGGAGGGGTGGAAAGAGTGGGTTAAGGGTGAACAATAAACAAGTAGGGTAACTCTTGCTCCCATAAGAAAACCTAACACAAAGTAACTTTTATTCAAGACTGGCACAGCCTTTTTAACTTGAATAAAGTCAGACAAATACAAAGACGAACAATCTAATAGTGGGGGAAAAAACAAGCGCAGGCCAACAATCCCTCAGGGTTAAGGGTGTTTTCACGCAGGAAGTAGAAGGCTACCCAAGGTGGTTAAAAAGGGGTAGTGGGAGGGGTAAGGTTCAAAAACCGGACAGGGGTGAGAGGGGTTAATGGACGGGCGTGGTGAGGGTAGAAGGCACGTGATGATGATAATGCTGTAGAATAAGAAAACCTAGGCTCGGGAGGGCGAGTGGGGGGGGGGGGGGGGGGGGGGGGGGGGGCGGGAGGGGAGGAAGATTAAGAAATAGAAGAAAAGGGGAGGGAGAGGTGGCTGGACAAGAAGGGGTGAAGAAAAAAAAGTAGAAGTATAAATGATGAAATCGATAGTAGTTCAAGCCGCTGTTAGCGGGAGAGTAAGGGCTGGAAGGGACAGAAAGTGTGTGAGGAGGTGGGGAAGGGGTGGGAGGGGGGGGGGAGCTCCTATGACAACATCTTTGATACTCTTCATAACTACGTTCCACATCAGACTCGTGCTTAAGTAAATGACTTTTTCTTTCTTTCTTTCTTTCTGCGTACGCAGGCTGATAACCCTGCGGACACTGCCTGTGTAGACAGGCAGTGGAGTTTTGTGTGTATGACCGTTTTTTTTTTTTTTTTATCCCGCCAGTAAGGCAGCCATACCCCACCATCTTCGGGGAAGGTGCATGCTATGTGTAGCGTGTCATCCATACCAACGGCCAAACTGGCCTTCTCTTCCGAAAGTTGGTGATGGGATTTTACGTGTGTGCAAGATGTGCGTGCGTTCACACACGGAACCTCGGTTTATAGTCTCATTCGAAGGACTGTGTGGGGAATGGAGTCAGAAGCAATGTTATAACTCCGAGGGAAAAATCCCCCTGTACCGAAATTCGTCTGAAAGCAGGAGGAAAGTGTGAGGAGACACAGAATAGGAGGGAGGGGGGGGGGGGGGGAGGAAGGGTGGAATGAGCTGTAGGAAAAGAAAGTGATTGAGGGAGAAGAGAAAAGGTACATTGGGGGGTGGGTTGGGAGGGCACAATGGGGTGTTCGAGTTCAATTTAAGTGGCAAGGAGATGGGAAGGGACAAGGGGGGAGGGGGGGTATAGGCGAAAGGTACTGATTAAAAAAAAAAAAAAATGCGAGTGTTACCCAAATCACTATCCCACAAAACCGATCAGACCGCGACATTGCAAAAACGTCACTAATTCACAATCTGCCAGCACTTTCAACACTGTACAAATTTAAAGCTATGGTAGATATGCACCTCGTTCACAGCAAGTAGAGGAGAGGAGAGATGGAGGTGTGTGTGTGTGTGTGGGGGGGGGGGGGGGGGGGGGGAGTGGATACGAGAGGCACTGATTTTAAAATATGTGAGCGTAAAATTCAAAATCCTTCAAGCAAGTCCATCAAGACACCACACCACGCACGCACGCACGCACGCACGCACGCACGCACACACACACACACACACAGAGCTCACAACATGTTGTGAAGCAGTCACGCAAGAGGGGACGCACACGATACACTACATTATCTATTGACACAAGCTGTTGTCTGGCTTTTGTAAAGCGCTTCGAGCAGGAGCGGAGGAGACAGGAAAGAGCGGGAGTGGGGGTAGAGGAGGAGGGGGGGAGAGAGAGAGAGAGAGAGAGAGAGAGAGAGAGAGAGCGAGAGAGAGAGAGAGAGAGAGGGGGG
>CM065721.1:13944897-13949897 GCA_033310375.1 Conus canariensis
CTGGTCACTCTAGTGTTATGCAGTCAGAATGGTCACTCTAGTGTTATGCAGGCACGCTGGTCACTCTAGTGTTATGCAGGCACGCTGATCACTCTAGTGTTATGCAGGCAGAATGGTCACTCTAGTGTTATGCAGGCACGCTGGTCACTCTTTTTTTTTAACATTTTTTTAAATTGTTTCTTTTTTTAATATAGAGACAGACAGTACACAAACATTCACGCACCAGTAAATTTGACAGGATACATCATATACAAATACAGAGGTGTTGATCCGTGACAGTAATTCTAAAAAAAAATGAGGATAAGCAGGTTATTCAAAAAGGGGTAGATATATTGCCCATTGAGCCAGACAGTTTTTCTGAGACATATCAATACGACAGACATATTTTTCAATTTCATATCTTCTTTTCAGATATGAAATATACTGAATTAATTGAGGTTGTTTACCTTCACATTTGCATTTGTAGATAAAATATTTAGCTAACAGCAGAATTAGGTCGAAAACCTTGTTAGCTGTGTAATGGTTATCGCAGTTAAATAAAACTATGTTTTCTGTTAGCGATATGTTTGAGTTGTTACATTTTTCGTTTATCAAATTTTGAAATGTCCTCCAGAAATATTTTGTCCTTTCACAGGTCCAAAAGATGTGTCCTATTGTTTCTTTTTCGTTATGACAGAACGAACATTTGTCTGAATTGGTTATATTCATTTTCTGAAGAATTACATTTGTTCCCAAAATTCTATGAGTTACTCTGATTTGGAACCATTTCAGTTTAATATCTTTTATTTTTCCAATTTTCTTAAATGCTTTGAGCCAACAGACCTCAGTTCCTAGCCTTTCTTCCCATTTACTACAACACTTAGGCTCATTTGCATCTTCCATTAAGATGTCATAATAATACCTTGCTCCTATAGGAGCTGTTTTGATTCTATTCAGTAATTGGTTAGAAAAATTCGAGGCCCTGTGCGTCAAATTCAGTCCAATCTCTCTTGCGTATTTTCTCACAGCACATATGATTCCATGGTAAGTAACAAAATTACTGAACACGCCATACTTTTCTGTGAAAGATTGGAATGTGAAGAAGTTGCCATTGTCATCCAAAAGATTTCCTACAAAAAGTACATTATTTCTGATCTAGTTCTTATAATAAACTGTTTTTTTCTCAACTTTAATATGATTGTTACAAAAAACCGGTTCAGAACAAAAATCTTCTACAGTTTTGACATGTTTTACCTCTCCAAATTCTTTGTATGCTTTAAAAACATCTTTCCAGAATGTATTTTCCCAGCCGTGGTTCGGCAAATCGGACCCTATGTTTTCCATTATGTCAATATTCGGATACTGAAGTCTGAGAAGTTCTTTCCATTTATGGTTACTGGATTGTATTTTACGAATCCACGTTAGTTTCAATGCGTTCAGATATTTTTTAATGTTGGGTATACCCATACCCCCCGAGTTGATGTTTTTAACAGACGTTTTTCTATTTATTCTATCTTTGTTTTTATTCCATACAAATTTAAACACTAATTTTTGAATTTCCTCACAAAGACGGTCAGGTGGATTTGGCAACAATATCCATAAATGAACAATTTTGGATAGCACAAGCGACTTAAGAACTGCGACTCTACCAAGTGGTGTAATTTGTCTTTTTAGCCAAGTTCTGTATAATGATTTTATTTCAGAGAACTTGTCCTCGAAATTCACAACTTCACATTCTTTTAAATCATTCGTGAACCAGACCCCTAAAATCTTAAAACGGTTTGGATTCCATTCCATCTTCAGGTGTGGTAGAAATTTCAGTGCTGAGTTCCGCATACTTCCAAGCCATACTGCTATCGTCTTTTCTGTGTTTAATACAAGCCCAGATACTCTTCCAAATTTTTCAATGGTTCTGATTGATTCTTCAAACGATTTTCTGTCTCCCTCTAAAGTAAGTTCAGTGTCGTCTGCGTATTGTGACATTTTATGTTCAGTATTTCCAATTTTGATGCTTTGAATATTTTGGTTTTCTTTTGTCATGAGTGCTAACACTTCAACGCACATAACAAACAAGTACGGTGATATCGGGTCGCCCTGTCTACAACCTCTCTCAATGGCAATCCAGCTAGTTAGCTTGCCAGTGACAGAAACTGTTGATTTAATGTTTTTATAAAAAGTTTTAATCCATCGACAGAAGTCAGGGCCTACACCAAATGCTGTTAAGACCTTAAACATGAATTGTAAGTCAACAATATCGAATGCTTTTTCAGAGTCTAAGCATAGTAATAGCCCAGGTTTTCTGGTTTTAACAAGGTAATCCATGAGATCGTAGATAAGTCGAATGTTATCTCCTAAGTATCGATTTGGTATAAAGCCACTCTGATCTTCACTTATGATTGAACTTAAAACATATCTTAATCTGTTAGAAATGCACGCAGATCCAATTTTATACACTACATTCAAAAGCGATATTGGTCTCCAGTTTTTATTTGGTCTTTGGGTTTATCCCCTTTCGGAATGCATATAATGACCCCCTCCTTCTGGGTGGTGGATAGTTCCATTTTGTCAAAGCCTTCGTTTAAAGATCTTACGACATATGACCCTAACTGTAACCCCCCAAAAACTTAAAGAACTCAGCTGTGAAACCGTCACTTCCAGGGCTTTTATTGTTGTCCATATTTTTTTTAACACATATCCAGCCTCTTCTAAACTTATTTTCCGCTCCAGAGTATTTTTGTCCTCTTCCGTTAATTGTGGCAGTTGGTCAGTAAGGCTTGAGATTTCACACTGTTCTACAACTCTTTCCGAATATAAATTTTTGTAAAATGAATTCACTGCCTCAGCAATGTCATTATCATTTGTTAACGTTGTACCGTCTCTTAATGTAAGTTTCGTTATATGTTTACTTACATAGTTCCTTTTTTCAAGGCCGCAAAAGTATTTTGTTATTTTTTCCCCTTCGGCAACCCATCTTGCTTTTGAACGCAACAAGACACCTTCCATTCTTTTATGTCTTAAACTGACCAGTTCTTGTTTGCAATTTTCAAGAGCTGCTTTTTAAGTTCTTTTTCTCTTTTGAAAGCTTCACGTTTCTTCATTGTTGCGTAGGCAATAGTTTTCCCTCTAATCTTCATCAGCAGCGTATGCAGGAACAGCTGATCTGAGATGACAAACTGCAGATCAAGCTTTGCTATATTTTCTATGGAATCACGACAATAAGGTAGGGCTGTGTACTTTTCAGTTACCTCTTTGATTACACTATGTATTTCTTCTACATATTTCATGTCTTTTAATAGGGAACTATTGAATTTCCACAGTAGACTTCTCCTCTCTTGTTGGCCACATTGCAGAGTTAATGATATTAAGGAGTGATCGGATCGCAGCCAGGTAGTATATCTGCTTCAGTAACATAACTACTTAATATATCCGAAATCAGAAAATAGTCTAGTCTACTCTGCTGGAATGGTGTGTTCCTTCTCCATGTGTATCTCCTAAGCTCGGGATTCAGTTCCCGCCAAACATCTACGAGGTCCAAATTATTCATCATATCATCTATTTGTTCTTGCGCCTTTGGATTATTATTGTGTTTGTAGTTACAGCAGTCAAGAGTATAATTTCGGACAGAGTTCCAGTCTCCCGCAATGATTACTTTTTCAACCCCTATATCTCGAATCTGTGTTCTAATGTAATGTAAAACTCTGGATCGTCACGATTAGGTCCATACAAATTCACAATTAATAATTCCATGTCCATTGCTTTTATCGAGGCAAAAACATAGTTGCCAAGTCGGTCTTTATAAATCTTGTTCAAGCGGAAATCAAAGTTATTATTAAACAGTATGGCAACCCCGAGGGAGTTAGAATTATGTGAGGCAAAATAACATTTATAGCCCCATTCAGCTTTAATGTAGGCTTCTAGTTTAGGACTACACTGAGTGTCTTGTAGCAGGTATATTGAATAAAATTTTTGTCTTAAATAATTAAACAAGTCTCGACGTTTCTGAGCATTTGCGAGACCCTGGCAGTTCATAGACCCAATTTTGATTTCCCTACAAGTCATTACGGTAGACAGATGTATACTTAATAGGGATATTCATATGTTTCCACAAATTACATAAAGAGCAAAATGTTTTCTCATAAAGCACATATGGCAAAAAAGAACAAAACTGGAAAGCGGAATCCATGTCACATACACTATGCACATCATCGCTAAAGCACAAATCAACATTGCATAATGAGAAATCAATAGAACCTGTCAATTCATTGGCACAATGACACATACCACACGCACACGATTCTACACATAGACATTGAAACATGAATAAATCATGTATAAACATTGAATGTTATTGGATGGTGATCACTGGCATGAGCAGTGCAAAGAAAAAAAAAATCTGGTCACTGTAGTGTTATGCAGGCAACTGGTCACTTAGTGTTATGCAGGCAGAATGGTCACTCTAGTGTTATGCAGGCAGAATGGTCACTGTAGTGTTATGCAGGCAGAATGGTCACTGTAGTGTTATGCAGGCACGATGGTCACTCTAGTGTTATGCAGGCAGAATGGTCACTCTAGTGTTATGCAGGCAGAATGGTCACTGTAGTGTTAAGGAGGGAGAATGGTCACTCTAGTGTTATGCAGGCAGATGGTCACTCTAGTGTTATGCAGGCAGACATGTGTTCACTCTAGTGTTATGCAGGCACACTGGTCACTTAAGTGTTATGCAGGCAGAATGGTCACTCTAGTGTTATGCAGGCAGACTGGTCACTCTGGTGTTATGCAGGCAGAATGGTCACTGTAGTGTTATGGAGGCAGAATGGTCACTCTAGTGTTATGCAGGCAGAATGGTCACTCTTAGAGTTATGCAGGCAGAATGGTCACTCTAGTGTTATGCAGTCAGAATGGTCACTCTAGTGTTATGCAGGCAGAATGGTCACTTCTAGTGTTATGCAGGCAGAATGGTCACTCTAGTGTTATGGCAGTCAGAATGGTCACTCTAGTGTTTGAGCAAATGGTCACTCTAG
>CM065721.1:13959897-14014897 GCA_033310375.1 Conus canariensis
ATTGGTACCCTTTCAGTGACCCCTTAAATAGCAGTCACACACCCGTTATAATTAGTGTAAAAGTTCACACAAGTCTGTGTCAAACAGATCCATCAGGACAGTTCCCAGGTAAAATCACAACAGAAAAAAAGTCGATTGGTACAAGTTTAGAAACATCTGAAGAAATTCAGCTGGTGTGTAACAAACGAGCAGGACATTGGCAGTTTATATCCAGACTTTACAAATGCTTTTTTATCAGCTGCTAATGTGTCAGTCCCAAAGTGTCAGACAATGCCTTCTTGTAAGCTTGTTGGTCATATCTGACGGAATGACGCTTGTCAGAAAGCAAAAGACGAGAAAATGATGAAGTAGAAAGCATACCTAAGAGAAAGATCATCGAAAGTCTTACTGAAACAAAACAAAACACACCAAAACAAACAAACAAAACAAGAGCAACAGGGTGCAAGCAGAAGCAGAAACTAAACGACAGTGTAACAACCAACCAACCAACAACCACCACGACAACAACACTGGTCATCCTTCTAGAAAAAACAAAAACTATCGAATTATAAGGATCTTGAAGACATCTGGGGAAAAAAGTTAAATCATGAAGAATGGTATACACCTGCCACACTCTCCAGCTTAGTTAAACAATTCAGAATAACTACTTAAAAAAAAAAAAAAAAGTTTCCAAACGAGGTGACTGAGGGCGGAAAACGAAGCAAACTCTAAAAAAGAAACGGTGTTAGTTCCACCATACGATACAGACAACCAGATTACATCACATAACACAATGCATTTCGACCTCTTGGGTCTCCTTCGGGCAAAAACAAGCAACATTTAGGACAATGAAAACAAAGAACGAGCAACCACTTATCTTCTCATATTTGGCGCAAAAACGAGCAACCACTTATCTTCTCATATTCAGCGCAAAAAACAAAAAACAAAAACAAAAAAAATTTGCGCCGAATATGAGAAGATAGGTGGTTGCTCGTTCTTCGTTTTCATTGTCCTAAATGTTGCTTGTTTTTGCCCGAAGATCCAAGAGGTCGAAATGCATTGTGTTTTGCCCTGTAATCTGTTTGTCTGTATCGTCTGGCGGAACTAATACAGTTTCTTTTTACAATGTAATTGAAAGAAAAAACAAAAAAAAACTGAAGCTTTCAAAGATTTTTTTTTTTTTTTTTGGCAAATATTAGCTCTATGAAAAGCTGACTGAAGAAAATGGACGTACAGAGAACAGCAAGCGTTGATACAGATGGTGCACATGAAAATCCTCATTCCTCACAAGATCATTATAGAAATTGCCCCAATCACTCTAAAAGAATTAAGTCCTGCATAGCTTTGCTTGGTTATGTTTAACAACATAGGCTACATTTTTTATCTAGCTTACATTAGTTGTATATTTACTCAGAAATTAATTCGTAATTGCTCTTCTGCTCGGTTTAAATTATCTTTAAGCACTTGTTACAATAATTACATGTAATGCTGCCTGTGCGTAAAACTTTAAAAGCGATGAGAATTTGAAAAAGAAAACGTGATCTTTACCGCTGAAAATGTCGAATCACCGATTTTCGGCCGTTGACATCTTCGTGCAGCAGGTGGTTTTTGACACTGAGTTTCAAAACAGTTTATTTGTTTCACCTGAAGAAGACCCAAGAGGTCGAAATGCATTGTGTCTAGTCCTGTACTCTGTTTGTGTCCTTGGCGGTAATTAACCCCCTCTCTTTCCAAATTTTGACATTGAGTTTGATTGCCATTAACCGTTCTACAAAATGTGGTCTTGTTACCGGGATTGGGCTTGGCTTGTCAGAAGTGGCAACACAACAAATACACCGTTAAAATCACTAAAACCACCGAAATTAAAATATTGTGTCTTTGTTCGTAAGCTTGCTACAAAGCCATGACCACCGCGCGTTGGGGAATCGCGCAAACTGACCGTCCTGCGCGAGAAATCTGCTGGTGTATCTCGCATGATTTCTCCGAGGGAGAATAGATGTGAAATCATGTAGAAGTTTTACCACTACACAGACTCGAAAAAGTGATATGATTACCAGCATTTACTTACATGTACAAATCGTAAAATTCTTGTGGATTCATAACCTCCAAGGCTTAGGCAAACGTAGGCTGTCACCTGTAGACTTCTTCATACACCTGTCTCGTTGTGTGAATGGATGAGTGGAAGGATGTTGCGGGCCTGAGTTGCCTACTGCAACCTGGGGTCAGCTAGTCCATAGCAATGGATGAAAAGCGACCGAGGTTCACTTTGTGGTATAGATGTGAGTAATCTCATGCTTAAGAAATAGGAAACAGAATAGGTTTAAAATTTTTTTTTTTCTTTTTTAAGCAGATCCTCCGTTTTATAGTCTAATAATCAGCCTGTTGATTGTGGAGACTTTACGGAAGAAGAAGACGTTAGGGCCTAATTGTATAGGCCTATTCCAGTACATTTGTTGTATTAGACCTACTTGACTTATAAGTTTAGACAGGATCTTCTATCAATTCAAGAATTATAACCTTTCCTTCATCTGACATTTTAAATTAAATGATCGTTTCTGGTATTTCCTGGAAATCAATTACTTTGCGCAAACTTAATACAGCTAGTTTATAATAACCACTGTTCTTAATTCTTACAATGTTTTCTGTCGCTAGATACAAATGAAAAATTTCATTCAAAATAAATGTGCTATTTGTATATTTAATTAAGTTCTAATTAATAAAATAGCAAATCTTCTACAGTAATCTTATATAAGTACTGCGATACTTTCTCAAATTTATTTCTTGCAAAGGCGATGGTTCAATTTGTCACGTTCGTCGAATCGCCTGGGCCAAATTATCTCCCGTGCCTCCACTATGAGTTGCCGCATTCGATTAAATCGTCATTGGAAAGAGAGAGGAGAAGAGAGAGAGAGAGAGAGAGAGAGAGAGAGAGAAACTTAGAAAAAAAAAAGTTCCCGAGTATCTCAAACTCACGGTTATACAGGCATTTGGTTCCGGATTTCTGTTCAACGTGCAGCGAACACCATTTCCCAAATTATACCCCCTGCCTCCACTATGATTTGCCGTATTCGACAAAATCGTCGTTGACAACAACAATTGTTTTTTGTTTGTTTGTTTGTTTGTTTTTAATGTCAGAGTTTCTCAAACTCACGGTTTTACTGTCCAACATGCAGCAAACACAATTTCCCCCAATGATGTAGCCTGGAGAATCAAAGAGACGGCGGTTAAAGCACGTGCATATTGATTTAGTACGTTACTAGAAAACATTTTTTTTTTCTTTTTTAATCAGACATTAACCACACACAGACTAAAATGCAGCAAATATCTTTTACCATGAGTCGTTTCCATGTGAAAATGACCTTTTGAAGCATATTCAAGACTTCATGTGGATTTTCGCCCTTCAGATACGTATGTACACAAGCCTAAAGGGCATAGGTGTGACTAAACATGCTGAAAATCATTCTTTGTCCTACATGTATAATAGAAAATGAAATACATAAGGCTACCACATTTCAAAAAACAAATAAACACATTGAACGGAAAAGTAGAGACATGGCTTTTTACCGTTTGTAGCATATTGCAATACACAACTGAAGCACAGTTGACGGGACTATAATCTTAATCTTAATCTTAACTGAAGCACTGTTAAGAAGACTGAGTTTCCGTGCAGTAGAATTTTAAAACATTTTTTGTAAGAACCTACCCTTAAATTAAGGGTCTCCATGTTGTTGACATGCATTTGCCAAAATTTCATAGCACAGCTGTGGTCCAGATCTGCAGGAAAATGTGTCAACCATGATTCAAAAGTTCAGATTCAGATTCAGAAAACTTTATTATCTCTTGTTAAAAGAGAAATTACATTCGTGACCGCTGCCCTAAAAGTTAAGACATACATCTTTATAGTTACAAACATGACACTGAAAATTAAAATTACTTTCAAACAATAAAACATGTGTGTATCACAAAAATGGGATTTTCATTCCTACTCCTTTTTTTTTTTTTTTGTAGTGCAAATGAAACATGCCCTCAGCCACACATAATCATATATACATACATGCGTGCCCGCACGCGTGAGAGAGAGAGAGAGAGAGAGAGAGAGAGAGAGAGAGAGAGAGAGGAGAGAGAGAGAGAGAGAGAGAGAGAGAATTAAAAATCATTAAGATAAGACATATTCCAGACATTTCTATTCCTCACTGCTCCAGGACATGCACACATAACACACACACACACACACACACTCCAGCATCTATACTTTCCCGCTTGCTCACAGACACACACACACACGCACATGCATATTATATCACAGGTGATCCACCATCTCTTGTTCTTACATGCTGTGTGCGTTCATGCTGGAATTTGGAAAATATGGTCGATCGCCTGCGTGCCTTCTGAGAAATGAACCTTTTGCAATATAACCGTTTCTTAGGATTTGCATATTTGTCTCCCTTGATGATGCCAGGGCTAGCCCTGATTTAACGGGCTTCTGTGCTGTGAATGATTTACTCCATCCATTTGATGTTTGGCATGGACTAAGGCAGACATACGTCTGACTTCCTCGATACATTTACCATCCTAAAGTTAGTTTTAAAGTATTTTGATTTTTTCTGAAAAGAACACTGAACTAAACTTGAAGTAGGTGTTCAGGATAAGGTGAATTTAAGTCCACGCTGAAGCTGTCGCCATAATGCACCTCAGTGAAAGGATCTGTCCATCCACTCTGCTGGAAAAGAAGAACGAAAGAGGGTGTCCTGTGATTTCAGCATATGAAGTTTTCATCATCCATGCATTCCCCTTCTCCACACTACCACCTCCTCTCCCCCTCTTATCCCCTCCCCTTCCTCCTTCTCATGTTATCTTGACCATTTTCCCCTCCCTTTCCCCCCTCCCCCACTTTCTGCCCACTCCACCTCCCACGTTATCCCGCCCCCCTTTCTCTCTCTCACTCTCTCTCTCATGTGCGCGGTCTCTCTCTCAGCAGCACCGACACCAGAATTTGACAGAAATGTTCATTGCTCACTACACCATCTCTGATGTATTTGTATTTAGCTGATAATTCATTTTCCACAGCTCCCCCCCCCCCCCCCCCACACACACACACACCCCTCTTCCCCTCCAGCTATTTTCATGAGGACAGGCAGTGAAGGTTGACGATGGGTGATCAGCTGTAAGGAGGGAGAGAGGACGGGGGGCAAGGTGGGAGAGTAACACATCAAGTCAGGAAAGAAAAAGGGGCCAAAAGTCATTGCCAGGGTGATGACATGTTATGTTTCGGGCTACCAAAGGCCCTCCCTTTTTCGTACAAAAAAAAACAAGCACACACACCTGAAGCGGGAAAGGAACCGGTGGCAGTTCAACAAGTTGCTCCCCATAGAAGCTGTAGGTGGGTACAAAGTCCTAAACATAATAAACAAAAGACCCCATGGAGTGTGCGGTGTCTCCATTTAGAAACTGGCCTAATTTTGGACATCGCAACCATCTCTCATTTAAGTGTGGTGGGTTATAAAGTTAGAAGCTGTTGTATTAGACATGTTCAATTTTACTGCATTTATGATATGGGCAAAGTTTATTCCTCCCCGCTTCCACCATGTCACCACTGATCAATTTGCGTGCATTTAGAGTTGATTTTATGTTGTCATGATGTTCTCTTCTCTTTCGTCGGTGTTAATATCAAATTCTGTGGTAAATCGTATAAATTCCGGTACAGATGCGAGCAGTGATTTATTTGCCGCTTGATGATAAAGTCATTCCGGACAGGGAACCATGAATAAACATGTAAGCCAAAGATGAGGAGTGAAGTGTGCTACCCGCCTTGGCTTAAGGCTCTGTCAGGCCAATTGACATAGGCTAGAACACCAAGGCTACATCAAAATGTTGTTATGCTCTGCATAGTTATGCCAGGATCGTCTTCAGTTGTGACAAGCTCCTAGCATAACATTATCAGTCTCCAAAATCCCCGAAGTCGGAGTGTGGCTGCCCACGTAGCGGGGTAATCAAAGACGGTCACACACGTAATGTTCTCATCCCCAGCTGATGCATTTGTACCATAGTGTTCAAGTACTTTAGCTGTTCGGATGATCCCTGGACTCTTTTAGCCAGGGTACGACAACAACAACATGAGAGAGAAGGAGAAAGAAAGACGGAGACAGAGAGAAAGAGAGGCTGAGGAAGGGGAAGGGGAAGGGGGTGGGGGGAGCAAATTACAAGCACGAAAATGTCAGCCAGTCATGTACTTATTCAACAGTCGTTGCAAAGATCTGACAGCAGCACTACCTTCTTTTTCTTCTTCTTTCTTTGAGTGTCCACCTTCATCGAGTTGGAGATTATGACACTTTTGTGTGTATTACCGTTTTTTATCCTGCCGTTAAGGCAGCCATACTCCCAACTTCGGGGAAGGTGCATGCTATGTGTAACGTGTCATCCATACCAACGGCCAAACTGGCGTTCTCTTCCGAAAGTTGGTGATGGGATTTTACCTGTGTACAAGATGTTGTGCGTGCGTTCACACACGGAATCTCGGTTTATAGTCTCATTCGAAGGACTGTATGGGGAATGGAGTCAGAACCAATGTTAACTCCGAGGGAAAAATTCCACTGTACCGAAATTTGAGCCGGTAACCTCAGGATCACGAGTCCGGCGCTCTACCAACTGAGCTATTCCCACACATTTCATATACGTTACTGTGCCATACTGTCAAGGAAAAGGTATGACAAATAAGACTACTTACACGGAAATCAAATAATAAGCACCTACACGCAATGCATTCAGGCATGCACCAACTACACACGTATATAGTGCAAGCACTTGCGTGCACACCCAAACACACACACACACACACATACACACACACACACACATGCGTATACATACACACACATTCCAGAGTTTTAGATTCCACCTCACTTATCCGGTACGGGTTAGACATGTAACGTGTCCAACCTGCATAGCACGTTCTAGCGCAATTCCCTCACACCATGCTGGCTTTGATAGGGACGTGTCTACGTACCAAACTCGAGTTATACGTGGCCATACCCGTATGTGTTTCACGACAGCACAACTCAGGTTTCTGGGAAAGTGACACTTCAGTTGTCTTTTTAAAACTTTTCCTTAGCCTCGTGTGTTTGTTTTATTTCACTAAGTTGTAAACAGTTTGGGTATAACACTTTCAAATCACTTCGGTTGTCTTTTTAACACTTTTTCTTTGCCTCGTTTGTACGTTTTATTTCTTTAAGTTGTAAACAGTTTGGGTATAACACTTTCAAATCACTTTGTTTGTCTTTTTAAAACCTTTCTGTAGCCTTGTGTGTATGTTTTATTTCACAAAGTTGTAAACAGTTTGGGTATAACACTTTCAAATCACTTTGCTTGTCTTTTAAAAACTTTTCTTTAGCGTCGTGTGTATGTGTTATTTCAGTAAGTTGTAAACAGTTTGGGTATAACACTTTCAAATCACTTCAGCCTCGTGTGTGCGTTTTATTTCACTAAGTTGTAAACAGTTTGTGTATAACACTTTCAAAGACACCACCTATCCACAGGCGAAAGCCTGTCGACTGGGCAGCACGTGTCGCCAGTCAGCCTACTCATCACTGAGAATGAGATTTGAGATTGTGGCCCAACTTCAGGCTCATTCCAGCTTGAAACAGTTGTCATTATAATTTCAAGTTTCTCCAAAAGCACACTCTATAGAGGTCCTGAAGCATATTGATGCTGTAGACGGAACGGTAAGACCCTGAGGCTGGGTAGGTTTTGAGCAAAGTCATCGGAACAGATGAAAACATTGCATCATCAAAAATGAGTCCAGTTGTCACCACCAAGTCACGTCAGCAGACAGACTAGCCAGTTAAAATTCTCAGCTCGCTCTCTTCACAAAGTGGAAGAGAATTTGAAAGACATACTGACGTGCAGAAAAATGGACAGCTCTAACCCAGTAGAACCTGGATCTGAGAAATGCCTTGAAACACTGGAGACACCTCAGGATATGTCAGCGTCATGCCTTTTTCAAGGAAGTTTAATGCTCTACATATTAAGAAGGATAACTCTGTTGTCAGTTTTTTTGTCATTACAAATTCTTAAGTAATGATTGTAACTCCACCGAATAATGTGGACAAACAAATCACAAGACAAACATGACGTGTTTTAACTTCTTAGGTCTTCTTGAGGCAAGGGAAACAACACTCAGGACAACGAAAATGAAGAACAAGCTATCATTTACCTTCATCGAATTCGGCGCAAGATGAGCGTTTGTCATTACAGTCAAGTAACTGGCAGGAGGGGGGAAGGGGTAGTGTTAAAAAATTAAGAATTCAAAAACAATTTAATGTAACACAAAAAGAGTAAAATAAAACAGCCACACGGGATGATAGACACTGGAGAATAGACAGGTAGTGCCTACTCTCAACAGTATGTACATTTTCACTACTTACTTGCCAGATTACAATCCATAAGTTAGCACGCTAACAAAGAAAGCAGTGAAGAGAATCTCCAGAACAACAGGTCAATGAGTCACAAAGAAGGAAAAAACCTGGAAATTAAAGTAAACATGGGTAAAAATTAAGAAAGAAAAAAAGAGTTAAGTGACAGAACAGTGGAAACAGCTCTCATACAATTTGGAGTTCAAAGGATGTGCAGTACAATTTATTCTGTAATGTGTCGCCACATTCCCTTGGTCAACACATACACACACACACATACACACACACACATACACACACACACACACACACTCACACACACAAGCTGAATGACATTATTCTGAACACAAGGTACACAATCAAAGCATGAAAACCGGATCAAGAATTTGCCTTTCATATCATGAACAAACGAAAACTTTGACAAAAATTCAGTCTTTTCTTATGTTTTTATTTTTATTATCAAATCATTGACACAGTACATACACATGAAAATGGACGGTGGCAGAGAAAAAATAGGTGAATGTCAGCACAGACATTACCAATATCTTCCAGTAGAACTCACTCAAACATTTCTTGGATGTAAGATGTTTGAGTGTAACTTTTCCAAACTGAATGTAACCTACTGACAATGTAGTCAAAGGGTGATTACCCTGAGTTTGATTTTCTGTTTTTTTTCAGTGCTTTTGACCTCTGTGCCAGCTGCTTTTAATTTCAGAACCTCAATATTCAGATTTGAATGAAAATCATCCAGTCAGTTTTTTTTTTTTTAAGGTAACAATAAATTGACTTCGCTCTCAAAGAGAAAGGCTAGACATAGAGCAAGTGAAGTTTGGCCATCTATATATATTTTTGCACATCTGGGTCAAACTTTCATGTTTATCTCTCGCTAGTCAGTGACATACAAAAAGAATTCAGTCAGTCACTAATAGCATAGTTCTTATTTTTTAAAAAATGGTACACAGCTTCATTTTAAGTAATCTTTTAAAAGGGTTAAGCAGAAATGTCCACTTTAACCCTGCTTACTGTCTGCAGACAACATCTTTTCTTTCTTTTATTTAAAACTTCAAACTATACTATTTTCTTAAATTAGGTCCCTCTTTGAATGATGGCATTTTCAACACATCTGATTGACTAGTTCACATGGGGTGGTTTCCCCTGACTAATACAACATGTGTATGTGTGGCATCACACATAACAGCAATGGTGATTTTGTAAGTGCTCTATCACAAAATGTTCTATGTTCTTGAACTTGTAGACCTTCTGACCAAGAAGGCAATTCCTGGTTTCAGTCAACTTTTTCCAGTCAAACACATTTTGCCCACACTCTATTTTTCCACATCATAAATGTGTTATATATATATATATATATATATATATATATATATATATATACACACACACACAATATATATATATATATATTGTGTGTATATACCAGAACATTTTTTGCCATAGGTGGTATTTCAATGATGTTAGTTTACTGAACAGAATGAAGAAACATGAATTAAAAAAACAACAAAAATACCAACATAAACCTGCATACATACAAACAGGAAGAACAAGCAAACAAAACAACAGAACTGAATCAAGACGACATTTTGGTCCGCTTCTAACACTTAGAAAAGCAAGTCTTTTAAAAAAGGAAACATAGTCAACTGAGGAGGTCTATAGTGAGAGGTTTCACTGCCCAGGAAATGACTTGAGACAGACCCTCTGAAAAAAAATCTCCTTTTACAGACCTTGTTTAATGTGCGAGTGTTTTTTCTCTCTTAAATGTGTGTCTTGAGCTTTTTTTGTTATTTATCGTTAACAGGTTTAAGTGCCACAAAAGACTCCTTTCTCGGAAGTTTTTTTTTTTTTATTTGAGAACTTTAAACAACGGCCAGAGAAGCTCAGCTGGTAGAGTCCCAGGCTTGTTATTCTGGGGTTGCGGGTTTGAATCTCTGCAGGGCTATGTTGGTACTGGGATTTTACCCTTAGAGTTAACATTGGTTCTGATTCCACATCCCAAAAAAGTATGTTGAATGAGCCTATAAACAGAGATTTCCTATGCGAACATATACATAGTATCAAGCACACACATAAATTCTGATCACCAACTTTCGGAAGAGAAAGCCACATGGGCCGTTGGTAAGGTTGTCGCATACACACAGAGAATGCATCTACCATGAAAAATCGAAAGAATGAGTAAGAAAAAAAAATGAAAGAAAAAACAAGTAATTCTTATTCAACTGACACAGGACAGGACTGAACAGAGCTCCAGCATGCAGCTCTTCAGTTGCCCATACTCAGGTAGGCAGCCCACTGTATAAATGAGAGCATGGACTGTAAAGCGCTTAGATAATGGTCTCTTCCTGAGGACAGGCGCTATATAACATTTCTCAATAACAACAATAACATTCTCTTTATTGACCACCCTAGAAAGGCTTCCTCTCCACCTAGTTCCATTATTGTGAAACACTTATACTTTTTGTCTGTAATAAATTTAACGCCCAATACTGATTCCCTCCCTTGATCTTTTTTTTTAATTCTACATTTATCACTTTGTATTACTATAATTAACTTAAAAAAAACTTGACACTTTGGAGGTCTTCTTTTTTACTCCCTGAAACATCGTTTTCTCTGACTATACTGGATTTATTTTCTACTAAGACTCCCTCTGTGTAAAGATACAGTTTCCATGGATCATTATGGAGAGATCTCACTGCACTCAAAATATTCAGTGCAGAAAATAAATCATAATAATCAGTTTTTAAAAAAAATCTTAAGTGTTTCAAATGTAAGCAAATGAAAATAAAACAAAACAAAAAGCAACAAACTGACAGGTAAATGAATAAAATGCAAAATTATTCTGTCTTTTGAGACAAACGCATACAAAAAACAACAAATTAAAACATACAAATAATAACATCCAAGACTGTACTGGCATTTAAAACATGAAAGCATACAGTTATGAAACAAAACTGGTGCATAAGAAATCAAATTTTTACACAGTTTGGTTCTTCTGGAATTGGTCTATCTTGTACAAACAGAAAACAAAATCAGGCAAGAAACCAACTTATGCACTTTGAAAACATAACAACTAAACAACATAAACATTCAAATGAATCACTTGTTTCTCCCACAAATCATTTTGTTGTGTCCAAAAAACATATATACACAACAAATGTTTATACATCAGTTCTGCCACAAGGAAAACAAAGACTGCCAACAAAGAAATATCAAGAATTACACCCTGCTATTAATGATCCACAAAAAACGAAAAACAACAACAAAACACAAAATGGCAAGTTTGGACACAGTATATTCATCTATATGAGACATATATTCTATCAGACATACGTAGATAACACACATATCATGAAAAACATCTGCCATTGATTTCAATTCAGAAAAATAAAGTTTAGAACATAGCCGTCAAACAAACACATAAAATGACATTGCAAAAACAATAAGCCATTTCTAATATCACAGTCAGACAGCACTTTCACAGTATTTGTTTAATGTAAAAAAATAAATTTCAAAGTAAAAAATAAACACTTGTCGAGACAAAGTCCATCTGTTCACTCCTTCCCCTTTGCAACACAAGAAAATCAGCTGCATGTTACAAACACACATTTCATTCCCAGCCTATCTGCCTGGCACATGTGGGATGAGACATTATTTGGTCCAATCATAGATCAAGTTTGGAGACAGGATAAGCATCTTTGCCTTTCACTAGACCTCAATCACATAAACGGCATTTGCCATTTCCTGTTCATCTGATGAATGTGCGGGCATAGGCCGTGGGCTGCCCTTGCTGAACAGTTGACAACAACATGCTGGTAAACATGGTTACTAGAGAGGGCAGCTGAGTCAGTTGAGGAATTCTCTCATGATGTGAAGTGACTCAGGTGCCTGAGAGTGGTTTGTGACTTGTGCAAGCAAAGCAGACTCTAACACAGGCAAAGGGTGGGAAAGTGAGGTGAGACATCTACCTTCTCCTTTCTTGATCCATGGTCAGATACATCTGATGTATTGTGGAATGTTTTAAAAAGAAAAGGACATTGGCACAGTCTTATCATCAGTGAACTGTAACTGTCATGGTTTACAAAACATAATTGTTCTTCTGAAATAAACATCACACAGGGAGAAAGACAATTTGGAAACATGAACTGAAAAATAAATATAAGATACAAATTCAAATAATTAAACCCAGCATGCATGCATAAAAATATAATCACAGAATAAGGCAAGACCATCCAACACAGATGACAAAAGCATCAAATCTGGATTAAGACAAGATTAAGGCGAGACCATCGGAGATGGCTAAAGACAAAAACATCAAACTCAAATTAAGGCATAAACTCAAAACACATGTAAAAGCCTTCCAATCAAGTCACATTAACATCCACAATAGATTGAAACACAAAAATGACGTGCAATTTGAAAAAAAAAAAAATTGTTTAATGGAACAATTAGACACATTTTCTTTCGAAAGTGAAAGGAAACTCAGTTCAACACATTTCACCCCAAATTAGAAGTACTGAAAGTTTCTTGTCTGGTGAACCCAATTTGGGTTTGTCAAATAATGCTGCTATGACTAATCCACCCACTTACGTTCACCAAAATTTTGGCTTGTCCATTTTCAGATAAACTGCACTCAACTGTCAGCACATATTTTGGAAAGCAGGTGGTAATAACAACATACATTCACTTACTTCATATTATACGTTTAATAGAGAATTACTTGATCCCTCAAATCCAGCAAAATAGCTACAATTTGATGAGAAAGGTACCTTCACAACATTCAGACCTATAGTAACAGAACTGCAGTCTGTAAACAAGGGTCAGCAGTGCCAGAGCCACAGTCTGTAAGTCAAACAAAACGCCCTCTTCATATCCACCCTTAGACCAATGGTGCCAGACCTACAGTCTGTTGAAGATGACACCCTCACAATTATCAGACTGAAAATGCCAGAGATACCCCCTTCAAGAAAACGTCTTCTCCACAACTAGACCAGCAATGTCAGAGCTACAGTATGTCAAAAGAAGATGCTTTCTCCATAATCAAAAGAAGATACTTTCTCCATGATCAAAAGAAGATACTTTCTCCACAATCAAAAGAAGATACTTTCTCCACGAGCAAAAGAAGATACTTTCTCCATGATCAGACCCACCAGAGCTATGGTTGCAGTGTATTAAAGAAGACACACTCTCCATGAACTGTTCCATGAAAACTGGGGATCAGTGTAGAGGGTATCCTCAAAGAGGCTGTCCGTAGTATAGGAATAAGCATTTTCAAGTACGACATGTGAATACGTGTCTTCCCATACAGTGTCATAAACGACAGTGACAGCAGGGAACAAATCTTATTACAATCCTCAGTTCGATCATCGATACATCCGTTGATTTCTTCTTGTATGAAATGACTAATTGTCACTTCCAACACAATTTGTACTGGACAGTTCATACATACATATAGGTGCATCATTACAAAGATTTGTACATGTGTTACAAGTTATCGAATCAGAACAGCACTAGAAAACATTGAAGTGACATGGCAGCAACGCAGTGTCTCCTCTAGTGACTGGCTTCACGGCAACTTGACAATGATAGGTCCCAGTGCACTGATGGACCCAGCTATAGTGTAGCAATGCACAAAATCTCAAGAGTAATGCCACAGTCAGCATGCATTAAAGCTAAGGCAGTACCCCAAAAAAAAAATCTTGGCATATCAATATCAATTAGCAAATGCATGAAAATCACCATCTCTCTCTCTCCCTTTCTCTCATACACAGAGACAAAGCAAGCACTGTTTCATCCACGCATATCCAACAGACTGACACTAATCAAATTTTATTTGAAAACAGAAAATGTGGCCTCAGGTACCTACACCTCAGCCTTCTATGAAACTGAAAGGGAAAAAAGCAATGTGAGAAATGAATGAAATGAAGTGAGAAAACACTAACAACAACAGACGATTTTCCACTTAAAGAAAGTTCCAGTTCAGCAGTTTGCCATCCTTGTTTTCCCAGGCAAGATGTTGTTGAAGAAATACATTAGTCCAGAAGATACACCACTAAAGAAAGTGCCTATGTACTGCTCAAAGATGTGCATGCACCGCTCAAGATACTATCATCAGTGCATTTGCGCTGCCCAAAAGATTGTACCAACAAAGGTATGCATGTACTGCCCCAGAGATATCACCTAAGAAGGTCCACATGCACAACTCCACAAAAGGTCGTGCCAAATAATGTGCACATACACTGTTTCAGATGAGATCTTGTTAAAAAAAAAAGGGGGGGGGGGGGGACACAGGCAACAGTCAAGGCTTCATAGTGTTTGACACATGCTGGGTCTCAAGGCCTGTATCATTATATTTTGCTGTGCAATATACAGTTACACTGAACATCGCTACATCCATAATCTTCTTGCATGACCATCTTTTTTCTAATGAAAAGAATGTTCGGATGAGGTACACAAACAACAAATAAACAAGGAAATAACAAAGGAACAACAAACTGGCACCAGGGGCAGTGTGTAAACAACAATACACAAGAAACTAAAGTACATTAAATGTGTGTGTGTGTGCGTGTGTGTGTGCGTGTGCGCGTGCACACATGCGTGTGTGTGCACAAGTGTGTGTGTGTGTGGATGTGTGTGTACCTGTGTGTGTGTGTATGTGCATATGTATCAACATGTGTATGTGCATGCAGGCCTGCATGTGTGTGTAAGTACGTATGCATGTTACAAGAACACACTTTACATTTTGATACGCATAAGCAAGCACGACAAAAAAAAAAAAAAGCAATGCCTATTCATAAAATTCTAATGGACTGTTTGAAAAGCAATTTGATTTCATGGCCGTGTGACTTATCTTCAGCCAGTATCATCAATAGTTGGAGCAGTAAACAGAAACATGTGCAAACTCACCATCTCTCTCACACACACACACACACACACTCATAGCACACCTTTCTCTCTCTCCCTGACTCTCACCAACAACAATGTATAACACAGGGGGAATAATTCCAGCTCTAACATTGATTCAGATGTTGTAACTATCCAGGAGACCTTTCTTCTTTGGGGAGGGGTGGGTGGGTATCTATGTGGGACTGCCTAGGACATCTACTTCCCTTGGGAAGGGGATGATAGCAGAGCTGTCAAGGCCCCCAAAGCACAAAGTGTAGCAATTAGACATTTCAAGAGTGGCATTCAAAATTTACATGTAGCACTTAGATGCAGTATCACAATAGCATCTTCCGTTTCACTGCGCTTTGATTCAATATGACGGCAGACTGAGATGACAGAAATCTCATTACTTGTTGCGTGGTTTCAACTTGACCCAAAAAAGACTAAAAAAAAATCAAAACAGCTGAAAACAAAACCAAATGATAAGACAGCAAAATTGTGATCATGTTTAGCCATTTTTCCTCTGCTTTTTCTTCTCTTTACTGAAATTCGCTTTTTTTTTTTCCTTAACCAAAATATGTCTACAGTCTAAAAGATCTATATCATCCGAGTTTCCTTTTTGCTGCAGCATGCGTTTTTTAAATTTTATCTTATTTTTATTTTTTTCCATAGCATATTGAAAAAGTGTAGCAGTGTAGCACTGCCAACGAAATCGTAGCATGCTATACCAAAAGTGTATCACTTGGCAGCTCTGTGACATCCATCTGGGAACTATCCAGGGGACTTTCCTTCCTTGGGGTGGGGTGACATCATTGTGGGCACTACTCAGGAGACCTTTGTTCCTTCAGCGGTGTGTGGCATCCATGTCATCAGTGCCAGGATTATCTGGGTGACGTTGCTCCCTTGGGGGTGGGCTGACCCAGCACTTTGGCCGACACCTGGCTGACCACGCGGAGAGTGGTGGGAGTGATGGGAAACTGGGGAGGCAGCTTGCGTGCCAGTGCTGGCCCTTGGATGAAATACCTGCAACAAAAGTGGGTTTTTTGTTTTGTTTTTTTTAAAAACAAATTATTTGAACAGCAAAGAAAATTGTGGTATTGTAAGCGTTAACGAAATCATACCTAGGAACACATTTCTGTACATAACAAACATTTTTACTGTATATATACATGACCATGTAAAGCATCCCCTCCTAAAATTCTTCCATACTCTCCCCATCCCCCATCCCTACCCCATGACACTCAGCTCCATATAAACTAACACCATTGACCCTCCCCCTCCTCCTCCCCCACCCCCTAAACACAGAGTAAATCTCTCCATCACTTACACAAACAAACACACACACACCACGCACTACACACACACATACACAGTACACATACTACACACACACACACACACACATACACACACACACACACACTGCCCTCTCCCTCTCCTCACACCACCACTCCCTGTGGGGCACTCACTTGAACTCCTCGTGGTAGTGGTTGCGGAGAAAGGCCAGCACGGTGCCACTGTGCTCCAGCAGCGCCAGGAGGAGGGTGAACTGCTGGAACAGCCTCACAGCCTGGTGGCAGGACACGGCGCCGAAGCGTGCCAGGTTGATCACCTCCAGGATCTGGCTCATCAGCCGCTCCACAAACTGGGTCTGTGACATGGCGACACGACAGGACAGGGGATGAGAGAGGGGGAGAGAGAGGGCACTGTGTGTGTGTGTGTGTGTGTGTGTGTGTGTGTGTGTGTGTGTGTGTGTGTGTGAGTGTGTGGTTGTGTGTGTGTGTGCGTGTATGTGTGTGTGCATGTATGTCTGTGTCTGTGTGTGTGCATGTGTGTGTGTGCATGTATGTGTGTGTATGTGTGTGTGTGAGAGTATATGTGTGTGTGAGTTTGAGTGTGTGTATACGTGCATGGGAGTGATGCATGTGTGCGAGCGTGCGTATTTGTGTGCCTGCGTGTGTTCATATGCGAGCATGTATGAGCATATATATGTGTGTGCGTGTGTGTGTGTGTGTGTGTGTGTGTAAGCTCATTTAAGGGAAAGTCCCGTGTGTGTGTGTGTGTGCGCGCGCGCGTGTGTGTGTATGTGTGTGTGTGCACATATGTGCGTGCGTGCAAGAGCGTATGCGCGTGTGCGTCCGTGCGCACATTTGTTTGTGTTTGTGTGCATGTTTGTGTGTGTGTGTGCGCGTGCATGTGCAGAGCAGTGGAAGGGCTTTGTGAAGATGATAGTATGTCTATACAACACGTGTGCATGGTAAAGCAACTATTCTACAAGTATCGGTTGTTTTATACAAGACATGTCCCTCCAGAAGTTCTATTTAACCTCTATAAAAGAAAACAAAGTGTTTTTACCCTGACTGCATTTGTCATGGCCATTATCAGCGCCAGAAAAAGAACCCTCTGACAGGTACCTATTATACCACCATCTCCATGGTCAGAACCAACACCCAGCCATGGATACAACATACCTGGATGTTGCCACCTCTCATCTGTAATACTCAGATCTCCAACAAAGCCTGGAGTTAACCCCCTTGGCTTTCTTCAGGCCGGCCACCAAAGAAGAGAGCCCACAGAGTCTGTGTTCAGCTTGGCACTGGAGAATGCCTGGTCTGTCTGAGACCACTACACTGCCGAGGGTAATCGACAGGATTGACAACAAACGGTGCTGTGCTGTCTGCAGGTGAGTCGCCACCGCCAACCATCAAAAGTGGAGGAAATCTTCACACAGCTGCACTGGTTGCCACTAAGAGACACTCCACGACACTTTCTCCTCTATTTTCTCCCTTAACTCCATGAACAGTCACTGAGGCACTGCACTGAAGGACGATTCCCTGGATTCCTCCTGCTTTGTCTGGTTGTGTGCCAAGGCCCAAGTCCCTGTTCATTCTGCAAAGTTGTCAGTCTCTCCCTTTCTTTCTTTCTTCTTTTTTTTCTGTCTTCTCTCTCTCTCTCTCTCTCTCTCAACAGTTCCCAGAAGATTTGTTTCAGCAAGGCCCTTGGATCTTGTTCTATGGCTAGATCAACACAGTTTGCTTTCCTTAATTAACTGACGTCAGCATGTCTTTATACTGTCCGAGTGTACTGCTTGATGGTATGGCCCGCTTGTTCACTGGCGATATGATCAGTGTCTCTGATAGTTTGTATGTTGTTGTAACACCTCATTTCCCTCACTTGGATTCTTCTTTCTAGATTCGCAGTGTAGATCCATGTGTCACATGCATACGGGAAGATGGAATATACCAGTGCATGCAAGAGCCTGATCTCGTGCGTCGTGGAGACGTTATTGTCCTTCCACAAGGGTCTCAGTCTGGTCAGTGCCAACCGAGTGCACAGAAACCATGAGGCTGGCAGTCTTAAAACTGCCGTTATAGTGACGCTGCCCGCAAGGATCCCTATAGGCTACCCCATACCCATGGGAGCCTTCCTATTCTTCCTACCTGCATGCAAAATGCATAGAACAGGAATCACTTATTTCCATGCACCTTCGGTTCAGCGGAACTCTCTTTCATCTGAGACAACATCGTCATTCCCAACGGAAGTGTTCAAATCCTGGATTTAAAATACTTAACCTAAATAATTAACCTCACCATCTATCCCCCCTTACTCACCTTCCTCCCACTTTTATTTCCAGTACCTGAATCATTCCCATCCCCTATCTCTCTTCACCCCCCCCCCCCTTCCCCTTCCCACAGTTCTCCCTCCCCCACTGTCGCTCTCCCCTTTCCCTTAACATTTAAGCTTGTGGATCTGGGCAGTTACTGCGCCCAAGCTTACCACAGGGCCTACCCACAGTTCTTACAGTAATGTTACAGCTGTCACTGCGATACAGTGCTGTCAGACAGAAGACAAGGAGACAACTTACAGTGTTCTGGGAATCCTCCAAGACTTTGACCATCCAGCTGACAGTGAAATGGAACCCTTCTTCCTGATCAAAGATGTTCTGCAAACACACACGAACATGTCAACATACAGGTACTTTCCTACTGAAGTTTTACCCTTCCCGACAAATGCCTTATTTCTGCCTGGCATGGACAATGTCCTTGACACTCAGAATGCCAAAAAGTGAAGTGAGAGAAGGTAGCACAGTCCTTATCCTCGTATGGCTCAATACTTGACTCCTCCACAGTAGCCTCCCTTAGATGGCCAACTTCCTGTGCGTAAGACTTGGAGGAACTGACAAGACTTGCTGCTGCATCAGTTGAAAGACATTCATGAATTTAAGGCAATATAGTGGAATTCCAAGAACGACTCGCGACATACACTGCTGATCCTATGTCTTTCAGTATGCATTTCGTCTCATGAAAAAAATGTGGAATGTGTAACAATAGTCCTGATAACACACACCTATCTCAATATCAGTTTTTACAGATGTATTGGTATTTGGAGGGGAGGCTGGGTGGGGGGTGGGGGGTGAGGAGGGACTGTAGTCAAGTGGTTAGAACATTCATAAGCAGAGTTGATGGTCGTGAGTACAAACTCCTCATGGAATCGATTTCCATGGCTCGAAAACCCTCTGGCCACCCAACAATTCATGAGTACCTGATTCAAGTTAGGGAAGCTTAAAGCAGCAGAAAGAGAAGGGTGGGCCCCACCTCGCATCATGTTGTCGTCCCCAAGACACAATGAACCTCTAAACGTTCACTGTCCTTTATCCCCATTAAGATGAGGGAATTTTAACCTTCTAGCCTGTTACTGATTCAGACAGAGAGGCATTGTCATTGTGATGCCGAAGAGACTGGTACCAACCTGTTTGGCCATGAGGAAGAGTTCAAAGATGGCCGTGATGGACACGTGGATGTACTCAGACAACAACTGGTACAGCTGAAAACAACACACCATACAGCTCAGTTACATTATACTCCAGTCAACTAAACAGTCCCCTTTCAGGTTCATCGCCACAAAAACACAACAAGTCATCCCTATCATGGAAAACAGAAAAATTAACGTATATATATAATATATATATAAGGATATATATATCCTTGGAGACTATAAGCTTGCTGAAGGCTCATTTTGAGAAGCATTTATTTCATTTTTTTTTCCCCATTCACCCACTCAAGCACATACTGTTAGTTAGGCAGAATTATCTACCACTGCAGATATGAATGCTTATCTCCCCCTATTTCTTCAATCTAAGACATAAGAGCAAGCTTTGTTTATAATTGAATATATATATATATATATATATACATATCATATACAACATTTCAAAGGGACTAAAAAAAAATATGCACAATTCAAACTTTCACCATGAAAACGCTCAAGGGGGGGAAGGGGGGGGGGGGGAGGTGGGGGGAGGAAACTTAGTGATATCAGCAATCGTCGTCTAAGAAAATTAGGGGCAGCGAGGGGGGAGGGGGAAGGGGGGGAGGAGACAGGGAGGAGGGGGGAAAGGCAGACAAGAAAGTACCGCCAATTTCTCACAACAGCCATACCAAGGCTGTGCCAGTTGGAAATCTTCCCACCAGGTTAACCATCAGCATACAAATAGCCCTAAAGACTCTTTTGTGCCTGTCTGAGGGGAAAAAAACACTAAAAGCTCCTGGCTCTCAACAATACAAGGAGAAGACTTAGCTCTTCACTACTGTAGATGCTATAAATATAAAGGGGTTCTCGCTGCAGTTACATAATACTTTGTTCACAGACACCTTTAATCTAAGGCAGAAAAAAACCTATGCCATGCTGAAAGCGTCACCAACATGGCTTAATTTATCGCAATCAGTTTATTTAGAAAGAATAATGCAATCTTAATGAAACAGCACTGCAAGTGGGCAGCTCTTGTCCATTTCAGGGGGTCAATTTCTCACCACAAGATGACAGACTACACACTAACATAATATACTCTAACATGTTAAAAAAAAAATATATATATAAATCGTTGCTTAAAACAAAGGACAAGACAGAAGAGACTTTCTAAAGCAGAGGAATCAATAGGCCTTGAAGACAGGAAGACAGTGGACAACTAGGTATGGTAATGTTGCTTATAGCCCAGCCGACCGCAAAGGGCCATATCAGGGCTGTCACCACGTTAAAATCAACTCACCAGTCATCCCCCCCAAAAAAAACACACACAAAAAAACTTTCACACATCTCTTTAAAATACATCTTCTGAAAGCGTACCAGAAACTTCGTTAAAAATCTTTCTTTTGTAAAATCCTAGATCAGATGAAAAATGTTGATCTCTTTCAGAAACTCAAAGATCACATCAGGCGGGACATCTCTGAACAGGGTTTTCATGGAGTCTGCTGTGCAAAAGAAACAAACAAAAAAAAAAAAAAAAGAAAGAAAGAAAGGGGACAGAATCAAGGACAGACACAGAAAAGGAAATCACCGACAGGAATTTCCAAAAGGTGGGGATACAGTCTGTAGTGAAATATCCCCAACATCCCGCAGGAGGGATATATGTGTAAGATATCACACACTCTGACATATGACACATTACCACATTATCATACAGTCACTTCTTTATGGTCCCTGGGTGCGTACAGTCTGATACCAGCTGCTACTAAAGAAACCCAAGGCACAATCTATGCGTCAGATATATTCACTTAACTGAAAACTAAACACCATACATGTGTGAGCTATGATACTGTCATATCCACCAAAAACAAAACACTCTGTCCTTGTGTGAGATATCAAATAATCTCTCATTTGTGCATGTCAGATCAGTGTAGACTGCCAATGGTATTGTAAAGAAACAATCACTGGCTAAATGGACATTGAAAAAAGCTGGCTGGACCCCTCAGTCAATGCACCTCTTTGTCTTTATCCATTGTAGAGTGCATGCATGCCCGCACACAGCCATGTACACACACACGCACACACACACACACACACACACACACACACACACACACACACACTCACACACACACACGCACTCTCACATGCACGCACACTCACTCTCACATGCATGCACACACACACGCACGCACGCATGCACACACACACAGGGTCCATGCGATGTGCTAGAAAGACAAGAAAACTAATAGTGGATGTAATTTGTACACCATTACATCTTCCATTATTGCCTTGTTGATCTTACATCAATCTGGACTACAACTGTCATCAGATGCAAGTATACTTGCATCAACACACATCTGAACTGAAGAACTGAAAGACAGAGAAAAGGAGGAGAACAACACACACACACACACACACACAACACACACACACACACACACACTCACACACACACACACCACACCACACACCACACCAAAAGAAGAAATGTCAAAAAGTATAAAAGAAAACAATCAGAAGAATACAAATGAATGAAAACAATATCACGTCTCGGACAACAGGCACATCTTTCCCTTGACAAAAAAATAATCCTTCCCAACACCACAGATGTCAGTCCAGACATACTGACACATGCACCCACCACAGCAAGCACAGCAAATCCATTTCCCCGCAGCCTTTGCACCCATTCCACTTCCACACCCCTGTCTCCTAACATATCCCTCTGATGCCACTTCACAATGCCTAGTAACATAACAGTTGAAACATCTCACCAATACCATCTGTGATAGTGTTTTGGCTAAAACTAAAGCTTGAAGGCCCTACTTTTGGCACTTACTCACCCTCAAACCAGTCTTCCTTCCATCAAAGATCAAAAGTGAATTTGATTAGACCATATTCTAAATACCCTGTAACTATCGAGTAGACATGTCAGCTGGCATGCATTTCAAGCGATTCTGCCTTACAGAAATAAGCCATGTTTCAAAAAGAAAGTTATCGAGTATGTTTTATACAGGGAATTCCTAAACTCCAGGACTGCCCTGTGGCTTTGGCATTAACAAACGTCAGTGTGAGTGAAAGACTCATTTCAACAAAGTGTATGAAAGCCCCTTAATTGAATTCATGGACCTTTTTAAGGAAGTTTCCCAGTAATAAACGATGAGAGATGATCCTTGCCTCCACCGTCATTCAAATCAAAACAGAGGCTCCAGGAGACCTGGGTTTTGCTTTGATTAGTGAATGCCAAAATCACCATGGACAGATTTCTATGAAGTGTTCTATGGATTGTTTTGAAGTGAGTCAAAACTTGGTTACCGAGATGTTGCTGACTATAAACTTGTGTTGACCGAGTTAAGTTGGTTGACCGAGTTCAGTCGCTTGACTGACTGAGTTCAGTTGGTTGACCAAGTTCAGTTGGTTGATAGAAGTGCTTGCCATTCCTCACCCATACATGTTAAAACCCCTACAACTAAGTTTCTCATCAATTTCACATAAGCAGGGGAGGGGGAGGGAAGAATAGTGGGGAGGGGGGGAGAAGGGGACATAATCCTTCCAATCATCATCAATGCCCACTTCCAGCTGTGTGGTCCTAACGATTAACCCGTTCGCTGCTTGAAAATGTTACAAACAAAGGCTTTCCCAGTGCCAGGGAAATCTAATGATTTGGGGGTAATAATTAACAAAAAATTCTAGCTCAGAAACTACAAAAGATATAACAATGAAATATATATGATTTTTGAAGGAAATTGAATGAAGATTTTGAATCTGGGCTTCTTTTGTTTTAATTTTGATAATAAAAAAGTATTTAGACAATTAGATTTGGATAGATTTTTTTGCACGATCAAAAGCATATGTATTTACCACTACATCTTCACATCCAAACAAGAACACAAAGCAAAAAAGTTGAAAATAAAGTTTGTATTGTCACACTACACCTGTAAATGAAAGTAAAACAGTTTAGAAGTCTATCAAGACGCTCACACTCTATGCAGACAGGTCAGTCCACGACCACGCCCCCCTCTCCCCACCACGCCCCCTTGCTGGACTTCAACCCTCTCTTTCACTGCTCCTCTTCCCCTACCTTTCCCTCTGCCCCGTGCCACGCCGCGAGCAGGCCGCGCTCCCCTCTCACGCTGACTACCACATCACTGACCACTGGCACGCAGTGCAGAGTACACACTAGGCGAGCTCGTTCGACGCTGGCAAACCAGTCAGCTGAACACACATTGAGGTCACACAGCCCGACACAATAACTGACGAATACGGTTGGCAATTCCATCACTATCATCATCTCACCTTCATGCTCGAGTGAGTCGTTGAATAAAAGATTATTGTCTTTGTCAAAAATCATTAGCAGAGCCTGCTCAGCTGTGTAAATACGTTGATTTGGTCGCTGCGCTTGTCGAAGGTTGCGCCGCCATCTTTGCAAGCGAGACGAAGTGCTGGCTGGTCATCCAGTCAGTGATGAGAATAAATGGGCTTTCCCCTCACGTGTGGTCATTTACATATCATTTTAATACTACAGACATATAAGGCTTACTACGCACACTCTATTTAAGTCCGTTGATAGAAATAGTAACGAATGAAAATTCAAGAAAAATGCATGACGTCAGTGGACGGCCCATAGGCACTGGGAAAGCATTTTTAATGCGGCGTCAGCTGACGGCTTAAAGGCACTCTACGGGTTAAGGGGAGGTGATGGAAATCCCAGCAGCCACATGAGGGAAGGTGGAAACGCACTCTTTGATTAAACAAACCTCTAGAGCTGACAGGTGAAAGGCCTGCAAACGGCACAGCCCGGACAACAGTTTAGTTATGTCACTGTTTTTATCATGAAGACTTACGTACAATTTCTTAACACAAATAAAAAGCTCTGAACCAACACACACACACACACAAACTTGCACACACACACACACACACACACACACACACACACACACACACTCACACACACACACACACACACACACACACACTGACTCATTCCCTCTTTAACTTTGTATCCTGAAGGCAAAATAACAGGTTTCGTCACATAACTGAAACATGCCTATCCTTGCACACACACACAAACACACACACACACACATACACACACACACACACACATACACACACACATACACACACACACACACACACACATACACATACACACACACACACACACACACACACACACACTCATACTCTCTCTTACTCTGTCTCCTTACCCCCCTCACATTGTGCAAGGGTGAGATGAAAAAAAGCATGTACTGCTTGTGGACCACCCTAGGGAAACACTGACACAAGCAGGAAATAGTTCAGGATATGTCCATAATAATAATCATTCCTTACCATCGATATCACCAACATCCCACAACATCATTCAACATTCCTTTAACACAGGGCATGGAGCCAACGGAACAAACACATGGACACACATTCAGGACTCTGACCTCGCCGTCTCTGTTGAGGGTGGTGTTGCTGCCGAATCGGTTGTTCTTTAGCGGCGCTGACCAGTGCTTCATCAGAAGGATCTGCTTCTCCGGAACGCTGACGGCAGAGGTCAGCGTGGTCAGGAAGTCTACCACGTACTTGCCCCTGAAAAGAAGACAAACAAAAAGTGATTAAACGGACCACAGACAAGGAAGAAAAAAGACATTGAGGTAGTTGTAAACAGGCTTTTTAAAAATATGGCCTTGTCTTCTTTTTCTTCTTCTGCGTACGCAGGCTGATACTCCTGCGGACACTCCCTACAAGGGAGTGGAGTTTTTTGTGTATGACCGTTTTTTATCCTGCCATTAAGGCAGCCATACTCCATCTTCGGGGAAGGTGCATGCTATGTGTAACGTGTCATCCATACCAACGGCCAAACTGGCCTTCTCTTCTGAAAGTTGGTGATGGGATTTTACGTGTGTGCAAGATGTTATGCGTGCGTTCACATATGGAACCTCGATTTATAGTCTCATTTGAAGGACTGTATAGGAAATGGAGTCAGAACTAATGTTAACTCCGAGAGAAAAATCCCCCTGTACTGAAACGGCCTGGCGGAGATTCAAACCCGCAACTCTTGGATTACGAGTCTGGCGCTCTACCAACTGAGCTATTCCGGCCCCCTATGGCTTTGTGAATTTATGTACCTTTCATGCATATATATCAGAGTTTTAACATTCCTAGGACAGGCAAGCAGATGAAACAACCAGCATGCTTGAAAATACACCTGATAATAAAACAAAATATCCTTAAAATAAATTTCAAGGCTCCTGCTACAGTATGAACTGATTAGCTCTCTTCGATTTTTTTTTTTGCCCGTGCATAGTTCATTTCCCACGGATAATTCTGTGACTGTTCACAGCTGATACAGTTCTTCAAAGAGGTTTCAACCCATTCTCTTCCCTCTTGCCCCTAAAGAAAAATTATTTGTTACAATGTTTGTTTAAGAACAGTTTGTGCCTTTGCCACTGTAAAAGCTGTCTTTTTGATAGTTTTCCAAGGCCTGGCCAGTGCACTGGGTTAGTGCTGAGGTCAGGAAGCTGCTGCTTCCAGTCTATGAGACCCTCTTCCAAAATCTTTTCTTTCCTGTTTATCGTTTACTTTGTCATCTTCCTCTAAACAGGCCCATTGCAGTTTTATAGCCTGGCATATGTAGTATAGCAATATGACAATAGTGACTGTTGTTTATGTTGCATATTGCCTATGGGTCAAGGTGCTTACAAAGACACATTCTTTCTCCCTCCCTCCCCCCCCCCCTCTCTCTCTCTCTAAAGTCCACCATCCCTCATGCACACAAATATGGGGAGTTTGTGTTATACTCCCTGTTTGGCTAGTATACTTACCATGTCAGACCATAGCATTCAACGGCAGTTAGCCAGCTCTGTCAGGCCGAATTTTTTCCGTGGCCAATGCAGTCATAAGACAGTCACGTGATGTCACCCCACTTCCGGCCCCGGAAGAAGCCAGTGTCAACTTCCTATAAGTCATTCAGCGAGGCCTGGTGTATGGTGACCCCGAGAACCTTGGCGCCAGAGGGGAAGGTAGGGAGGGAATTAGAGTCTGACATGGTAAGTATACTAGCCAAACAGGGAGTATAACACAAACTCCCCATTTTGGCGTCATATACTTTACCATGTCAGACCATAGCAGAATTTAAAGGAATCGGAGGAGGGCGAGCGCCCTAGTGGTTCTTGGGGTTGACCGATATGGCTGCATTGGCCGCCACAAAGGAAATCCCCTTAGACCCATCAGCTCTGGTCATGCGGATATCCCTCAGGTAAAAATTAATGAAGGGATTTTCCGAACGCCAGTAGGCTGCCTCCAGCAGGTGGCGCACGGGGACAGAGTACTGGAACGCTGTGGAAGTGGCCAGTGCTCTGACCTCGTGGGCCCTGGGTGATAGGACAGGGAGATCCTTGTACGCCTGAGCGTAGGTAGATCTCACCGTCTTGGAGAGCCACCTGGAGATAGTTCCCGCCGAGATATCTCTAGTATTGTTGGGGTTGAGGGAGATAAGGAGTCGTCTCTGGGAGGAGCGCCTGGGGCGTGTGCGTTCCCAGTAGTACCTGAGACACCTGGAGGGGCAAAGGTCCATGTCTCCATCTTTTTCTCCCTTTCCCAAGATGTCAGAACTCCGGAAGGAACTTGAGAGAGACTGAGCCGTCCCTGTGGAAGGCGATATCTGTGGGGTCACCGCTGAGGGCGTGAATCTCACTTCGTCTTCTGGCCGAGGCCAGGGCGAGGAGAAAGGTGGTCTTAAAGGAGAGGAGGTCAAAAGGAATAGAAGCAATGGGTTCAAAAGGGGTTTTTCTGAGGGCATCGAGGACCGTAAAAAGGTCCCAGAGGGGAATGCGCCTAGGGGACTGAGCTTCCCGTAGAGCAACTCCTCTAGACACCTCTCTGAGGAGAAAGTCATTGTCAAAAGAAGGGCCCCCCAGTTGACGAATGGTAGTGCAGATAGCTGATCTGTAGCCCCGAATGGAGCCAGCCGACAGCTTAAGGGAAGAGGATAGGTGGGAGAGGAAATTTCCTATTTGGATGTTGGAGGGGCAGTAATGGGGAACAGAGTTATCTGAGCACCAGGTTATCCATCTCTCCCAACGGTAGTTGTAGAGGGATTCGGTGCTGGCTCTGCGAGATGCCGAGGCGAAGTCCCGTAATCCCTGAGAGGCCCCTGCCCCGGCTAGTGTGTCTAGGACGGACTGGGGTCTGTCCGAGTGGGGGGTAGATGCAGATGTTCGCAGTTGGGCTGGCATAGAAGCCACGCGTGTAGGCGAAGCATCTTGGATTGGAGTGAGGAAGACCTGACCGGGGTTGTCTCAGCATGTCCCAGCGAGGGCTGAGCCGGAGGGGGGGAACGTGGGTGAGGGACTTGGGGTCCGGGAACCAAGACTGGGTCGGCCACCATGGCGTTACGAGGATCAGCCTGGGTCTTTCCAGCCTTGCCTTCCTGATCACCTTGTGTAGGATGGGGAAGGGGGGAAAGGCATACGCCAGTAGGCCCGTCCCGGGGAGGGATAGTGCGTCGACTGCATCCGCCTGGGGATCTGGAACGGGAGAGACGTACAGGGGCAGGTGATGGTTGAAGCTGGTGGCAAACAGGTCGATCATGGGCACAAACCAATGGTTGCGCGACACCAGCGAAGGAGGGCCTCTGTTCTGAGGGAGAGGCCTATGGAGCGGGCCTCTCCCCCTTTGTTGACATAGCAAGCTACCGACGTATTGTCCGTGAGGAGGAGAACAAGTCGGTGCGCGACCTTGTGCTGGAGTTGGAGAAGGGCTAGCCTGACCGCTTCCAGCTCCCACTCCCCGAGGCGTGACTGTCCTCCACGTGGGCCCCCCAGCCCAAGTTGGAGGCGTCTGTATAAAGTTCCAGTGGTTGGGTTGGGTTGGGAGGGAGATGGGGACCCCGGTGGAGAGAGTGGCTGGAGTGAGCCGCTCCTCCGTCGCCGAAATGAACCAGTGTCCGAGGGGAATGACCTGGTCCCAGCGGTCGGAGGTCTGTGACAAACGTCGGCGGAACTCCCTCTGAAGTTGGCGTTTGGGGACCCGCCGCAGGGGAATGAGGGGAGACAGGGACTCCATCATTCCTAGGAGGGAGGACAGGGTTCTGGCCGAGGTGTGGGGTGCCTGTGACAGGCAGGAGATGAGGTCCACTATGCGTGCAGGCCTCTCCGGGGTCTGCCAGACGAACCGTAGGAATCGTCTGTGGGCCGGGTGAATCAGGATCTGAAAAATAGGCGTCCTTCAGGTCTACGGATGTGGCCCAGTCGCGATGATGGATGGAGTCTCGGATCTGGGTGGGGGTCTCCATCTTGAACTTGGTGGGCCTGAGGAACTTGTTGAGGGGCGAAAGATCTAGAATGGGCCTCCATCCTCCCGAGGCTTTTGGGATCACAAAGAGTAGAAGCCGGGGTTTGGGTGGGAAATCTCCGAGATGGCCCCTCTTTTGAGGAGGTCTTGGACTTCCGTGCGAAGAGCTTCTGCTTTGGCGGGGGAGGGTTCGTTGGGGGAGGGAGGGGGAGATAGCATGAGGGGGGGGACGCTCGTGGGCCCAAGGAAGGCGAAACCCTTCCTGTAGCACCGCCACTATCCAGGGGTGAGGCGTATGCGTCTCCACTGGTGGGCATGCCGGGAGAGGCTGCCCGCCAGGGGGGGCGAGGGTCTGGGCTGGTGGGTGGGGGATAGGGCGAGGGGGGGTGCTACCTGATCTAAGTCCCCCTCGGGCTGTCTCCCTAGTCAGCTCCGGGAGCGTGACTGTTGGCCTAACCGAAAATTTTGCTGATGGGGTTTTGGCTTAGGCCTTGGGAGAAGATTAGGTCGCTTGGCGGGCCGTGCGGTGCGGGAAGGCGATTGTCTGGGATAGGGTCTGTGCCTGGGGAAGGAACGAAGTGGGGGTCTAGCAGGGCGTGGCGGTGGCCTGGGCGCAAAGGACACACCCTGCTTGCGTTCCTCAACTGCTTGTGCTATGACGTCAGCCGAGTAGTCGCCAAAGAGCGACTGGACCTGGCCCGGGATGCATCGCAGGGCTGCCTTAAGCGTCGGGGAGAGAGAGGTCCGCGCCAGCCCGGCCTCTCTCGCGACCAACAAGCAGTTGAAGTGGCTTCTGGCTGCGCTGTCCGCCGCAGCCGAAAGGTGATGCGAAATCCTGTTAACTAGGTGTCGCATGAAAGGATCGCTGAACAAGCGAGGGTCAGGCTCTTGGTGCGCCTCAGAGCCCGGGTCCCCCGGTACTGGGATGGCACCATCGTCCTCCAGCCATAGAGCCTCCGCTCGCTGAAGGGGCATGTCCAAGTAGGTGTGTCCCGCCGTGGTGTGGAGGATGCCCATCCTGGCTACTCGGACCCATTCCTTTAGGTTCTTAAAGGAGATGGCGCCGGAAGTAGGGGGGGGCAGGTGGGGGATCAACCGACGGTCCGACTGGGAAATGCCCATCTCCCTGGTCACGGGATTGTCCGTAAACAAGGAGGCGACTGAGGGGTTCTTGGGTAGATTGGTCTAGATCTCTGGGCCGGGGGAGAGGGAGAGAAATTCGTCAGCGGGTGCGGCCTCCCTCCTAACGAGGTCTGGTCGCCACCGTTCTATCGTGCGGACATCGTACAATGAGGTGGGGGCTAGCTCCTCGTCATCGTCCGCCTCAGGGAGGTACTGGTCCTGAGAGGGTTCATAGCACCCGTCTTCAGGAGGTAAGTCGAGGGGTGCCTGTAGTGTGTCCCCGGTGGCCCTATAATCGGCGGCCGGGACATCGTCCTGCCGATAGGACAGCGCCCAAGGAGGGAGACCAAGGTCGACCCAGGTAAGTGAGGCCGGGTGCCACATTCGACCATGTAGCTGGTCGTGCTGGGTGTTGGCGTTAAGCCACTGGTCTCTCTCGGGGGCATAGAGCCACCGGTCCCCGGGGAGGTAAACGGGCTGTGGCGGCCCTGGGGAAAAACCATGGTAGGTAGGCCGCACTCAAGGTCTGACCAGCGCGTTGGGCGAATGCGTAGGTCAGACATCCGCCGAGTCGTAGCCACGAGACCCTCTTCTTCTTGTAGGCAGAAAGTCCCCGGGGACCCGGGTAACCTGAATCACTGTTGGGGGGGGGGCTTGAGAGGCCGTGGCCTGTCGTCCCCGTCCAGGTCCGTGCACTGCACCATACACGTCCTTGGAATGGGCCTGGGAGGGCCATAATGGTATGGAGGAGGATGCGGAAGTCGAGCCCCCAACCCGCGAAAGTGCGGATTGGTCAGGATGCGGTCCCGTGTTCCTCCCCCTGGAGGAATATGTCAGGTTACCCTTGGTCCCGCTGGTAGATCCTCCCCCCGGAGGAGCGGGACCGCGGACGTTGCCCAAATGGGGATCCGAAAGGTCGGTTCCCCAACGTCCAATACCCCTAGGGAAGAAGGTGACGTTCGATCGGGGTAGGTCGACCGTCCTTGTGCATGGGCACGGCCGGGCCCATGGCGCGGCGTGCCCGCACGCCCAGGATTATGGACACCACCGAGGTCGTGCGTCGGGGTGACCATAAGGCTGCTTCCGGAGTCGAAGCGCTCCTCGAGCTCAGGTGTTGGCTGCACCTGTGCCCGGTGGGGCCGAGCGCTATGAGTGCACGTATCAATTTGGGGGGAAAAAGAGATACGTGACTCATCAAGGCGAGTGACGGATGGTGATTCCATCCCAGATCCGTCACCCGTGCTGGTCCGCGGCTCGGCAAGGTGCCCCGGGGGCCGAGATTCGCGTGACTCAGCATGATAGTTAGAAGTCTCCGAGCGAGTCCGTAGGCTAGAGGGCAAGCTGGCCGATGGAGAAGGGGTGGGGGAGGGCGAATTCCGTTGGCTAGTCTTTGCTCGGCCGGGCCCCTTGAGGGGAGCCTTGCCATTAGACTTTCTGGGCAGCACCTTGAGGGGAGCTTTGCCCTTAGACTAGCAGGCAGATCAAATGAAAGGCATTTTGAAATGGTGGCCGCTTGCCTATCAGCCTTGGGACGCCGCGGTCGTGCGTCCGTCGGTTTGGTAGACGAGGAAGATCACGCGTCCCTTCCGCGGAGAAGTCGTCTCTGTCTACCCGAACCGTACGTTCATCAGTGCGAACGGATTGCTCCGAGATGGAATCGACCCGCGGGTTCTCCGGGAAATTGAGCGAACTCCGAGCAGTGGAGTGGCTCGACCCGGCGGTGTCCTTCACCATGTTGGGCACAGGTGGATAGAGCAAACCCGGAACACACGACCGCAAAGAGGAGACAAGGTGGCCGATCGAGAAAATCAATTAATCTCGATCGTCCGTGTGGTGTCGTGCAAAGTGCTCGAGAGATCGACTGAAAACTCGAACTACCCGTACACGCCACCGGTCGTGTGACTGGTATGGCTATTAATAGCAATCTCTACACGTGGAGTATCACTGTGTATAGGTGTGATAGTTCTTGGGCACTAAATCTTAATAAGCAGATCAGTGTCACACACCCTTACTCGAACACGTTCTACCTGTGAAGGGTAAAGAGTACAGGTGTGATAGTTATTGAGCCCTAAACCTTAATAAGCGGAACCAGCACAAAATGCGTGCTGAACCCGAGGCTCGGCAATATGGTGGGGGAACACGACCGGCGAGCGGTGCCGACGATCGCGAGTAACAAAGTCGCGAGAGTGCCGGTAAAAGAGACAAATCTTTAATAAATACGCTCCCGAGAGTGCCGGTAAAAGAGACAAATCTTTTAATAAATACGCTCCCACCAAGAGCCTCACACGGCAAAAATACTCAGGGTCTAGTGCAAGCCGGAACCAGCACAAAATGCGTGCTGAACCCGAGGCTCGGCAATATGGTGGGGGAACACGACCGGCGAGCGGTGCCGACGATCGCGAGTAACAAAGTCGCGGGAGTGCCGGTAAAAGAGACAAATCTTTTAATAAATACGCTCCCGAGAGTGCCGGTAAAAGAGACAAATCTTTTGATAAATACGCTCCCACCAAGAGCCTCACATTTGCAAGCCACAACTGAATCAAGTATAGAACAAAACACAGCAAAGTTAACACAAAGGCAAGTATAGGCGAGACAGAGCACAAGACTTATCTTGCTTTGACGGCAGGCCGAAGATGAATGACTTATAGGAAGTTGACACTGGCTTCTTCCGGGGCCGGAAGTGGGGTGACATCACGTGACTGTCTTATGACTGCATTGGCCACGGAAAAAATTCGGCCTGACAGAGCTGGCTAACTGCCGTTGAATGCTATGGTCTGACATGGTAAAGTATATGACGCCAAATGAAAGACAGACAAATGAACAGAAACGGGAGTCACCTCTCAGATTTCAGAGCCTGAGCCCTGGCCACCAGAATTTCAGATTCTCGGAACATCAGACTCAGTGTCTTCACCAGCAGTATCACAAATCTGCAATCATATATGAACGACCCATAAATCCAGACAACTACAAACAGTCTTTCTCTAGATATTCTCTGTAGTCAATCGTAACAGCTCCAAACACTTTCATCCAACAATTGTGAGATTAAAGCTCACACCATCTGCTTTGCCATATACACATAGGAAAACTATGCAATGAAGTTGTGCACAGTCAAATGCGTGTGCAAGCATACCCACATACACGCACATTCATGGAAACACACACACACACACATTCGAGCAAGCGCACACACACACACACACACACACACACACACACACACACACACACACACACACACACACATCATCATCATCATCATCATCATCAAATTGCACACAACACCACCTATGTCCAGACAACCATACACACAGAAAGGATTCCGTTATACAGATCAAAGCAACTTTCCTTCCTTCTGGTCCTAACCCTTTTTCACATTTGATGGAGGGTGGGAAAGGAAGAGGGAAGTCGGAACTGGCATGAGGGGCAATCCAATAATTCATCTGCAACAGTCACACCAGATGACACTGAAGAGAAGAATGCTCAACTTACTCCAGTTCGTCCACTCTCTGTTCGCGCCCATCGTCGGTGTGCAGGTTTGCCTCTGTCCTGGGCATGTACTTCTGCAGCAGTTGCACCATCAGTCCCACAATGTCTCCACTCTGAGCACAGCAGCAAACAACACACCACTTTACAGTCACACAGTGTCTCCACGCTCAATACAATACACCACTTTACGTCACACAATGTCTCCACTCTGAACACAGCAGCAAACAAACACCACTTTACAGTCACACAATGTCTCCACTCTGAACACAGCAGCAAACAACACACCACTTTACAGTCCCACAATGTCTCCACGCTCAATACAATACACCACTTTACAGTCCCACAATGTCTCCACTCTGAACACAGCAGCAAGCAACATGCCACTTTACAGTCACACAATGTCTCCACTCTGAACACAGCAGCAAACAACACGCCAGTTTACAGTCACACAATGTCTCCACTCTGAACACAGCAGCAAACAACACGCCAGTTTACAGTCACACAATGTCTCCACTCTGAACACAACAGCAAACAACACGCCACTTTACAGTCACACAATGTCTCCACTCTGAGCACAGCAGCAAACAACACATCACTTTACATGTCCACTATGTCTCCACTCTGAACACAGCAGCAAACAACACACCACTTTACAGTCCCACAATGTCTCCACTCTGAACACAGCAGCAAACAACACACCACTTTACAGTCACACAATGTCTCCACTCTGAGCACAGCAGCAAACAACACATCACTTTACATGCCCACGATGTCTCCACTCTGAACACAGCAGCAAACAACACGCCAGTTTACAGTCACACAATGTCTCCACTCTGAACACAGCAGCAAACAACACACCACTTTACAGTCACACAATGTCTCCACTCTGAACACAGCAGCAAACAACACATCACTTTACAGTCACAAAACGTCTCCACTCTGAACACAGCAGCAAACAACACACCACTTTACAGTCACACAACATCTCCACTCTGAACACAGCAGCAAACAACATACCACTTTACATGCCCCCAATGTCTCCACTCTGAACACAACAGCTAATAACACACCACTTTACAGTCACACAATGTCTCCACTCTGAACACAGCAGCTAATAACACACCACTTTACAGTCACACAATGTCTCCACTCTAAACACAACAGCTAATAACACACCACTTCCAGTCCCACAATGTCTCCACTCTGAACACAACAGCTAATAACACACCACTTCACAGTTCAACACTGTCTCCATGCTCAATACAATACACCACTTTACAGTCCCACAATGTCTCTGCTGAGAATACAATGACAAATAACACACCAGTTCACAGTCCCACAATGTCTCCACTCTGAAGACAACAGCAAATAACACACCACTACACAGTCCCACACTGTCTCCACTCTGAACACAACAGCAAATAACACACCACTTCACAGTTCAACACTGTCTCCATGCTCAATACAATACACCACTTCACAGTCCCACAATGTCTCTGCTGAGAATACAATGGCAAATAACACACCACTTCACAGTCCCACAATGTCTCCACTCTGAAGACAACAGCAAATAACACACCACTTAACAATCCCACCCTGAACACAATACACCACTTCACATGCACACACACACACACACACACACACACACACACACACACACACACACACACACACATACAGAAACAACTCCACAGATGTTTATCACAAACTTAAAACGTGCCAACTCTAGCCATTACTTTTATCAACCATCACTATACTTTGCAAAAGCTAGCTGAAATTTTGGAGGACATCTAGAATTTTTCATCCACTCATCCCTAAGACATCTGAAAATCGTCTCAGAATTTTTAGCTCTGATATCACACCACATTTTCATCAGGTGTCTTTTCAGGTACAATGGCATTTTAAGTATATTTTTTTGTAAAATGGTGTAAACAAAAGAACTAAAAATGTATCAGTGCATAGGTATGTGTGCTGTCTATATTATGTACATTGTTTTTCACTTACAGAAAACAAAAAAAAAAAAAACACGTTTCAAGAGTCATATATACCATATTTGTTTTTCACTTATAAAAAGAAAACAAAAAATTCATTCCCAAGATGAACAAAAGAAAAAGTGGCAGTCACCCTCCAGAAGAGTTTCTTCATGAGGAAACTGCGCTGTGTGGCCCGCTGCAGGTCGGTGAAGAGCTGGAAGTAATTCACCATGGAGTTGCTGGGGTCGAACAGCTGCTGCTTCAGCTGGTTAAACAGCAGCTCGCATTTCTCCCTGCGTTCACAGGCGCATGCAACCAGTCACAGACAGCAGGAATAAAGGATAACTCATTCCTCCCCCAGCAGCCAAAGGCACGTGAAACACTTCATAACAACAAAGAATGAAGAATGTTTCATTTCTATGTATGGCGACAGGCATAAAATAGTTTACTGGAGTCTAACATTCAAAACATGAATGATTAACATTAAAAGATTGTGGCTTCCTTGTGGTAGGGTAGAGTAAAACAAATCAGTTTGTCAGGCCCCTCTCTCTTGACCTCTTTCCCATGGGACATCATTTCACTGGCCGGAAATACAACTGCAATAAGTCTGAAAATCAAAATTTGACAGCAGACGGAAAAAAAACTGATTATCATCCCCACAAGATATACTGCGAGCTGAGTTGCGGTACAAGCATTTTGATGACAGCATGTTTATTTTCAGGACAATGTGATCGGGACCTGGCTATGTTATGCCCCTTGGCTTGCTCTTATAGTATACCCAAAAACCTCAAAAAAAGCCAAAAATTCGACAGGTACAGCAGTTGTATTTCCGGGCAGTGATTTAACGACACTTTCTAATTGTGAGAAAAAGTGTTGTAATTGTCTTTCAAATTACAGACCTGCATTTATTCAGGTTAAGCATCTAAAGGTTAATCCCTTGAAGTTTGTTCAAGCAAAGGTAGTATATGATTATGAGACCTTGCATTACAGAAATAAGTTTTGGACAGTCATTATAGCTGTTTTGAAAAACATGGGAAGGCTTGAAACTACAATATGATCTAACCAGAAACACACCTTGAACAATCAAAATACACTCAAGTGAAACGGATCTTGTACAATCATTGCAAATTTAAGAGATATGTTTTTTTTTCTTTAAAGAACTACTAGTAAGATGAATATATAGAAATAATTACATACTGAAGAATCATAACAATTTTGAGAAAAATATATATATATGAATTAATTTTGTTATAATACAAATTTTACACAAAGTTAACACGTATACTTACAAAATTTCAATCTACAATTCTTCTGAGAAATATATCTATATTTAAAGCAATCGCTACAATTTACCAGAAATATATCTTGAGCAATCATTACAAAACAGTCCTTGAGAAATCATGACATTATTCATTTCTTATTAAGTGATTCTTTTTTGTTGACTTGTTGACTTTTTGCATATGTATGCGAATCAGCAAAAGAAACTACATGATTTTTCTGATAAGTACATATGCAAACCAAATACATATAACTACAATATTTTCCACCTTGTTTCACATCTTCTTTGCTAATACATTTATTGGTAATATGCTTTTATACTACAGTACACAAGAATAAGATAAGAAATAGAAAGAAAATAAAATAATAAAGAAAGCTTTCGCCCGTGAAAAATAAAAGGAAAACATTTAAGCAGAACCATACATGGGAGACTAAACGACTTGAACATATGCATGCCTGTGCACACACACACACACACACACACGCGCACACACACAAACACATACACATATACACACACATGCACCCACACCCACATTCACACACGCACATATCTTGTGTATGCCCATACACATGCAACACACTCTTTATATGTAACATTTTGAAACCAATAAATAGCTTTACACAAAACAATCCAAATGATATGAAAGACATAACTAATGATCATCTTTGATCACATTTTTTGAAAAGACAAGTGGTAAACTAAAGGTATTAATGAAAATTATTGGACAGGTATGCTTTCTGCCAGTGTCACAAAGAGTAAAATCCAGTAGTGCTAACTATTCAAAATGTTTCACTACTGCTGAAGCTCAAAGATCTTAAACCATAGAGCACTTTCTTAACCATCCCCAAGTTTATAAATGTTAAACATGAGAAAAATGTCGTAGGATTTAGGACTATGGGTAGCCTTCCTGTTTAAAAAAAAAATACTAGGAAACAAACATCGCCATAGTATTCCAGTGCTTTATTCCAGTGCTTATTTTCACTGACGAATTTAACCCAAAATCATGTTTTCTTTAAGTACATTGACCGCAAAAAGTTATCTCCCTGTCTCAGAACTTTGAGTTTTTTTTGTTTGTTTTGGATGGAGAGGGGAGGGGGGGGGGGGGGGGGGGCGGTTATAGTGACGTTCCAAATGAAATAGGGAACAGGTATTTGTTTGGACAGGTAAGCGTGAAAAAAAACCAACATAGGATTTAGGAGTAAGCGTAGCCCATATGTCAAAGGGGAAAAAAAAAGACCAGTAAATAAAAATCAGCATATACATTCCTGAATTTTGTTTATTTTGTTTTAGTTTGATATCAGGGGAAGACAACAAAAGCACAGAATAATGAAAAAGAAAAAGAAACCCAAAAACAAGATGGGGAGAGGGAGGGGGACAGAAAGAAATGAACTCAATGGAATGATAATGAAAGAACTCTTGAACTGAGAGAAAAAGAATGAGAGCGCCAAACTTTTCTTCTAACATCCACCTCCTGCAATCGAAAAGGTAGAGGATGAAAAAGAGAGACAGGAACACAGATGAGGTGAGAGACAGCCCGGACATAGAGGGCACCGGTTCTATGCCTTCAGCTAGAAAAGCTGTCTACAAGTTTCAAAGCAAATCAACAGAGAAATAAGGCAATCAGGGAACAACCGCAGCATATCTCACCTGTACTCATTAATGTTCAAGCTGTGTACAATGAAAGAAAAACAGATAAGGATTAAATAAACAAGCGGCATAGGTATGCAGACAAGTGTGCTGCAATATTTCTTCTTTTTTTTTTTTCACATGTGAGAGAAGCATCAAAGCAGCTGAGGGTTTTTTGTTGTTGTTGTTGTTTTTTCATGTGTTTTCCTTTTCTTGTTGTTGATTTTTTTCTTGACATGCTGAAGAAGCATCAAAACCTTCCCTTCCCTGTTTTGTCTCTAAATCATTAAGTCCAGTTTTGTTTAGAAAAACTTACTGACTGACAAACTGAAGTTATACAAAAATCTTCCCAATCCAAAAAAAAAAGGGACAAATGAACAGAGATTTAAATTCAATTTGATTTCTGAAAAGAAAAGAAAAAAAAAAACCAAAAAAGAAAGAAAATATAAATCTTTGTCATTTATTGGTGTCGGTGAAATTGATTTCCAAAACAAAGAAAATTTTCAGTCAGCCACAAAAAATCCATCTTTCTCTGCTTTTCTTTTTTTTTTTTTTCAATGAAATCATCACAGACATTACAAGTATTTCCTTTAGAATTAATAGCATGAAAAACAGCAGAGGAAAAACTCACTCATTTCCATCCATATTTCTAAAACTCAAATTGCTTACTGTTGGGCAGATATTCGTACATCAAAGCTGTCTCTGTATTCTAAAAGTTGGACTCTTGTGTATTCTGCCGTAAATTCATACATTATGATACTGTCTCCTTTTTATCTCCAGATCTTTGTAAACTTTCAGTAAACGAGAAGAACTGCTGTGTACTCCCGTTAACAAAGAAAAAAGATTCATCCCTGAGCTAATGGTATTTTCACATATCATCGTCAACCTCCTCAACTTTCTTGCATGAAAAGCATTTTCTATGACAGACTTAAATATGATATGTCTATTGAATGTATATATATAAATATATGACATTCTTTATGAAAAAAAGTGTATTTCAAAGTGAACACGATGAGACTTGACAAAAGAAAAAGTGCTATTGGTCTCACCTTTGATTCTTAGAGCTGAGACGAACAGTGGTTACATCCAGCGATCCTTGACTTGGATCCAGTGACAAGGTGGATCTCTGCAATATAATATGCAATATAAATGTGAACATACACAGACACACACACTCACACAGGCACAGACACAGACACACACAAACATAGACACACTCACATAGAGACACACACAGACACACACATCATCATCATCATCATCTTTCTTTCTTTCTGCATACGCAGGCTGATACTCCTGCAGACACTGCCTGTAAAGACAGGCAGTGGAGTTTTGTGTGTATGACCGTTTTTTATCCTGCCATTAAGGCAGCTATACTCCATCTTCGGGGAAGGTGCATGCTATGTGTAACGTGTCATCCATACCAACAGCCAAACTGGCCTTCTCTTCCGAAAGTTGGTGATGGGATTTTACGTGTGTGCAAGATGTTGTGCGTGCGTTCACACACAGAACCTCAGTTTATAGTCTCATTCGAAGGACTGTATGGGGAATGGAGTCAGAACCAATGTTAACTCCAAGGGAAAAATCCCTCTGTACCGAAATTCGAACCCGCAACCCCAGGATCACGAGACCGGCGCTCTACCAAATGAGTTATTCTGGCCATCATCATCATCGTCATGGTCGTCATCATCATTAAGACATTTAACTCTTTCATCCCTACAACCCGTTTTTCCAGTTTGCAGAAATCCTACCCTTCCTACAGCCCGGAAAACCGGGCAGCACAAAATCCCTCCTTTCCTTCCTGCAGCCCGGAAAATCGGGTTCTCGCGGTAAGCGCTTTGAACTTTGCACGAGTCGCATCATCAGTACATGTCATGACCGGGTCGCTTGCGCGGCAGTGTTTATGGATGCCAGATGGCCCCTACAGCGTGGTAAAGTGGTCGCCGCTCTATTCTGGCCGGTTTGTTACTGCATACATGGCAGTTCTCACTTTACACTTTTTTTTCCCCTCTAAATCCAGGAATGAAGGGAATACTTGTATTATGAGAATCTAGGATTAAGAGGAAGTAATGGTTCATAGAAAAGTAGGAATGAAAGAGTTAAGCCTCATACACAATTTCATGTACGTTCACATGGATATCTTTTTCTTCTCTCAGCCTCCTTTTCCTGCCACCCTCACCCAAATTGATCTTGCTCTGGTGACTTGAGCTTCTGCATCTTTCCAATGCCCATTAACCCGTGAGCATGTCAAACACAGTAAAGCCAGGAGACAGGCAAAGACCTGTATTCCAAAACTGGTCTCATAGAACTCAGCCACATGCCTGTTCAGTAATTTAGTTCACCTTATGAATGAAGACAGTTTTCTTCCATTTGTTACCTTGTCTTGAACCAAACACTTTGTATGTTCTTTTTTTTTTTTTTAACTTAAAACTACTGTGGTTAATGTGCTTAACATGTTCTTTTATTGACCAATCTGAAGTTCAATCATCGAATCTGTCTTGAAAAGTTTACAGAGACTAGTATTTATTACATGTGATACATAAAAAATTTGGGATCCACAGTGAAAGAAGGGAAGGCACTTGCAATGCCACGAAAAACATCTGATGACGACAGACTACTTGTTCAGCCAGAGAGTCATGAAACACAACACAGAACGACTCACAATGAGGATGTTGACAAACTACCTGTTCAACCAGCCACCGTGGCGAAGTGGTTAGCGTCACGGACTCTCGGCTGGGAGGTCCTGGGTTCGAATCCCATCAGAGTCATGTGGGTTTTTCTGCCCTGACCGGCTCCTACCCAGAGTTGAGTTTGCTACGGACTCAGTTGGGAAGACTGGGACCACACAGTCGAGTTTCATCCACTTAATGGATGCGTCTCTGAGAGTGTTGCTCAAATTTCCTGACCAACACTGCAGGTGCCTGTATCTCTCGGGCCTGGTTGATGCCGGGATATATTATGAAAGGAAGTGTATAGTACAGCCCTGTCATGTAGTCTCAGACCGAAATGGAAACCTGTAGCATCATCTTAATCATCCTCATTCTCATTGATCAGCATAAAAAAAAAAGTCTCAAATTCTGTGGCCCTTCATGCCCTGCTCTCATGGTGACCTCAATTTCGATGTCCTCTCCACGTCTGTGGCCTTAGTTTCGTTCCGTCGGGGTTACCAGTATCGGCGAGTACATGGGGGCTGTCGTTGGACGGACGTGGTGGCACCCTCCGGAGGGAGAGCTCACTCGCTCCGGCTCCGCAACTAAGCAATTATTGTCGTCAGTAGGGGGCTTAGTAGGTGGTGTCCTGCATATGACAGATCAGAACAGGCGCCACTGAACACCATCGAAGTGACTCGGCAGCAGTGCAGTGTCTCCTCCAGTGGGTTGCCTCTTGACGACTTCACATTGACTGCTCCCTGTGGATTGCTGGTGCCGGGGCTGCGGCGGGGCCAACCGGGCTGTGGCTGTGGACGGGGTGTCGGAATGAGCGGCATGGGTGCACTGCCTCTGAGGTGGCGCAGAGGTTGGGACAGCAAAAAAAACAACAACAAAAAAACTACCTGTTCAGTCAGGCAGTCATGGAACACAACACAGAACGACTCACAATGAGGATGTCACCAAACTACTTGTTCAGTCAGGCAGTCATAGAACACAAGAACACAGATCGACTCACAATGAGGATGTCATCCAACTACCTGTTCAGACAAGCAGTCACAGAACACAACAACACAGAACGACTCACAATGAGGATGTCACCAAACTACCTGTTCAGCCAGACAGTCATAGAACACAAGAACATGCAACAACTCACAATGAGGATGTCACCAAACTACCAATTCAACCAGACAGTCATGAAACACAAGAACACAGAACGACTCCCTGTGAGGATGTCACAATACTACCAATTCAACCAGTCAGTCACGAAACACAAGAACACAGAACGACCCACGATGAGGATGTCACCAAACTACCTTTTCAGACATGCAGTCATAGAACACAACACAGAAGACTCACTATGAGGATGTCACCAAACTACCTGATCAGCCAGACAGTCATAGAACACAAGAACATGTAACAACTCACAATGAGGATGTCACCAAACTACCAATTCAACCAGTCAGTCATGAAACACAAGAACACAGAACGACTCACGATGAGGAAGTTGTTCCAGGCGCCTCTCAGCAGCATGAGCACAGGGGATGAGGAGTTGAGCAGGTAGATGTGCAGCACTGTCTGGCGCTGCTCGTTGCCGTTTGACTCCACAGAGAGGCTGTGAAGACCCGTGGTGGACCCGCTCAGTTCGGAGGGCAGGCTGGGAACACAGTCAGCTGAATTAGTTCTACACAGTTCATTCTTGTGCCGTGACTACGTCCATACAGTGATTTGTGTTTGTACAGCAGTGTGTTTTGTTATGTTCTGTTGTAGGGTGTCATGTTGTATTGTGTCATTTTGTGGAATTAGGTAGTGTTGTGTTGTGTGGTGCACTGTGATGCCATGTTCAATGGTATGACGTGGTCTGAGATATGTAGAATGATGTAATGTGATGCTGAATGAGTGGAGGGGTTCAGTATGGTGGGGAATAGTGAGATTTGTGTTGTGTGGCGAAGAATGGTGTGGTGCTATAAGATATGGTTTGGTGCTGTGTGATGCAGTGAGGAATGGTGTGGTATTGTGTGGTGTAGTGAGGAATGGTGTGGTACTGTGTGTTGTAGTGAGGAATGGTGTGGTATTGTGTGGTGAAGTGAGGAATGGTGTGGTATTGTGTGATGTAGCTTGTAGGAATGGTGTGGTATTGTGTGATGTAGTGAGGAATGGTGTGGTATTGTGTGGTGAAGTGAGGAATGGTGTGGTATTGTGTGATGTAGTGAGGAATGGTGTGGTATTGTGTGGTGTAGTGAGGAATGGTGTGGTATTGTGTGGTGTAGTGAGGAATGGTGTGGTATTGTGTGGTGTAGTGAGGAATGGTGTGGTATTGTGTGGTGTAGTGAGGAATGGTGTGGTATTGTGTGGTGTAGTGAGGAATGGTGTGGTATTGTGTGGTGTAGTGAGGAATGGTGTGGTATTGTGTGGTGTGAGTGAGGAATGGTGTGGAAATTGTGTGTTGTAGTGAGGAATGGTGTGGAATTGTGTGGTGTAGTGAGGAATGGTGTGGTACTGTGTGGTGTAGTGAGGAATGGTGTGGTATTGAAGTATTGTGTGGTGTAGTGATGAATGGTATGGTATTGTGTGGTGTAGTGATGAATGGTGTGGTATTGTGTGGTGTAGTGAGGAATGGTGTGGTACTGTGTGGTGTAGTGAGGAATGATATGGTATAGTGTGGTGTAGTGAGGAATGGTGTGGCATTGTGTGGTGCAGTGAGGAATGGTGTGGTATTGTGTGATGCAGTGAGGAATGGTGTGGTATTGTGTGGTGTAGTGAGGAATGGTGTGGTATTGTGTGGTGCAGTGAGGAATGGTGTGGTATTGTGTGGTGCAGTGAGGAATGGTGTGGTATTGTGTGGTGTAGTGAGGAATGGTGTGGTATTGTGTGATGCAGTGAGGAATGGTGTGGTATTGTGTGGTGTAGTGAGGAATGGTGTGGTATTGTGTGGAGTGATGAATGGTGTTGTATTGTGTGGTGTAGTGAGGAATGGTGTGGTATTGTGTGGTGTAGTGAGGAATGGTGTGGTATTGTGTGGTGCAGTGAGGAATGGTGTGGAATTTGTGGTGTAGTGATGAATGGTGTGGTATTGTGTGGTGTAGTGAGGAATGGTGTGGTATAGTGAGGAATGGTGTGGAATTGTGTGGTGTAGTGATGAATGGTGTGGTATTGTGTGGTGTAGAGAGGAATGATGTGGTATTGTGTGGTGTAGTGAGGAAATGATGTGGTATTGTGTGGTGTAGTGATGAATGGTGTGGTATTGTGTAGAGTAGTGAGGAACGATGTGGTATTGTGTGGTGTAGTGAGGAATGGTAGGGTATTGTGTAGTGTAGTGAGGAATGGTGTGGTATTGTGTGGTGTAGTGAGGAATGGTGTGGTATGTGTGGTGTAGTGATGAATGGTGTGGTATTGTGTAGAGTAGTGAGGAACGATGTGGTATTGTGTGGTGTAGTGAGGAATGGTAGGGTATTGTGTAGTGTAGTGAGGAATGGTGTGGTAATGTGTGGTGTAGTGAGGAATGGTGTTGTGTAGTGAGGAATGGTAGGGTACTGTGTAGTGTAGTGAGGAATGGTGTGGTATTGTGTGGTGTAGTGAGGAATGATATGGTATTGTGTAGTGTCGTGAGGAATGGTGTGGTTTAGTGTGATGTAGTGAGGAATGGTGTTGTGTAGTGAGGAATGGTGTGGTGTAGTGATGAACAGTGTGGTATTGTGTGGTGTAGTGATGAATAGTGTGGTATTGTGTGGTGTAGTAAGGAATGGTGTGGTACTGTGTGTTGTAGTGAGGAATGGTATAGTATTGTGTGGTGTAGTGAGGAATGGTGTGGTACTGTGTGGTGTAGTGAGGAATGGTATAGTATTGTGTGGTGTAGTGAGGAATGATATGGTATTGTATAGTATAGTGAGGAATGGTATGGTATAGTGTGGTGTAGTGAGGAATGGTATAGTATAGTGTAGTGTAGTGAGGAATGGTATAGTTTAATTTGGTGTAGTGAGGAATGGTATGGTATAGTGTGGTGTAGTGAGGAATGGTATGGTATTGTGTAATGTCATGAGGAATGCTGTGTTGTGTCCTGTGCTGATGGCGTGCTGTATGTTGTGTTCTGTGTTGATGGTGTGGCTGCATTGTGCTATGTAGCATGCTACTGCACGAGGTGATGAGACACCGCTATAAGAAATTTACTCAGTGCAAACAACCAAGCTGATTTTCCATTCTGTCAATTGTGGTATATTTCAGCCATGTGACTCGTCACTGTGATTTTCCAATCTGTCATCTGTGGTGACCTTTGTGAATGTGATCTCTCATGCTGATTTTCTATTCACTTACTCATTTCCAGAGAGCTGTGTCGAGTTTATTCTCAACGTAGTTCACCACATTGGTCCTCGCTATACTGAGGTGACTGCTGTCAATGGGATCTATCACGCTGATCATCCAACCTGTTGTTCCACACCCACCTGCCCAGTCTCCAGATGTCCAGGGAGGGTGTACAACTGGTCCTCACCATTCTGTGTTGACTGCTGACGATGTGATCTCTCATGCTGACTTTCCAACCCACACCCACCTGCCCAGTCTCTATATGTCCAGGGAGGGTGTACAACTGGTCCTCACCATTCTGTGTTGACTGCTGACGATGTGATCTCTCATGCTGACTTTCCAACCCACACCCACCTGCCCAGTGTCTAGATGTCCAGGGCGGGTGTACAACTGGTCCTCACCATTCTGTGTTGACTGCTGACGATGTGATCTCTCATGCTGACTTTCCAACCCACACCCACCTGCCCAGTCTCTCGATGTCCATGGAGGGCGTGCCGCTGCGTGACCCTCCCCCTGGCCCCATGCCGCCCATCATGGAGGACCGCCGACTGGTGCAGGACTCGCGGCCGTCGTCGCTCATGGTGCTGATGGCCACGCTGGGAATGCTGCTCTTCAGGTCTCCCGACAGCTGGGTCTGGGACTGTGGCAGCCAAGGTGGGGTCATTGTTTGGGTCACGTGATACATCACTAGCTTCTTGTTCATAATGACCGCTTTCTGTGTTCACTCATGTGTATGCATGCATGCATGTGGATATGTATGTATATGCATGCATTTTGGGCTATTTGGGAATTTATCCGACAGAAAGAATGATTTGCAGCACACCTGAATAAGCAATATTACGATAGAGAAAGCTGCACTGTGTCCCTACTTTTTTTTAAACATGTGAAAAATTGGTGTCCGACAGATATTTATGGCTGAAGTCTGTATTCTCATTTTGTCATTTGTTTTCCATAGATAAACAAGTTTTCTTAGGACTGAGTTAATTCATTAAAACTTGCAACACTGTATAGCACACTTTCATGTATGTAAATGAATTGTAACACTTAGAGCTTAACTTATGCAAATCAAGTTTTCTTTTTTTTTCTTTTTTTTTTTTTGCTGTCCCGTCATCTGTGCCACCTCAGTGGCAGTGCACCCACGCCGCTCATTCTGACACCCTGTCCACAGCCACAGCCCGGTCGGCCCCGCCGCAGCCTCGGCACCGACAATCCACAGGGAGCAGTCAATGTCAAGTCGTCAAGAGGCAACCCCCCCCTCCCCACCCCAGAGGAGCCACTGCACTGCTGCCAAGTCACTTCGGTGGTGTTCAGTGGCGCCTGTTCTGATCCAACATACGCAGGACAACACCTGCTAAGCCCCCTACTGACGACAATAATTGCTTAGTCGCGGAGCCGGTGTGAGTGAGCTCTCCCTCCGGAGGGCGCCACCACGTCCGTTAATGACAGCCCCCATGGACTCGCCGATACTGGTGACCCCGACGGAACCAAGGCCACAGACGTGGAGAGGACATCAAAACTGAGGTCACCATGAGAGCAGGGCAAGAAGGGCCACAGAATTTGAGACTTTTTTTTTTTTTTTTTGTATGCTGATCGATGAGAATGAGGACGATGAAGATGATGTACGGATTTCCATTCCAGTCTGAGACTGCATGACAGGGCTGTACTCTACGCTTCCTTTCATAATATATCCCAGCATCAACCAGGCCCGAGAGATACAGACACCTGCAATGTTGGTCAGGAAATTTGAGCAACACTCTCAGAGCCGCATCCATTAAGTGGATGAAACTCGACTGTGTGGTCCCAGTCTTCCCAACTGCACCCACAGCAAACTCAACTCTGGGTAGCAGCTGGTCGGGACAGAAAAACCCACATGACTCTGATGGGATTCAAACCCACGACCTCCCAGCCGGGAGTCCACAACGCTAACCACTTCGCCACGGCGGCTAGTATGCAAAAGTTCATCAGGTGTCATTGATTATGTTGTTTTCCAAAATCCTTCATGCCCCAAGAGTGATTACAAGTAACTTAATTTTGAATCTAATATGATTGACACACAAGGCCTTCCCTACTGGAAAGATCTCCTCCAACTACAGAGCGGAGGCAATAGCACTGCTCCACGCAGTGAGGATCTTTCTGGAACCGGCCAGCCCATCACAGAAGGTTGTCTTCTTCACAGACTGCCGATCTCTGCTGCAGGGACTTCAGAACACAAGAAATGAACAACATACGCAAGACATCAAGGCTGCCCTCTATGAACTCTCAAAACAGTCTGTCATTACGCTTCAGTGGATTCCGTCTCATTGTGGGATCATGGGCAACGAAAAAGCTGATGCTCTCTCCAAAGCAGGCAGCAAAATGGAGCAGTTCAGCCACCCCGTGACCTACAGGGAGGCCAAGACCATCATCCACAACCAGTTTCAGTCCCAGTGGAAGAGAAGGCTGGGTGCAGAGAGTGGTGCTGACCCGATCCACCAGCTCCAAAGGCACCAGCAGACAATCCTCTTCAGACTGAGGACCGGCCACTGCAGACTGCTGAGCCACCTTAACCGCCTGAAGATCACCTACACTGACCAGTGTCCATGCGGCACTGGACCCCAGACCCCTGAACATGTCCTCCTGCGCTGTCCTACTCACGCAGCTCTACGACACAAAACCTGGCCGGGGGAGCGGAGTTACAGGCGCAGCTTTGGGGAGCCCGTTCTGACCTGGAGAAGACCGCGGGCTTCATCATGGCGGCCGGGTTACAAGTCTGACGCATCCAGCTTCAATCGAACGCAGAAGAAGAAGAAGAATCTAATATCTTCCCTTTCTCTTTGCTGCTACAGGATAACAACAGCTACACATCTGATGAAGACTGATCCACACGTTTTGGACAGAAAGTATTTTCTCTTATTTGACCACATGTGCTGATCAATGACTGATCCACATGTTTTGGACAGAAAGTATTTTCTCTTATTTGACCACATGTGCTGATCAATGACTGATCCACACGTTTTGGACAGAAAGTATTTTCTCTTATTTGACCACACATGTGCTGATCAATGACTGATCCACACGTTTTGGACAGAAAGAATTTTCCCTTATTTGACCACATGTGCTGATCAATGACTGATCCACACGCTCTGGACAAAAAGTACTTTCTCTTATTTGACCACATGTGCTGATCAACGACTGATCCATACATTTTGGACAGAAAGTACTTTCTGTTATTTGACCAGATGTGCTGATCAGTAAATCAAGAAATGACGTTGGGGCTGGATTGGACATACGCTGCGGAAGCCTGCAAGCAACATCACCAGACAAGCCCTAACATGGAACCCCCAAGGAAAACGAAAAAGAGGTTGGCCAAGGAACACCTGGCGCAGGGACCTGGAAGCAGACATCAGGAACACGGGGATGACTTGGAACCAGCTGGAGAAAAGAGCCCAGGACAGAGATGCCTGGAGGTCCTTGGTTGGTGGCCTGTACCCCAGGAGGGGTAATAGGCAATGATGATGATGCTGATCAGTGACTGATCCACATGTTTTGGACAGAAAGTACTTTCTCTTATTTGACCACATCTGCTGATCAGACTGTCATTCACTATTCACAATTCACAACATCCAGTCATCAGTCTGTCATTCACTATTCACAATATCCAGTCATCAGTCCGTCATACACAATTCACAACATCCAGTCATCAGTCTGTCATTCACTATTCACAACGTCCAGTCATCATTCTGTCATTCACTATTCACAACATCCAGTCATCAGTCTGTCATTCACTATTCACAACGTCCAGTCACCAGTCTGTCATTCACTATTCACAACATCCAGTCATCAGTCTGTCATTCACTGTTCACAACATCCAGTCATCAGTCTGTCATTCACTATTCACAACATCCAGTCATCAGTCTGTCATTCACTATTCACAATATCCAGTCATCAGTCTGTCATTCACTGTTCACAATTCACAACATCTAGTCATCAGTCTGTCATTCACAACATCCAGTCATCAGTCTGTCATTCACTATTCACAACATCTAGTCATCAGTCTGTCATTCACTATTCACAACATCTAGTCATCAGTCTGTCATTCACAATTCACAACATCCAGTCATCAGTCTGTCATTCACTATTCACTATTCACAACATCCAGTCATTAGTCTGTCATTCACTATTCACTATTCACAACATCCAGTCATCAGTCTGTCATTCACAATATCCAGTCATCAGTCTGTCATTCACAATATCCAGTCATCAGTCTGTCATTCACAATATCCAGTCATCAGTCTGTCATTCACCATTCACAATTCACAACATCCAGTCATCAGTCCGTCATTCACTATTCACAATATCCAGTCATCAGTCCATCATTCACTATTCACAACATCCAGTCATCAGTCTGTCATTCACTATTCACAATATCCAGTCATCAGTCTGTCATTCACTATTCACAACATCCAGTCACCAGTCTGTCATTCACTATTCACAACATCCAGTCATCAGTCTGTCATTCACTATTCACAACATCCAGTCATCAGTCTGTCATTCACTGTTCACAACATCCAGTCACCCGTCTGTCATTCACTATTCACAATATCCAGTCATCAGTCTGTCATTCACTATTCACAACATCCAGTCATCAGTCTGTCATTCACTATTCACAATATCCAGTCATCAGTCTGTCATTCACTATTCACAACATCCAGTCACCAGTCTGTCATTCACTATTCACAACATCCAGTCATCAGTCTGTCATTCACTATTCACAACATCCAGTCATCAGTCTGTCATTCACTGTTCACAACATCCAGTCACCAGTCTGTCATTCACTATTCACAATATCCAGTCATCAGTCTGTCATTCACTATTCACAACATCCAGTCATCAGTCTGTCATTCACTATTCACAACATCCAGTCATCAGTCTGTCATTCACTATTCACAACTATCCAGTCATCAGTCTGTCATTCACTATTCACAACATCCAGTCACCAGTCTGTCATTCACTATTCACAACATCCAGTCATCAGTCTGTCATTCACTATTCACAACATCCAGTCATCAGTCTGTCATTCACTACTCACAACATCCAGTCATCAGTCTGTCATTCACTATTCACAATATCCAGTCATCAGTCCGTCATTCACTATTCACAACATCCAGTCATCAGTCGTCATTCACTATTCACAACATCCAGTCATCAATCCGTCATTCACTATTCACAACATCCAGTCATCAGTCTGTCATTCACTATTCACAATATCCAGTCATCAGTCCATCATTCACTATTCACAACATCCAGTCATCAGTCCATCATTCACTATTCACAATATCCAGTCATCAGTCTGTCATTCACAATTCACAACATCCAGTCATCAGTCTGTCATTCACTATTCACAATATCCAGTCATCAGTCTGTCATTCACAATTCACAACATCCAGTCATCAGTCCATCATTCACTATTCACAATATCCAGTCATCAGTCCATTCACTATTCACAATATCCAGTCATCCTTTGCCTCCAAGGGGCCTTTAAAACCTCATGTTTTGAAAACCACTGATCCCTAGCCAGTTGCATAATCCCCTGTGGCTGAGTACCGCGTAACTACTGCATGCTCATAAAAACAGGTGTGGGTATGCATTAATGGATGGTTGTTTGCCATATCGATAGGTGTGTAGGATTGGGTTATGTGGGGGTTGTTTGCCATATCGATAGGTGTGTAGGATTGGGTTATGTGGGGGTTGTTTGCCATATCGATAGGTGTGTAGGATTGGGTTATGTGGGGGTTGTTTGCCATATCGATAGGTGTGTAGGATTGGGTTATGTGGGGATTGTTTGCCATATCGATAGGTGATGGTATGTGATTTGAGGTGTTAGTTGGGGGGTTGTTTGCCATATCGATAGGTGTGTAGGATTGGGTTATGTGGGGTTGTTTGCCATATCGATAGGTGTGTAGGATTGGGTTATGTGGGGTTGTTTGCCATATCGATAGGTGTGTAGGATTGGGTTATGTGGGGATTGTTTGCCATATCGATATGAGGTTGTGTTAGAGATTGGGTTTATGTGGGGATTGTTTGCCATATCGATAGGTGTGTAGGATTGGGTTATGTGGGGTTTGCATATGTATTGTAGGATGGGTAGGGTTTCATCGATAGGTGTGTAGGATTGGGTTATGTGGGGATTGTTTGCCATATCGATAGGTGTGTAGGATTGGGTTATGTGGGGGATTGTTTGCCATATCGATAGGTGTGTTGGTATGTGGGATTGTGGTTGTTGGTTATGTGGGGATTGTTTGCCATATCGATAGGTGTGTAGGATTGGGTTATGTGGGGATGAGAACTGAAAAAAGAAAATTGTCATAGTTCTGTTTTTTAATGAATAAATATGTTATTGATTAATTCATTGATCAACTGGTTAACTAACTCATATGATATGCTAATATTTATTTTACTAATGTTATCAACAAATCAATTGGTTTATTAACTCATCTGATACATCAATCATTTTGTGTTTTCTTGTCCATTTTGTATAATGCTCTTCTTGTTGTTTTGCATGTTTTGACATTGTACAGTGTGGAAAGCCTGCATGTGTGTGAGGTGCCATTTCATGTAAATCTCCATTGTCATCATTATTACCATTATTATTATTATCATCATTACTGTCATTATTATTTTCATAACCATTCTTGTGACTTGGCATGACATATAAATCTCCATTGTCGTTATTATTACCATTATTATCATTAACATTATTATTGCTGTTATTATTTTCGTACCATACAAATATATGCCATATAAATATATCTCCTTTATTATCATTATCATCATCATATTATCACCATCATCATCATCATTATTATTACCATCATCATCATTATTATCATTATTCAGATATGAACCCCATCTTGCTGGATGGTAGACTTGCCAAACCTAGCTGCTACAACAAAAATCTGCTACCTCAATACGTATGCACGACACAGAAGCACTAGCAAATAATGATGTTGATAAGACAAGGAATACTGTACTCAAATATTTATATATCTTGTGACAAGTGTTGCCAGCGATGAAAGCATCCAACTTTAAAGTGAGAGTAAGGAATCATGAGTTGAGATCCTTACCTTGACCCTCTCCTGTCTTGCACATTCTAGATGCTAATCTACTGGGAACAAACTTGTAATTGCTGTATCATATGTCTTTTTAACTACTGGCTCCTCTTTGTGGTCAAAGTGGTTCTTCCCAGTACATAGCAAAACCCTTAGTTTCATTTTTCTTGTGCCGCTATCAAACAATTTACACCCATGCTTTCTACATGTACTGTTAGAAATATTTTTGAATTACCAGTATTAACCTATGAATTCTTTCTTTCTTTATCAAAGAGTCCAATAAGTAAGTTCTTATAGCTTCTCACATTTACCACCTCCTACTTATGAAGCTACTTTTAAGTGAGTCAATCATACAGCTATAGCTTAATCTACAATCAAATATATGATCATCTTCATCCATCCCCTACATCTCATGCTTCTCTCCCACATCAAAATCATCTGTAGTTTCCTAGTTTCATCATTAGGGTTTGGTTTGTTTGCTTGCTTGCTTTTGGGTTGATGGGGTGATATATATATATATATATATATTTTTTTTTTTCATTTCCGTCTAATATCACCTAAAGTGGATAGACATTAAATTTGAAACTAACAAACACACACATACACACATAACACTATCTTTACCTTGCTAGAGGTATCAGGGGGGTTGCTGGATGTTGTCTGAGTCATGGGAGCCACCTGACTCTTAGCCCCACAGAACCAGAACGGGAAAAACCAACATCTCGACTTTCTGGCAGACCTCTTCTCCGCGCTCACCACCACTCCCGCACTGTCTGACTTCGTTTCTGGCTGGGACACCACCGTCTCAAAGGCTCCCGTTTTGGGGTGAGGGGGCAAAGGTCGAACCGAGGTCTGGGAGTTGTTGAGGCTGCTGGTAGTGGACTGGGGCCGGCTGCGGGACCTTCGGCCATCCAAACTGGACTGGAGGTTGGCGGTGTGAGCGGCCTGCACCACCGACACAGACAGGCGGTCCTCCTCAATGTCCTCCAGAACGTCCTCCTCAATCTCCTCTTTCAGCGAGCGCAGGATGCTGTCCGATTCCCAAGTCTCGTTGATGGCGGGCGGCTTCTTCTTCTTCTTGTTGAGGTTGGTTCGGCCTTCCCTCTGGGAGCAGACGGAGCCGCGGCTGGTGGGCCGACTGCGAGGAAGGCTGCCGGTGCTCTGGGTGAAGTAGCCCACATCCTCAGAACCATCCAGGGAGGAGGCGTATCCGAGAGGGGTGGAGTTTGTTGGACCGGTCTCCAGTTTGAAGGTCCACAATGGACCCCCTGGGGGAGCGATAACGGGAGCGCCGGATGGAGCGTTTGCGGGCAGGTTCGTTGGTGACATGGGTGATGGCGATGTGCTGGGTGTTCCTTTGCTCTTCCCCGCTCAGGAACTCAGGGTAATCATTGATCTGCAATGGAGTTATATGCATGTCTTGTCATTGATCTGCAATGGAGATATAGGTTATGTCTTGTAATTGATCTGCAATGAAGATACATGTATGTCCTGTCATTGATCTGCAGTGAAGATATATGTATGTCCTGTCACTGATCTGCAGTGAAGATACCTGTATGTCTTGTCATTGATCTGCAGTGAAGATACATATATGTCCTGTCATTGATCTGCAATGAAGATACATGAATGTTGATCTGCAGTGAAGATACATAAATGTCCTGATTTACCTGTGTATGTCCTGTCATTGATCTCCAGTTAAGATACCTGTATGTCCTGTCATTGATCTGCAGTGAAGATACATGAATGTTGATCTGAAGTGAAGATACATGAATGTCCTGTCATTGATCTGCAGTGAAGATACATGAATGTCCTGTCATTGATCTGCAGTGAAGACACATGTATGTCCTGTCATTGATCTGCAGTGAAGATACATGTATGTCCTGTTACTGATCTGCAGTGAAGATACATGTATGTCCTGATACTGATCTGCAGTGAAGATACATGTATGTCCTGTCATTGATCTGCAGTGAAGATACATGTATGTCCTGATACTGATCTGCAGTGAAAATACATGTATGTCCTGATACTGATCTGCAGTGAAGATACATGTATGTCCTGATACTGATCTGCAGTGAAAATACATGTATGTCCTGTTGTTGATCTGCAGTGAAGATACATGTATGTCCTGTCATTGATCTGCAGTGAAGATACATGTATGTCC
>CM065721.1:14019897-14182397 GCA_033310375.1 Conus canariensis
ATTCCCTGTGGGCTGCCGGTGCTGGGGCAGCAGCAGAACAGGCTGGGGTGTGACTGTGGACAGGGAGCCAGAATAAGTGGTGTGAGAGTAACGCCACTGAAGGGACATGGACAGATGAGACAGCAAAACAAACCAACCAACCAAGAAAAGAAATGTTAAAAATATGACAATGACTTCACAGGCATGAAATCGAAAACTTCAGTTCAAATCAATCATATTTGTTTAACGAAATTTCCCATCAAGAATCCTGCAATAGAATTAGGAAAAGGGATTAGAAATCTTTTTTTTTTTTTTTTTTTTTTATAATTCCTGCCCTACTCTCTTATCCCCATATAAGTTGAGTCTCTCTCTCTCTCTCCTCTCTCTCTCTCTCTCCTCTCTCTTCTCTCTCTCTCTCTCTCCATGGTCTCTCTCACTTAACTTTTCAAACTTTTTATGTCTGTTCATGATATGCTCATGTGTGTTTACAGGCTTTTTTCTTTTTTTCCTTTAATCTGTCAAAGATTTGCGATTGTCAATGCAAAATGGATAGGAAAAGAAAAGCTCTGTGCTCGTTTGTACTTTTGACCGGCAACGATCTGCGTACGGCAACAATCACTGTGCTTCATTTCCATTCAAATCTCCAGAACCTGTTGTCTCCAGTTCAAATACATAATTTACAAGAGGCAGCTGAGATGATCAATCCCACCCACTGATGCACAGGGCCAGATAACAAAGAGGCAGGCGGCCATTTTCACTGCGCAAAGCTAGGTCAGGCTTTTGCCCCATCATTTGTTTTCATGTTGCCATCAGTTACCCCAAACAACGACCAGCCAGTCTGTTGCCCAGGCTTTTATTTCAGCAATCCAGCAGCGATTTTCAAACTGTGTTCCACCACATATCCATAAAACATGGACTTCTCTGGTTTGAGTGTTTTTGGTTTGTTTGTTTTCTTTTTATTAAGGGTGGGTGGGTGGCGGGATAAGGAGATGGAGGGATGGAGCAGCAGAGTGCAGAGCAGGACAGAAAAAAACATTATATCCAAATTATCTGAAGTTCTGTAGTTTCTGGTGAAAAGACCCTCACAATGTAGCACAACAGTCAACTGAATCCATTGGAACATGGACCCATGAGCGTATTCCATGGTCATTGAAGCATCAAATTTTAAAATATTCTGGTCCATATCTTTGTTAATTGATAGATTTTGCTTTTTTGTTAGGCTTTTTTTTTCTTCTCATAATCTTCCTTCAGCCTTAACATGTAAAACTGAAGTTTGGACTCTTTTTGTCATCAGTTATTGATGAAAATAGGTATTCCATTAGCTAAACTGAGGGTGTACCTGTCCTCAAGAGAAAACTCCCTCGCAAAGTGTACTGCTAAATCATGTGCATAGGGACACACACACACACACACACACACAAACATGCATACACACGTGCACTTACATGTGCAAACACACATGCACTTATGTGAATGGCAATAACAGGTCAATAAGGAAGTTGCATACACACAAACACACATGCCCCCCCCCCCCCCCCCCCCCACACCCCACACACGAGCGCACATGCACCCATACGCACACAAACAAGTAACAGCTCAATAAGGAAGCCACACACACACGCACGCACACACACGCACACGCACGCGGGCACACACACACACACACAAACAAACACACATACAAGCATGTACACACACACACACACACACATGTGTGCGTGCATGTGCGCACATACAAACACACACACACACACACACACACACACACACATACATACACAGAATAACAGGTCAGTAACAAAGTCAAACACACACACACACACACACACACACACACACACACACACATACAAGCATGTACACACACACATGCGCACACACACACACAGACACACACACACATGCGTGTGTGTGTACGCACGCACGCATGCGCACACACACACACACACACACACACACCACACACACACACACACACGTAACAGGTCAACGAAGTCAAACACACACACACACACACATACACACACGCACACACACACACACACACACACATGCACACACACACACTCATACACCACACACACACACACACACACACACACACACACACACACACACACACACTTACAGGTCAATTAGGAAGTCAGTCATGGCACATAATGTCCAAGCTTTGGGTTCTGCTTCTCATCAAGGCCCTGGTCAAAGTACTGGTAATCCCTCCTGTCCCTGCCAATGCTCTGTAATCCTCTCAAGCCGATTATTGTCTGCCTTCTGCGCAGCATTGACATCTGCACTCCTCTCATGCTACCTACGATCTTCTAATTAGTCCGCACAGTGCTTTCGTTGCTCTCCTCCATAACTTAGGGGGTGGGACTGGAAGAGGCTGGAAGGTGGAGAGGGGGGGGGGGGTATGGCAGGGTCACAGTATGTGTTGTGTACGTGTGTGTGTGCGCATCATGCTTGCATTGCCTGCGAATATGTGTGCACACATGCATTATTTGTATTTGTGTGTATGAATATGTGTTTATGAATGTTTGTCTGTATGTGTATATATCTGTGTGTGTGTGTGTGTGTGTGTGCGTACATGCGCTTGTGTGTGTGTGTGTGTGTGTGTGTGTGTGTGTGTGTGTGTGTGTGTGTGTGTGTGTGTGTGTGTGTGAGACAGACAGACAGACAGACAGACAGACCAAGGGAGTGTGAATGTTCACGCATGTCATTTATATGTGGCTCAGGGGGCCGGAACAGCTCAGTTGCTAGAGTGCCTGACTCGTGATCCTGGGGTTGCGGGTTCGAATTTCAGTACAGGGGGATTTTTCCCTCGGAGTTAACATTGGTTCTGACTCCATTCCCCATACAGTCTTTCGAATGAGACTATAAACCGAGGTTCCGTGTGTGAACGCACACCTAACATCTTGCACACACGTAAAATCCCATCACCAACTTTCGGAAGAGAAGGCCAGTTTGGCCGCTGGTATGGATGACACATTACACACAGCATGCACCTTCCCCGAAGATGGAGTATGGCTGCCTTAATGGCGGGATGAAAAACAGTCATACACACAAAACTCCACTGCCTGTCTGTACAGGCAGTGTCCGCAGGAGTATCAGCCTGCGTATGCAGAAAGAAAGAAAGAAATATGTGGCTCTAGACAGGTGCTTGATTGTGCAAGTGTGTGTTTCATACTGGTGCATTTTTGAACATGTGTGTGCATGCGTGTGCGCGTGTGCCTGTGCAAGCGTATGCGTTTGTCTATGTGTATATGTGCTCTAGTATCTATGTGTGAGAGCATGCATGCTTGCACATGTCTAGATGTATGATTTTATGTGCTTATGCTTTATTTTATTTTACTTTATTTTTTGTTATCTTTTATTCAGAAAACAGAGGGAAAGGAATGGGACAGTAGGACTGGGAAGAGAAAGAGAGACAGAGACATGGGTGATACAAAGAGAGAAAGGGAGTGGGTGGGAGGGGCAGGGAGAGAGAGAAAAAAAAAAAAGAAACAGATAGACAGATAGACAGACAGTGAGACTGATACAGAGAGATCGAGAGAGGAAGAGAGAAAGAGATACAGACTAACAGACAGACAGGGAGGCAGAGAGATAGGCAGGCAGAGAGACAAGCAAGCAGGCAAGCAGAGACAGAGAAAGATGGGGTGGGGGGGGGGAGGGTGTGAGAGAGGTGGATGTAATAATGAGAGGGAGGGAAGGAGGGAGAAAGAGAGAGTGGGAGCAATGAGAGTTCGGGGATGCAGAGTGAGCATGGCACTGAAGAGTTAGAGGAAGCCTGCTAGGTGAAAGACTGTTAGTGAGTTTTTTTGTTGTTTTTTTTCTAAATAACATTTTATCAGCCCTTAAGGCCTTGAAATCATTTTTTAACCAATCATTGTACTGTTTTTGTTTTTGTTTTGTTTTGTTTTTTCTAACAGACACACAAATTTGTTAACAATATATATGATCATGTTGTTAAATGTCAGTGCAACCAAAGGTTTATCTGACATCTATTTAAACTAGCTTTAGTCAGAGAGAGGAGGAGGAGGAAGAAGAAGAAGAAGAAGAAGAAGAAGAAGAAGAAGAAGAAGAAGAAGAAGAAGAAGAAGACGAAGAAGAAGAAGAAGAAGAAGAAGAAGAAGAAGAAGAAGAAGAAGAAGAAGAAGAAGAAGAAGAAAAAGAAGAAGAAGAAGAAGAAGAAGAAGAAGAAGAAGAAGCAGAAGAAGAAGAAGATGATGATGATGAAGAAGAGAGAGAGGGAGAGAGATAGAGCAACAGAGAGCATATGTGTGAACAAATGTATGTATGTGGGAATATGTGTGTGCATGTACATGACTGTATGCATGCATGTTCGTGGGCATGTAAGTATGTGTCTGTATGTGTGTGCATTCATGTGTATACATGTGAGTGTGAACATGTATGCATACATGTGTGTGTGTGTGTGTGTGTGTGTGTGTGTGTGTGTGTGTGTGTGTGTGTGTGTGTGTGTGTGACTGACAGCATGGCTTGGATCAATACAACCTGCCTTCAATGTTCAAAACAGGAAATGAAAAGTAAGCAAAAAAAAAAATAAAATAAATAAAACAATCCCTTTTTTTTTTTCAAACATGTTTTCACAAGCACACAGGAGCGCACAGAAACGTAATCCACACACTCGCCAAACAAAGCCACAGACGAACAAAACTACAGAAAACTCAGGGCCATAGACAAAAGACCAGCCTAGGCCAGGCGTTGTTCCTTTCATTCAATATTGCAAGACAGCAAGACCTGTGTGCACAGTCTATTGATTAGTTTCCCCTGACAGTCTCCCGCGATTCATCATGTGTGATGATAAGCCCGTGGCTATTGTCACTACAAATGTTTTTTGTTATTGTTTTCTTTTTCTTTTCCTGTTGGCTTCCGTATTGTTTTTTTTTTTCTTCTTTTTTTTTTTTTTGTCTTGATGCGTTTGGTTCTCTGAGGCAGATTTTTAAGGGGGGGGGGGGGGGGGGGGGGGGGGATAACAGTTTTACTGATTGGCAATATCTACATTAACTCCTACGTGTACTTCTGCTTTAAGTATAGAAAAAAAAAACCTCAAACTTGCTATATTTCATATCTATAGGTACAAACGTTAATTTGAAAAAAATGTTTGAAGCAGAAGAGTGCACAAGGGGTAATTGAGCATCCACCATTGGTTTTTGATTGAACTCAGTTGCAGTCAACACTGGTGTGTTCTGTGCACCTATAATCATGTCCACATGCATGTTTACCACCCCATGGGGAAGGGGGAGTGACAATGCAGCAGAGGCCTGCACACTGTGACATTCAAGGCAATGAGACAGCAGACAAAACTGGCAACAGAGAAAGAACACGTCAGCACCACACTGACCCATGGCTTTTGTGGACACTAATAATCCAACCATCTAACGATACCCGGTACTCAGTGCTCAAAATAACAGTTTCCATCCGTCCAATTGCCTGGAACTACTTAATCTTCTGGAATACAGGTGAATACACTCTCTCCATTTGTCGGCCAGAAAACCAATGTTTGCACGAATCAGTGAGCTGTCAGCTTCAGTGCACCATGAATATACCTCTGCTTCCTCTTCACCTCCCTACCCTCTGCTGTCACCTGTCAGGAGATGGTTACAGCAAATCGGACAGTCACTCACATCTTCCAGCAATGTCTGCTGCTGATTTGAGCACCACATGACGATATCTTTTAAACGTTCATTGAGGAAGCTGGACTCATGACAAAAAGAATTCAAATTCAAGCTGCTCCAACGACTATAGCATAAATTGTCTTCCTTAGAATTTACAGTAATTACTTAAAAGTTAAAATGGAGTTTGGAAATGAATGTTGCTCAGTTCGAAAAAATTTTTTTTGAAAATTGTTAATTCAAAACTTACCTTTAGTACCTGTCAATAGTACTTGTACTGTAAATTGAAACATTAAAGAGGATGAAAGGGCAATGTACCAGATATTGATTCTTGAAGTGAACAAAGGAGGTTCAGTTCATTGATGGATAGGCTGATGGGTGTACAAAGGGATTGGGTGTACTGTCCTAATCTAATGGCAAGCTCTTCAACCAGCAGAGGCTCAAGACCTAGACCAAGATGTAAGAAGAGTCACTGCACAACTTTTTGTTTGTACACAGCACTCCAAAAAGGACTCAAATACAGACGAGCATGGGCTGCTTTTCTGCCGCTTACAACTTTGGGCTGACAGCTAGTACCAAGAAGACAGAAGTCTTCATCCTCTTGTGCCAGCCTGCCCTGCAGAAACAGCAGGTTGAACTAGAAATTACGGTCAAAGGGAAAAACACTCAGGGCTGTTGGCAGCTTAACATATCTCACAGCACTCTCTCCAATCCTGTGAACAACCATGACATGGTTGATGCATGCACTGAAGAAGCAAGTTCAGCTTTTGGGCACCTGTGAGAAATGTGTGGGAGAGGAGAGACATCATGCTGGTCGCAAAACAGAAGATGTGCAAGGCAGCTTTTCTGCCCATAGTTTCGTACACTTCTGAACAGTCTATGAGCACTATGCCTGAAAGCTTCATTGCTTCCATATGAACTGCCTGCAAAAGCTGCAGAAAATCACTTGAATAGACACAGTTCTCTCTGGAGCTGACCTGTCAAGTATCTACACCCTGCTGAAAACAGAGGAGTCAGATAGACAGGCACTCTTGTGTTTGATATGCCTGATACACGTCTTCCCAAATTATTATTCCAAGGTGAAAGTGTGATTCAAGGAAATGCTTAATGCCTAGCTGAAAAGCTCTCACACTGACCCAGACACTTGGGAGACAGTGATACTAGACTGTCTCAACTGGCCAAGTTGTACTGGCTGAAGTAGTGGCTCCTATGAACAGCGCAGGTTGGCAGGGACCCAGAAGAAGCATGAGCTTACACAGTCCAGAGCCACTTTTTCCCATATCTTCAGCATCCACACTTCACTCGTGCCCTGCTTGTAGCAGAGCTATTTTTTTTCTTTTTCCTTCTTTCTTTCTTTTTTTTTTTTTTTTAAGTTTATTTTCAGCACTGACTTCAACGAGGTGACAGCCTGATATGGGCCTTTGCTGTCGGCTGGGCTATAAGCAACATTATCAATAAATATCATTATCAGCCTTCCTTACCCACACCAGAGTGATCAGACATACTATACCCACTCCAAATCCTCTGCTACGTGAGGTTCTTCTGATCATCTTTGATTAAGACTGTCAGTGTCAGGCAAGAAATGTGCTGCAAGTTTGAGACCCTAGATACTTCACGAAGAATGTCCCAAGGCTAAGCTGTGCACACTATCTCTCATACACTTTATCATCCATGGCTCACTCCACACTGTCCCACAAATGCAGTCCTGTCTTCATAGAGCTCTGCCAGTCCTCTGGAGTCAAATTTTGGAAACCAGGGGATGAACAGGGTGGGGTGGGCTGAAGAGCAGGCAGTTTGGCTTTTGACTGGAAGCAGTTCTACCCCCCTTATAATTCAGCAGACAAGTGAGGGTTTAAAAAGACCATGTGCTTAGCATACTTACAGTTACAGCTACCAACATCCATACAACATCATTTGAGTTTTATTCCGTAATACTTTATTATTCCTATTCAAAAATGACCACCACCCTCAACTTTTCAAAATAAAAATTTTGATATTATATTCTAGATTTTTTTTCACTACATTTGGGATTTCTGGAATAATTTCTAAATTAGGGAAATTCTAGAAAAGTTCAAGAGGGTTGGCAGCTATGTTTCTCCCACACATTCTCACTCTATCTCTAATGTGCATTCTCTATATTACATTTCATCAATGACTGTTGACCCCAGACGGAACCAAACCAAGGCCACAGTCGTGGAGAGGACATCGAAATTGAGGTCACCATGAGAGCAGGGCATGAAAGGCCACAGAATTTGAGACTTTTTTTTTATGCTGATCGATTAGAATGAGGATGATTAAGATGATGCTACGGATTTCCATTTCGGTCTGAGACTACATGACAGGGCTGTACTCTACGCTTCCATTCATAATATATCCCGGCGTCAACCAGGCCGAGAGATACAGGCACCTGCAGTGTTGGTCAAGAAATTTGAGCAACACTCTCAGAAACGCATCCATTAAGTGGATGAAACTCGACTGTGTGGTCCCAGTCTTCCCAACTGAGTCCGCAGCAAACTCAACTCTGGGTAGGAGCCGGTCAGGGCAGAAAAACCCACATGACTCTGATGGGATTCGAACCCACGACCTCCCAGCCGGGAGTCCGCGACACTAACCACTTCGCCAAGGCGGCTGGTAACACATATATCTTTACCTAAAATCCGCTAACCATAAACTACTCACACAATCTTCAAAAACAGAGAAAATCTGGATTCATCTTTTCGTTTGCTGCTTATTGAATCCAGTTGTAATTTAAGGCTAACATACAGAAATGCACAGGAAGATGCAAGCTGAAAATGGCAAGTAAAATTCAGCCAAAGAAACCACAGAAAACTATTACAGTTGCAAAGGATGTATCATGATTTGTCTCCTGTAAGGTGACAGCTATTTAACAGAAAGTATGGAGAAGTTCTCACTATCATCCTATCACCATCATAAAACATCCGTCGAAGATCTTTTGACACAGACAGCATGGCTAAAAAGAAGAAAAACATTCTGTAGACAAAGCATAAACTGCCCAATTCAGTTGATTTCATGCTCACAGTCACAATCTGTTACTGTTCAATTATTTATAGCACTAGAATGGCAGTAGGCAGATAAATGACCTACAAATAATACAAAATTCAAATTAAAATATGTACATGTATGCATTTACTTGTGAAGTGAACGCTAAATGAAAAACAAAAAGTACAGGGAAGAAAGACTAACAGAAAGAAACACATAATAGGGCAGAAAAATACAAATGCAAAAAAAATTTACACACACACACACAAACAACACAACACGCACACGCACACACACACACACACATATAGTATACACACACAAATTAATCAAGCAAACATAGTTCTGTGTGAGAAGAAATCTAGAAGAACTAGTTCTACAGTACACTTTACATACACAACAACAGATCCATAAATTATCACAAACATCTAAACATGTAAAATACAATCACTGATAACTATTCATAAAAATGTTTTCCACTTCTTTCATGTAATGTCTGCTGCCGTCATATTGACAACTCTGGTTTTATATATGTGGATGGTTCCTTTGATGAACTGAAAGTAGGGGAAAGTGTTCTCCTGATTATCAACAGCACTGCATGGATGAACAAGGAGAAGGGACATGGTGGAAATAACTGGATGGGACAGGATGTGATAGGTAAGGGTGGGAGTGGGGGAAGGGAGGAGAGACAGGTGACCTGAATCCTTTGTATGTGCATGTGTGTGTGTATGTGCGCATGCATGCATGAGTTGTGTGTGTGTGTGTGTTGTGTGTGTGTGTGTGTGTGGTTGTGTGTGTGTTGTGAGTGCAGGCGTGCACACATGTGTGTCACTGCCTATGTATGTACCTAAAGAGTGGAGAAAAAGTGTGTGTGTGTGTGTGTGTGTGTGTGTGTGTGTGTGTGTGTGTGTGTGTGTGTGTGTGTGTGCATGCTTGCACGAATATTGTGTTCAGTTTGCATATGTGTCTAATGAATAGAGAAAAGGACAAAGAGAGAGAGAGAGAGAGAGAGAGAGAGAGAGAGAGAGAGAGAGAGAGAGAGAGAGAAGGAGGAGGATGAGAAAGAAAGAGGGGGGGGTGTAAGAAAAATGAAAGTGAGAGGGAGAGAGACATTCCTCCTCTACCCTTCTATCACAAAGGAGAGATGATTTAGGTCGCGAATGTGAGAAAAAAAAATCAACTTAAAACTTACCAGTTCTACATTGAGTACATCACGAAAATGCACCACACCCCGAATAGTTTTGGGCGGGTTTTCCGTCAAGTAGATCCATTCATCACTGAAAATCACATACTTGAAGGCTTTGTTTTCTTTCTCCGACACACAAACGCAAGATTCATAGCCACGAACGCGATCGAAAGTCTCGCCCGTCAAAGACCGTTGCAGAAAACTTTCGAGTTTTGAGTTTTTCTTCACAATATCCTGGCTCCCCCGCGCCATTCATACTGTGTCAAGTGCCGGAAAACCGGCCGTAGTACACCTGAAATGACTTCTTTCTGCTATCCCCCACTCGCCATATGCTGCAGCACGGCAGTGCACAACAGCATTGTAAATGCTGGCAATGGTCGATCGCTCACACAGCTCAGGCCTTGAATCTGCTGGTAGCTAGCCAGACGACGCCGTCGGCCCGCAAAACTGGCTGAAGCACGCGTGTCTACAGGGGAAAAAAAATGCCTTGCTCTGGAAAATCCACATATTTGGAGATTTTACCATTTCAGAATTGCGTGATCGCGGGAAATACGAAGGCCAAACGCTTGCTGATATTTATATTATATTCTCTGTTTTGTAAGATAAGGGAAATATATATATATATATATATATATAGCCTGCTCTTGTTTTCCCCCACTATTTAATTGTTCAGCATTATATATATATATATTCAAAACATAACGATGATGTCAGGCTTAACGAATGCATTTCATTACACAACAACTGAAACAAATTTAGAAATAAATACAAACCGATGTTGGAAAATAGTAATGATAACGATTCGACATCTAACAAAATGAACATGTACTTAAATGTCCTTTTGGACAAATCAGTGACGATTCTGTGTTCTTTCATGTTCTTCTCCCATTGATTGCCGTGACAACAGCGATGTGATCTAGTCCAATGTGCTTTCTCCAGCTGTACGCATTATCTCTCAATAAAGTGACATTAAAATACTGATTTTCTCCTGCGGTGTTATTTCTGTTCCTTGGCCTACCATGTTTCACACAAGTGGAGATTCCATTCTCTCTCTCCCCCCCCCCATCTCTCTCTCTCTCTCTCTCTCTCTCTCTCTCTCTCTCTCTCTCTCTCTCTCTGTCAATCAATCTCTCTTGTTTCAATCGCTTTGTTTCCCTTTAAAGTCATCTACGCCTTCAATGTTAATGGATGAACAATTTATCAACTTTTAATGCATTTGTGGAGATGTGTGTGTTTGTTACAATTTTTGTAAGTTTTAGTCACTAGTTATGCTTAGTTAAACCCTTAGCGGAGCAAGGGCCGGATGAAAAAAAAACAACATGTGTTTGATTATCTGTTACCCTTGGAAATAAAGGTTATTATCATCGTCATCTCTCTCTCTCTCTGTGATTGTGTGTGTGTGTGTGTGTGTGTGTGTGTGTGTGTGTGAGTGCGTGCGTGCGTGCGTGTGTGTGTGTGTGCATGCAAAAGTGCGTATCTGTGTGTCTGTATCTGTGTGTGTGTGTGTGTGTGTGTGTGTGTGCACGCGCGCGCGTGCGTGCACGCGTGCATGCACGCGTTCGCGCAAGAGCACGTATGAATGCATAGTTGAATGCATGAAATATAATGTGCATGTATGCCGATGAAGAAAACGCATTATTCAGTTTAGTGGCACCTTTTTCTTGGTTTGTTGTTGTTGTTGTTGTTGTTGTTTCTAGAGTACACAAAGATGTCAGGACCAAGGTAGATCATTTAGGAATTGTGAGGTTCACTAGTTTATAGAAATCAACTTCCAAGTATTAACCTTCAGCCTGAGTTAACTGTTGTTCTTTATGCTCTGGCGGTGGTGTGTAGGTGCGTGTGTGTGTGGGTGCATGGGTGCGTGCGTGCGTGCATGCATGTGTGTGTGTGTGTGATTCACATGAACTTAGATGTGACTTGAGTGAATTCCCATATGATTTAAATATCCTTCAATACCAATTACCACAAACATTTTTCAAAATCATTCCACAAGTAAGTGCAAACTTCATTTGGGTTTTACCTTGGAACAAAGAGTAGTAGCATCAGCAAACGCTTTAACCTGGTTTGATTGATATTTTCTTGGATGCCTGATCAAACTGATTATGACAATTCTGCCGGACACAATGTTGAAGATTTGCTTTCATGGCAAGGGGGACAACTATAGTAGGCTACTTGAGGCCATGGCGTGGTTCATTCCCCAATGTGCCAGATTTTGTTGCAGATGGCAGTATTGATACCAGTTACTGCCCTTCCGCCATGCTTCAAGAGTTCTTGGTGAAGGATCTTGTTGATGCCTGCAGCTTTCCCATATTCTAATGATTTCAGTGCAGCTACTCATTCACGGAGTACTGGAAAACCATCTTCATTTGATGAATCCTATTGTGACGAGTCACTTAGCAAGTCCACCCAATCAGTCCCAAACACCTACGCTCTTGTACAGATTGTGCGCACACACACACGCCATCCTCTCCCCTTTCTCCATCCCGTCTGTCTCACAAAACGGCAGTACAGATGTCAAATCTATTCTAATCTATGCCAACTCTCCCCTCTTAACCCCCCCCCCCCCCCCCCACTCTTCTCTCCATGATGTAATGAAAGTATCGCATGACAAATTTACATCACATCGTAACAATGTTGCCCGTCTTCCCCCCCACCCACCCACCCCCACCCCCTCCCTCTCCCCGCCATCGGTCAGAAACACTCTTTGAAAACCAGACAACAGCCTGGCTGTGACAATCCAGGTGAAAACAAATTATGTCAATTTCAAAATCTGTCACGTACGCCACCCTCTCTCCCTTACTTTTCCGTAGCCCAGACGTGTTCTCACTCGGTTAGATCAGGGCGAAAACCGCCCCCTCCATCCTTCTCTACCATCACGGCCACCCCCACCCCCCACTTCCTGCCACCCCCCCCCCACTCCCCCCCACCATATACACCACCGCATGCGGACAGTCGTGCGCACATCTGGTGCATGATGCAAGTATATTAACCCGTAGAGTGCCTTTAAGCCGTCAGCTGACGCCGCATTAAAAATGCTTTCCCAGTGCCTATGGGCCGTCCACTGACGTCATGCATTTTTCTTGAATTTTCATTCGTTACTATTTCTATCAACGGACTTAAATAGAGTGTGCATAGTAAGCCTTATATGTCTGTAGTATTAAAATGATATGTAAATGACCACACGTGTGGGGAAAGCCCATTTATTCTCATCACTGACTGGATGACCAGCCAGCACTTCGTCTCGCTTGCAAAGATGGCGGCGCAACCTTCGACAAGCGCAGTGACCAAATCAACGTATTTACACAGCTGAGCAGGCTCTGCTAATGATTTTTGACAAAGACAATAATCTTTTATTCAATGACTCACTCGAGCATGAAGGTGAGATGATGATAGTGATGGAATTGCCAACCGTATTCGTCAGTTATTGTGTCGGGCTGTGTGACCTCAATGTGTGTTCAGCTGACTGGTTTGCCAGCGTCGAACGAGCTCGCCTAGTGTGAACTCTGCACTGCGTGCCAGTGGTCAGTGACGTGGTAGTCAGCGTGAGAGGGGAGCGCGGCCTGCTCGCGGCGCGGCACAGGGCAGAGGGAAAGGTAGGGGAAGAGGAGCAGTGAAAGAGAGGGTTGAAGTCCAGCAAGGGGGCGTGGTGGGGAGAGGGGGGCGTGGTCGTGGACTGACCTGTCTGCATAGAGTGTGAGCGTCTTGATAGACTTCTAAACTGTTTTACTTTCATTTACCGGTGTAGTGTGACAATACAAACTTTATTTTCAACTTTTTTGCTTTGTGTTCTTGTTTGGATGTGAAGATGTAGTGGTAAATACATATGCTTTTGATCGTGCAAAAAAATCTATCCAAATCTAATTGTCTAAATACTTTTTTATTATCAAAATTAAAACAAAAGAAGCCCAGATTCAAAATCTTCATTCAATTTCCTTCAAAAATCATATATATTTCATTGTTATATCTTTTGTAGTTTCTGAGCTAGAATTTTTTGTTAATTATTACCCCCAAATCATTAGATTTCCCTGGCACTGGGAAAGCCTTTGTTTGTAACATTTTCAAGCAGCTTCAAGCAGCGAACGGGTTAACCAGCGCTTGGCTACTTAGCATGTGTTCTTCCGCCACGCTTTGTTAATTAGCATTCGTTGTTCTGTCTGGTCTCAAATGTTACCCCCTCCCCGGTGAGTGGTGGGAGGAACAAAACCCTCCCCATCTCCCTTTCTGTGTCTTGAGTGACACCCTGTCAGCCAGATCAGAAACCTGATTCGACAGTTTAGCATACAAGTAGAAGACACATAGTGTTGCACCTTCACTTTTCCTCAGACCAGCTGTATGTGAGGCAAGGAAGACATGGGAAACCCAGAGAGGAGGCACAGTTATCTCTTCCACTGTATTCCCAGTCTAAGCTTCATTAATTTCCCAGAAATGTAAGTTGAAACTATGTTTCTACATTTTGAATCTATGCATTGATTGTATGTATGCCATGTGGTTTAACAGTGTAACTTTATACTAATGTTTGGTGACATCAAAATCATGAATGATTATTCTGTCGTAGTAGTTTACTTGCCACCATGTGTAAAGAGCTATCACCATGTGGTTAAGATTCTTTGTTAACAATCTGACCACTATTCTTTGTGTACAATCTGACTTTTGCCAGTTTGCAATTCTGTCTGTTAAGATGATAACTGAATGATAAATTTTGATCAGAAAAACAGTATGCCTGTACTAGGTGAAAACTGCTAAATTGATTCATAAATACTGGTGATTGTTCGAATGCTTTATAGTGTATGACTTTAAGTCTACACCACATGTGTACTTGGGCTAAGCGTTTTCCAAGTTAATGTAATTCAACTCATAAGAAACATTGAAGAGTTATTTGACTGAAATTGTTCAGCATTGTATTACTGTCTCCTACCCTTTTGTAAACTCCACTCAACCTCTAAACAAAAGTGGAGATTGATAATTATAGTAGAAACTCTACACTAGAGTAATCCTTTGTTGGCTGAGTTCTCACACCACCTCTGAAAGATAGAGGGCAAATGTGGGAACTCGACAAGCCAGACTCGCAGCTACTTAACTACAGACCAAGTTCTCTTTATCGCAGACCTGGGACCGTGGCTACGCAACATATCCCTGGGCAAGACAGGTTGTAAAGACACACCACAGCCCAGCGCTACAGCAACAGGTCTACACAGCAGGATCAGTCACCAGCCACAAGAGAGAGATCAACTATCCTCTCCAACTTTAGTTAAGTCCCGTTATCCCAAGTGGACTCCAACTCAACTCAACTCATTTGGAACTTTCCCTCACTTAATGATGAAACAGTGAGAACCAAAAATCAGCCTATAGGACAGACAGGTCCCCGGTGACTAACTTCAACTACTTTCCTGGGTGTAAGCAAGTGAAGTTGATGTGTTAAAATGCAAAAAAAAAAAGAAAAAAAAAAGGCAAGCCTATTGTAAACTTACTTTAACTACTTACCCGTGTGTAAGCAAGTAAAGTTGATGTGTGAAAGTACACTTAACTTGTGTCAGTTCTTTGTTGTTCAATCAGTATTGAATGTTTGGACTTCTCTCTAATTCTGTCTCTCAGAGCTACAAGTACTTTTAAGAGTACAAGCCTAAGGAAACTTCTCCCTAAGCCGCTACTGAGTATCTTTACAGTCCCGGGAAAAATAAGAATTTCTTTCGATGACTAGTACCGGAAAGTAGCTCCTTCCACCACTTGTAAGAGAGAGGGTGGAGGTGAAATTTAACATAATTCTCAACAACAAAAAATATTCAAAGTCCTTCCCCAAGAGGACACACCGACCCACCCCCAACTCTCGTCACACCTATACTGGTAGCACTTCGGTACCTTGTGCATTGGTATATTCCATCTTCCTAAATATATGTAAGACATGGACCCTCATAGCGAATCTGGGAAGAGGAATCCAAGCCATATAAATGAGGTTTTGCCGCAACTGAGACAAACTGATCATATCACCAATGAACAAATGCGTCAGCAGATCGGGCTGTATGAAAATCTACTAATAGGCCTACCTGTTTAAAAAACAAAAAAAGAAAGAAACGAAAAGAAAAATGCGTTGGTATGGCTATGAGGAAGATTCAGTGGTCTTCCTAGAACAACCCTTCAGGGACCTGGTGAGGGAGGAAGACAGCAGGGAAGACAGAAAACAAACAAACAAACGATGAACTGACAACACCACAACAACACGTCAAATATTTGCAGAATCCCAAGGCTTGGCACATAGCCAGCAGAACATGAGGAAGCAGGTGAACTGGTGTTCAATGTGACGCCGTAATGACTTCACGCGAAGTTTAGTGAGAAGAGGAATGATAATAATATTTTCTTAGATAACTTCTCTTTTTTTTTGTTTTGTTTTTGCGGAGTACCCGAGTGTATTTGAACCATGATAGATCACCATGAATAGTGAGGCCTAACAGTTTATAGAAATCAACTTCTTCCAGTGCTATCTTATGAACTTTTTTTTTTTTTTTTTTTTTTTTTTTACTGCAGTAAACTTTTTGTTTCCTTGTTTGTTTTTAAGGCGTCTCTGCTTTGCTGTAAATAAATTAACTTAGATATGTTGGGGGTGAATTGCTATATGATTTTCAGCATACTGTCCAGGAAGGTAACATATTTTGTCCAAAATTATTCTGTGGTAATTGCAACTTTCATTGGGCTTTTATCTTTTAATGAAGAGTAGTAGGAGCGGCTGAGAGTTGAGAGGAGAGAGAGAGAGAGAGAGAGAGAGAGAGAGAGAGAGAGAGAGAGAGAGAGAGAGAGAATCACGATTAAGAGAGTAGAAAAGAGAGAGAGGGGGTGGGGGTGGAGATAGAATCACGATCAAGGCAATAGTGAAGAGAGAGAGAGAGCGAGAGAGAGAGGAGAGAGAGAGAGAGAGAGAGAGAGAGAGAGAGAGAGAGAGAGAGAGAGAGAGAGAGAGAGAGAGAGAAGATGATGGTCATCTTTATTTCCAAGGGTAACAGATAAGCAAACGCATGCTTTTTTTTTCATCCGGCCCTTGCCCCGTTAAGGGACTAACTAAGCATGACAAACACACATATCTTCACAAATACATTAGAAAGTTGATGAGTTGTTCCTCCATTAACATCGAGGCGTAGATGATTTAAAGGGGGAAAAAAGCCATTGAAACAACAAACAAGAATTAAAAAAAAATTAATTTCAAAGAAAGACAAAAAATCAGCACACACAGACACGGAACAAGCGATCCCCCTATGAGTTATCGAAGGGGGGGGGGGGGGGGGGGGAGAGAGAGAGAGAGAGAGAGAGAGAGAGAGAGAGAGAGAGAGAGAGAGAGATTCCTTTTGTAAAATATTACCATACAACAAGCTGCTAAAGATGATAATTAGACAACTACAATGCATCAATAATTTTTTTTTTTAATTTAATTTTTCACATTTCCATGATGTGGTTACAAAGCAAGACGAGAACTAACAGTACTACGATCAGTTATCAGTTAGTGACGACGAATCCCTAGCATCAATAATCATAACACTTATTAATCATGATGTGTGTATATGTGTGTGTGTGTGTGTGTGTGTGTGTGTGTGCATGTGCGCTTGCGCGTGCGCGCGTATGTGCATGTTTGTGTGTGTGTGTGTGTGTGTGTGTGTGTGTGTGTGTGTGTGTGTGTGTGTGTGTGTGTGTGTGTGTGTGAGAGAGAGAGAGAGAGAGAGAGAGAGAGAGAGATGCCATCATAATCGTCCTCCCCCCTGCCCCATTTTTTTTGTTCTTGAACTATTCATACACTACCAAAGACTAGAATTATTAATTAAGTGGCAATACATCAATACACAGCCGTAAATACGGAGAGAGAGAGAGAGAGAGAGAGAGAGAGAGAGAGAGAGAGAGAGAGAGGAGAGAGAGGAGAGGGAGGGAGGATTATGTTTCCATTTTTCTTATCCAAAATATTATATGCTACCATTGCTATGGAATTTGAATGAAGAGCAACAATACATCAATATAATCAACAGTAATCAGGACATACATTTGTCACCGTGTAGTTTACACAGGGCTTCAAGAAATCAAAAGTATTAGGACATCAATCAGTTAGTGAGAATGCACCAATAAAATCAGTGACCACAACATTCATTCATCATGATATAATCACAATCAGTATCGCAACCAATGATAAAGATATCTCTCATTTATCATTATCTGATTTAAAAAAATAATTAGAAAGGAAGCGGCGAATCAGTTTAAATATGCAGCAAAACAGAGGGTGTGCCCTGGTATATGTATTTTCTCCCCAATAGTAATGGTCTACTGTGAAATGTGTAATTAGTTTTTCCCTGAAGGCTTCTGCATTTTGAGTGCATCGGAAATGTAGTGGAAGTGATTTCCAAACCACACTACCAGAGTAAAATAAGCTTGATTTAGATAGATCTATTCTAGGTGTAGGAACCTGGAATTTGGTTGAATCCCTAGGGTTTGTGTTAAATTTAGACTGAAGAGTTTGTGGTGCTAAACCCGACGCAATTTCATGCATGAGCAAACATTTGTTGACAGCAAACATTTATTTCAGCGGAAGTGCCTCTGCTTTAGTATAATCCCATTCACTATGACTAGACGATTTTAAAAGAACTGCTTTAAGTGCTCTTTTGTAGATACTGGTAAGAGGTTTCATGGCATTAGCACTAGCGGAGGAGAGAGAGAGAGAGAGAGAGAGAGAGAGAGAGAGGAGAGAGAGAGAGAGAGAGAGAGAGAGAGAGAGTCACGATCAAGGCAGAAGTCTTCGTGTAGCCCACAGTTTTAAACACGATCCTTCGGTCGAGCAGGACCATAGGTAATGTGTATTTGCAAAGTACGTTGACAATTCTCTGTGAAGACAGTGTGCAGCAAGTTTTGGTCCAGCAAAGGGAAGCAATTAATATCATCGTCTAACATTACGCATTTGTCTGATTTATCGGTATTTATTCATCATTTGTGTATGTGTGTGTGTGTGTGGGCGCGCGCGCGCGCGCGCGTGTGTGTGTGTGTGTGTGTATGTGTGCGTGTGTGTGTTTGTGTACGCCAACGTGTGCGTGCGTGCGTGTGCGTGCGTGCGTGCGTGCGTGCGTGCGTGCGTGCGTGCGCGCGCGCGCGCGCGCGCGTGTATGTGTATGTGTGTGTGTGTGTGCGCGCGCGCAAGCTTGGAGCAGAGTAGGTGGAGAAATACAATCAAACAGAGCAAATGTATTAACGTTCATAAACGAGCAATAAATAATACTTCAACATTATAAATATTCCGAATCATCGCCATCGCTAAGAACGGGATTATAACGGCCATTACTAATTTTATTTTCTAATATGTTTATTCTTTCGTTTGGCGGCACAGTAACTGGCACACCCACTAACCAAACAAACATTGGAATAATCTCAAGGCCAACACTGCGAGACTCCTAGAGAATTTGAACAGACTCATCCTGGGCTTTTTCAATGGCATGACTTCTGACAAATGCTTAAACACATGGCAACTGTGATAACAGACTTTGCATTTTTCAAGACCCCTGTTTTTACTGTAAACGTATGTAAATTGGTGAGTGTGCACTAATGAAGCGATGCAAGCGTATAACGTGGAGATTCCATAGATGTGTGTGTGTGTGTGTGTGTGTGTGTGTGTGTGTGTGTGTGTGTGTGTGTGTGTGTGTGTGTGTGTGTGTGTGTGTGTTGGGAACATTTCAGGAATCATTTTCTTTTTAATACAGATCTATTGCTTGCTTTGAAAAATGCACTTTATATTGTTGAATGCCTAAAAGTAAGATGTTGATGTGGTAAAAGTTGCAGCAGTCTCTTTTCTTTCCTCTTTGTATGAAAGGTTCAGCTATAACTAGATGTTGATTATTGCAGTTCTTGTCATTATGGGCTGGATGGCCTGCAAAGACTGAAATTAAATTATTGTTATTGTTGCACACGCGCGCGTGCGTGCGCATTTATATATCCGTGCATAGACATGAAATTACGATTGGGGAAGATCCAAAGAAAAACTTGAGATGGAACTTCCTCACACACGGAGACGACAACAAGAAAGACAAAGAAGGAAGAAGATCCGGGAAGAAATGTTAGAGGAAGGAAGAAATCTGGAGAGAAGAAGAGGAGGAAGAAGACGAAATAAGAAGACGACAGGAGGGAAAAACAAACAAACAAACAAAAAAACAAAACAGGATGAAGATATGCCGGTCAAGTTCCAGGCAAAGACAAGAAGACCGTGACATACACACACAACATCAAATACCAAAATTCCAACATAAACAACACCCAAACTTTAGTTAGGAAAGCTACTGGTCCAGTTCACTGTAGTTAACACTCTGAACAAAAGTCTGATTTCCCCTGTTTTAAAACAACAACAACAACAACAACAAAGCAAAAACAAACAAAAAAACAAAAACATAAGGTGTGTGGGATGGCTCAGAACTGCAGGTACAATGGAAACATTAGAGAAGGAAACCAGGGTTGGGGTAGAGGGTGGGAAGGAATTTAAATGAGGGGGTGTTTGGGGATGAGGAAGAAAGGGGTAATTGAGACGGGAGCTTACGGGTGGTGAAGTGGAGTATGTGTTTGAGTGGAGGGGGAGTATGTAGGGTCGGGAAGGACAAAAGTACGAGTAATGTGGTGTCTACGATAGATTAAGGCAGGGGGTAACAGGGAAAAATCAAGGAAAGAAATAAATAGGAGCGGGGATGGGAGTGGTGGTTTGGAGGAAAAGAGAGGAAGTATGTCAGTGGTGGAATTCAAGCCGTGTCTCCCTGATGAGTCCGATCCAGCGGACGAAAGGCCTAGGAGCAGGCAATACAAATAGATCTGCCTTTGAGAGGGATTACAATGGTTCCCTCAGACAGCTAGTGAAGGGTTTCTCATATTTATAATATATTCCCCTCCTTTTCAACTTTTTTTTTTCTCTAGAAGTTAAAATCTTTGCCAAGTCATTACTATAATGACTGAAGAAGTGTTAGCCTGCACTTGTTTTCCCCCACTACTTAATTGTTCAACAGAATTCAAACGTTTCCACAAAACCCGGGTCCAGCAGAAAACACACTGACGAAGCAGGAATGAAATAAATGATGTCTGCTTCACGTCCTGCGGCCGGCAACAAGGCATATAAGACATTCTTCAGGAACTGAGGGAGAGAAAAAGGATGGGTGGGGATGGTGAGGGGGTAGAGGGGAGGGGATGGAGTAGACACTAATTCGGTGTTCCATTCGGGAATAGCCTAATGAAATATATCAATAAATCTCTCGATGAAATAACAATTTAGTTCAGATGGAAGTGTGCGAAAGTTAGTTTTGATAAAAGGTCGATTTAACTGCATTGCACCCCCCCCCCCCTCCCATCTTCTCCTTATAGGGGGCTGGAAGAGCTCATCTGGCACAGCGCTTGACTCGTGATCCTGGTGATCCTGGGTTTGTTGGTTTGGATCTCCGCCTGGTCATTTTGGTACGGGGGGAAGGGGGGGGGGGATGTCCCTTCGGAACATTGGTTCTGACTCTATTTCCCGAGAGGGTCTTCGAATGAAACTGTTTCCATGAAGATGGAGTATGGCTGCCTTAATGGCGGGATAAAAAACGGTCATACACACAAAACTCCACTGCCTGTCTATACAGGCAGTGTCTGCAGGAGTGTCAGCCTGCGTACACAGAAAGAAAGGAAAGAATGAAACTGTAAAGCGAGGTTCTGTATGTGAATGCATACGTAATTCAAAACTGCCAAAGAGAACATATTGTAGAACACAAACAAAAACATGAAATATCGGTTTGACTGATATGAAAAGGAATCTTACAAGAGGCATTGTACAGTACACAGTAATGACAAACAAGAAGGAGAACTCTTGCTCCTATAATGATACAACTGCAAGTTCATAACTCCAAATGAATGTTGTTTATGGCAGCAATTCGCCGAACACGAGTGGCGACACAAAGCACACGGAACAAACCTGCAGGAGTCAAGCTTGCCCTTACGTCTGTGGCTGATACACGCACATAGTAACTACAAGTGAAAAAAACCCAGACGAACACAGATTAACATTTGAGACTGGCATAGCTATTAATCTTGAACACGGTCAGACGGAGCACTCGGTAGAACATAAACAAAAAAGGAAGTAAATAACAAGAAAGAAAAGAAATTTTGCACCCATGATGAGACAGTTACACGCCACCCATCATTATCAAGAAATGCTGGTAGATTAAAGTCAACTTAGAACACTTAAACCAAAACATCCCCTGACAAACACATTCGTTCCAGACTTGTCGAAATATCATGCGCCTGTCACATGCACATAAGAACAGCAAAGTGAAGAAATGAAGAAAAACGAACTGATATTTATTTGAGTCTGGCATAGCCGTTTAAACTTAAACACTGTTAAACTACTTGTTTTAGAGGATTGACTTTGACGAGATGACTGCCCTAACACGTAGCCACTCGCGGTCAGATGGGCCATATGCAACATGATTTGATTTGTGCGAGGTGTTGACGTAACTGCTAGTCGAATTCGCGTTGTAAGAAGCATCTGTTTGGAGTTATGGACGTCAACAGGATCAGGATCAGGATAAGTACGTTGCAAGAACCTTCCTAGGTTACAGTTGCAACGGAGGAGAGAGAGAGTAGCCCACATTCTCAGTTCTTTGCTAAAGCCCTCTTCAGGTAAATAAAACTTATTTTAAAATTTTGGTGTATTTACATTTTAAAAACGTTCCGACGCAATGAAACTAATGCTCCAACGGCCATCCCCGAGTTCAGCTCAATGGGACCCTGTTGCGGCGCTGCATCTACCTATCCTATTCTAAGATTGACCTGTACAGGATAAAATTTTCAAAACGGTTAACATCTTATTGTTGTGAAATTTTTTCATCGTGAGAAAGTGAGTTATCCTTCTTGTTTGTTTTTGGCTGTGTGGGCAGACGAGTTTCACACACGCGAGTTAGGCAAGATGGCTTGTTTATTCTTGCGGCGAGGGATGGAGGAGGCGAAGCAAATGAAGAAACGAGCGCAATAAAGGCAAAAATTCAATTCTAACATTGTGACCGCTATTTCAAGTTTCTTGCTGTTGAAGGGTCAGCGGTGTTTTGATCGTTTTATGTACCAGTCAGAGAGCTTTACTATTCTTCATGCATCAGGACGTGACAACAGTCGGCCTTTTTTTCTCGCAAGCAAGTGAACCGCTAGACAATCTAGCGAATTTTCGCCTTTTCCTACCCTCTCTCGCCGCCAGAGTGTGATGTGAAACGCTATCACTCGTCGAGCATATGAGAATTCTCCACGGCAAGCTTGCCTGTATGAAGCATGACACCGTTCCCTACTTCATTTCAGAATTCATTTTATATCAATTATACCTAGATTCATCTGTTCATGTTGTACTGTGTGTTCTGTTTGACAGTGTTCAAGAGGCTGTGCCAGCCTTGAACATGTGTCAATTTGTATTTGCTCATTTCTTCACTTGATGCTGCTGCGTGCATGTGTCAGGCGCACGGTATAGTTTAGAAGTAACCAGCCAGGATAAGGACGACAAAAGCTTCGAATAATATGATCCATTCTTTTTGCAAAACAGTAAGTAATACAGAGAGTATCTTCATAACTGGAGACTTTAATCCTCCAGAAATTGACTGGTCAGATGAGGCTTGCTACAAACAACACTCCACCCAGCATGTGCATTTCTTGAGTGTAAATGAAACCAGACAGTTAAAGAACATACTCATTTGAGAGGTTTACAACAGGCAAATGTACTTGATTTAATGTTATGCGAAAATAAAGTCAAAGAACCTACTCATTCAGACGTTTACAACAGGCAGATATAGGCCTATTTGATTTAATGTCGCGTAAAAATGATGATGACATAAACAACTTGCCTTATCATCCTCCGGTAGGGAAAAGCTATCTCGTGACTCTGATGTTTGACAGTCAGTTAAATGACAGGTAATCCTATAGCGATCAAATGAAGAAGATTAAGAAATATATGATGAACAAGGGACATTTTGATGGATGGAGAGAATTCTTTAGAAAAACTGACTAGAGAAAAATACTCGTTGACAACATGAATATGAACAAAATGTTGGGAAATAATTAGAAATAAGATTTTGCGAAGGAAGAGAAAAACATACCTCTCATGGACGTTTCAACAAGAAATTCTTCCCAGGAAAAGGTGTTCCACACACTGCACTCGACAAGATTAAACCCAAAATGTCAAAATGTAACACACACACACACACACACACACACACACCACACACACACACACACACACACACACACATACACACACACACACATCGAACGAAAATTATGATGCTCGTGCAAAGAACCTGCGACACGGGCAATGAGAAAAGGAATTATGGATGAAGAAAAAAGTAAACTTACTACAAGTATGTAAATAATGATTAAAAAAAAAGTTTTTATGCTTACGTCTCTTCCAAGACTAAACCCAGTGTGGGAATTAGTCGTTGCATTATGCCAGATTGAACGCTGACTCAGAATGATGAGGGAAAGGTTGAGGTGTTCAATGAATACTCTTCAGATGTTTTCACAGATGAAGATTAGATAAACTGCTCACATTCCTAAACGCACAGACAAAGTAGTTTTTAAAGTTGAATGAATCGTGAAAGAAATTAAAAAAGAAAAAAAGAAAAAAAAGAAAAACCCTATCAATTCTAATTGTTTCGAAGTCACCTGGCCCTGATAGAATACACATAAGAATATCAATTGAGGAAGCACAAGATTACCCTACAGTTCCCTCAAAGATTGTGTTTAACAAAACCGTGAAGGATAGTATGATACCCGACAGATGGAAACTCGCTGAAGTCAAGCCTACCTGTAGAAAAGGAAAGAAAAATTGAACTTGGTAGTTACAGACCAGTCGGTCTAAATCAATCGTTTGCACAATAAGTCTAACATCAATCGTTTGCAAAGTGTGTGGAAATCTGACTAGAGATTAACTGATTAATTAAGCACCTAATTTCCAATACTTTACCGTCCAACACACAATTAAGGTTACATTTTGCAGATCATGTATAACAAAGCCACTGAGCGCAATAATTGATGGATGACATACTGAATGATAAAATTCCACTCGATCGATGTATCTGTATCTGTATCTGTTATATTTCGTTGCAACATCCAGGAATCTGGCGTCGACGCAACGGGTGGGGTGCGCAGCGAAAAAGTTAGTGGCGTTGGACTTTGGCCACCGCCTGCTTGAAGGCCTCAGTATTATCTGAGTGCACAATACTATTGTCTAGTTGGTTCCACCTGATAATAGTTCTTGGGAAGAATGATTGTTTATACTGCTCTGTGCTGCAGTTTGGAACTTTGTAGCACCTGTCGTTGTTGCGTGTGTAGCTCTCCACTGGATTTTTGACTACAAAGTCTGCTCTTCTTGGCGGACGGCGGATGCGTCGGTCAGGTTGTTGAGGCACAAGGAACTGCTCAGGAGGTATTGCTGGCACCAGCCCCTCAACCACCCTGTAAAAGAAGGTCAGCCGCAGGCTCTCGCGTCGTTCCTGAAGGGTAGGGAGCTCATGTTTCCTCAGGAGGCCCGTTACAAAGCCAGGTTTTCTAGATTTGTAATCTTTTGCGATGAAGCGTACTGCCATTCGGTGTGTACGCTCCAGCTTGTCGATTTCCTGTTTCTTGTACGGGTCCCAGATGATCGCTCCATACTCCAACAGGGGTCTGACTAAGGCGAGGAAGGCGTTGCGTTTGCAGGCTGTGGGGCAGTGTCTGAGGTTACGGCGTAGGAAGCCGAGGGTACAACTGGCTTTCTTTGTGATGTAGTTGATGTGGGTTGACCACGAAAGATCTGCAGAGAATTGAAGACCCAAGTAGGGGTTGGTGGAAACTTGTTTGAGAATTGTGCTTTCGAGGGAGTAGAAGAAGGAGGTTGCAGGGTTCCGCGCCAGGCTCATGACGTAGCATTTCGTGGCGTTGAAACGCATGCCCCATCGCTCTGCCCACTGTTCCAGACTCTTCAGGTCCTCTTGGAGGGTGAGGTGGTCACTGAAGTCGTTGATCTCCCTGTAGATGAGGCAGTCATCTGCAAAGAGGCGCACTTGGGAATTGACTGCCTCCGGGAGGTCGTTGATATGGCACAGGAACAAGAGTGGGCCTAACACGGTGCCCTGCGGGACTCCCGAGTCCACTGTCGTAGAGTTTGATGAGGTGCCCTCAACCACAACTTGCATGGTGCGTTCCGTAAGGAAGCACTTCAGCCAGGAATGGATGGGGGCAGTGATGCCATAGCTGGACAGCTTATGGAGTAGTCGGTCATGGGGAACGGTGTCAAAGGCCTTGGAGAAGTCCAAGATCGCCATGTCAACTTGCCTTCCACGGTCGTATGAAGACAGGAGATCTTGTGTTGTGGTCAGGAGCTGGGTTTCGGTCGAGTAGCCAGCTCGGAAGCCGTGGTTGAGAGAGGTCAAGATTTGGTGGGAGTCAAGGTAGTTCAGGATGTGGCGGCATACTATGTGTTCCAAGATCTTACATGGAACTGAAGTGAGAGAGATGGGTCTATAGTTGCCGGGGGAGTGACGATCGCCCTTCTTGAATGCGCAGGTGACGTTGGCTCTGAGCCAATCCTGCGGAAGGCGTCCAGAGTCGAGCGAGGCTTGGAAAATGAGTGTCAGGGAGGGGGCAATGCTGTCGGCGAGGGTCTTCAAGACGATGTTGGGCAAGTTGTCTGGTCCGGGGGCCTTGTTAACCTTGAGGTCACGTAGCAGCTTGGCCACGCCAGGGGCGGAAACTGTAATGGGCTGTACGTGGGTGGGAGGAGGTTTTAGGTTGGGTAGTGTGGTAGTGGTGGTCTTAGTGAAGACTGACTTGAATTGGCGTAGTAAGATGTCGGCTTTGGATTGACTGTCGCTGTGTAGCTGTCCCTTCTCCTTCAGCGGGGCAACTCCTGTATTGACTGTCGCTGTGTAGCTGTCCCTTCTCCTTCAGCGGGGCAACTCCTGTAGAGTCCTGCTTCCTGGACTTGATGTAGCGCCAGAATGGCTTAGTGTTATTCTGGTCGAGTCCCTCCCTAATGGTGTTATTTATGTACTGCCACTCTGCACGCCGTAGCTCGTCTCTGCAGTATTTCTGGAATTTCCTGTAGAAGGTCCTGTAGGGGGACCAGTCCTTGCGAGCTCTTGCACGCTTGAAAAGTCTCTTCTTACGCTTCAGCAGCTTCCGAAGGGGCGCTGTCAGCCATGGCAGGGAAGAAGACTGTTTCAGCGTGAAGGAAGGGACGTTCCGAGCTATGGAGTCAGCGAGGCGGGTTTTGAACGTAGTCCACAGGGTGTTCACATCTTTCCCCGCCCTGAGTTCCTCTTCCACGGTGTGCGCAGCATCGTCCATATCCTTCTTCATCTGCTCCCAGTCAGCCTGCTTGAACTTGAGGCACTTGCGTGCTTTCTGGCGGGTGACTTGCGGCTTGGTGTTGAAGTCGGTACAGACGATGTCGTGGTCGGACACACCTGGGATGCTAACAGAGGACTTGACAAGGGTGGGGTTGGACGTAAAGACCAGGTCGAGTATGTTCTTACTGCGGGCTGGGGTATGCTGGACTTGGCTAAGGAGAGAGGATGAGGAGATGTCGACCAGGGACTGCTGGATCTCATTGTCTTTCCCCAAAGAGTGGGCGGTGTGCATTGACCAGTCGGTGTCAGGGCAGTTGAAGTCGCCGGCTAATATGACCTCACGCTGCTTTTTGCCATCTTCAGTTAGCAAGTTTAGGGAGCGTTGGAGCTGGTTTAGGTCGCGCTGGTTCCGCTCTGCCATATAGAACACGCCTACATGGAGGTCCTTCTGGTTTTTCAGCTTGACTTTCACCCACTCGATTTCGCAATCCGTCACAAGCTGGGGTTGTTCAGAGGAGGTGAGCGACTTGTGTACGAGGATGAAGACGCCGCCTCCATTCGTGGCGCGGTCATTCCGGTACACGTCGTATGAGTCAGGGAACACCTCCGCTGATTTGATGTGGTCTTTGGCCGGTAGTTTTCCTGGTTTAATGCCGCGGAGCCACGATTCTGTACCGCATACGATGTCGGGCTTGACGTACTGTAATACAGAGAGTGCAAGCTCTTGCTTCTTCACGTTGATGCTCTGGCAGTTGACGTTGATGATACGAAGGTTGGTTTTCTTGGGGAGTTCGAACACTGATGATCCAGCAGATCTGGCACGAGAGGAGTTAGGGGTAGCGTGGTTCGACGAATAGATGGACGAAGGTCGACTGTCAATTTTGGGGCTACTGGCACGGGGAGGTGTGAATAGGTCAGACGAGGATAGAGAGTCAACGGTTGAGAGACGTTGCAGGGGAAGATAGTGGTTGGTACAGTCCAGCTCATAGCTTCTGAATGTGAAGCTGTCGCAGTTCACACTGTCACAGCGAGGGCAAACCCAAGCTACTGTAGGGCGACTCAGGGCTTCATACTCTGGGGATCCAACATCAACGCAGTCGTGGTGGAACCATAGGTCACAGGAGTCGCAGGCGATCCCTTTACAGTCCCATGTGACCGGGTGGTCACACAAGCCGCATAGGATGATGGTGGTGTTTGGCCCTGGGTTGTAATGGACATCGCCTGACAGCAGTATGGTGATGACGGCAGTAGAGGGGTTCTGGAGACACCGGTCTAGTACTGTGGAGACGGGGCGACGTTTGGTGGCGAACACTGCTTCTATCCCGCAGGGGTTAAGGGGCCATGGCTTAGACAAGTTAGAAACAGTCATACTCACTGGTAGGAGCGACCATGGTGAAGAAGGTGGTGGTGGTAGGAGTCTGTCAGTAAGCTGCAACAGTAGGAGGGCGAGGAGAATTCCCCTCAGCATGGTGGTCGGGAGATCACAAGACGGGTGGAGGTAATGGTACAGGGTGGTATATTAGGACTGGTGCCGAGCAGCTGGATTTTAGCACATGTCGAGTTTGCTGCAGCACATCGTTACAGCATGGGGCAGACTGCACGGAAGAGTACGTTTGAGTGTGGGAGAGCCAGTTGTCAGCTATGCTGGCTCAGCGGGTTATTATAGTATTTAGATGGAGAACAACACTAGAGGTGGCTACAATTCCTGGGTTAAACTGGCGATGTTTATTTAAAAAAAACAACACAACATTACTGGGAGCTAAAATGTGAAGGCCAAGATGGCGCCAACTACAGCGCAAATTTTCTAACTCCAATTTGGAGACAAAATTACAGTTTTTCACAAAAACTATTGCACAGATAATTCACTCGAGTTTTCTAGAAGACGTTCTAACACAGATTCACTAGAGGTTGGCTCTAAATAACACAGAATTCCCACTCTGAGATGGTGTTTTTGTCGCTGATTTTCCATAACACGTCTTGGCACTTCCATCGCATGCGCACCCCCCATGTCGTGTAACTGGGTCTCCAAAAAGCGTTTGACAAAGTCCCACATAAAAGTTGTTACATAAATTATGAGGTAATGGCATCCAGAATAAAGTTCTTGACTGGACTGACCTTTTTGACAGAAAGATCTCAGTAAGCTTATGTCAGTATAAGCGATGCAAAATCATTAACAAGTGTTACCAGTGGCGTTCTTCAATGCAGTGTTTAGGACCGACACAGTTCACACATTTCATGAATGATAATTATGCCTGATAAAAAAAAAGTTTTGCTGACGATACCAATTATGAAAGCAGATGTAAGTTACAAACTTGTAAAAATAAAATCGGTGTATGTAAATTACAAACTACTGAGCACTGAGTTGGAGAAAGACTTAGAGGTCCTGGTGGACAAAAAATCTAAATTTTGAACAGCTTATCACAGCTACTGTCTAAAAACAACAACACCCAAACAATAAATGAAATAGCAGGGATGATTGCATACCATATTCAGTTCAAAACAAAGGATATAAGCTTGACGGTACAACTTTTAAGGCCCTTTTAGATTTCAACGCCCATCTTGCTCCGAATTGGATGAAGATAAGTGATTGCTCGTTCATTTTCGTTGTCCTGTGTGTTGTGTATCTTGCCTGAAGAAGACCAGAGGTCGAAACGCGTCGTGTTTTTTCTTGTGATTCGTTTGTCTACGTTTTTCGGCGGAGCCTTATGAATAATGTTCAAAATTTGTTGAGATTTCCGCCTGCAGTCGCCTCATTTTGCAACTAGATCTAGGCCTAACTTTCAAAGCCCTAGTTAGACTAACTCTAGTCTATCGTGTGGTCCCCTAATCTAAGGAAGCATAGAACTCGTGTAAAAAAGAAAAGTGCAAGAATGCTTTAAAAGAAAATCGTTGGTTTGAACAACTAAAGTTATAAAGAATGTCAAAAATAATTAACATTGCCTAGCATTAGACATCGAAGAATGAGGTAACATGATAAAGACTTGAAATTCTGCATGGTTATCATGCCATTATAGGCCTTCTACACCGCAAGAATCAAGTGTCAAGTAAGTATCAAGTATGATGTCAAAACTACGAACAACAACGAATGTCAATATCGGCAGGGCATTCTATGAAAATGAACAATCCATTTGCCAAAACTAACTTATTTGTACCTTTGTTTCTTTTAATCTAATAGCAGGAATACTAACAATTCAAAAAATCAAATGTACAAAACATTGGGAAATATTTCGCTTCAAGACTGACTCGAATAGTGGAAGTTAGTCGATCATAGCATATGCTGCGCATCCCTATACACAAGTATTTAAAAGAAAACTTTCTATACAGCAGGCAAAAAGGCTGCCTAAGCCTGTACCAAAAAACATGATATGATATGATATTTGATATGATATGAAATGAAATGGGATATGATACGATATGATATGATATGACATGATGTGATATATGAAGTGATAAAAGTATCCTCTTTGCTGTGATGCTGAAACACGCATTTGGTCCTGCAGCTGAAGGTATCTACCTCCGAACCAGGACAGACGGAAAGCTCTTCAACTTTCCAGACTAAGAGCCAAGACAAAGTCAAGCTGAAGTGCCTGCATGACTTCCTCTTTGCAGACGACGCAGCAGTAACCGCCCACTCAGCCGAGGACCTACAGCAGCTCATGACTTGCTTCAGCAATGCCTGCCAAGACTTCGGGCTTACCATTAGCTTGAAGAAAACACAGGTCATGGGACAGGATGTTGACTCTCCCCCAGTCATCAGCATCAATGACCATGAACTGGACGTCGTCCATGACTTTGTTTATCTGGGCTCAACTATCTCAGACACCCTCTCACTTGACGCAGAGCTCAACAGGCGCATCGGCAAGGCAGCTACCACCATGACCAGACTGACAAAGAAAGCATGGAACAACAGCAAGCTGACCGAGCACACAAAGATCCAGATCTACAGAGCCTGCGTCGTGAGCACCCTCCTGTATGACAGCGAGTCTTGGACTTTGCGTGCCCGACAAGAGCAAAAGCTCAATGCTTTTCATATGCGTAGCCTCCGACGCATTCTGAACATCACCTGGCAGGACAAGGTCCCAAACAACACTGTCCTGGAAAGAGCTGGATGCACCAGCATGTACATGCTGCTGAAACAGAGACGTATGCACTGGCTCGGCCATGTCGTGCGCATGGATGACGGATGGATCCCTAAAGACCTCCTCTACGGAGAACTTGTGCAGGGAAAACATCCCACAGGCAGACCACAGCTGTGATTCAAAGACGTGTGCAAGAGGGACCTAAAAGCCTTGAACATCGACCAGAACAACTGGGAAGCAACAGCCCTCGAACAGTCAGCCTGGAGACAGACTGTGCAGAAAAGTCTCTCCAAGTTCGAAGAGACACTCGCTCAGCAGCACGGGGAAAAGAGAATGAGAAGAAAGGCTGCAGCCCAGGCAGACAGACCAGCGTCAGACTTCATCTGTGCCCTCTGCCGCAGGGACTGTCATTCCCGTGTCGGACTGGCCAGCCACACCCGCCGCTGTACCAGAATAGACACCTAGAGCGCAACTCCATAGTCTTCCGAGACTGAAGGATGCCTACTACTAAATGTATCCTGAAATGGTGCGCCATCTCGGTTGATCAGCCTTGCGGTTAATCGCATTTTGTAAGTCCGAACTTCTCCCTTTGGGCCTATGATGAGTCACGCGTGTTGAAAATGGTCAGATTTCTCCTCCTTCGTCTCCTCTCTCTTCCCTCCCTGAAGCAATTTATATATATTTGGAATAGGAGAGTTTGTTGATAGAAGTGAGGTGAATGCAGGCGGAAATTGAAACACATTTTAAGAGCAATTCTTAGTGAGTCCACCAGAAACAAGGACAAACAAGTCACAAGGCAAAACACGACGCGTTTCGACCTCTTAGGTCTTTTTCAGGACTAACTAAGAATTCTTCTCAAAATTTGTTTCCATTTCTGCCTGCAGTCACCTCACTTTCAAACTAACTTTGATTCATACTGATTGCTACCCTTCGTTGTTTTGTACTTCGTTTCACGTCACCGATTTTAGGTGTGCACTTGTAATCGTTGTATGCTTCTTTTCAGTGTTCCTCATTTCGCTTCACGTTCATTTCTCGTTGTAAACGTGTGATCGTTATTCGATGAAAAGATAAGTGATTGCTCGTTCTTCGTTTTCATTGTCCTGAACGTTGTTTATCTTGCCTGAAGAAGGCCTAAGAGGTCGAAACGCGCCGTGTTTTGTCTTCTTACTTGTTTGTCCTTTTTTTTTTTTTTTTTTTTTTGGCGAGCTCACGTATTCGTAAAATTTGTTGATAGAAACCACACACAATTAATGAAATTTTTACCGAAAATTCACCAAAACACAAAACAGAAAGTATTACTTTAAAGCACTTTAAAGAGTCATTTTGAAATGTCGATAGAACATTATCAAAGTAAAATTATAAATTCGATTAATGTTTTGCTGTAAGATTCCAGAGTAATAGATATAAACACATTCATTTAAAGTTAATAAACTGAAAGTGGCCCATGTGTCACTGTTTTAGTTCAATCTCGTCAACTTTGTTGATATCATTCCGCATATTGTTGCGCAAGTGGTAACTGTCCATATCTCACGACAAAAGTCCAAATAAACTATGTATTAAGCCAATCCATGGCTATAATTTCAAGTTAAGAGGACTTCAAAGCAACGTGAGCTTTTTGTCCAATTGTACGCGTTTTCGAACTATTTCATGAGCGGTGTAATAATCAAAGGTGTTGTGCGGCACTACCAGCAGTGTGATTTTGTGCTAGTGTTTGTGCAGTTTTTTTTCGCGATTTTTCAGTTGTGGAAAATGCTTCTTGACTTTTTGGAGGGTTATTCCTGAGACAGCAAGTTTGATGATGGATTTAGACGTGACAGATCCGTATAGTAACTTTGTTCCGCCACCTTCTTGTCCTGTATATACGCCTTCTGAGGAGGACTTCCAAGATCCGTTGGCTTTCATAGCGAAAATTAGACCAGAAGCCAGCAAATCTGGCATTTGCAAAATAAGACCGCCACCGGTTTGTAAACTTACTTTTGCATTCATCACGCGTGTGCAGTATAGTTAGGTGATTTCACGATTATGATGTGAAAGGAGAGAAAATATTAGCAAAGAACTAGCGTACGTGCGGTTTGTGGCAAATGATATGGCGACGCTTTGTTTGGCATCCTGTATTTTCCTCATATGGCAACACACTGAACAATGTTCCTTGCCTTTCAGCAATGAATTAAATGTGATAGAATGATAGCATTGCCACAGTAAATCCCAGTTTCACTATCAAGAATATCATTTTTTTTTTTTAATGGACTGTTCTCCAGAATTTCCCCCCCCCCTAACTTTGTAGTGAATAATCGGTAAAACGTATATGATATTGTTCTCAGTCCATGGGATAGGCTGTGGACATGTTGGAGCTGGTGAAAGGTAGACCTGTGCAGGTGGTGTATGTTGCTCAGGCAGTGACGTTGCTCAGCTAGTTGTGGGAGGGTAAAAAAGAGAGGAGCCATGATGTACATATCTAGACATTTTATTGGAAAGCAAAACAAGTTTAGCTGCTGAAAGTGCATGACTGCAGGATTTTGTTTTAAAAATGAAAATATTACACATGCAAGTAAACAACAAGGTCAAGATAGCATCCCAGAAACTAACTCAAATAATGCATGCCTTTGTGGATCATTGACCTTCACAGTTTGACTCTTACAGTGCAAATAACGAAAGAGTGTGCTTTAGATTGTTCTGCCATTTAATGAGTGTAATAGAAGTGAAAAGATACATACTTTCTAGAAAGTTTGTTGTTTCGTATTGATGGGCAGATAACATTTTATGACAGCTATGAGATAGAAATTTAAAATGGAGAAAGGGTAGGCAGCAAACTTGAATTTTCTCGTGATGGACTCGCAGAGCATATGTAACACTGATCTAGACTTGTGCAGTAAGAGTAACTGAGTGAGAAGCATTGATTTTTTGCCACACAAGCTTTGTGCATGTGTTTGTTTTTGTCCTTGCTATTTCATCAGCCTAATGGTATACTTTTCTTTCATCAATTTCAAGTTCCACTGTAATCTTCAAAATTGTACCGGGAGCTATGTTATTTAATATTATCAGCTTCAATCGGTTGTGCACCTGAAATCATAAGTGTTGTAACAGCTCATAGCATGAAGCTTGTTAAATCTGGGCGGGGCCTCTTGCCAGGTTGCCTCTGTATTTGATTTTCTCTACTGAGTGACAATTTTGTTGTTAAAAAAGTAGAATTGCTAGAAATGAATTCTGGCATAGTTTGTGTGATATTAGTCAAAGTAGTTGATTTACTTACAAAATTCAGAACCCTTTCAGTGAAAGATTATTTTGATGTAGTCAGAAACTTATTTTTGTTTCTGTTTGTTACTTATTCATAGTCATATATATGGTATTCTAATTTCCATTTTTGTTTAACTGAAAATAATGACAATTTCAGTGGCGTGTTGAGCACTATTCTTTTCAGTTCAATTGAAGAGCAGTAGACCAGTGTCTTTTTTCTTCCTGTGATCTTGTATATATATTTGTGAAAATCTCATCACTTCCAGAGTTGTGGTTGTGTGCGTGACAGTTTATCCATAAAACAATTCCTGTTATTGTGTAGGATTGGCAACCACCTTTTGCGGCTCCTGTGGATACTTTCAAATTTGTTCCAAGAATTCAGAGACTCAATGAGCTGGAGGTAAGTGCAGAAAATCCTGATGGATTCATGAGTGAAATTGAAATAAAAAAGAAAAAAAAAAAATGGAGGGGAATGAAAATGTGTGTGTGTGTGTGTGTGTGTGTGTGGTGTGTGTGTGTGTGTGTGTGTGTGACTTGTCTTTTGTTTGTAGTATGACCTATGGATTGTGGTGATAATGTATTCATATTTATATGGTGAAATAGAAATAAAAGATTATGATTTATGTGTTGTAAGAAAGAGCTCTAGGAAAAAATGTGAGAAAGAAGTTAACAAGTACCTTTTCCAGTTAAGAGGTTTTAGTCAAAGAGAGAGGGGAGATTTTTGTGCTTGAAGTAATTTGGAATTATTTAGAGTAATTACATACAGACTAACTCACTGAGCTGGCAAGTTTGCATACATTTGCGTACATGTACAGCTTCAGAGGATGGCTTTAGCAGGACTGAGTGTATGAGCTTGGGAGAGTCCGATTGTCTGAGCCCATTACACAGGCTGAGCTGTCCCTGGTTCTTTCTCATTTCTGTCAGGGCTGAAATGAGTTGTCAGCCATCTTGAATTTTGCACTGTAGGGTTGCAGAAATCTCTCTAAATTGATGATTTAGTGGTTTAATTTGTTTTGAATTACAGTTTAACTACTGTTGACTAGCTTTGTGGGATTTAATGATTTTATAAGAATATTTTAATTTGAATAATTGCAATCATTTGACATAGAAAGAAAACCAGAGTGACAACTGATGGTCCAAAATTAAACTTTCTATTTTGTTTTCAATGTATTTATTCTAGCTTTTTGTTGTTGTTGATTATGATAATATCAACAAAGCATATAATAGTATAACAGACTAACAAAAAGATTTTTCAAAAGAAAAGGCTGGTACAGAAACTGACACATTCAGTCACAATGAGTCCTGTGTTTACTTTAGAATAAAATCATCTTTTTGATTTCTTTTTTTATTCTGTTTTTTTCTTTTTATTTGTGTGTTTGTTTTTTTATACTCATATCTAGTAGATGTCCCAGTCTTTGGAGAGATGGCTGGAGAACAGGTTAGGAAATATAGGAAGAGTAATGGGAGAGTGCACAGAGCTCTAGACAGACAGTGTAAACAATACATGTACACAGCATGACAAAGACCAAGAGAGGGAGAGGGAGCAGAGAGTCCCTGAGTCTTTTCTTCCTTGTCTAGAGCCGGGCCAAATTGGCGTTCTTTTGTATTAAACAACATTTGTCTGGGACATCTATGTCTCTGCTGAGCAGCCATATTGTTGAAGTTGACTTGAACCTTGAGGTAGCTAGCAGAAAACAGTGTTTATATCTGAATGAATTTAAAATTAACAGTATTTATATAATAATTAGTGAAATTCATCTTGTCTGTTTGATAGGCTGGTTCCAGAATCAAACTCAATTTTTTGGACAGGCTCTTCAAATTTTGGGAACTTCAGGTAAGGTGGCATTTATTGTCTTTGATGTACTTTTATCAGATGAACTCTTCATTTGTTAATTTTAAAATGTATTTAAATGCAAATTTCTGAAGTCACTAAAATTATGTGTACGTGAACTGAATTTTACTAGGTTGTGTTATGCCTTGACTTTGTTGAAACTGTTGTAACTTTCTTTGGTTGTGTGTGTGTGTGTGTTTGTGTGTGTGTGTGTGTGTGTGTGTGTGTGTGTGTGTGTGTGTGTGTGTGTGTGTGATTCCAATATTTGTGTTGGAGTTCAGGAGCCAGGTCTGGGTGGAGCCAGGTCTGGGTGGTTGAAAAGAGCATGTTTTCAGTCAGTGCCCGTTAGTTTCTTATTTCCCATTAAGTAGATCTTGCTGACATTTCTCTCCCTTTCAATAAATAGTCTTTCTTTGCCTCTCTGTCTGATAACAGATCATGGTGCATGTTAGATGGAAGAAAAATGGCATTGTAAAAAGTTTGAAATGATAAAAGCAATAAAATTGAAATCTGTGGACATGCTAGTGCTCTCTGCTACACATATTATATTAGTAACATTTAACAGCAGTAATAGTTCAAGAAGAATGTTATGTATCCTGCTATTTCAGTTCCTTACTCATTGGTCATTTACAGTAATTAGTATTTTTTTAATGTAAGACAGTAGATTTATTTTGAATGATAGGTCATTAGAGGAATATGCCCCATCTATGCGCATTATTTCACTTTTTTATGGAAAATAAATAGCAGTATTTTTTTATTTTCTGTCAGAACATTTTTGAAGGGAACATGTATGCTAATTTTTTATTTAAAGTTGTAGTTTGGAAAACAGTTTGGATATAATATTTAGTAATCTTTCTTCAAAAGAAATCTTCATAGCTAGATGAATTTAGATTCATACTGTACACATACTGCTGAACTAAAATTATTGTCAGTTATCAAGTTAATGGGTCACATGGAAATTTAGCCTTTGTGCAGGTTGTTCTTGAATTACTGGAGGTGTGAAAAGTAAAGAATATAGATGGCAGTATATAGCTTTCTCCCCCCCTAATACTAGACAGTTTTACTTTAGTCTCCCAGGATTCTTTTCTTTTCCTTCTTTTCTTTAACGTTTTTTTTTGTTTTTTTTTGTTTTATTTTTTTGAAGAAAAAGGGCAGGATAGTATGAACTTGCTAAGTGTTCAAAATGTGTGTGTGTTTTTTTTCTTCTTTTTATTGACTCCATGATCCAAACCACTGCTTGGCAGTGGCTGATTACAAAGTGTGCAGTTATTTCAGAACTTGTGTTGATTTGATTGATATAGGTTGTATTGAACATTTGGGGACCTGGTTATTAGTTAAACTTAGTGCATGTAAAATACTGAGCAGGAAACTTCGAAAGTGACAAAGGGTTGTAACCTGAAGTGTAATGATGAAAATGAAATGCTCTGACTTCATGAATGTTGTTAAAATAGTTTTTGCGTCACCCCCATGGATATCATGGCAAACTCTTGCATGGCAAGCTATGGCAACTGCTTAGCTCTGGCTACGTTTTTGTTAATGCAGACACCCGTTTATCATCTACCATCCCTAGCAGACAGTGCAAGGTCGTTTACCATTTTGATTTCCAGTAGCCAGATGCTTTGCTGTTAGCCAGTGTTAGTACAGTTGAGGTTTACGCTCTGTCTCACCAATCTCAGTGTCAGTGTACAACACGTCGTTGTTTGTGGTTAACCAAATCCTTGTGTACAGATACTCAGTGCATGTTCTGTATTGATCACTCGTTAACTCGCTGGTTTACTGATCGACCTGTGCCTCCTGCTTCTCTATCTCTTTACCTGATTGGGTCTCTCCTATCTCAGTTACATCTTGCTTGACTGGGAGATGAGCTCTCAGTCTTCCCCTATTTTATGAGACCCAGTCTGAGTTGGTTCTATATCCAAGACATGCAGGAACAGTTAGATGCATGCAGGGCTAAGCATGTTCTATTGATGAGACGTGTTCGCCTGTGCACACATGCCATTCTGTGATTGAGATGCTACGCTGGAGGGAGGATGAGGGGACAGATGGTTTACACAACTCTCACTGCCATGATAATTCACGTAGTAATCTGTCGTCAATGGAGCACAGGCTATACACGACCATTGCATGGCTAGGACAGTTAGAGATGGATCGCATCTTCTGCCTCCCTCTCCTCTTTTTTTTTTTTTTTTTAGACCGACTTAGGGAGGCAGATGCACACTCATAACACTGTCATTACTTGGTATGGCACCTGCACTTCTCTCGCCATTCCTGTCATTGTGGTGAGGTGTGAGCCCTCCAGTGGCGTGGATGCTGATGAACTATCCAATGACACATTGATTCGTAACTTCAGTTAGACCACAGACATCCAATGTCGGGTGGAGGGCCATGTCTTTTCCTCTCAAAGAGGTCCAAGGCTTTGGGAGGCTGTCGTATAAGGCTCCTCTCATGTGACCATGACATATCTTTGTTTCTGTCCAAGAATTAAGGGCCATAGGCTTCAGTGAGTGTATCCTTCATAAACAACAGGCTCCTCTGCAGCTTTGTGAGGCCTTCACATCAGGAGTCTGCCCATCTCGGCACACAACCTTTCCACACAGGTTTTTTTTCCCTCTTTCTCAAGAACTCCTGTTCCCCCTCCCATACCTTCTCTAAACTAGTGACAACCCTGGGGAATGCCCATCCTGCAGGAGAGATTGACCTGGGCTTCCCAAAAACCTGGCTTTCTCAGGGGTAGGAGGGGGTGGTGGGGAGCAGTTGAAGACACCCTAAGTTTCAGCAGGCAGAGCAGCTCAGGCGGGTCCACTTTAGTGTATTGCTGGCAAGATACGCAAGGTGTAGTCCTCCAGAGGTCCTGGGTGTACTTTTGTTTTGCCTTAGAATGATGGGAAACTGGAAATAGTCTTATGGTGTCTGACAAAGAAGGTAGACAGCAAACAGATGTTAGCCTAAAAAACAAACAGAGCCAAACCAAGTGGATCATCTGCCCAAGCTTGCAAGACTTTGACTTTGTAAATGGGCCGTATTTATTTTAATCCGAGGTGCAAGTTTTAATAACTTAAACATTTTAGCTTTTCCAGTGCTACAGTGTATTTATTTACCTGTTAAACAGTACATAATGTGTTGTTTATTGCAGGGAACCACCTTGAAAATTCCTCATGTTGGTGGAAAGCTGTTGGACTTGCATAAGCTGTACACTGTAAGTTGTATTCATGAAAATTTGATCTTGATAGTACTAGGTAAACTTTCTGTTTGTTGTGAGTGTTAATTTTAGTTACATATGGACCTTTGTTTAAATAATACGAGTTTGTTGCGAGTGTTAATTTTAGTTACATATGGACCTTTGATAGTATAAGTTTGTGTTTGTTTAGAGTGTTAATTTTAGTTACATATGGACCTTTGATAGTACAAGTTTGTGTTTGTTGCGAGTGTTGATTTTAGCTACATGAATGGACCTTTGATAGTACAAGTTTGTGTTTGTTGCAAGTGTTAATTTTAATTACATATAGATATGGACCTTTGGTTGTACAAGTTTGTGTTTGTTGTGAGTGTTAATTTTAGTTACATATGGACCTTTTATAGTACAAGTTTGGATTTGTTGTGAGTGTTAATTTTAGTTACATATGAACCTTTGATAGATCAGGTTAGTTACATACGAACCTTTGATAGTACAGGCTCGGATTTGTTGTGACTGTTAATTTTAGTTACATATGAACCTTTGATAGATCAGGTTTGTGTTTGTTGTGAGTGTTATGATATATAACTTTGATAGTAGAAGTTTGTTTTTTGTGAGTATTAATTTTAGTTACCTATGAACCTTTGATCGTGCAAGTTTGTGTTTGTTGTGTGTTAATTTTAGTTACATATGGACCTTTGATAGGACAAGTTTGGATTTGTTGTGAGTGTTAATTTTAGTTACACATATGGACCGTTGATAACTAAAACAACTTTGTGCTTCTTGTGAGTATCAATTTTAGTTACATATGAACCTTTGATTGTGCAAGTTTGTGCTTGTTGTGAGTGTTAATTATGTACCTCAGATTGTGTAAGTTTGTGTTTCTTTTGAGTGTTAATTTTAGTTGCATATGGACCTTGATAGTACAAGTTTGTGTTTGGTGCAAGTGTTGTAGTTACACATGGACCTTTAGTAGTGCAAGTTCAGGTTTGTTGCAAGTGTTGTTTTAGTCACATATTACATACAGACCTTTGATAGTACAAGTTTTGATTTGTTATAAGTGTTAGTTTAAGTTACATATATGGACTTTTGATAGTAGTTACATCTTGAGTTTTGATACTGTAAGTTTTGGTTTGTTGCAAGTGTTAGTTACATATGGACTTCTGATAGTGCAAGTTTGGGTTTTTTGCAGGTATCATTAAATCATAACTGCTCGTATTTTGGTAACAATTACATGCTATTTTGATTATTTTCACATTTCTTGATCAACTTAGAGCAATGATAGGGAGTATCGATAGTAACATCACTGTCTAACACAAGTGGATAGATTGTGAACATTTCAACGTTGCTTCATCTCATCCACAATACTGAAGTTACATGATTTGAAAGTTCACAGTTTTGACCATACAAGTGTTCCAAAATAATGTGAAACTTCCCATATTGTAGGATGGAACTGTTTACAATCCACTGTTGTAAAGTTTGGTGAACAGAAATATCCCATATTTCATTATGATATACATTTGAAATTTTCACAGTCTTCCTCAAGTAAAAAGAGTTGAAATGGTTGTATTGTGATATTTTGAATATGATATGTTTCCTTTCACGAAGTCCTCATGTCTTTTGTTGCTTTTTTGTTGCTGCTATCATGCTAGTGTCATTTTGAAATGACTCGTACTGCCCAAACCCATCCCTTCCAAACCTACCTTTCCCTCCCTGCCATATATATATATATATATACACAAGTCTGCAATCAGGTTTGTCAAGTTGCAGCCATAGAACTACATTTCAGTGGGAACGATTGATACAAGATCATGAGGCAACTAATCAGAGGAGGCTAGCCCAGCCCCCTAACAAACAACAATAATTGCTTAGTCATGGAGCCAGCATAAAAGAGCTTCCCCATTCCACAGGACACCCAGGTGTCCATCCAGTAGCAGTCCCCTTGAACTTGTTTGACATGAGCATGAACTTTAAGAGGAGACTCAAACTGAGATCACCACAGTTCCATGACACGAAGAGTCACAGAAGTTGAACTTCAATTTCAAAGAAAACATTTTGTTTCTGAAAAATGAACATTGAGGATGATGAAGATGATGCTGTGGAATTCCATTGTGGTCAGTGAGACTATTTTACAGGTCTGTTCTCTCTTCTCTGTGTTGCAGTTTGTGGAAGAAGAGGGTGGCGTAGAACACATCTCAAAAGAGCGGAAGTGGTCCAAGATTGCTAGTAGATTAGGCTTGGTGTCGGCCAAAGCTCAAGGTAGCTGTGTCAAAGCTCACTATGAACGCCTCTTGTACCCCTTTTTTCTGTTCAAGAAGGGACAGACACTTCTCACAGCAGAGGTTGGTCATTCCTTTTGGATTACTTGTTTATTGTCTTATAGATTTGTTTGGTTGAAAAGAGAGAGACAGACTGACCGATAGACAGACAGAGAAAGAGTGTGTGTGCGTGTGTGTGTGTGTGTGTGTGTGTGTGTGGTGTGTGTGTGCGCGCGCATGTATGAGTGTGTATGTGCATGTGTGCACAGAACTTGCATCCTTCCTGGAAAAAGGGTTATCGTTTGGTGAAAAAAGGCTCAATGAGGACGTTAGAAAGCTTCTGTGTGTCAGTACAGATCCCTTACAAGGAAAAAAGTGGATGGTGTGTGTGTGTGTGTGTGTGTGTGTGTGTGTGTGTGTGTGTGTGTGTGTGTGTGAGCACATGCGTGCGTGTGTGCGTGCATGTATGTGTATGTGTGAGAGAGACTGATACGCTCAGCCTCGAGATAGACCAGAGGATCGGATGCAGATGCAAGTGGGAGAGAGAGAGTGGGAAAAGGAGGGTGAAAGAGAAAAGGGGCGAGGGAGGAGGGGATGGGAAGGGACGGCAGACAAAGACGTTTTTTTTTTTTAAGGATAGAGAGGAACAGAGAAATTCATTTCTAGATATTCATTTGGCTATCTGAGTTTAATGAGTTTAAAATGTTCAATGTTTTAAATTGTTTTTGGAATTAACTTGCTTTTTGTATTTTAAAAAGTACTCTCAGTTTGTGTTAATTTGCTCAGTTTATTGGAACAGCTCAACCTCACATTAATCTGAGAATTAACTGGTATCAGTCTATGTGTGTGTGTGTGTGTGTGTGTGTGTGTGCGCGCGTGCATACATGCGTGCGTGTGTGTGTGTGTGTGTGGTGTGTGTGTGTGTGTGTGTGTGTGTGTGTGTGTGTGTGTGTGTGCGTGCATGTGTGATTTAAGAACAGATGGTAGAAAAATTCGCAACAAGCAAACTGTTTGAAATCCACATGAATTCAGGACAAGGAAAAGTGTCGGTGCTAGTTTTGCATTGACCAAAATGGTTGCCTTTGTTTTGTGATAATCTCAGTTCTGTAATATTCTTCATGACAATGAACAGAATAACTGGCTGGCTGAAATTATTTTATTTTAGCTAACACACAATATTCATCATGTTATGAATTGATTATCTGTATCTTTTAAATCATTTTTAGTTCTATTGCTTAACCAGCATCAAAGATGGATTTAGCCTTTGTTTCCTCAGCTGTTAGCCTACTTGAATTTATGTAAGTGGAGTAAGCCTGTATGATTCTGTTCAGGATCAGAAGGAAAAACCTTAGGACTGGAATCAAGAGAGTCTGTTAGGTGTTTCGCTTGAACTTGAGCAGTGCCTGAAGTGTTACTCGTGGAGATACACTTGCCTTCCTTGTTGATATGTTCATAAAAGCTAAAGGTGCCTTAATCTCTTACATAACTTAGAGAAGAATGTGAAAAACTCCATAATCTATTCTGTTTTCAGTAGGTTATAGAAACATACCCCTGAAAACAGACTGGTTACCCAGACACTGGGATCACAAAGGTTACACTATGGCCTACAAACATAGGACATTTTGTTTATCAGCAAAAGAGAAAGCAGCAGTTGGTGTCTAGCCAGGCCGCGGAGGATAAGGAAGACAAGGACTACAAACCTTACCCTTCCTTCAGAATGGACAAGCAGCGCAAATCCAAACGTCTGGACAAGGAGGTAGGGTCCAGTGGAAGTGTCATGTGTAGGCTTGCTACTCTAGGGGTTTCTTTATAAATCTGGGGTTGGTTTTTTTTTTGCCCTCAATAAAAATTGATGGAAATTAGAATAAGTTCGACAGACATCTAGAGAGATGGAATGAAAAATAGAAAGGAGAGTGTCTTCAGCTTGTTTTTCCTTCACCGTTATGTTCTTCAACTCTCTGGATATTTCAAATTATGCGCCAGAATAATTCACCACATGCAAATTAATTATTGGTATTATGGTGCCTGAATAAATAGCATGCGAATGAGTGATAAGTAGCCATTGCATCTTGTACAGAGGAGCTTGATTTTTGAATCTTTTAAGTCTGTGTTCTGTTTTGAGTACACAGTGTAGTACTTGTGTTCAGGACCCTTCCATTGACTACAGTGCTAACAATGAACTGCGCAAGTTGCAGTTTTTCGGTGCGGGTCCCAAGGCTGCTGTCCCTCCCAATCCAAAAGGTCAGTTGCCTCCTGCTCTTATGACTTACATTGAACCATCCACTGCTGGGTCTAAAAAGAATTGCTGCAGAAGATACTTGTGTTCACGCACACACATGCACACACGCACACACGCATGCACGCACAACACACACACACACACCACACACACACACACACACACACACACACACACAATCAATACCACCTGTGACATAGCCATTAACATAAGGAACAGCATTATTCACTTGGTGTACAAATAAATACCACAAACATATAATTAGGTTAGAGTACACAAGTATGATGTGGGTGTACTTGTGTGATTGTGTTGCTTATGTCAGAGGAGTCATTGAACCTGTTTCATAATTTTTGTTTCATAATTCTGAAATGAAGTGTTACTGGATTATTATAAGCATGATTTAATTTTAGACGACGTCGTATTAAACATGAGTTTTGTACGAGAGAGGATGATGATGTTGTGAACGGTTAAGATGCCATTGAGCATGGTATGAAGTAAATTTAGTCACTGTTGATAAATTCTCCAACATTACAGGAGATTAAATGATATCAGCGGTAAATAAGTCTGTTAATTATTTGAATAGTTTGTGTCGATAGAACCAGGTTTGTATTGTTTAGAACTCTAAAGAACAAATTAAGAAACTGTACTTATTTGTGTTTGTATTTGTGTGTACAGAGGAGGATGGTGAACCTCAAGTAACACAGCAAGCTGATGACCCAGACAAGCATTTGAACAAAACCAGAATTAAGAAATTGTCTTCAGGTGTTTACTCGTCAGAGGTAAATGATTTGTTAACAGTAGAATGGAGTGATGTTTGCACAGGTGAAGGTTCCCCTTCTCACTGCAATGAGACACAGATGTTAAAAAGGGATAAGGGTGTTCTCATGAGTGAAACAAGATGTTGGTGTTCTCATGACTTAAATGAAATGGTGGTGCTTTCATCCTTTGGGGGTGGGGGTGGGGGGGGGGGGGGTGTTCCAGAAAGGAGATAGCGAATTTTTCATATCTGTAATGAAATAGTGTTTTGTTACTGAAATGGGATTAAGGTGTTCTCACAATTGAAATGAAGTAAGGAAATTCATATCGAATTGAGTTAATGATATTCTCTCATGAAATGAAATAACGATGCACTCATTACGGAAAGGTATTCTCATAACTGAAATAACTGTTCTCAAAGCCATAGACATGGAGAGGACATTGAAACTAAGATCACCATGAGAGCAGGGCATGAAGGGCTACAGAATTTGAGACTTTTTTTTTTGTAAATGCTGATTGATTAGAATGAGGGTGATGCAGATAATGCTGTGGATTTCTATGCTTTCCTGATGTATCCTGGCGTCAGCCAGGCCTGAGAGAAACAGACACCTGCAGTGTTGGTCAGGAAATGAGAGCAACACCCTCAGAGATGCATCCATTTAGTGGATGAAACTCAACTGTGTGGTCCCATTCTCCCTAACTGAGCCTGTAGCAAACTCAGATCTGGTAGGAGCCGGTCGGGGCAGAAAAATACCATGTGGCTCTGATGGGAATTAAACCCATGAGCTCGGGAGTCTGCGACACTAACCACTTCACCATGGCGGCTGGTAATGATGCCTTTGTAGTGTTTTGCCCATTGGACTCTCGGGGGGGGGGGGGGGGGGGTATGAAAGGGATATATCACTCTGTCAGCATTGCTCAGCAACAAGGAAGATCGAAATGCTCCATGCTGTCACACCAGTCATCATCAAAATGATATTCAGTCTTTATTCACTGTACTTGTCGGCAACAGATTTGCTAGAGTGAATCAGCACTTCGTGGCTTTGAAAAGGATTCATTGACTCTCCCTCCACTTGCCCACTCCAAAATCTTTCTTGAATTGCTACCCAGACGGATCAGTGGAGAAGTACCAATTCACTCATATACATGGAAAATGAAATAACTGTGGGTTTTATATTTCTGTGATTTTGCTATTGCTGTGCAAGGCAATACTGGTGTTGTTTGCAACTGTCCAGTAGGAGGTGTCGGTGACAGTTGGATTTGGCAGATATTTGTACTACGCAGAAATGGCCTTTGCTGACGTGAGAGCTTGGCACATGCCGTCAAATGGTTAGACAAGTCTGTTGTGTAGCATTCATTTGTCCCAGTTTCAGAAATTTCACTGTATAAGTGGTAGACTTGGAGAAGTACAATATTTGGACGCATGTTTTGTTTGTATAATTTTCTTTTTTTTTCTGTTTCTGGATGTGAGTGGAATGTAATTCCTTGACTGTGCAGATGCTGACCCAGATAGACAAGTACCACTGTGGGGTGTGTGCGCGGGGGGACGGGGAGGAGTTCATGCTGTTGTGTGATGGTTGCGATGATGCCTTCCACACCTATTGCCTGATCCCACCATTGCCTGACATTCCCAAAGGGGACTGGAGATGTCCATCTTGTGTCAAGCAGGTACTGCATCGCTTTACCGCTGTGACTGGGGGGTGTTTTTTTGTTGCTGTTTTTAACGGAACATTCATGTGGTCCTTCTTTTGTTTGATTTGTCTGGTTTAGCAGGCATTGGTATTTTATTTCCCAACATTTTTCCTGAGGAAAGTTGAATATTCCATACGAAAATGACTAATTTCAATATATACAACAACAACAACAACAACAAAAAAAGAAGGAAAGATAGCAAAGACCAGAAAAGATTTTATGTCAATAGTTTGAATGTCTAGAGATAGTCCGTTGGTATTGGTGGTCTTTGGTGTAAACCTTGTACCTCATGAAGATAATTAGGTTGGATGATGATGTTTCTTTGGGTTGATGGCACCTAAGAGAACTGGTGGATGGTTTTGCTTTTTATCCATGAGTTGACGTCAAGTTGCAAAAGCGTTGTGTCACCCTGTGTTGTTTCAGGCCTGCAGTAAGCCCACAGAAATGTATGGCTTTGCCCAGAGCAAGAATGAGTACAGTTTGAAGAGCTTTGGGGAAATGGCTGACCATTTCAAAAGTACCTACTTCAACATGCCTGTTCATGTGAGTTGGCCTTGCTTGGAGCTGTTTGAGGAGAGAGTTGGGGAGAATGGAACTGTAGTATGAGAACATTGCATTTGTTAATGGTGCTTTAGTTGATGGTTTGATTCTTGTGGTTTTTATATGATTTGTGAGTGTGTGTGTGTGTGTGCGCGTTTGTGGGTGTGTGAAATCAAATATGTGGTGTGTGTGTGTGTGTGTGTGTGTGTGTGTGTGTGTGTGTGTGTGTGTGTAATCGAATATGTGTGATGTGTGTGTGTGTGTGTGTGTGTGTGTGTGTGTGTGTGTGTGTGTGTGTGTGTGTGAAATCGAAAATGTGTGAGGTGTGTGTGTGTGTGTGTGTGTGTGTGTGTGTATTTGGTTTTCTTGTTTTAGGATTAAAGTATGACAACTGGCACAAATGTCCTCTAAGAAGATGCGCAGCTTCTGACTATAAATAATGTAAAATGTTTATGGCCTTCCATTGCTTGTGAATGGCTTGATGCAATATGTTAAACTGCATGAGGCAGGCAGTGGCCGTGGATTGTTGCTTTGTTGTTGGTGATGGTGGTGATGGTTTCTCAGCTAACACCGTGGGAGTCGCTCAGATGCACTCTTACATGCCAGTGTCATGTCATTGACCATAACTGTGGGAGGAAGGATTGAGTGCATGGCTGTTTTGGTTACCTTGCTACATCAAGGCAGCCACAGTTTCTCTTCAGAGGACCAAGACTCATTTTCAGGAAAATGAAGATTGTCATGCTGGAAGCTCACCTTGGCAACCTGACCTCAAGACAACAGTTTATTGTAGGTGTTCAGGGCCAGGTTGTATTTAACACTGACAGAGCCTTAAGCCAAGCCAGTGCTTTAGGTATTTATTTCCTTTTGTCTTGGTGAAAGTTGGTGTATAGAAAAACAGAAGTCTGTATTTTTGTATGTTTATTTTTGTTTTCTGTTGTGTTTTTTTTTAACTTTTCTGTACGTCGCACACTGAGGCAAGCATTGACTGATTCTCTGCATTACATGTAGAGCCTTCTGCTGTTTGCTTACAGAAATCTGTCTTGAAACTGCACCCTGAGGGGTCTGCTTTCTTTCAAAGAATTCCTGTATTCAAACCGAAATGGTCAAAGTTACTCATGCCAGGAGATAGTGAGGGGTTCCTGAATTTCTGTCATGCTTCCATTGGTCGGTTCAGTTGAAGTTCAGGGTTTGTGGCTGTGGATCATACAAAGAACTGTTAACCAAGTTTTCCCATGTTGGTCGGGGCATGTGTTTTGCCTTTCATCTACTATAAGTACTGTGTGCAACTCAAATCGTTGGCTGGAATATGTCGTTGAAAAATATGTTCAGGGTGGTTTTGATGGTGAAGAATGGAAAGTGATAATGATTGGGAAGATGACAAAGATTTATTTGAAGTTGTTCCTGATCAAGCTAAAAGGCCTATGTCAGCTAACTCAGAAAAATTAGACAGCAATGTACACTTGGGTGCTGGATTCACTAAATCTTCCCAGCCAAGTACTAATGAATCCATGGATGTTTACAGTCCTTTTCACTGCGATGATGACAGCAGTGACAATGACGACTCAGTTTCTGTCAGTATTGCATTCGATGCACAAGATGCTGACACTGATATTAACGATGACACAGCTGATCAAGACATGTATGGAGCTAATCTAAATGATCTTCTATGAGATCAAAATATAGCAGGCTTTCCATCTGTGCCACGGTGCAAAAGGAAAAAACTGTGTGTGTGAGTGTGTGTGCGAGTGTGTGTGTATGTGCTTTTGCACGAATGCGCATGTGTGTACGCTTGTGCGTATGTGCATAAATTGACTCATGGATTAAGAAAAAAATGTTACTAAAGTTTGTTTTGTTTCAGGAAAGGCTTTATTTTAGCCATGATTTTTAACTTTACGCAGTGTGTTTTAGTCTCAAGTTTCGATTTATACATTAAAAAAAAAGTATTGTTTTAAAAGATTGTTTTACCCTTGGTCTTTAATTTGTAAATATGTTTAGTTTTGAATTGTTTTGATATTGATTCTTAATTTGTTTGAATTTTGTTCTTCAAGGTTTTTTTCTGTTGCCTTGATTTTTTTTTTGGTACATACTTTTGTTTTTAAAGTGTGTGATTTGGCCTTCGTTTTTGATTTGTGCATAGGTTTCTTTTTTTTTATTTTTATTTTTTAACAATTTTTCAGCTCTGATATATCCCTTTTAATTGGCTGGACTGTAAACAATCTTTATTTTTTTAACCTTGCAGCATGTGACCCCAGACATGGTGGAGAAGGAATTTTGGCGTCTGGTGAACAGCCTGGAGGAGGATGTGTGTGTGCTGTATGGGGCTGACATCCATGCCAAAGACACGGGCAGCGGCTTTCCCACCAAAGATACACCCAACCTTGTGCCGGAAGATGAAGTGAGTACAAGATGCATTGCCTTGGCGTTATGTGTCACAGGGTGCATGAGGAAAAGAGGCATAACCTACTGGTCTCTTACTGTTATTGAGAATACTTATATAGCCTCTATCTTTGATTAGAGACCAATTTCTAAGTGCTTTATAATACACGCTCGTGATACCTAAACTGTTATGTACGAGATGTGTACTGAGGCAGTCAACAGGTTTAAGTGGGGAAAAATTGGGTGCGAGGCCACTGTCTCTGAGTATGTAAGTACAAATGAGCATTCTAGCAACAACAGCATCATTGAGACACATTTGCCTGGAAGACTGATCTTTTTTCCTCATTTGCTGCAGGAATGGATCTGTTCTGGAGCCAAGTCAACTATCAAACAAGAAGTCAGTAACTTATTTTGTAAGGAAAACCTTTGCCTGGACAGCAGCCACTAATCCTAAGGAAAAGTACAAAGACAGTAGCCACTAATCCTATGGAAAACCACAAAGACAAAAGCCACTAATCCTAAGGAAAAACCACAAAGACAATAGCCACTAATCCTAAGGAAAACCACAAAGACACAATAGCCATGAATCTTAAGGGAGACTGCAAAGACAGTAGCCACTAGTCCTAAGGGAAACCACAAAGACAGTTGCCACTTATTCTAAGGGAAACCACAAAGACAATAGCCGCTGATCCTAAGGGAAACCACAAAGACAATAGCCACAGATCCTAAGGGAAACCACAAGGCCAATCGTACACATGGATAGTTACATGACTATAATAGAGAATTATCCTCTGACAGTATTAGCCTACCGATCGTTATTTGTCATACATAATGATATGTTGCTTAAAACTGCCTTTCGGACAGTTCCTTATATGGCACGTCTTGTGAGAGTTATCTTTTCCTGGCAAACGGGTTGCTCCAGTGTTTTTACTCGGACAGCGTTTCAGCTGGTTCATGATTGTGTATGATCATAGCATGAGTTTAGTCATCGCTGCAGGAAATTTGGATGGATAGAATGCATAACACACAAATCATGGATCAAGACGAAGAAGGAGATTTTGTTTATTTGTAATATAACAAAATTAAAAAGAAAAAAGGGACGCCGGTGTGATTCGATCCCCTGTCACCAGCGTATTGAAATCTGACACCTTGCCCAAAATGCTAACCAGGTTCTGACGTTAACGTGCTTTCTAACTTACATAAAGAGGAAGCATCTGGGCTACCACGGGAAAATTTCTTTGGCTACAACACCCAGAAAAAAAACAACCCCTGGAAAAAAACGCAATGAACGAAATTGGAGTAATTGTAACATCTTGTAATTAGAAGTACACTACACGCAAAACATGTTGGGAGTACAAGCCTGGACAGTATTATTACTAACCCTCCAATCTCCTCCCCATTCTACTGCAGCTTGCATGGAAAACCGACTATGGAAAATTCATTGTCGCGGCAAGATTTAGGTTTATAGTGAACCCTCTGTTTTTCAGTTAGGCGCTAGACTTACTGACAAATTGACTTTAGGCCCTCAGGTAAGAGAAAAAGAAAAAGAAGAAACCATTATTTTGGCTGGAGAAAACCACGGTTAGTCACTTTCCTCTGACCATTGACAAGTGTCATGCCAAGTCATGTGACAAAGAGGCGTCCGCCAGTTGGCTGTCACACTGGCTAGGATAGAAAAAGAAAGGAACGAGTTCTATTCCGAAAATGTGCAGGCTAGGAAGTGTCTGCTTCGTAGCAAGGCCAGTTTTCAAACTATCGCGTGCTAGGAAAGGCGTGGATAGGATAGGATAATCGCTTTTTATGCAACGTGTACAGACAGCTTAAGGGAAACCACAAAGACAATAGCCACAAATCCTAAGGGAAACCACAAAGACAAAAGCCACTAATCCTAAGGAAAACCACAAAGACAGTAGCCACTAATCCTAAGGAAAACCACAGAGACAGTAGCCACTAATCCTAAGGAAAAGCACAAAGACAGTAGACGCTAATCCTAAGGAAAACCACAAAGACAGCAGCCACTAATCTTAAGGAAAACCACAAAGACAGTAGCCTCGAATCCTAAGGAAAACCACAAAGACAGTAGCAACTAATCCTAAGGAAAACAACAGACAATAGCCACAAATCCTAGGGGAAACCACAAAGACAATAGCCACAAATCCTAAGGGAAACCACAAAGACAAAAGCCACTAATCCTAAGGAAAACCACAAAGACGGTAGCCACTAATCCTAAGGAAAACTAGTCGCTTTTCAGCATGGAACAGTATTATTTAACGCAGGGATCAGGTAAGGTTGGTAGAATATGGGTTATGATAGCTTGATGCCTTTTTTTTTTTTTTTTTTTAAAACAGCTTTCAGGTAATGCTAAGTGTATTACTGAGAAGCTGAGATACAGAACTCTTTGTTTTCAGCATATTTTGTGCTTGGATAGGTAAATAAGTACAGGAAATATTTCATAGTAGAGACTTTTGTTCCAAGAGTCTTGTAGCAAGTTTGATATGGGTCCTTAAAGATATTTTGAATGTGTGTGCTTCATCTGTTTGCATCACCCAAGAATGTAATGGGACAATCATTTTCTCAGTCTCGTACACAGTCATTCTCAAACTGTAATAATGATTAAAAGAAAAAGAACATTGGACTGAATGTATGATCTGTTAGGGCATTAAACAAGCTGTTGTTAATTGATACGGGCTGTATGATTAGCTGGTTCAGGGAAAAGTCTTCCTTCGGCTCAGTTTGCATCTGTTTTTGAAAGTCAGCAGTATTTCTGATCAAGTGATAAAGTGCACATGTTGTGTATTTTTGGAGTTTATCCCATCAGTGCTAATGTATATAAACACAGTTTGCCCTCTCCCTCCTGTTGTTAACTGATGAAAAATCCAACTTTTGGTGGCTTGACCACTAGGATAAGGGTGTCAATAAATTAACTGACCACAAGCTGTAGTTGTTCAGCCCTCTCTGTTGGAGAATGTTTGAAAAGTTTCCTCCAACTTCTTTGCTCTGATTTGTACCACAAGTGGACTGTGTCTTACCAGCAGACCTGCCACATGCCATGGTTTCACTTGAGAAGCTCTTATTTTGGGCTGTGCTCCATGCTCCTGGATATGGCCCTTTGCGGTCGGCTGGGCTATAAGCAACATTACCTTACCTTACCTTACCATGCTCCTGTTGTGACCATTCAGAGTTCTGGTATTTTGAGAGCTGTCATGCAAAGTTGTTGATTTTTAATCCATACTGACTTTTGAACAAGATGATGATCTCTGTACGGCATTTGGTCGATCAAGCGAAAATAAGTCAAAACTAATGGTGCAGGATAATGTTCTGGGCTGAGTGCCCATGTAATCATCCCTGAATTTTTTGGTTGATATACCTTATTCAAAACGGCATCTTGAGTGTACAGAGAAGATAAGATTGCACACGCAGAAGTGGAGCAGTGCAAACATCTGTTTAAGCTCTGAGAGCATTCATGCTTTAGGCAGACATGCAAAGGTTAAAAACCATCACATCCTGCAAAAGTGTAGAGTGAACGCCGAAAATGATGTTTTCTTTGAAGACTTCAAGCACATACATGTGCAAACACAAATGTACACAGACACACACACACACACACACACACACACACACACACACACACACACACACTGTATTCACAATCTAACCATAATATGTAAAACAGCTTTCTCCAGTCGTATCAGTTACAGATCTCAGATGGCTTCATTTCCCTAAATACAGTCATTTAGGAGGACATAAACGATCTTAAAAAGCGCATCTGTGTGCATTCTGGAATGAATGTATTCTCACACATGATAAAAAAGTCTCCAGCTTCAGGGAGTGCTGCCACCTGACCCCTTCTAGGGCATTTCCCCTGGACTCCATTGGGGGCCTGTGCCGGCCCCATGACCACCAACTCCTTTTCCATTTTCAAAATGTGGCAGGTCTGCATCACAGATCTTGTAAACCGAGACACACAACTCTGATGAGCGTGTTTCCAGAATAGAGAAGACAGGAGCCTGAGTGATGTCTCTTCCTTTGAGCTTGCTCTGACACACTTTATTTATGAAGATCTTTGATGTAATATAGCAACTTAGTCATACACCACAGACAAAAATGTTACGTTCTCTGCTGCTGTTACTTGTACATACTCACCAATGGTCATACACTAGCTGTGAATGCATACTTTTGCCTTTTTAAGAATGGGATACAAAATATACAGCATTATATATACACATACAAATATAAGTAACACTGCATACGAAAATCATTGATAGGTTGCATGCCCAAGTTAATTTTAGACACTAATCCGTATATGTTAACTGTCATCATACAGTTACATCAGGGTTAAAATGCCAACAATTGAGAGACTTGTAAAAGATAATTGAAATTGTTTTTCACATTTTGTCTAGAATTATCTCAGTTTCTTGGTTGAAATTTTAACTTTTTTTTTGTATGAAGTTTGAGTCTTGTCCATGACTTTTCCACATAGCCCCTTAACTGTTCCTGACTATCCTCACCTCTAGGGCATGAATTGCACATGTCCAGTATACAAGATCTTTAGTCCCATGACCTCTTCTGTGACCTTCAGCCTTTTGTTGGACCTCCGCCTTAAGAGAGTTGTGTGTCTACTACTATGATAATTATTTACTTGTGGTCTGAACTCCACCTGAAAAGGGGTGTGTCAAGAGTGCACTACAGTGACCTTGTTCGTGGTTTGACCTCTTCTTGAAAAGAGTTGTGTAAAGTGTCCACATCTATAACCTTCACTGACTTCACCTAACAGGGCTGTGTCAAGTGTCCACTACTTTGACCTTCACTCTGAGGTCTGACTTCCACCTTAACATGACTGTGTCCACTACGATTACCTTCATTCTGGTCTGACCGTCATCAAAGCAGGGCTGTGTTCTGTGTCCACTGTAATGACCTTCACCTTTTTGGTGTGACCTCAACCTTTAACAAGGCTGTGTCAAATGTCTGCTGCTGTGACCTTCACTGTTTGGGATGACTTGCACTAAACAGAGCTGTGTAAGCGTCCATTGCCATTACATCCTCTGTTCCATTAGGGGAACATGTTTTTTTTTTATGTTGCCCATGTGACAGTAATGTTTTCTGCAGCACTGTTTCTGATGGACTAATACATTCTAACATCTTTTAAAACTCATTGTATTACATCAGTATAGATATAGATCTCCCCCCCCCCCCCCCCCATACAGTTCTTTCCATTTCTCATGTTCATTTATGTATATATTTATGTATTTATTTGTTGTTTTTTTTGTTGTCCAGTTTTTCTGTATTCAGTTTGCAAGTGTTGTACCATGAATTTAGTAGTTTGCCTCAGCAGTTTGGAAATACGCAGTGCATTTTTCAGGAGTACGTCAACTCTGGCTGGAATCTGAACAACTTGCCTGTACTGAAACAGAGTGTGCTGTGTCATATCAACGGCGACATCTCCGGTATGAAGGTCAGTCTGCTGTTAATGTTCGTCCATTACTGTGACAGATGAGGGGAGCAATGTTTTAAATAACTTTAAATTCTGGAGACTTTTTTTATTGTCTCCATTTTTATGCCTCCCCAGTGGCACTACTTCCATGCTGCTCATTCCTGCCAGTCCATACATAGCCACACCCAAGCTCGTTGTGTTGTAGCTTTAGCACTGGCAGTCGTTAGGGAGCAGTCCAAATGGGGTTGTTGATTGGGGGCATACTTAAGGAAACTCTTAATTGCTGCCAAGTCATCTCATCAGTGGGGGCCGGAATAGCTCAGTTGGTAAAGCGCCGGACTCGTGATCCTGGGGTTACGGGTTCGAATTTCGGTACAGGGGGATTTTTCCGTCGGAGTTAACATTGGTTCTGACTCCATTCCCTATACAGTCCTTCAAATGAGACTATAAACCGAGGTTCCGTGTGTGAAAGCACGCACAACATCTTGCACACACGTAAAATCCCATCACCAACTTTCGGAAGAGAAGGCCAGTTTGGCCGTTGGTATGGATGACACGTTACACATAGCATGCACCTTCCCCGAAGATGGAGTATGGCTGCCTTAATGGCAGGATAAAAAATGGTCATACACACAAAACTCCACTGCCTGTCTATACAGGCAGTGTCCGCAGGAGTGTCAGCTTGCGTACGCAGAAAGAAAGAAAGAAAATCTCATCAGTGTTTAGTGGTGCATCATCCAACATGTGCATGACAACATCCACAAATCCCTATACCGGAAACAGTGATTGCTTGGTCTCATGGAGCAGGCCCGAGTCGGCATCTCATTCTGGAAGGCATCACCTGGTTCATCTGACAACAGTCATATGTAACAGATATTAACAAACTTCACACACACTTGCTCAGGCATTGATGTGGTCACCGTCAGAAGTTGTTCATGCTTTTGTCACCTTGATAAATCAGGAATTAAAAGTTGAAAAATTCAGTACATTTTGTTGTTGTTTTGCATTTTTCATGTGACAGTTGGTTTCTTTTTTCTTATCTGAAACTTCTTATGGGTAGACTATATTGTGCACAGTAATAAGAATTTTAAAATTCCTTGCTAATGTCTTGACATATGAGAAAGTGTGTAAAAACTACCACAATTTCCAAGCTGCAAACTGTCAATATGTAAGCTGTACCTGCTTTTTTTTGTTTTGTTTTTAGTCTACAACAGATCGATTAGCTGCAAGAAAACAGCTCTCAAAACTGATAACGAAAGTAGCAAACCCAGCGTAAACAACCCTTTGTAATATGAGATATGACTGTTGTGAACTAGCAACGAACAGGAAAGGGCAGTACATAAAATGACCAAAAAAAAATTCATATTAAGATTCTTTTTCATTGCTGTTCTCAGTGATATTAAAACCATGTAAGGACTTGTCTTCAGTGTTGGACATGGAGGGTTTCAAGAACAATTCATTGACATTGGTCATGTTACATTCATCTCCACACTTTTGCTTGCTGCGACTTCTCTGTAGTCTGCTGCCAAATATACATGGTTTTAAAAAAAAATTAAGAATAATTGACTGCATCGAGAAAGCTCGGCATAGAGAACATGCCACTACTGGATATTGACTTCAGTTGCTATTTTGTTGCCCTTTGATGAGCCGGATCAATAACTTTCAGTTTGAAATCGGTGTTGTTGGCTTTGCTTCTCCACAATGGCATTTTTGCTTCATTGTTTGGCGCTGACAAGTGACTGATCAAAGAAGAAGAATATTCAGCTTTCCTAAATGATGCTCACTTTGCTTGTTGCTCATGCATGCATGAATTATTCTTTTAGTGAAAAATGATAAGATTACATTTCTGCAAACTTTTAAGTTTGTCTGATCAGATGCAGGTCAGTAGAAGATAACTTCATGGTTAGCTAAGAATGGAATATTAAGAAGGGGCGGGGGTGGAATCCATGAATAGGCTGCTGTCAGTGTAACAGCTGCTGAGGGTTCATTTTAGGGAAGTGGTGGCTTATAGCTTTAAAAGTATGGTCGGATTTTGTCTTTATCTGAAAAATAAAAAATATTTGCCTGACAGGCTTATCAGATATTCCAGAGTTAAAGAGTTCCAAAGGTGACATGAAATTTACTTCACTATTTATTGCAGAACCAGTCACCAATTTTCACCATGTTTTCTGAGGGTCTTGGTGTTCATAAAAAGTTCAAAATCTTCCTATGGCATTTCTGTGTTGTTTCTGAAAATAGTTCAGAGGATTTGATTTGCATCTCTGTACTGTGGCGACCAGTCACTAATGGGAACAGAAGATTATTGTTTATCTCTTTTCTATTTTTTAAGCCAGAATGTCTGTGGTGGATACTCTTTCAGCACCTGAAACTTTGTTGAATACCACTGATTTCTGATGTAGATGTACAAATAGGGAGTGTATGTACACATATAATGCTCACAAAACACGTATATGCATGCATGCATACACATACATTTGCTAGCATGCATGGTATGCACACATGTATACACATGAACACACACCCACACACACCCACACTCACTCTCGCTCACTCGTTCTTTCTCTTTTACAACCCCCTTCCTCTCCTCTGTCCACTGTCTCTCCCTCATACAGGAGTGTAACCAGTGCAAAGAAGGGCAAAGAAGGCAGATGAAGTGATGTGTTTGTGCTTGTTTCAGATCCCCTGGTGCTATGTGGGCATGTGTTTCTCCAGCTTCTGTTGGCACATTGAGGACCACTGGAGCTACTCCATCAACTACATGCACTGGTCTGTGGCCCGTCCTTTTCTTTACTAACAAGATAAATCAGTGGTGTGGAATGATGATCAGCTTGAAGAATGAATGGTGTGGGAGTGAGAAGGGGATCAGGATAATGAAGATAAATCAAGGGTGTTGGGGTTAAAGCAGTGGATGCATGATGACCAACAAGATGTATTAGTGGTGTAGGAGAGATAACCAGCAAGATGAACCAGTGGTGTGAGAATTACAGAAGTGAGTGAAAGATGACCAGCAAGATGAACTGGTGGTGTGAGAGTTACAGGAATGCATGAAAGATAACCAGCAAGAAAAATCCAACGGTGTGAGTGACAAAAATGCATGAAAGATAACTGTTAAAATAAATCAATGGTCTGAGAGTTGTCAAGTGGATGAAGGAAAGCCAGCAAGGTAGATTAATGGCATGAGAGTTACAGGAATGGATAAAAGACGGCCAGCAAGATAACAGGGTTCGTACGCTCCTTGAAACTCCTTGAATTCTGACAGCGAATTTCAAGACATTGAAAACCTTTGAAAATCACTAAAATGTGTTCTGTTGACCAAACCTCCTTGAAAACCTTTGAAAATCAAGCCATCAGCTCCAAAAATTTTTAATGTGGCAAAAAAAAAATGGCAGTTTGATTTTTCTGCGTTGAGGCTAATTAAAAATTATTTTAAAACAAATTTTTACATTGTTGCGATCCTGGATTGCCGTCTGCTATTACCAAGGGAGGTAATTTGTAACTTCATCAATTTTGATGAAGTTACAAATTATCTCTCTTGGTATTAACGCACTCGACGATGTTTGTAATTTTTTTTTTTTATAACTTTTTTTGTTTTTGTTTTTTTCCTCCAACCAGTCTCTTACACACTATGCATTGTCTGTATGTTCTCTTACAAATGGACACATTTTTGCTGATTTTAGTGTTTTGGCATTTAATACAAAGAGTCTGGGTTTGTTAATGTTCTAATGTGTGGTGTACTGGCACACTCACTCTGATAAAAACTGAAAAAAGAAATGGCAGTTTGATTTTTCTGTGTTCAGGTTGATGAAAAAAAATATTAAAAAACAAATTTTTGTTGTTGTTTTCTTTGTACAAAAAAATTTGTTTTTAAATAATTTTTTTTCATCAACTGCCATTTCTTTTTTCAATTTTTACGCAAGTATTGTAGCCTTGAAATAGAAAAAAACACTCCTTGAAAACCCCTTGAATTTTGTTCTTGGGAGTCTGTAGGAACCCTGGATAAGCAAGTGATATGAGAGTTACAGGAGAGGATGAAAGAAAACCAGCAAGATAAATCAGTGGTATTTAGTTCACAGGGGTGGATGAAAAACTAACAGCAAGAAAAGTTGGTAGCGTGAGAGTTGTAGAATGGACTACAGAAGGCCGGTCAGTTCAGTCAGTGGTGTGAGAGCTACAGGGTGGATAGTAGATAACCAGCAGGATATTCACTAGTGTGAGAGTCACAGGAGTGGGTGAAAAATCACCAGCTGTTAACATAAGTCAGTGGTGTGAAAGTTACAGGAATGGATGAAAGATACCACCTAGATAAATCAGAGGTGTGAGAGTTACAGGAATGAATGAAAGATACCACCGTGTTAAATCAGTGGTATGAGAGCTACAGGAATGAATGAAAGGTACTAACTTAAATCAATGGTGTGACAGTTAGTGGAATGGATGAAAGATACCACCTAGATAAATCAGTGATGTGAGAGTTACAGGAATGAATGAAAGACACCAAGTTAAATCAGTGGTGTGAGAGCTACAGGAATGAATGAAAGACACCAAGTTAAATCAGTGGTATGAGAGCTACAGGAATGAATGAAAGATACCACCGTGTTAAATCAGTGGTGTGAGAGCTACAGGAATGAATGAAAGATACCACCGTGTTAAATCAGTGGTATGAGAGCTACAGGAATGAATGAAAGATACTAACTTAAATCAGTGGTGTGACAGTTAGTGGAATGGATGAAAGATACCACCTAGATAAATCAGTGGTGTGACAGTTACAGGAATGAATGAAAGACACCAAGTTAAATCAGTGGTGTGAGAGCTACAGGAATGAATGAAAGACACCAAGTTAAATCAGTGGTGTGAGAGTTACAGGAATGAATGAAAGATACCACCGTGTTAAATCAGTGGTATGAGAGCTACAGGAATGAATGAAAGATACCACCATGTTAAATCAGTGGTGTGACAGCTACAGGAATGAATGAAAGATACCACCATGTTAAATCAGTGGTGTGAGAGCTACAGGAATGAATGAAAGATACCACCATGTTAAATCAGTGGTATGAGAGCTACAGGAATGAATGAAAGATACCACCATGTTAAATCAGTGGTATGAGAGCTACAGGAATGAATGAAAGACACCAAGTTAAATCAGTGGTGTGAGAGCTACAGGAATGAATGAAAGACACCACCGTGTTAAATCAGTGGTGTGAGAGCTACAGGAATGAATGAAAGACACCAAGTTAAATCAGTGGTATGAGAGCTACAGGAATGAATGAAAGATATCACCGTGTTAAATCAGTGGTATGAGAGCTACAGGAATGAATGAAAGATACTAACTTAAATCAATGGTGTGACAGTTAGTGGAATGGATGAAAGATACCACCTAGATAAATCAATGGTGTGAGAGTTACAGGAATGAATGAAAGACACCAAGTTAAATCAGTGGTGTGAGAGCTACAGGAATGAATGAAAGACACCAAGTTAAATCAGTGGTGTGAGAGTTACAGGAATGAATGAAAGACACCAAGATCAATCAGTGGTGAGAGTTACAGGAGTGAATGAAAGACACCAAGTTAAATCAGTGGTGTGAGAGTTACAGGAATGAATGAAAGACACCAAGATCAATCAGTGGTGAGAGTTACAGGAGTGAATGAAAGACACCAAGTTAAATCAGTGGTGTGAGAGTTACAAGAATGGATGGAAGACTGATAGACCTGATCACAATCCCTGTAGCCGACGTAGCTTCAGTTGTGCATTTTTATTTATCATAAATGACAGGGGTCATATTTGTAATTAATTGAAATAGTTGGATTTTAAAAGATGCCTCATAGTCGGATCTTTATGTGTAAGGCACCTGAAATATACATTCTTCATGAACATAATGCAGTACAAAATGTCTGGTCTGATTGATTCTTTAAAATGCCTTGCCAGATGCGACACACTTTTGTGTCCATGTACTTGACGCAGTGTTCTGTGTGCCCAGGGGTGAGCCAAAGACTTGGTATGGTGTGCCGGGCTCGTCTGCCGACCAGTTGGAGGAGGTAATGCGTCAGACTGCCCCTGAGCTGTTTGAAGGGGCCCCAGACCTGCTGCACCAACTAACCACCATCATGAACCCCAACATCCTCATGGACAAAGGCGTGCCGGTGAGTTGGCTGGGTAGGCAAGGCCTTGACCTCATACAGACTGTCCATGTTCGGCTAAGTGTGTGTGTGTGTGTGTGTGTGTGTTTTCTGTTTCATTTTTTATGTCTTCATTGGCATTATCCCTTTCTGTACATTTCAGTTCCTCACAGCCTTACAGCTGCTTCCATTGCAGTCTCGGTACTGGCAGTCTGGAAAGTTTTTGGAAACAGAATTGTCAGATGACTTCTGAGTTCATGTGCTTCAGAGGAAAGGGAAGGAGGAGGGAGGGGAGGGGAGGTATGGGGGCAGTAAACAGGAAACAATAAAAATGGTTGTGAAACAGCGTGTGTAAGGAAAGTTATGAAAACAACAATGAAGCAAGACGTTTTGAAATTTTTTGTTGTGCCAGTATACAATTACACAACTTCTTCAGAGGATTCATATATCTGGGGTGACTTTTTTCAGCCATAATTCATGTATGGTGTCATCCATAGTTTATGTTTGTGAACTTTTTTTTTTTTAACAATTTAGTCTTGAATAGCAAATTCTCTGAAAATATGAATTATATGGTTGCATTCAAAACATGATATAACAAAAAGAGAAGAATTGTGTGTGTTGCCATTTTTTATGGTTCTGCACAGACAACTGCCCAACATAACTGCTTTGAGAGAACTGCTTCTGGAAGTAAAGAACAACGCTCTGCAAATAAGCAGTTTGGACATTTTCAAAAATAAGTATCACTATGTTTCTATATAGTTATGAGAGTTTGAAATGCAAACATCTTAGACATGATTTCTGAAGAAAACGTTAGTGCTGTTTCTCCCCTTATTCTCTCACACACAGTTTAAAAATAGATCACTTAAGTATTCAATGATTGTCTTAGTGTGGAACATTGTCAGTTATCCAGATTACATTTCAGACTGAAGTGTTGTGTGTTAGCTGCAAACATTTATGGTATGTACTGATTGATTATAATAGGTAGAAGTTGTTTTTGTGCAGATTTACCGTGCAGATCAGCATGCAGGGGAGTTTATAGTAACATTTCCACGGGCCTACCATGCGGGTTTTAACAATGGTTACAACTTCGCAGAAGCGGTCAACTTCTGTCCTTCTGACTGGGTCAGTGGCTTGGATTTCCTACATTTCTTTTGTGATCTTTTTTTCTTTTCTTTTTTTTTTTTTTTTTTTCTTTTTTTTTGTAAGATTTGTCATGTTGAGAAACGACTCGGTTTCCCCCCCATATTTCTTGTAATGAAAAAAAAATGATTCCCATAATTAAGATCAGAAATTGATACAACTCAAATAAGTAAGTACACAAAGGTAAGAAAGAACTATCTTTTAAAAGTGAGGGGAGAGGCAGGGAAAGATTAACCCGTAGAGTGCCTTTAAGCCGTCAGCTGACGCCGCATTAAAAATGCTTTCCTAGTGCCTGTGGGCCGTCCACTGACGTCATGCATTTTTCTTGAATTTTCATTCGTTACTATTTCTATCAACGGACTTAAATAGAGTGTGCGTAGTAAGCCTTATATGTCTGTAGTATTAAAATGATATGTAAATGACCACACGTGAGGGGAAAGCCCATTCTCATCACTGACTGGATGACCAGCCAGCACTTCGTCTCGCTTGCAAAGATGGCGGCGCAACCTTCGACAAGCGCAGCGACCAAATCAACGTATTTACACAGCTGAGCAGGCTCTGCTAATGATTTTTGACAAAGACAATAATCTTTTATTCAACGACTCACTCGAGCATGAAGGTGAGATGATGATAGTGATGGAATTGCCAACCGTATTCGTCAGTTATTGTGTCGGGCTGTGTGACCTCAGTGTGTGTTCAGCTGACTGGTTTGCCAGCGTCGAACGAGCTCGCCTAGTGTGTACTCTGCACTGCGTGCCAGTGGTCAGTGACGTGATAGTCAGCGCAAGAGGGGAGCGCGGCCTGCTCGCGGTGTGGCACGGGGCAGAGGGAAAGGTAGGGGAAGAGGAGCGGTGAAAGAGAGGGTTGAAGTCCAGCAAGGGGGCGTGGTGGGGAGAGGGGGGCGTGGTCGTGGACTGACCTGTCTGCATAGAGTGTGAGCGTCTTGATTGACTTCTAAACTGTTTTACTTTCATTTACAGGTGTAGTGTGACAATACAAACTTTATTTTCAACTTTTTTGCTTTGTGTTCTTGTTTGGATGTGAAGATGTAGTGGTAAATACATATGCTTTTGATCGTGCAAAAAAATCTATCCAAATCTAATTGCCTAAATACTTTTTTATTATCAAAATTAAAACAAAAGAAGCCCAGATTCAAAATCTTCATTCAATTTCCTTCAAAAATCATATATATTTCATTGTTATATCTTTTGTAGTTTCTGAGCTAGAATTTTTTGTTAATTATTCCCCCCAAATCATTAGATTTCCCTGGCACTGGGAAAGCCTTTGTTTGTAACATTTTCAATCAGTGAACGGGTTAAAGAAAAACACTATGATTGTTTTTTTTTTTTTTTTTTTTTTGTTCATCCTATTAAGTTTAGAGGAATTGATCGGGCTCTTCAGGCTTTTGCAGAATTATTAAAGTGATGATTTGTGTACCCAGTGCGATCAGCCACCTGATTTTCAGACTTTTGTCAGCTAATTCAGGAACGAAAGTCATGCACCAAGTGTTATCAGCCATCTGATATTCAGTCTTTGTTAAATAATACAGGAATGCTTAATAAAATACACACTGACAGAAAGAAATGTGACTGTAACTATTCCCAAAGAAGGCCATAGTATAGAGGGGTCATTTGGGTTTTTCTTACTTTTCCAGCTTCCTATGGGTCGATTATGTGTGGAACATTACCGAGCAGTTCATCGTGAATGCGTCTTCTCTCATGAGGAGCTTGTTTGCAAGATGGCGGCTGACCCTGACAGCCTTGACCTTTCTCTGGCAGCAGCCACACACAGCGACATGGTGGATATTGTGGAAATGGAGAAGAAACTTCGCAAGAAGCTGTTGGACAGGGTAAGAACATTTAAGAAAATAAAAAAAAAGTTTAATTGGCAGTGCTAAGGATATTACATATTCAACTGTGTCTATTGGTTTTTCTGTAAGTAAAGCTGTGCTAGAACTAGAGAATGTGTTTGAATGAAATTTGGTTGAAAGATCAGTTGCAGTCCACAGATGCAGTAATTATCGGTGGGAAAACTGCTGAATTGATTAAAACGAAGAACTGATGGAAACATGGAATGTGGCACAAGAGTGACACCAGTAAATTTTAGTGTAGGTGTTGATCAAAAGACAGTCTAGGATCTCTTCATCCAAGGTGGAGGTCTGCACTCTCCCAAATGTCCTGGTACTAGTTGTAGTGACACAAACATCATGCTGACTCGCTGATTCAGTCGTCACTGAGTGCTTAAATAGGGAGAGGATTTTATGTGTGCCTTTACAGGATTGGATTCCATATGTAGAGAATGAGAATAAACCTCCTGCATGGCATCAGGAGAGTTTAGTACGGGCTCCAGGGTCCAGCTGGTATCGAGCGAGACAGCGGCTTAGTCCAAATGTGTGATTGGTAATGTTTCAGGGTACGGTGGAGGCGGAGAGGGAGGCCTTTGAGTTGCTGCCTGACGATGAACGCCAGTGTCACGTGTGCAAGACCACCTGCTTCCTGTCTTCTCTCACCTGTTCATGTTCATCAGGTTCAAATGCTTTTTTTTCTTTTTTGTTTCAAAGTTTGGTAGTGTGTTTAGTGGTTGATCACTTTGAACTGATTGATCCTCTGCATGGATAAACATGTGCACACTCATGGATACTTATATATACACACACAAACATGCATGCATGCAGGCATACACGCATGTATACATGCATACACTGTATCACAACACATTTCCTGATATATCACAGTACAACGACACAGAGACACAGACACACAGATGCTTATACAGACACATATGCACACACACACACAATCAGATGTATACAAAGGTACAGACACTTGTAGAAATACATACTTGTGGTACATACACACATATGCACGCTTGCACACACACAGACAAAGATCATATGCTTGTTGTTGAGGATGGTTTGTGCAACCATCAAATGGAAAAAAAAAAATCTGCTGTAGTTTTGCGACAGGAATAACATGACTAATTAATTTCCATTTGATTTGGTGTTACAGATCGGGTAGTGTGTCTGCACCATGCTGAACAGTTGTGTAGCTGCCCTGCCAGTCATCACTGTCTACGGTATCGATACACGCTGGATGAATTACCCCCCATGCTGAATCGCCTCAAGACCCGTGCTGAGGCTTTCGACAGATGGATGACACATGTGAACAGCGCTTTGGAAGCCACTGGCGATAACAAACTTGGTCAGTAGGATTTCAGAGGTTGATGGTTGAGTGTGGTGGTTGGGAGAACGGAAGTGGTAGAAATCAACAGTTCTGGATTTTTTTTTTGGTGCAAAGTAACTATAAAATGTTATTGATAGATGGTGTTTAAGGGAAGTTTGTGGTTTTCAACCTTTGTGACTGTATGGGATATTTCTGACATTTGTGAACCAGGTGTCCATGTTGGGATGTTAGGGCCTCTGAGAGCAAGTTAAATCCACAGCTCTTGGGACGTTTATGCTGGTAATTTAATCTTTCTTGCTATTGTCTTTGAATTTTTGTTTCAGGGGGAGAGAAGGGGATGGGGGTTGGGTTACGTTATTATTCATTATTTTTCTGCCTTTGTGGCACATTCTGTTACATCTGTTCATCATAAGGTTTTTCTTTTTTCTCTTGCTATGAGCTATAACTTGCCAGCTTTTTTTTTTTTATTATTAGTATGTGGTGACCAGGTAATGGGAGTGTACATGTGCTGTCCATTTGGCAGTGTCTGTGCATGGTTTGAAATGTTAGCTTTTGTTTGTGTTTTTTGTTGTTTAATTGGGGATGAAAACTTAAAATGCCTGGCACTGTCAGTGCAGTCTAGTTTTATCTGCCTGAAAGATGCCTCCACCCTTTTTCCCTCCTCAAATGTCAGAGAATTTTCCTTTCATGTGAGGGAGCCCTGCTACCGGTTTTGCAGTGATTAGGGAGCAGATATAGTTTACTATTTAGGTAATATGTTTTACAGGAAAGAAGATGTAATTGTTTGGTACGGACAGTAAGAAAATTGAAATACTTAAATAGTCCCACAGGCCCCATAGTATAGTTCTGTCTTTTCCACACTGTCCACGCACAGCTTTATTTTTCCGTCCCATGCGAGACACTTAGTTAAAGGGCCGAACAAACAAGGCTTACACATTTCTAATCCAACATTTTTGTTGTTGTAGTCCAAGCAGAGGCATGTATCAAACTTGTGTACTAGTTAACTAGGGAAAATTAAGTTCCCAGAAAGTGATGATGTCATTTTTGCACAATTGTGTGTGTGCTGTCATTGTTTAAATATTGCCTGATCACTTGTGTACAAGCTTTTGTGCCGTATCTACATTACTACAGGAAAAATAAACCTAGTCAAGTTTGGTATTAAAAGAATTGTCAGGAATTCGCCTATTCAGTCATCTCAAAAGCACAGATATATTACATTTTTCATGACAACCACTAATTATCAAACTAACAGCCCCACTTGTAATGCCCGCTCAGCAATGCTGAACACATTGTTGCCAGACCGGCTTTACACAGATGACATTCGGTTCGCTTAGTACAGCACGGTTAGCTGGCTGGTGGGGAGCAGCCTGCAGAGAACACCCCTTTCCATGACTTACATTCACGGCTTGGCCTCTGCAGCTGTGGGCGAGCTGTAAACTCTCCTTCCTCTCAAAACTAAGTGGCTTGCTCTGAACAGCCGTGCACGCCTAATGTATGAATGCTGCTGACATATTTTATGTACAAAACATGCCTTGGCTCAGTCAGACAGCATGTACTGGATTACCCATACTTAAGAAAAAAAACCAGGAGATTATGAAGGTGTGGAAGTGCAAAGGTGAGGAAGGAAGTGTGCTTGGTCTACTGTTGAAGCTGACTGTTCAGTCACACTTTCATTGACTCAGTCCAAAAAGGACAAACTGAGAGAGCATTTTCACTTGGCCACCAGAAGGTTCAGTTGTCTTGGACAATCAGACAGATTGATATTTTGAGCCCTGTTGTGATAATCAAACTAAAGTATGCATAGACAATGGTGTCATGAATTCTGGTTAAAAAAAAAAAAAAAAAAAATTGGGTATTTTTCATTTTAGGAAAGATACATAGCCCAGGGTATAATCCTGTTAAAATGTTTGAAATGTAAAGATGATAAAATGGAGCGGGGGGGGGGGGGGGGGGGGGGGGGGTTGCAAGATGGATAAACATAGACACAAGTGGTTTGGCATTTTAGCAGTTTTGAGTTTATAGAGTTTACATGACGATGACCTGATGGAAATGTCCCCAGAACTCTGGGAGCTTCAGGACCTGCTGAGTGAAGCAGAAGAGAAGAAGTTTCCAGACTCTGAACTGAGGAGCACTCTGGCCAACGCCATCACAGAAGCTGAGAAGTGTGCCAGTGTGGCCAACCAGCTGGTTAGCAAGAAAGTGCGCACCAGGTAGGCACAGTTGGTTTTCTTCTTTAAAAAAAGAAAAAAAAAAAATTCCTTGAATGACTGGTATATCACTATAGGATCAGCATAGTGGTTTTGATACCCTCTGATTGGTCAGTTGTGTGTTAAGTGCAGGCGTAACTTTCTGCCACAACCGTGACACGCTGAGACGCACTATTTTCGGTATTTTTACAAAATATACAGACAGAACCAAACCGAATACAACAATAAATATTATGTTTTTGAAAACTTCAAATCATGTTCTTTTAGAAAAAAAATACTACAGTCCTGTGCTCAGGAGACACTTCACTCGCCACTGGTTTGAAAAGTGTAGGCAAACAGCTATCAGCAAAAACTTTTTTCTCCACGTAAGTATGGATGGAAAATCAATATGATCATAACTGTAGTCAACACTGTGTAGCAAACACATAAAAACAATGTATCTTTCACACACACAGCTGTGTGCATGGTCTAAACCTCAAACAGAGAGCTGCTGTCACATATTTGAAGAAAAAATGCAAAAATTTCATCATCATTTGGTATGTGCAACTCACCATCGTCGCTCATATCCTCTCTGTCCGATTCGGCAAGTTCAGAAAAGTTCGACAAGTTCGGAAAACAGTTCCAGTTCTTCATTTGATTGTTCTTCCATTATTCTTTCAATTACTTCTTGAAATAAGATGTTTCTGTTGCTACGACTCGCTGACGCTTCGGTGCCGACAACATGAACACAGGCAGCCAGAGTTATCTCCAGCTATCCCATAATATGAGCGAAAAAGTAGAATCAAACGCGAGATAATACACCAAGGGAGAGTACCACCTAATAGAGGAGATCCTCAGCTTTCTGTAGATACCACGATTGTTTCCCTTATACCGCACAGCTGCATGCGAAAATTCGAGTAGATCGTCGATCACCTGGCGGGCGACGTGTCTGTGCGAAGCACTCAACCCGTCGCCCGCCAGGTGATCGACGAGGCGGCAATGAGTTAAGTGATGGACCACAATATTCAAGGAAGGAATTTTCTCTGAGAGATGTTAGTAGTTAAGTCAAAGCTACAGTCATTGTTTTTAAAGGTGTTTTTCACTTGTTTTTTTTGTCTGTGTTAGCTGTTGAATCTTTCAGTATTTGTCTTGAAACACCTGTCAGTAATGACTTATGTTTTGTCAGCCTGGACCCTGACGCCAGTATGCTTGATATTATTCAGGTATAAAAATCCAGTGTTTGTGTGTCATAGTGCTTCATTATTGATAAATGACTTGAAATAATATTGATCCAAAATATCCGTAGTCCAACGCCAGTGATATTGTCAGGGGGTATTTATTGCATTACTTCTTTAAAAACAGATGTGATGTAATATCTAAGGCCACTGATTTTGTCAGATGTTATTGCTGTAAGAACAGGCATGATATAGTTCAGCATCCACGTCATTGTCTAGGACTGTAAGTGGGAGGAGTGCTGTGAGAGATGACAGGGGCAGTCAGGGATCTCGGCTCCCTGCCCTCAGTCAAACAACCGGATACAGATGAAATAAATAGTTTAAACCTTTATGTAGTCATTCCAGCATTTCTTTAGTGATTTAGTTTGTGACCTAGATATTCTGCTGTAGGATCCAGGCCATAACCCACCTCTGAAGGGTACAGGTCTAACACTGCCTTGAAGGATCACATGGGACATTTTGGCCTGAAAGATCCAGGAAATATTGTACTGTGCAGAACCCAATGTGGACACAATACTCAGAAGGATCCATGGTTTACACTGTAACTAGGAGGTTCTGGGGTGGATCTTTAATTTGAAGGATTTAAGGTAAGCACTGTATCCTGAATGATCTAGGCTGGATGCTATATCCTGAAGACTCTTTGGTGGACACTGCATGTAGGATCCAGGATCGATACTCTGTCAGTGATCCAGGGAAATCTGTGTACCCTGAAGGATCTAGGGTGACACTTCCCTGAAAGATCCAGGATGTACACTACCCTGTTGGATCCAGTGTTGAAACTGAAACTACAAGGCTGGGTGGATACAACATCTGTAGGAGTGAGATAGATTCTGGCTACCCTGAAGAATCCAAAGAAGACAGGATCCAGGATATACACTGTATTGTAAAGATTATAGATGGACACAGTAACTAGAAAGAGCCAGGGTGGACATTGTACCTTAAAAGACCCAGGTTAGACAGTGTCGCTTGAAAGATAGACCAAAAGATTCAAGTTTCGATGATGGACACTCAGTATTGTGTTATCCCTGAGCTGGGTTGTCCAGCAGTCAGTTGTGCCTTGTCACACCAATAGTGATGTGATGTTGCACAGGAACCGCCAGTCACTGGAAGGGAAGTACGTGGCCAAGCTGACACTGGAGGAGCTGAATTGTTTCTACGAACAGGTCATCTTGCTGCCCTGTCGCATCCACGAGGCTGTCCTCATCAAGGTGGGTAACATTCTGCCTGTTGATGGGATTTATGAGAATCGGTATTTGGTTTTGCTGTTTTTGTGTTTTTTTTCTGCCTCTAACACTTTGTCATAGATTTATTATGCTTTTTTATTCTGACAACAACCCAAACACTTTGTAAAACATTTATTTTGCTTCAGCTGAATTTGAAAAGATCTTGTGTCTGTTTACTTCATCCCAGTCTCGAGCGCAACAGTTAAGGTTGATATCCCCAAAGCACAGACGTATGGTTTCCTTTTTATGAAAAAAGCGTGGATGTGTTCATTCAGAATGTCATGGCATGCTTTAGCCTACCCTTGTTTAGGAATTTTTCAGTGTTGCTGCTAGTGTATCTATAATGCAGAAAGGAATGGAAAATTAGTTTGGTTGGAAAAGAATTTTACTTTTTCATTAAATTTAAGCAAGAAAGGTCATCTTTATTTCATTGGTGTCATGGTAGAAAATGAATCGGAAGAAAGCAAGATATTTTGGAAAAATTAAGGAGCGTGTCAGTGTGTGTGTGTGTGTGTGTGTGTGTGTGTGTGTGTGTGTGTGTGTGTGTGTGTGTGTGTGTGTGCACGCATACGTGTGTGTGTGTGGGGGGGGGGGGGGGGTATGCACATGCAAGTTCATGTATTTATCTGTGCTTGTACATGTCTGTGTATGTGTCTAAAACTTGGATTAACTTATTCATTATTGGCCTTTTTGAAGATGACGTTATCTTTAAAAAGACCAATAATGAATAAATAAGCAATGTTTTAAGAACAGGATCTTTTATACTGACTGTTCCGATGCCAGGAAGAATTCAGAGAAGGGGGTTAGACAGAAAACCAGAAGAGACCATTCCAATGACGATGAAAATGTTGTTCAATAGGAGCTGGTGGACAAGGTCGTGGCCTTTCAGGAGGAGGCCCAGGAAGCTCTGACAGCTCCCACTCCCGACTCCCGACAAGTGGAGAAACTCATCGACATCGGCATAACATTGGACGTCGACCTGCCAGAGATACCTCGCCTTAAACAGGTAACTGTAGGGTGGTGAGATCCTTGAAAGTAAGGTCATGTGGGCCAGTGCCTTTAACCCATTCATAACTATTCTCAGGCAGGAGGGCTCTCCTCTGATCCAAGGATTTCCGAGAAAATATGCTGATTTTCAGAGGGAAGAAAAGTGAACATACAAAGAAAAAGATCTGTTCGAAAAAAAAACAACAATGAAGTGGTTCTGTATCCCGAGTTTGGTACCATATCCACTTTTTCCAAAACCAGTCGCTTTCCATGATTCTACATTCAGTGCTTTTCCACCTGCAGATGTTTTGATATATCGTGATGCTTCTACTTGCATTTATCAGAGCATTTCAGTGGCAGGCAAAGATGTAGGTGAATGCAATTCGTTGAGCCATTTTTCTGGTTGTGTGCTATGCAGAAGCTTCTTTTGAAGGGAAAATACGATGTCTTGCTTGTCACGAATCATTGCAAAACATTTGTTAACTGTTGGAAATTTGATTGGACTGTAAAGACTACAATAGTGAGTAATTTCAACTACAATAGTGAGTAATTTCAATCGGTGTTTTACAACTTATCAGAAAATTATCTAGCCTAGAATGGCTGGTTATAACTTTTTCGCTTTTTCACAAGAGCTGAATTACGCCAATCATGGATTTAATAGCGCAGTGTGAACATGTGCACTGTAAGAAGTATGGTGATCCATCAGAAAACACTGGACTGCAGTCAGAGTAGAATACATTTCTTGATCAGATTTATGTCTCCCCCCCATCTTTTTTTTTTTTTTACTGAAATGAACTAGCATACAGGTTTTTTTTTTTTTTATCTTTATTTTGATGGCCCCATAGAAGAAATGTATGGTATGTACCCATGTGGTGGGCTTAGATATGACCAGCGAGAAGTGAGATGCACAAAATGACGGTGGTTGTGTCCACAAAAAGGGATATGCTCCTTCATTTTCAGCTAGCATTCATGACAGCATAGACAAACTCCAGTTTGATTTTGTTTCCTTTTTGGGGGGCTTTTTTTGTTTGGTTGTTTTTTTTGTTTTGTTTTCTAGAAATGTACTCTGGTGTGTGTGTGTGTGTGTGGTGTGTGTGTGTGTGTGTGTGTGTGTGTCTCTGTGTGTCTCTGTGTGTCTCTGTGTGTGCATATTTGTACTGTGTGTGTATGTATGTGTGTTATGTTATTTTGGTTTCTTTGCTTCCTGCGTAGTAATTAGCCTGTCATGAGAGACTACAAAACTGCTTATATTCCATTTTGGCCCGGGGGGGGAGGGGGGGGGGGGGGCTTTGCCCTCCTGGGTTCCCCACCAGGGGTTGCCCCAGGACCCCACTGGGGCCTAGGTGGCCACTGGACCCTAGCCTTTTTTTTTTTTTTTTTTTTTTTTTTTAAGAGATATCTACTATAATGTCAGCTGTTCTCCAGCATGTAGTCTGTTTTGCATACTTTCCCAGTACCTATTTTATACCAGTCTGTATCAAATATGGATATTATTGAAACTAACCAAGTGATTCCTTAGCTATTTGTTGTAAAATGGAGGAAGTAGATTGTGCATGAGAATGCACATTAAAATAGATTGTACATTAGAATGTACATTAGTGATACAATGTTTAGTCAGCAACAGTTGAAAACATTTTAGTAATTTGAAGGGAAATGCACAGATACAAAGTGCACTCCTGCATCCATACACAAACACACATATGCACACGCACATCCACACACATGTACACACGCACACACACACACACACACACACTGTCACACACACACACACACACACACACACACACACACACACACACACACACACACACATGCCCAATCACGTATTGTCACAAAAGACATAAGCACATTCTCACGAACAGCCACAGCAAGCACGCACACACACACACACACACACACACACACACACACACACACACACACACACACACACACACATTCTCTCTCTCTCTCTCTTGCATACAGAAACACAAAAATACAAGTCCACACACTCTTACTGCCACACAACACCCACACCCACATGCACATATGCACCTGCACACAATCTGCGTGCACACATCCATGCATGCATGTGGGTATGTGGCTGAAATGGGTAATGAAAACAAAGTAATTCCCTTGAATGTCCTCCTATTAAACACCGGAAGCAGTTGGCCTAAACACTTCTGGAGCTGGCACATTCAGCAATTTTTGTTGAAGATCTCTGACTTGAGTCACACAGTCATACCCTGTCTGACCCTATTGTTTTGCCGTTGGTCAGCAGTTCCTGACCTCTGAAATGGTTGCTACTTTCTAACCTCTACTACTTGGTCTTGATCACCCAGCTCTCTCCCTGCACAGACACTCTGATTGTTGTCACAATCCATAACTCACTGTTATTGGGTCAAGCCCCACCCTTTACCACTTGTTATGGGTTGATTAACGTAACTTTCATTTCGGTCTTTTTGTAATGGTTTCAACAGTGTAACTTCCAGATTCAGTTTTGCTTTGTAATCCCAGCTATCCAGATATAGTTCATCTAGTTTGGGATCACTAGTGTATGAATGTTGCTTGTCCGAGTGTCTCCAGTTTGTCAATGACAATCGTCTTGTGCAGTGAATGTATGGGGGCGTGAAGCGGTTGGTTGCGATATCTTTGGGAGTTGGGATGGGGGGAGGAGATGGCACTCAGAAATTACAATTGGCTATGACTCATAAGTAGGTGAATGACAGGCCACTCAGGTATCTTTCCTTCTCATGAAATGAGAAATTAAGTTTGAACACTGGAAGTACCGTCCCATCGCTGCTTGCATATATGCGAGTTTGGCGGCATGCCTTTCACCAGGATTAATGTGAGTTTAGCAACATGAGGGTTAAAGGGACACACACATAGCAATGTGTAATTGTATGGTTTGATCTGAATTATTCTCTTTTAGATTTGAACTCTCTTAAAATTCATTTCTTGGAGTAAAACATCCTACAAAATAGAAACGACACAAGTAATGAAATGTGCTTTTGAAGAGCATTTATCAAACAAATTCAAGACTAATTATAAAGTGTGTATAGATATGCTTCAGATCATGAGAATGAAACTGGAAAATGTGAAGAGGGACTAGATCGTAACAATCTTATAAGTCCGCCAGTTAGTGTTTCCTGGTTGCTGGAAGCTAGGAGGCAATATTAACACTGACCTCTGACCCCTCCACAGGTTCTCCAGCAAGCGCGCTGGCTGGATGAAATGTACTCCACCCTGAAGGAGCCGTCAACAGTGACGCTGGATGTGATGCGTAGGCTGATCGAATCAGGTGTGACTCTGGCGCCCCACCCTGCCCTGGAGAATGCCATGGCCCACCTGCAGGAGCTGCTGACTGTGGCTGAACGATGGGAGGAGAAGGCCCGCGTCTGTCTGCAGTCCAAGTGAGTGGGCAGAAGTGGCCAGTGGGAGTAGCAACCCATGCAAGTCCTGTCAGTTAGCATGAGCAAAGAGTAGGAATGGGACAAGACTGAAGAACAGAAAGTAGCAAGTAGGAACATGGCTAGAAGGCAGCAGATTGTTTTTTGCTTTCCAAGGAAAGGTGAAGAATTGAAAATAACTGGAGCGTAAGATGTTGATTAAAGTGAAAGAGGATTGTGGATTTCTCTTGTGTTGACAAGTTTGTAAAAAAAAAAAAAAATTGAGTTGCCTCCTATGCAAAAATGGAAATGTGCTTCTGGGCTGACATGAACAAAAACCAAATCCTTTGTAGTTTAGCTGTGCTTGAATGTGTGTTTTGTTTTACCCGTGAACAAGTCGAGGAAGGAACTGTTTTTTTTTAGTTTAGAGTGGGAAGGGAGAGCTCAAAGACTTCAGCATCGACAGTGTCTTTTCAGCACTTGTCTGTGGTCTTGATCATTTAAAAACTTCAGAGACATGCCAAACCTCAGAATAATTCATCAGAGTTCTTTGTAGAATGTTATAGTTAGGGTCGAAATGAACCTCTGACACCAAAACTGGGGGTCATATCTGAAAAATGGTGGTCAAATATAATGAGACATGTCAGTTTTATTTTTTAACACTTAATGACTCAGATCAGTGGGTTATATGCTGTGTATGATTTCTTATGTTTTGGGTGTGCATCATGTTATGATGTAGTAATGAATGACATCTACATATAACTGCTCAAATGATATGAGTTACTTTGGTGTAGTAAGACCGACTTGTCTGTGTTCATATTGTGTACATCCAACTAACCACCAGTTGACATCAAACAGTATTACAAAATGAAAATACGTGCTCCTGATTATGCCCAGTGAAGCTGTGCTCACCACATAATAATAAGAAATGTTGAAATAGTGAAAGAATCAGTACCCCTGACACGTCCATGCAGACACACAACGCACAAAAGAGACTCTCCCTGAAAACAGAAAGATAAATCAAGGAATGAGACAGAGACAGAATGAATGAATAGACATGACTTGGCACTGGCAGCTATACAGAGTTATAAAAGGTAAACATAAAGGAGTGGAAAAAAGGACAAAATAGAGACCATCACAAAATAACAGTTTAAGTTAATGTGATGCACTGGCAGCTGCACTGAGGCATAGGCATTGGTTTCCACACACACAGCTGTGATGCACTGGCAGCTGCACTGAGGCATAGGCATTGGTTTCCACACACACAGCTGTGATGCACTGGCAGCTGCACTGAGGCATAGGCATTGGTTTCCACACACACAGCTGAAAAGTCTATTTGAGGAAAACTCCTGCCACTACCATTTGTAAATGACCGTCACTAATGACTATTACTTCCGTGGCAACAGTTATCCTCAAACAGCACGCCGTAATACTCAGATTCCCAAATGATCAGTATGGGAAATGAAGAGGGTCACCATTTACTATTTTTGTATAGTGGAGCAGTGGTTACCTTGTGATGGTGGATGGGCAGTGCAGTGCGGAATGGTAGTTCAAAGGTGAATCAGCATTCATATCTCTAGATCATTCGACAGTCATCTGTTTGTGATCTATAGTATTGAAAAGAACTGATGGTGGTGACTTGACCAGTTGAGTGAAACACCCGATAATGTATCTTGTATTGAAAATGTTTATCATGTGAGAGGTATTGAGTGCTTTCAGTATTGATAAGTGGTCATTTGGCTTTAGGAAAGGGATCAGTTGTGTTGTTAGACTATGGTATGGGGGAATTCATGTGGGGACATGTTGCCTAATGATTTTGTTGACGCTGATCCAGTGGTCCTCGTTGTCCATTGTTTGGTGTCAGACCTCGTCATCAGAAGGGCACGCTGGAGGCCATCATCAATGAAGCCAAGAACATCCCTGCCAACCTGCCCAATGTTAGCGCTCTGCGGGAAGCGGTGAGGAAAGCCACGGACTGGGTGGCCAAGGTGGAGAACATACAGGTAGGCCGGGCACCTTCAGTGGTGATGGTCATGTGACCGTTTTTAACCTCATTTTGAAGTAGCAGTCTTCTTCGGTATTTATCATGTCTCTAAAAAGAACTGAAATCAAATGGGAAGGGGGAGGGGAAGAAAGGTTGGGGAGAGGAGGAGAGAAGCAATAGATTCTCTTTGTTTAACCAGATCTACATGTTCTACTGCAAGCACAAACATTCTCTTTACATCTGCACAGGCTATTCCCCAGCATACTTGTTTTCCCATATGATTTCTCTGTATTTAGCATGGAAACATTTGTTAAATACGGTTAGTACTTTACCATTCCAACACTTTCACCTTCACAATTTAAACAAAGCTGTATTGATCTGCAATTTCACAATTAAATTTGGTAAGGTTTCATTACAAACTTCAAAAGTTAAGAGATAGCAAAATCAGGTTTGTCAACTTGATCAAGTTGGCTTTGTCTAAGTTGATCTCTGAATCCTTTTGCAAAAAATGAATTCGTTTCTCAATCAGTCATGATGAAACACATCTGTATCACCCTCTCAACTCTTTCATTCCTACTGTTCTATGAACCATTAGTTCCCCTTGTTCCTAGATTCTTATAATACGAGTATTCCCTTCATTCCTGGATTTAGAGAAAAGGGGAAGAAGTGCTAAGTGAGAACTCCCACATATGCAGTAGCAAACTGGCCAGAATAGAGTGGCGACCATTTTCCCACACTGTAGAGGCAGTCTGGCATCCATTCCATTCATAAACACAGCCGTGCAAGTGACCCGGTTATGACGTGTACCGATGACGCGACTCTCGTGAAGTTCAAAGCGCTTACTGTGAGTACCGATTTTCCGAGCTGCAGGAAGGAAAGGAGGGATTTTGTGCTGCCCGGTTTTCCAGGCTGCAGGAAGGAAGGGTAGGATTTCTGCAAACCGGAAAACCGGGTTGTAGGGATGAAAGAGTTAATTTATATGTTAAAAGAGATGGCAGTTTCCTTGAAATTCATGCTGAAATAGCTGCTTTTGCTTCTCAGCAAAACTTCAGCATCTGCCATTGGAACTGACTGATTAGTGACGTAGTCGGCTTAAGTGTGTGACTTACACACAACCTGCGCTTCTTATTTGCAAATATATAAAACGATGCGGTTTGCTTGTATGGTTGAACAAAGTTACTGGCCCCATTCCTTACACATGCTTGCATGTTCCATTGGGTTCCTGTTGTTGTTGTTATTATTAATATTGAAAACACACATTCATTTTAATATTTTTTTCTGAAACAACAGATTGAAAATATGTTAAAAAAAAAAAAAGAATCTGAAGACAAAGTTCTTGAGTGGTAAATGCATTTGTGGTATGTAATCATTGTGTTATGTGTGTTACGGCCAAAGAGCGACAACCCTTTCCAATTCTTGCATGCAAAATCGTGTCTGTCTTTTGTCTTCAGCTGGCAAGATAGTCTGAATTTGTTCCAAAGTATGCTGATGAATCAGATTTGAAAGCATTTGTATTGGGAGAAACTATCTTCAAGGTTGGTACTTGAAGACCAGGTGTCCCACTACCATGTGCCATCTAGTGAGAGAGGAAACAAATTTCCCCCCTTCCCTTCCTCCTCCCCTCCCCCTCCCCTCCCCCTCCCCAATTTTTACATAAAATTGGAAGATGTGTACCTACACTTTTTTTTTTCTTTTCTTCATCTAAGGAAAATATGGAAATTTTAGTTGAAAAATACACCAATAGCAGTTGTAAGATAAACAGATTATATGCATGTTTAGGTGGGGTATTCTGTGGAATTATATGTACATGAATTTTGATTTTTCTGTTCCTCCATTATTGATATCCAGTAACGGTGTATTTTGAGATTAAAAGAAGACATGAGAATGTGTAAAACTGAAAATTGTTAGCTACCTGATTTAGCAGACGGCCCTTCGATGAATGATGAAATGAATTGTCAGGCAAAGAGATCTGGAGCTGTCGTTTATTGGTACAAGCATTACATATCCCTGAACATTGTTGTGATGACAGACGGCAGAGTCCTATCCCTACCTTGACGTGCTGGAAGGGTTGGTGAACAAGGGCCGCCCCGTTCCAGTGAGACTTGAACAGCTGCCTCAATTGGAATCACAGGTTGCTGCTGCCAAGTCATGGAGAGAGCGCACAGCACGCACTTTCCTGAAGAAAAACTCCAACTACTCGCTGCTGGAGGTGAGCAGTGTGTGTGATTCTTGCAAGGAGCAGTGATGGTGATAATCACACCAACTTGTTTATGAAGCTTGTAAGTCAGGATATGGCCCCATACTCATGCAGGATTGTACATACATTCTCTCAGTGGATTGGTGCTAGAGAGAGAGAGAGAGGGGGGGGGGAGGGGGGGGGGACAGGACAGGAGAGAGAGAGAGGAGGCAGAAGAAAAGAGTGAGAGCCGGTGAGCAAGTGAGCCTCGGTAATCAGTTGCAAGATCATTGAGTGGTTGTAGTCTCATATGGAGGATGGCTTTACAACCAGAATGTGGAAAAAAGTGACAGATTTACTTAAAGAAGCTCTGATTTTTGTTTCAACAGCTTAGTACAGTTGATGAAGTAAGGTTGATCACTATCTTAGCACACTATATGGTCACATTGAAGCTGAAAAGCCGTGTCTTTTGTCCTTTGCTTTTTAAAGATGATCATTTGGATGATCAGCTATTTTCTGTGGCAATGAAGGCACACAGTTCTGTACTGACAAGAGACAAATCGTTTGAATGATCAGTTTTCAAAGAGGGAGTATGAAGTTGGATGGTGTAGCACAGAATGGAATCCACCCCACACACGTTTCAGAGAACAAGAGAAATTTGCTTAATCTGATCAGTATTTGCACAGAACAGATAACATTTTGAGAAGAGTTCCAGAGTTGGAACAAATGAATGTTGGAATACAACAAAGTCGACAAAAAATAGTCACGGTGGATTTGCCTTAACCCATTTTCGATAGCCATGTTCACAATGAAACAAAACCACGTTACGCTATCTAGGTTATTCTTTGATCAAATCTTGTGTAAAACACTCCATCGTATAATGAATAGCGTTTTCACACTGAAACAGAACCACGTTATGCTATGTAGGTTATTCTTTTATCACATCTTGTGTAAAACAAATTCCAACGTGTAATGAATAACTGAGCCTCAGTACTCATGTTTAGCCAGTTTGATTTGATCATGCTAAAGTGGTACTGCAGTCAGCAAGGATTGTGTGTGTATCAGGTGCTGTCCCCCAGAGGGGACATTGGTGTGTACAACAACGGCAGAAGCAAGAAGAAGAAGAACAAGGACAGCAGTCAGGGAGTGAAGGAGGCTGACACTGGCAGTGTGCTGGAGATCAAGACAGAAGGGGAAACCCGAGACCCTGCCGCTATTGTAAGTTTTGTTCTTAGCTCTTTCAGTCATATTTTTCCTTTTTTTTATTTTATTTTGGTAGACTTTTGTTTGGGGTTTCTTTTGTTGTTGGTGGTTGTTTTGTTGTTGCTTTTTTAGAGGTGATGTGATAGTTTAAGATGGAAATGAAATTGATCTGCTGGAAAAGAAAAAAAAAATATTATGAGAAAGCCAGGCTAGAGCAAGGTGCTGCCCCTGAAAAGTCCAAAACGCCATGGATATGGTACAGTGGTGTTTCCCCCCCTTCCCCCCCCTCCCAAACTCCCACCCCATGGCTTCTTCACTTTTAAAACGTGCAAGATGTACCCTCCCTCTTTTAAAATTTGGGGTTGGGTTGGGGCAAAATTTTGATTAAGAAAAGGTTTCTGTTGTTTTTGCTTAGCTGTAGCTTTTATGTCTGTTCTTTGGATCAAGGTTAAAGGTTATGCTATAAAAAATGAGGATATAGACCTATACTACTTCTTTTGTGAAAAGAATTTTCAGACTGTCTAGCAGCTATCAAGTTTAGGAAGACATTTGTTTGTGGTTGTAACTCTCACTGAGGGCAACTGTTCTGAATTATTTGTGGCGTCATTGTTAGTCTGCAATATGGGCCGCCACCGATGACCCGTATTCAGAAGCTAAAACCTGCCTACTTCACATTTTAATCCTAGAAAACTACTTATTTTCTTTGAGAACTATGCAGCTAATCTTTCTTGGACCAGCTACACAACATATTCAGCCGACTGTTAAGTTCTTACACTGATAATCTTGAAAATGATACTCTGAACCAAATAACTAAGTCCGATTCATCTTAATGGCCTGCTGAGTGGGCATTGCCTTCAGAGGAAAATGCACCCATGAGGGTTTCCTCAACTTCTGTAGCTATGATGTATAATCTAAGCGAGGGGATTGCAGGATGTAATGACGATGTAGAATGCAGCCATGTTCATTCTGAAGATGGGGGCATCGAAATCCAATAGAAGTACACGCATGAGTCCAGTGAAGAACTGGATGATTTTCACATGAATGCAGTGAAGAAGGCCAGACTATACATCGCTGTGAAATTACTCATTTTGTCCAGGAAACTACTCGTTTAGAGTTTAGGGGATAAGCAGGTCTGGAAAGTTGAAGAAGCCAGGCATAAAAAAGCATTCACATGAGTCAGATGAAGAATTTTTTTTCAGGGAGATGATTCTAAAACAAATGCAGCAAAGAAGGCCAGACTACACATTGCTGTAAAAGTACTTATTTTCTCATGCTTTCCTGTCCAAGCAGATGTCATATCCTGTATTATCAGAATCCTTAAAAAAAAGGAAAAAAAAAGGGAAAGCAGGGAGCTAATCATGCCTCTTGTGTGAGACTAGTCACAATACAGATTGTACCTAATGGCGGGCACTGCCAGCAGTTCAGTATGATGTGCTTCTCAGTAGACAGGATCTTAAGGCTAGGCGGTTTGGCGTTGTATACTGTACACTGACAAACTGACTGCAGTTTGTAGTTAGTTAGCTTTCTTCTTCTTTTCCTTTTTGTTTGTTTGGCCAAGGTTTTAAGGTAACATAATAACCAAGAAGGTAATGGAATGTCTGTATGCTGATGCATACTTCTGTTTTGGTTCCATCATTGCATGGTCAAGTGTTGACCAAGACACTTATGTCAATTTTTTTTTTTTTTAGCTATGTCTTCACTATTACATTTTACCATTCTGTCAGCGTTCAACTGCTTCTTTCGTTCCATTCTGTGGTTAAAATTCCCTCTTTCAGCACTATTTGTGGGATAAGATCATGTGCGTCAGCCCTCGGTTCCATTTGATTTCCTTTCTCTACTTTCTTCTCCTTCCCACTCTGTTCACTAGTGACCTGGTGCCATTCTAGTTACAACACAGGCGTACTTGGTAAATTTTGAAGCTACAGCTGCGTTTGTTTATATCGACAATGCAGCATGACATATGTGCTTTATGGTAAACATTGATTGTAAAACTGGGCATGTTTGTCAAGAAGTCAGCATTGTGTGTGTTTCACAGTAAACACTGATTTTAAACCTAGACCTGTTTGTCAGCTGTTCCACATTTCGGTGTGTGTTTGGTAAAGATTAATTCTGAAACTAGGCCTGTTTGTCAGCAGTTCAACATTACAGTGTGTGTTTGATGGTAAAGATTCAATTCTAAAACTAGGCCTGTTTGTCAGAGTTCAACATTACGGTGTGTGTGTTTGATGGTAAAGATTAATTCTAAAAGTAGGCCTGTTTGTCAGCAGTTCAACATTATGGTGTGTGTGTTTGATGGTAAAAATTAATTCTAAAAGTAGGCCTGTTTGTCAGCAGTTCAACATTACGGTGTATGTGCTTGATGGTAAAGATTAATTCTAAAAGTAGGCCTGTTTGTCAGCAGTTCAGCATTACGGTGTGTGTGTTTGATGGTAAAGATTAATTCTAAAAGTAGGTCTGTTTGTCAGGAGTTCAACATACAGTGCGTGAAAGCTTGTTGGTAAAGATTGTTTGTCAACAATTTGACACAAAGTATATGTATTTGATGATAAAGATTGATCCTAAAACTCGATCTGTTTGTCAGCAATTCAACATGAAGTGTGTGTTTAATGGTAAAGATTGATCCTCAAACTAGGCCCGTTTGTTAACAACTCAACATAAGGTGTGTGTATTTGAAGGTAAAGATTGATCTTGAAACTGGTCATGTCTGCCAGTCTGATTATCAGCATCTGGCTGATATGGGTGTGCAGGTGGCCACCTTTAAAATGATGGAGAATCGAGAGGTGGACATGATGCGTGACCTACGAGCCAGGAACATGGAGAAGACAGCCAGTGGGACAGACGGAGGGGAGAACCGCTTCTGTGTCTGCCGTAAAGCAGCCTTAGGCTTCATGCTGCAGTGTGAACTCTGCAAAGACTGGTTCCATGGTGTGTGTGTGTGTGTGTGTGTGTGTGTGTGTGTGTGTGTGTGTGTGTGCATTGGGGTGAGTTGTAGTGTAGTGAGGTCATGTGTGGGTGAGTTTGTGTGTGTGTGTGCGTACGTGTGTGCGTGTGTGTGTAGGCATGTGCTTATACATGTGCCTTTGTTGTCAGTAAAGGGTCTGATTCTTATCACATACATACACTATGTCATAGCTTGCTTATATTTACTTTGTTTCCAGTGGATGAATGATGAACGCCCGCAAGAGAAAATAATACAGTGCAAATATTTGGTTCTCCAGGAACATGTGTACCCCTGCCGAAGTCGGCCACTGCAAAATCCAAGCCAGGCCAGCCCCCAACACTTCAGGCCAGTCATGACTTCAAGTTCCTATGTCCTGTGTGTCTGCGCTCGCGTCGCCCTCGTCTGGAGACCATCCTGTCATTGCTGGTGTCCCTGCAGAAGTTGCCAGTGCGGTTGGCGGAGGGGGAGGCACTGCAGTGTCTGACGGAGCGGGCAATGGGGTGGCAGGACCGCGCCCGTCAAATGCTGACTCTGCCTGAATTGGCGGCAGCTCTGGCCACTCTGTCGGTATTGTCACAGCGACGTCAAGAACAGGTGTGTGCATGTGTGTGTGCACGTGCATGTGTGCGTGCGTGCATGTGTGAGAGTGAGAGCATGGGCATGCATACGCATGCATTTTGTGAGGAAATTCTGCTCTGTTTGTATTACCAGGTTCCTCTTCTTTTGAAGTTGTGAATTTAACAGAAATGTAAAATCAGGAAACTGCGGAAACAATGTCGGGGTGAAGGGGAGGGGGGGATTCGGGGGGAAGAAAATGTCACATTTTTGGAATGTTAGCAAGTCATATAATAGTGTGTAAACTTCTTTGCTGGAGTAGGGGGCCGGAATAGCTCAGTTGGCAGAGTGCTGGACTCGTGATCCTGGGGTTGCGGGTTCGAATTTCGGCACAGGGGGTTTTTCCCTCGGAGCTAACATTGGTTCTGACTCCATTCCCCATACAGTCCTTCGATTGAGACTATAAACCGAGGTTCCGTGTGTGAACACACGCACAACATCTTGCACACACGTCAAATCCCATCACCAGCTTTTGGAAAAGAAGGCCAGTTTGGCTATTGGTATGGATGACACGTTACACATAGCATGCACCTCCCCAAAGATGGAGTATGGCTGCCTTAATGGCGGGTTAAAAAGCGGTCATACACACAAAACTCCACTGCCTGTCTATACAGGCAGTGTCCGCAGGAGTATCAGCCTGCGTACGCAGAAAGAAAAGAAAAGAAAGAAAGAAAAAATTTCCTGGAGTGGGTCGTCATCTTTTGTCTGCCTGCCCAAAAGTAAAGTAATGTCACGCTCTTTCATTACAAGTACGTTTGCAAGACAATTCAGAAATGCAAGAGATTGATAAAAATTGTATGAAGAAGTGTTCCTGGTTGTAGTTTGACTGAGATGTTGATGACACATAACTCAGTGCTCAGATTTGTGTCAGAATACATTATTTTGAATAAAGTTTATAAAAATTTTCCCAGATCTTAGAGGAGGGACGGATGGATTTTTGCCTTTACTCATAGGGAGCCCTATACTAGAAAAACATGATTCAAGTTGGATTTGCTGGTGTGTGTGTGTGTTTTTTAACACATATTTAAATGCTGACCTGTGTCTTTCCCTGTCCACTGACAGGCAGCACGTGAGAAGACAGAGAAGATCATCAGTGCAGAACTGCGAAAAAGCCGCCTCCAACCCAGAGCTCCAGGGTCACCTGGCCTCCGTCACACAGTCTGCCTTTGGGCGCTCCCAGAACACGGCTGGCAGTGGACTCAAAACCGGCAGCGACGCCTCCCCCATGGGGAAGACCCGAGGACTTCGCCCATGGGAGGTGTGGAGAAAACGGAGTCCCCCAGCCGGAGGCAGATTCTTTGACGGAGGACATAGGGGCAGAGGTGGACATCCCTGTGGTGCCCTCCCTTGGCATGTCCTCGGAGCATGCCTACTCCTCAGTCTCGAAACAGGCTGCCAGTGAGTATTCCACTAGAGTGTGTGCTTTTTTTAAAAATGTGATGGTTACAAGAGAGAGAGAGAGAGAGAGAGGGGGGGGGGGCATGCACATGCACACACACACACACACGAAGATGTGAGGATGTGCGTGTGTGTGTGTGTATGCATATAATGCAAATGTATACATGTGTGTGTGTGCTTGTGCATGGGTGCGCTTGTGAATCATGTTTTGACGTAATATTCAGGGTAATTGATGGAGTTCTACATTTTTTGTAGCACTTGGGCAAGGGGGAAAGGAGGATATGTGGGTGGGGATGGAAGTGGAGGTTGGGAGCTGGGGGGATGTTTCATATTCTGTATTATTTAGGAAGTTTGAGATGTGCCAATGTATGGCAGAGTTGTCTCTCACATTGACAATATATGTGGTAGATTTTCTGATGAAATGGGCTTTAAAGTGCTATTATGGTAATATTTACTGCTCTTATATGTACTATTCATATTTTCTATACCTGTTTTTTGTTTTGTTTTGTTTGTTCGAAAAACCCTGTTGAAAGTGTAGAAGTCTGCTTTCCAAAGAGTTGTAAAAGCAGTTTTCTTGGCTTTTGTTTCACAAGTTTTCTCTTTTTATTCATGGTTTTGGTTTGTTTTGTTTTGTTTTATTATTTTAAACCTTTAGCAGACTACTTGTGTACAACAGAATTTAGTGTACCGTTGTGTTGTTTCACATCTATTCCTTGTTCATATCATATTGATCATTGCAAAGCTAAAAGAAAAATTGTTAGGGAAAAAAGAAAGACGCTTGATATTTGTTGCTCATTTAGACATGAATTGGTGGAGGAGAAATTCCTGCCTGCTTTTTGTATTAAGTGAGAAGCAAACTCAGACATGATCTGTTTTAATGTAAAAGAAAAAAGTAAAGCAGGCTGACAGTAGTTTATTGAAAGTTAATTATGCCCACACCTTCCAAAGGTGATAGATACGGCAGACAAGAAAGACCATCTCAGGACGGGGGGGGGGGGGGGGGACTCTGATAACACCAGTGGTTTCAGTTTCAGCTTGATCAAGGTGACACTGCTAGTGGACCAGTCCATGTTTACTACACCATATTTGCTAGGCCATGTGACCACAGTGTGCAGGATATACAGCTGGATGACTAAAGAAATGTAGAGCTGAAAGGAAAGGATCTGAGACCTACGCTTTTATTCAGCATGTTAGTCAGGCATTGGAAAACCAACAATACAGTACAAAGATGGCCAGTGGAAGTGCAGAACTGTTTACCCTGACGATTTTGTTGTGATTTTTACAGGAAAAAAAAAAATGAAATTACGGGAATTATCCCCCCCCCCCACCACCTAAATAATTACGGGAAAAAATCAAAGAACGAAAATTGTTAAATGCAAAGAATCATCTGCTACCGTTTCGGTCAAAAGCAGTAAAAAGACATTTCCCAGCATGCCTTGCGTCTTTTACCTTGTCAAAGATGGCGACGAAACGGTCTTACGCGCCAACGGCCGGCTCTTCCAAATCTTGAAAAGTTGGGAAAGTATTGCACTTATGAAGGTAACGTTGTTTTGTTTTTCAAATTACAGGTTTTTGTCTGAGATATTACAGGTATAGGAATTTGGGGTAAACAGGTCAGAAAGTGGCACTTTTGATCTAGGGTACCAGTGGGATTGTAATCCAAAACTTCAGAAGCAGTGCCAGTCCTGTAAAAATGCCTGTGGTCTTTCCTCCTTGGCAAACTGGCGAATGTAGGCATTGCAGTTTAAAGCCAGTTATGTTCCATGGACAGATGGTTCTCCTCGCAAGCACGCCCGCAAAACTCCCCTGGTGCCACGCCAGTCTGAGTGGCCAGTGATGGAGATGTCGGACACACTGCGGGCCACGCTGGAGGAGCTGATGATGGAGGGCGACCTGCTAGAGGTGACCTTGGATGAAACGCAGCACATCTGGAAACTGCTGCAAGCCTGCCACATGCATGCAGATTCCAGATTCCTTGATTTCCAGGTGATTTTGTGTGTGTGTGTGTGTGTGTGTGTGTGTGTGTGTGTGCATGTGTGTGTGTAATGCTGTAATTTCTGGCTTTTGAATTCTGGTGTAAATCTAGGATTTGATCGATTTTTATCATGATATGGATTATTGGGTTTAATTTTGTTTTTAACCTTATGTATACAGATTTTTTTTTTCATTGTCTTATCTTCTGTGCCTTTACAGTGGAATTTCCTCCATACCTCTCATTCTGGCACCTAACACAGTCAACTCTGACAGTCACAACCTGGCTTGTCCCCGTTGCAGCTCCAGCACCAGCTATCGACAGGGAGAGTCGATGTCAAGTCGTCATGAGGCAACTTGGAATTGCAGTGCTGCAGAGTCACTTAAATGGTATTCAGTGATGCCTGTTCAGGTCCAACAGATACAGGACACCATCATTTAAGTCCCCCATTGACAGAGTAATTGCTTAATGGCAGAGCTAGTGTGAGTTACCATCCTCCTCCAGAGTGCACCTCTCATCTGTCCAATGAGTCACGACAGTCCCCCATGAACTCTCTGATACTGGCAACCATGACATGAATTCACCAAAGGCTCAGATGTAGAAAGGTCACGTAATGAGAAAAATATTTTATACTGATCAGTGAGAATGAGGGTGATGAAGATGATGCTAAGGAGTTCCAGTCTGGTCTGAGACTGCAAGACAGGACTGTACTCTTTACTTTCTTTTAAGAATATATCTTGGCATAAACCAGGCCTGAGAGATATAGACACTTGCATTGTTGGTCAGGAAATTCTCAAATCAGGAGGATGTGGTACCAGTCTCCCAGTTGAGCCCATAGCTAACTCAGCTCGGTGTAGGAGCCAGTGATGGGCAGAAATATCCCACAAACATAAATGCATCAGATGGGAATTGAACCCATGACTTTCTAGCTGGGAACCCGCAACACTTAACCACATCATGGCTGCTGATATGATGTAGTACACAGAATTGTCTTCACAGTTTTACACTGCTACTAGTTGGTCTGTCTTTCTCTCAGTTATTGATTTTGGCCCTGTTAGTGGACATAGGGTGTGATCTTGTGCACACAGCCTTTGCTGGAGTTTGACTAGGATGGACAGGAAAAGGTTTGGTGTCCTGTTTTTGACAGCATATCTTCTGTGGATGAAATACATGATGGAAAAAATAGAAGGGATGTGCTCTTAACAAATTCCAGCACACTTGAAGTAAAAAAAGAATTACTGTATTCTGTTTGTGTTTGTGGGCCATTATTTGTATTTGTAGATGCATTGGTTTATGGACCTCAGTTTGCATTTGTCGATGCATTGGTATACAAACCGTTTTCTTACAAAGGTTTAATACTGTCCCGCCACGGGCAGCATGCACAGCATGATTCCCTGGTCCTGCACGTTTGCGCACGGTGCTCAGTCCCTGCCGAGGCGCATATTTTGCCACTTAAAATTTTTTTTTTTACAGTAGCTAGACAACAACTGACAGTGTTGTGTTAGGTGTCATTGGAAAGGACAAACACTCAACTAATCGAACATAGTCATTTCGAATCAGTTACTTTTAATGTGCATACATGATTGTCCATTGAAAAACATGGCTGCGGGTTAAAAAAAAAATCTTTGTTTACATTCTATTCCATTCTTTTACAACACACTGTCAGAATCAGAAGCAAACAAGTAAGCGACATCGCCATTGTTTGCATTGGCGTGTTTTGATCAAATGCGTTTGTGCCCCAATCATCTGAATCGGCCTCATTGGCGTCCACATGTGATGCGTCATCGTCTGCTGCAGTTGATGTTGATGATTCGTCATCAGAATCATTGTTTTTGGCTTCATCTTCAAATAATTCACTTTCCTCTACTCTGTCATAATTTTTGATATCTGTCACTGCCCTCATCATCAGATCCACTTTGTAATACAGTTCCAAGTGCTTCATTGAGTGAGAAATTGGTACCACCCCTTTGCCTGACCGACATTTTTTCTGGCACAGGAAATTCCAGGCGCACATAGGGGAAGCTGAGTGCCAGTTCCTTTGTTTCAAAGCTGCTAGGGTCAGCCAAGTTCAGTATAGAGCACTAAAAGTAGGGTCTACAACTTGCTAGGACATCCCCAAGACTAATTATAGAGCTTATTCCCCTAGACCATTTCAAGGAAAGTGTAGGAATTTTTCATGTTCCTGTCCGCCGATAGTGGCGGACACGGCAGAATGTACTGTCTGCCCGTTCACCGGCCTTGGCTGACACAGCTGCAAGGGAAAGAAATTCTGTCCGCCACTGTCGGCAGACACGGCTGGTAAAGGTTAAGAACACGGTGATCTGAATGATTTGTTTTATTAGGGAAAAAAGGATCAGACATGATTGACTGATTGACATGATTGTGTTTGTTGTGGAATATCATTTTGCTGTTAAAGCCTTCCTTGTCTTGGCTGGATTATATTTACTCGGCATTACAAAAATAAGTATCAAGATACGTTTTCCACACACGTTCTTGTTTTTTTTTTCCTGCCATACTTGCACAGCCACACAGTTTGCGCTTTGCTCTCGTGAACCTCCGGTCTAGAAACCGGCTTGAAACACAAACTTTAAGGGAGCTGTGGACACAAGGCGTGAGACAGTGGCAAGCTGTTTGCCAGTGATGATGTGGTTTCTGCTCGCAGGACACGGAGAACATGGGCTGCGGAGTGATGAAGGAGGTGCGGGCCAAGAAGCCAGTCAAGGTCAAACGCATCAAGGACAAGGATGCCCTGAAGGGCAAGGCCAAGCTGAAGGTGCTGAAGGAGAAGAAGCTGAAGCGGAAGAAGCTGGGGGCGGAGAAGGAGGGGGTGGGGACCAACGTGAACACCCTGGGGTCCCTGAACGTGGGAGGAGCGGAGGGGGGGAGCTCTCCCCCCAAGAAGTTCAAAGTGGAGCCAGGCACTGCCGGCCTCAAGCCGGTGAAGAAGAAACTGAAACGCAAGGACAAGGTGCAGCTCAAGGTCAACAAGGACGGGTTTAACGCTCCCTCCTGTGAGTAGAGCGTCTTTGTTGTTACCCTTGCCTGGCTTTTAAAACAGGATGGCTCTTTTCACTTTTTACCTTTCTTTTGTGGGATGTTCTTCATTTCTTTAATTTTTACTTGTTCCTGCTTTTGTATGACATTTGCTATTATCTTTCTTTATACTTTTTGTTATCTTTATTAATACTTTTTTTTTGCATGGTAGGTTTTCATTTTTCTATGTTTTTTTGCTTGATAGTTTTTTCTTTTTCTTTTTCTATATATTTTTTTGCATGATAGTTTTTTTCTTCATTTATACTTTTTTCGCTTCGTAGATTTTTCTTTACTTACACATGCTTTTTGGTGAAAGTTTTTTCTTTCTTTATACTTTTTTTTCATGATAGTTTTTTTCTTCACAGGTTTTTTCTTTATTTACACTTCTTTGCATGATAGTTTTTCTTTATATATATATTTTTTAATGATAATTTTTGGTTCATTGTTCTTTATTTTGCTTTGGCATGATGTTTATTATGTTATTTACGATGCTTATGTATAATTTTTGAAATGATTTTTTTTATTTACTCTGCATTTGTGTAGCATTTTATTCAATTCTTTAATTACCGTGCTTTAGTATGGCGCTTTGTTTATACCTTTATTTACCTTGCTTTTCTATGATTTTTTTGTTCGATTGTTTATTTCTTTATTTACTTTGCTTTGTGCGATGGTTTTTGTTTGTTTGATTGTTTCTTTATTTGTCCAGGTTTTGGTTTTTGATTGTGCGTTTTGCTTTCTTTATTTACGCAAGGTTTGTGTGTTTTTAGTCTTGATGTCTTTACCCTGCTTTTTTGTGTTCATTTTTTTAATTTGCTGTGCCTTTGTATGCTCTTTTGTTAATTTTTTTAATTTATCCTGCTTTTTATGTGATTGTTTATCTCCATTTGGCGTGAAACATTGCCATATCATTAAAAAAAAAAAAAGGAAAAAAAATTGAACATGGGACTTACCTCGTGTCCATACCCTGCTACCCAGTAAATTGATATCGCCCTTAGCGAGTTGACTTCATTGAATCAGTGGTACCAATTCTGATCGAAGGTTCGCAGGATATCCCCTGCAAAGCTCTATACTGACAGCTGGGGTGCAAGGTGGGAAAAGTCCCCGCTCCTGATCGTAGCCATCATGAAACTGAATTTTTTCATGTGGCCGTGATGAAATTACATTGTGACTATCCTAATGATGTGGAAAATTTCAGAAATGAGGGTGCAGAAAGAAATGAGGCATTTGTTTGGACAGTTAAGTATGAGAAAAAACACTTGAGTGGTGCTGCTGCAGTGTAGTCTTTGATGATGGGTTGCTTTGTGATGATTGGGTATTGATTGCATATATGGCTGGCCTACCCCATCTTTCCACCTGTTCACTGAGCTGCTGCTGCCAGCCTCTGACCATGACTGCTGTCTGACCAAATTTCTAGCAGAGGCTGAAGTCTGTGTGCATGGCAATGTACATAGGTGTTGTTTGTTTGTATTTCTGTGGCTAGTAGGATGCTGAGTTTTGTGCATTTTTAATATGGTGCTTTGCGGTCATACATATTTTACATATTTTTTTATGATTGACCGCATGATGAGATCATTTTGTTACTGATGTCCATTATGCATGTTAACGGGGTACATTGTGTGAGAGTAAACTCTGTTTGTGGGTGTAAAAGAATAAATTCTGGAAATAACCAACTCTTTTTCAAGCTTTAATTAATAATACTATTCCTGCGTTTGCGTGCAGCATGAGTTTCCCCCCTCCCGCACACAGCCACTCATGATAAAACTCCTGCCTACATAGTGATTTTGGCTTTTTTCGAATTTATTTTACGTGTTATGTTTGGTCCGTGTTCACATCATGTTTGGTTTATCTGAAAAGAAGAATCAAGGACTTTTAGATGAAATTGCTTTCAAAACTCTTAAGAGATCCTGCGTTGACACAACGCACGGATAAATAAAGTAACCAAAGCACACAGAAATAAAAACAAGTGCAGAGTTTGACGATCAATGTTTAGTAATGGCATGAAGACAAATTGATAAAAAAAAGCACTCACCTAATACACTTACGGTTATGGTGCTTTCGCTATTAGTTATTATCCATTTTTAAACAATTTCACAGAATTTGGGCTACAGAGATTTTGCGAGTCAAGCGCCTGTGTGTGTGTTACTGAATCAGTCTAATCGGTTAATTTGTCATTGTGATCAAGAACATCTTCAAATAGACATTCCTCATCTTCCCTATCATCTCCACTGTCGATCGACTCTCCTTCATTATTGGAACCGTCTTGAATACATTCTTCAATAACTTGTTCTAAAGAAATGACTTGCCAGCGCCGAGCTGGCATTTTGACTAGCAAACGAAAGGCCGGTGCCAGAAATGCGGTATGTTTAGGTCAGAAAAACCCAGCAAGGGGTTCATTGTTTCAGCTGCAGATAGTAGATGTGAACTTTGCTTGAACTTAAGAACTAGGGCATGCCAGGCTACCAGGTACCCTCTGCTAAGTTCTGGTGGTAGTTATTTCTCTTAGACCGTAAGTTTGAATACTATAATTTTTCGAAATAATGCATGGATGTGTGCGCCCCGTAGACAACGGAGCTGTCAGTTGGAGCACGGCACCCTCTGTGCCGTAGGCAGCAGAGCTGTGAGGAACGTATGGAGCTGTGCGCGCCGTAGGCTAAAAGTTGAGCTTTCACAAGTTCCCTATTTTCGTTGTGATTATTTTGCATGTGTGCTGCGGCATTCATTGTGTATACTGCACTGCTCTGACACCCAGGGCAAGTTGTCACTCATAAAAGATAGTATCTAATCAGCTGCTCAGCTGCTAGTATCAGCTGCTCAGCTGCTATCATCAGGTAGAGCAATATCTTTTTTTTTTGTATTTATTGCACCAGCATGTAGTGTTGGTATGCAAAATTGACTGGCCCCAGGTTCACTCTAACAAAGGCATAATCTGACTGTAACATCAAATTGAAAATGCATCTTTTTGACAGGTAGGTACATGTTTTCATGCATGACTGTTATTTCTTTCATTTTGGGTCCAAAGCATGTTTTGTATGTGAAAATGGCTGCTTGGTGTTTGTTTTTCTTTTCTTTTTAATTGCCAAAGTGTTATTTATTGTTGTTTGTGTATATTATAGAACTAGTGTATTCTGTAATAAAAATGAATGTTTTTAGTGTGTTGTCACTGTACTGTTGAGCACTAATGCATGTTACAAGACAGGTGTGCAGTGGCACTCGCTGGAATGAAGGCAATGCCTATCAGTGAAATCTGTGAAAGGGAAGGTAAAGACAAATGCTTGCTTGTCCCTCTGTTTGTGCTGGGTGCTGGCTGAAGCAAAGTTATTGGCCGTGCTTTGTACAGATAAACCCCTGTTGTTGACAACTGGAACTTGGGGTCATAATACAGTGGGCTGTCTTGAGTGCCAGTGCTGGGACTGTACAGAGTGCAGCTGTGCAGAGTGTGGCTGGAACGAATGGTGTGGAGGATGAGACAGCCGTTTTGAAATGCACACATGCAAAACTGATGAAATATCAGACCAAAGTGACTTCTGCACGAGTCATGGTTTGCACCTTGCTTTGGGACATCAGTTTCATTTGTCTGTGGCTTTCTTTACCTCATTTTCTTCTGTTGCACTGGCTGTCCCATTGATGAACAGTGGTCAGATACTGTGCTGGGCAGTTTAAATCTGGAGACATTGAACAGTAAGAGTTGCAGTTCAGAATGGATTTATACTATCCAGCCGTGGGCGGCATGCACGGCACGATTCCCTGGTTCTGCACGGTCACGCATGGCGCTCAGTCCCTGCCGACATGCATATTTCGCCACATTTTAATTTTTTTTAGGGTAGCTAGACAACAACTGACAGTGTTGCGTTATGTGTTATAAAGAACAAACACTCAATTAATCAAACATAGTCATTTTGAATCAGTTACTTTTAATGTGTATAAACGACTGTCTATTTAAAAACATGGCTGCCAAGTAAAAAAAATCTTTGTTTACATTCTATTCTGTTCTTTTACAACACGCTGTCAAAATCAAAAGCAAGCAAGTAAGTGACATCGCCGTTGTTTGCATTGGCTGTCTTTTGATCAAGTGCATTTGTGCCCCAATCATCTGAATGGCCTCATCAGTGACCATGTGTGATGCGGCGGCGTCTGCTGCAGTTGATGATGGTTCGTCATCAGTATCATTATTTTGGGATGCATCTTCAAATAATTCACTTTCCTCTACTCTATCAATATCTCTATCACTGCCCTCATCATCAGATCCACTTTGTAGTACAATTCCAAGTGCTTCATTGCATGAGAAATTGGTACCACCCTTTGCATGACGGACATTTTTTCCAGCACAGGAAATTCCAGGAGCACTTAGTGGTGCCAGGTGCCAGTTCCTTTGTTTCAGAGCTTCTGGGGTCAGCCAAGTTCAGTATAGAGCACTAAAAGTAGGGTCTACAACTCGCTAGGACATCCCCAAGACTAATTATAGAGCTTATTTCCCCAAGACCATTTCTAGGAAAGTGTAGGAATTTTTCATGTTCCTGTCCGCCGATAGTGGCGGACACGGCAGAATGTACTGTTGCCCGTCCGCCAGCCTTGGCTGACGTGTTATAAGGGAAAGAAATCCCATCCGCTGCTCTCGGTGGACATGGCTGGTAAAGGTTAAATAGTTTTGTAATCAAACAAAATGAACACGATTATTTTCTAGTGGTGGGAAATCAGAATTTGAATGTGCTTGCTGATATAATTAGTATTCTGTGTTGGATTTATAGAAGTATATATATGTATGTGGTGATATCTTTCAGACCTATAATATATAGATATATACATTTAATATACTACAGACGTATAACACATTGGCATACATAATATCTGGTGGACCCACAATGCATAGGCATATGGATATGATATCTGGCTAATGTAGAATGAACAGGCATATAAATGTAACCTATAGTGAACTTAAAGGCATGTACACACAAGAAGTCATGGACCTATGACATACAGGCATAAAGTGCCTGATAAAAGATCAGCCAGTCCTAGAATGCATAGTCATCTACATAAAACAGGTGGATCTACAGACATGTGGATGTAATGTGTGGTGGGTCTTTGTGTTGTGTGTAGCCAAAGTGAAGGAGGAAGTTGGGGCAGAGAAGGCAAAGAAAAAGAAGAAGAAGCTGAAGGTGAAACAGGAGGCTGTGGAGAAGGAAGGAGAGAAGAAGAAGAAGGTGAAAAAGGTCAAGGTGAAGAAGGAGAAGGTGGCTCAGGATGTGGACAGCGATGATGATAACGATGACGAGGACTGCTCGGCTGATAAGTGTTTGCGACCTATTGGTGAGTTGAGTGGCCAAGTCCAGAATTTGTGCGTTGATGTCTCTTCGTTTTGTTTGACTAGCATGTGTTGGAAGAGCGTGTCAGTATGATAACTCTGTGTGTGTGTGTGTGTGTGTGTGGTGTGTGTGTGTGTGCGTGTGTGTGTGTGCGTGTGTGTGTGTGTGAGACAGTGACAGTAATAACAATAACATTCAGTTGTTTTTTTAAGACCACTATGGTTCATATGAGCAACTTTTGTTTAAAGTTTCGTTTTTGACATAACAGAAGATGAACATCATTTCCTAATTGCAAGACATACACTGAAGATCACTACTCGGTTCGACTATAGGATTTATCTTGGTGTTCTTGTGGAAGAGATGAACTATAAAATTTGATGAAAATCTGTAATGATATATTGGAAGAAACCTTTGCTGCAAAGAAACATGTTTTGGACATAGAAACAAGCAGTGACAGACCTCTTTAGTTTGTGGATCATCACATTAGGAGCAGAATGGATTGAAAAAGGATGTTTCTGTGATATGAAATTTCACTGAAAGGCAAATTGTTTTTTTTAATAACCAGATTAGTTTAAAACTGGCTTTGTTGGTAACAGAAGACAGCTGTAGTGGTTCACTTTGGGTCAACCCCATTCTGAGTAGAGGTGGTTTAACAGTGGTTGTGCTGATGGCAGGAAACGCAGTCCACTGGGTGCAGTGTGACTCATGTGAGCTGTGGTTCCACCTGCTCTGTGTGGGTCTGGGGGCCAACGAGATCAGTGAAGAAGAGGACTATGTCTGCATCAAATGCAACGGTCGTTCCTCCCACGACAATCCACCTCTACCCTCTGACGTGGAGATCAAGCAGGAGCCTGAGGACGAGGGCTTCAACTCGTGCGGCGAGCGCAGCATTCCCAGCACTGACATCAGCATGGTGACGCGTGAACAAACTTCCCATGAGGCAGCAGAGTCAGCAGAGACAGATAAGGCAACTGAAGACAGCTCAGTCAGGGGGGCAGCTGAGGAGGGGAGTGGTGATGAGAAAAAAGAAGTGGATTGTGGTGTGGTGAGGGAAGAGGGGGACATGGAAGTGAACAGTGAAGAACAGGAGAAAGAGGAGAGAATGGCCATTGAGACAGAACAGGTCAGTGAGGCAGCAGAAGAGGAGGACAAAGTCAGGTGAGAGTGCCATTGTGTCGACGACTGGCCCTGTCTGACACAAACCCTCATACCATGTGACCACACAGTACTCCAGCACACCAGGAGGAGGCCGTCTGATTATGTGGATTTTGTTGTACAGCAGTTGTTGAACATTGAGCAAAGGGATTTTGATCCAAGGCCTGGCAGAGGGATTATTTTGAGGACTTGAATCCTAACAGGCAACATTGCGTATATCCCTGGGCTGTAGTTTGCAGTCACAGTGCCCAGCCTCCACAGGGAGGCTTGTGTGTGAGTGCTTTGTGTGTGTGTGTGTGTGTGTGTGTGTGTGTGTGTGTGTGTGTGGCTATAGTGGTGCTCAGGTTGTAGGTACAGGTATATAGAGTGATAATGGTGGCTCCTAAAGTGTGGCTGTGTGTGTACAGAGTGGAGATTTATACCAATCAGAAGAATGCTGCAACTGAAGGCAGCTGGGGAAAAAAACCGAGACCGTTGAATCCTTAATTTTGTTTATCAGTGTGAGGAGGATGTGTGATTTACATAGGGTGGGACATATTTGACAAAATTTAATAAATATGTTTTTTTTGTGTGTGTCTGGAAAAATGTGTGTCTGATTTGAATGGGATAGGACCAACAAAAGTTGTCATAGTTATGTGAGAATTATGTGTGTGTGTATGTTGCCTGATGATTGTGTAGAATGGGACAAAACTGGATAAACATGTTAACTGTTTGTATGTGATAGGGGTGCTTGTGATTCATATCAAGTGGGTCAAAGCTGGATAAAAATGGTGCTTGTGTGTCAGTGTGAGAAGTTTTTCTGCAGTTTGTACGGGGTGGCAAAGAATTAGGCAGAATGTCAGTTGCTGTCATGGTCCTTACCATATGACATTCTTGCAAGCTAAGGCCAATTTGCAAGCCCAGGTTGGCCAGGTTTGTGGCTGATGTCAAACTAAGATGCCCAGTGAATGCTTCTTATTCCTCCTGCCCAAGCATGGGGCCATATTCACTTTCTTCATTTCATGACCAGTGCTTTACAAAGTGCTGTGCCAGGCTTTTGCTCCGTCTCGCCTACTGCATTGTGACCTAGCAATGTTGTGCTGTGTGTTCTCTTCTGTTTAGTGGCTTACACTAGCCCCTTTTATAGCAGTACAAGGATCCTTACCCGAGAACTGTTTTGATCATTATTACCTTTTCTTATATCATTTTCCTGGCTGCTGTCATGATCAGCTGCCTTGCCCCCAAGGGCATTAGTAGTAGCCGTCAGGTGAACAGTAAGAAAGCAAACCCAGCTTCTCATTCTCATTAAGAAGCCTGTCTTTAGGCACTCTTGAGTTTTACCTCACCTTGGATACAGCATACCAAGGTGTAGGGCTGACCTCCCTATGACAGAGGTGGTCCCTCCAGGTCACTTACAGAGGTGACAGCACCTGTCTTTGGTTCAGTCATGTTCCTCCTGCTGCTTCACTGCCCCATCTTCAGACAAGGTCTCATTTGTCTGTACGTTGCTGTTCCTGGGATCCATCTCCCAAGGGCAGCAGGAGCCCGCACTTCGCTTCAGAGGGACGAGCTGATTGTATCCTTTGTACGACTTCATTCCTCCCTGACACCTCGGAACCCTCCATGGGGAAAGCCAGGGATGCACACTGAGCATAAATGTCCTCTCTGGACCATCCAACATTGGGTTGGACTTGATCTGTCCTGTTTCCAGGACGACCCGGTTACAACTACCAGGGAGTCTGCTTCTTTCCCTGAAGTTTCGACTTCATAGGGCCTGTCTTGGGCAATGGGTCGGACAACACGCCTTGACAAAGGACTCTTCCCTTAGTTCTTGCCTGCTAGCCACCCACCAGGCAACATACCTCTAACTGTAGAGTGGTTCTTGCTGGACAGTCTTCACCAGGTTGTCCATCTGATTTGCTGTGGGGTACCTCCGCACCACTCCCTCACTGCCAGACCTATTTTTGGGTTCTGTTTCCAACATTCATCTGTCTGCACTCTTGATTGTACTTGTGAACACCTCCGTCAGGTTGTTATCCTTGTTTCTGCTGCAGGAGGTTGGAGACCCAGAAAGAGTCCCCTCCGCAAATCTCTTGTTCCCAATGTGTCTCAGAAAACCCCGCATGAAATCCCCTCTCGACCTTTTTCAGCAGGCTCTGATATAAGACCATCTTCTCCTGTCGCCCCACGTCTCGAAAGACCAAGGCCTACATTCACTCTTTTGTGGTTCACATTTTCACTTTCATCAGTTACTCTACATCACCTTCCTGTTCTTCACGGTAGTTGCATACAGAGCCACACCTCTCCTTCCACTACACAAAGCTGTCCCTTGGTCCTGGAGCCCTTCCAGGTGCTTGCCTTTGGCTGGCTGTGATATTCACCAACTGATTAAGGTCAGCTGAGTCCTAGACACAGATCCCTGAGTATCCCTCTTAAGGCCCTTTATCAGGACACACGTATGCTTATCTCTGTTTTTGGTTGGACAGAGGAGGGCAGAAGGGTTGGGGTTGGAAATTGTTCAACCTGTCCGTTCGCACTGAGGTTCCTGTTCATTGATCCCACAATCTGGATAGTTCCCAATGACACATGCAGAGAGTCTTGGGTTTCTCCCACACCCCTGTCTAATGCTCTGAGCCTATGGGTACATGAGAATGGTGACATGACCTTGGAGGTAATATTCTAGAACTTGGTTCCAAACTTGTTGCACTGGTAGCCTTCTGGCTTTTAGAAGAGCCCTCCTTTATCCACTTTTGCAGTGACTTCATTTGTCCATGGCTGATGGTTTCAAGGGCATGTTCAAACTCTTTCATGGAAGCTAACATGTTCCTTACTGCTCCTACACTGCCCCACATGAATCATTCGGGCAAGAGCCTTCCTCCCATAGCAGTGAATACTGCAAGAGATTGACGTGGTACAGTATGATGACACCAAAATGGTGATTTTGTTGTTGTCATTATACACGTCGTCAGGCTGAGTATTCTTTTCATGTCGGACTTGAATTCCTGCCCGGCCTACCACTTTCTTGCTATAGTCAATATGGCAGTAGAATGTGGGAAGCAGTAGGGCTCCATGCCTTTGCAGGAAGCTTAGGACTAAAAGCCGTAGGGGGGATATCTTATTACTGTTTTAGTCACAAAAATCTGGCCAGAGCTAGCAAATAAGGAGTGTAGTAAAAGAAAGAAAACCTCCCTTATGTTATTCATGTCTTACTAGTGTGTGAGAGGAAGGGGAGGGAGGATGAAAAATAGATGTATGAAGTGTGTATGTTGGGACATGCTGTTCATTAGAGGAGAAAGGAAGATAATTATAGATGGTTGTGTTTGATGCAGTGTTCCTTAGACAGTGTTGCTGCACAAAGCAGCGTAGGAATCTTCCCGTCGTCCCCCCACCCCTCCTCATTTATGTACATCATTTTAGTGAAGCTGATGGTAGAATTTCTCTCTTGTGTTCTGACATACATGTTTGCTACATTTCTGGAGTTACTGCATTCTTCATGATAGCTTAGTCCTGATCCCTGTTTCTCTCTCTTTTCTCTGTCCTGTTTTCCATTTATCTGTTGAACTGTTACCTGTTGTAAATCAGTGTTTGTTTCTGCAGATTGGGGTTGTTAGGTGGTTGAAGAGAGTGGTGTTAAAAAGATGTGCTTTAACTATGTATCTCAGTCTGACTCTGCAAAGCCTAAGGTTACGGTTTAATTTTTTTTTTTAAGAATGTGTGATGATCATGAGAATGGAATACTGGACATGATATCTAATGCACACACTCTGACACACACACACACATGGTAAACAAAAACAACAAAACCCATACATCTTTCACATTTTTTAAAAAGAAAAACCAAAAATGAAAGAACAAACATGAATGTATAAAGAGCACTGGACTCAACTGCCAATAAACAGTAGTGCCGAAAGGCAGAGAGCTCTAATTAATGATTTCGCACAGACAGGTTTTATCCAGTTTTTAACCATTCATGGAAAATCTTTTCAGATTTGAACTTCCCATTTCAAGTCATTGAGAATCAGTCTTGCTCCATGACTTGAAACATTAACTTGTAAAAGAAGGCAATGCATGAGAAAACTGTTCTTGGTAAGCTGCATGGCTAAAGTCCACTTCAAAATCATTTAGACGGAGGGGAGAAAGAGAAAAGCTGGGTAGCGTCATCCTTGGCTACGTGCTCTGTCCAAAAAGAGCAACCTGAATTTAATGCAGAGAAATGCGCTGTGAAGAGAAAGTTATGTTCAGTGCAGTCTGGTTAGCTGGATGTCTCCCCCTTTGCACCAATACAATACTAAACCTGTATTGGTTGCTGACTGCATTCTCTGCTAGCTTTTGGTGAGGTTTGTTGTGTGTCTTCACTTGAGAAAAAAGAACGTAAGGTTGAACTGGGCACCATATTTCTTTTTGCCCTTCTTGTACATGGCTGCATGGAATTCGTGACTTCTGCGTGCTGGAATTGCGTTGGGTGACCCCGTAATTATTTCCTGTCTCTGTGTTTTTTGTGTCACTGTGAATTATATTGGCAGCAGTATGTTTTTTCCATTGTTTTCTGCTTTGTTGTTGTTCCGCTTTGCTTAGTGTTGTTTTCTGTTACTTAGCATTCAGTATGTTTGTGATCAAAACAAACCTACCAGTGTGACAATATTTTTAACTTTCCTAACAGACTGGACTGATACCTTAATTCTAGTTGATGTTACTTGCTCTCAAATACCAGGCTGCTTTTGGGGGGGGAAGGGGGGGGGGATAATCCACTCTTTAGAGTGACTCATGATGGATGATCTGTGACTTGAACATGATCGATGTATCTGTAAAAATCAGTTTTATGTCCTTTTTTCTTTTTCCTTTTTTTGGTCTGCATTTGGGAAGGAAACACTCTCAAATTGACATGTGATAGACTTTTTCAAGTGTCATTTATTTCCATGTCTGATGTTCAGACTGATTCTCCAGATCAAAGCTATATTTTGTCCAGGAAGCATTAAATAGAATTTTGAAAATTTGTCTGTGTTGTTACCCAGAATTATGCTCTCTTCATTGTTTCTTCTGTTCGTTATGTTACTTACTTCAGTTTTGATGTCAGCATTGACATCATTTTCATGTTGGTGATACTGTCTTCTTGTTCTTTGTTGTAACAACTCCGTATCAAAGCCCATATTCCAGCTGCGTACATAAGTTTGTGCTGCTTACATTGGTTAGGAAGGCTTTGAGTGGCCAGAATAGCAGCGTGGAAATAATGCACATTGGTTAGGAAGGCTTTGAGTGGCCAGAATAGCAGCGTGGAAATAATGCACATTGGTTAGGAAGGCTTTGAGTGGCCAGAATAGCAGCGAGGAAATAATGCACATTGGTTAGGAAGGCTTTGAGTGGCCAGAATAGCAGCGTGGAAATAATGCACATTGGTTAGGAAGGCTTTGAGTGGCCAGAATAGCAGCGAGGAAATAATGCACATTGGTTAGGAAGGCTTTGAGTGGCCAGAATAGCAGCGAGGAAATAATGCACATTGGTTAGGAAGGCTTTGAGTGGCCAGAATAGCAGCGTGGAAATAATGCACATTGGTTAGGAAGGCTTTGAGTGGCCAGAATAGCAGCGAGGAAATAATGCACATTGGTTAGGAAGGCTTTGAGTGGCCAGAATAGCAGCGAGGAAATAATGCACATTGGTTAGGAAGGCTTTGAGTGGCCAGAATAGCAGCGTGGAAATAATGCACATTGGTTAGGAAGGCTTTGAGTGGCCAGAATAGCAGCGAGGAAATTATGCACATTGGGACGTCGGAGATGAGACGGGGGGGGGGGGGGGGGGGGGGGGGGGATGGCAACTGTTGTAAAGTTTCTGTTTGGAAAAAAAAAAAAAAAAGTACCCAACGAACCTTTTTCCAAGATCCTGATTTACAATGCCTCTTTGTATTCTCCTTCATTTATTTGGGCTAATCCTTGTGCAGGGCAAAACTTCAAAAAGGTGACAGGCACTTTTATATAAAAACAAAAACAAAAAAGCAACAGAATTTGACTTTAGATCTGTGCATATGTTCTGGTCGTAGGCACCCAGGTGACACCATGTCTTCTCCCCATTACATTGCCTTCTCTAACAACCTTGTCATGTCTTGTTCAGAGTCATTCATCCTCCATAGTCGTCTTGTAACTGAGAATATCGGCTTGTCTTTCCATTTCTTTGTATCAGACACTGGAATAGTGGCTTTGAAATCCACCAGTTGATATTTGAGGTGGGGCCTGTCACAGTGTTGAAAGAGGCATACTCTTGTTGTCCTTTTGATTTTAGTGGTGTAAAGACCACATTTGTGTATAGAAGATCATGGCTGACAACAACTGGATTTCTATCTGGAGATATGGTGGAGCAGTTGTGGCTTTCTCTCAAACTAGGACAAGGCCTTTTTCAGTCTGTTCTTAATACCGAGTCAAATCCCCTGTTCAGGCTCAATGAGGTCCTCCAGATTCCTCTGCTTGTAAGGGTTTGAAGTCCACCTGTACAAATTGGGCAACTTTCATGAAGACCTTTTTGTTCTGAGGTCATACAACCTGGTCCCCAGTTGATGTGTCCCTGATTCCCAGTCCTGCACTCCATGCAGTGGGTGCCCGGTCCATCACCTGGAAGGGAATGTTTCCTCTGGTCAGGTTTGACCGAGAGAGAGACCTGATGATCTGGACACTCTAAGATGGTAGGTGGAATTGTGGTTGCTCAGACTGCAGTCATCCCTGTCTTGAACTAGTACTGTTGTCTACTGGTCTTGCTTCTTTTTTGGTGGGATTGTCTGAAATGAAAGGAAGCAGCAGCCTTTAGAATAATCCTTTGCCAATCAGAGATTGATGGTTCTGTATCTTGGTCTTTAGTAAGTATATTTCACAGCATGGAAACGATGATTCTTGCCATTGCTGGAGGGAAGATGCTCATGGTCTGATGATTTGAGCTCTGTTCAGCTGAAAGGGAAGTTTGTTCATGCCCGTTGGACTTGTCACAGAGGGAATCGTGGGTTTTTTTTTGTTCATTGATGATGAGGATTGATTTATTGTTAACCAGTGCATAAACAAATATCACGCTTACTCAAGTTTGATCACTCTTCAAACAGCTTTTGTGTTGTTTTACTTACAGCCTGATGTTTAAGAGTGGGTAAAATCAAGTTTTGATCAGGGTATCTGTTCAGTCATTTAAGTATTTTGAAAAACTTACTGTGAAAAATCCTATTTTTGTTCCTCAGAGCATGCACAACTTACTTTTTGTATCATAATAGATAGACGGCGTTGACAACACAGTTTTTTAAAATCATAAGCCGACTGTGGGAGCAGTGTAGATGACAATTATTTTATAGAGTTGTTAACGGTAAAGAGGCACAGTATCACAGTTTCATGTATGCATCATGTTCTTCTTTCGTCAGGGTCTGTAAGTTCTTCACGGTGTCTGTGGTCTGCCAATGAGATGGCAAGAAGATGCAGTTGCTGTAAATGTGGGGATCACTGTAGAGATCAGTCACATCTCAGCATGTAGGTCACTTGTGACTTGCAGGACATGAGGATGAAAGACAGGCATTTTCCATGGGTGGTGGTTGGTTATTGTTGTTGTTGATAGATATGGTAGGAATTTGATCTTTGCTAGGGGTAGTAGGGATGGTGGGGGAGAAGGGGAGGCGGCATAGACCTGATGCAATTAACATTAACTGAGCAGTTGACAGACACTACAATGGGTGGAAGGTGTGTGAAGAACAAGGTGGATTTTTATCAATGCCCCAGTTATCTTAAGTAAGATGACTTGGTGTGACATTCGCATGACAGATGATTTCCTGAATGATAATCCAGAAATGCATTTTCCTATAGCCTAATCGACTGGAAACTGCCCCTTGGGGGCTCTTTCAGTAAAATTATTTCCACTTAGCGGATATTCTTTGCCGGTAATTTTCTGTGTTTGGCGACACTCTTTGGCTTTGGTTTGGTTTACCCTTACGGGTTTTGTTATGTGTGTTGTGTAAATGAGGGGCAGGAAAAGGTGGAGTGGCTGAAGCCCTCAACAGATCTTAGTTGTATGTACCTTGTGCGATAGATACATCAGTTGTGTCCCATGCTTTTTTTCTTCAGGGCAGGAGTTTCTTTAGTCAGAGTTCACATTTATCCTTGTAAGAGAAGGTAATGTATTGATTGAAAGAAGCTCAACGAATCATTAACAGTGATAGATCTGGATATAATTGCCTTTTTTTTTCTCTGGTGTGGTGACAGCCCTGAAAGGGCCCATGGACTATAAATAACACTGACCCGGAAAGCGATTGAACACACACCCCTCTTAGTCTTAATCTGTCTAGAATGACCAACGTGGAACTTCAGATCACTAATGTTACCATCCTCATTCCTATTTGATGTTAAAAAACAAAGAGATCTTAGAACGAAGCTTTAAAAAAATTTTTTTTAACCATGTTGTCATATGTATGCAAAATCACTTTGATGGAGCTTCTTGGCAGTTGTTAGACAAGAAAAGAGAGCAGGTTGATTGAAATATATTTTAAAGAAAGAGAAAAAAAATTGCAATGTTATTAGCTCTGATGATTGTGACTAACTGAGAGACTGAGCTTGTGTTTTCATTTGTATTGCCGTAAGTGTATGTTGGTACTAGCCGATGAATCAGTGACGAGTGTACTGTGTGTACATAGGTTGGAAAGAGATAGGTGCGTCCAGTATGTGTTACCCTGGGACCTCTCCCCGACAACTTCTGGACCTTCTGTTGACATCAGTGAAGAAAACTGTGGTGGTATGACTGCCTAACAAGATCTAGAGGCAGTGCTGAAACAATTCTCTGGGAACTGTTCAGGGAGGGGGACAGAAGGGAAGACAGAAGAAGCTATGGCCCAACAACATTGTGGAGTGGCACACAAGCAGCAGTGCTGGAGGACCCTGGCAGTAGTTCAGTGTGGTGCCCCGCTCAGTCTTCTCAGACAGAGGTCAGGGAGAAGACACAGACTTCACGCCATTTTGTCTTTACAGGAAGGGTCTTTGCTTTGAGGTCAGTTTGGTATAGAAATGGTCCATGATCTTAAAAAAAAAAGAAGAAAAAAGTCTTCCAACAAAAAAAAGCTGAGAGTCTTTTGTCAGGTGCTGACTGAGAGGTGACACAGTGCTCTGACATTTTCAATGCTCGCCACTCTGGGCCTTTACGTGTGTTTAACCTCACTCATTTGCATGGTCTGTTCACCTGGGTTTTTTCTTCAAGGGAGGTAGAACATTAGAAATTCCCAGACATTTGATCAAGGGCTACCCAGTGGGGTAAACAGACTGAACGTGGGGCGGATACCAATGAAGCATGATAAAACAAATTGCTTCTCCTCCCCCCCCCCCCCCCCCCCCCCGTTTGTGGGTTATATCCAGGGTGAAAATAGTATCTGTATTATCTAATCATTTGTTCAACATAATTGAATCATTTGTACAACACTGTCTTTACAAATTATCCTGTGGAAAGTCCCTGTTTCTTTTTTTCCATTGCCTTGGCCATTTGCTGAACAAATTACTCTTTCTTAATCACAATCATCAGTGAATAACAAAGATAACTCTTGCACCCCTGGTGGGATCGTTAGGTCCCCGTAACTTTAAATTCTGCTTATGTCACTGGTTTGCCTAGCATAAATGCAGACTCCAAGCACACACAGCAAACAGGGATGCATATCCGTCCAAGATGATGTTTTGCGATGACAGGTACTGAAATTCGGGATAAAGATCATTAGTGAAGTGTAATCTTTAGAGTCACTGAAGACTGTCTTACAAGGACTGTAGTGACTGCGCCACCAGAACAGCCCATTGTGACTGAAAGATTTAGTGATGGGTGGCAGGACGTGACTGGTCAAGTTACTGTCTTGTGCTGCTTTGTCACTTGCAGCGTTTTGAATGAGATTGTTCTGTGCCATGGCCCATCACAGTTGGCTGGGCCATAAACATGACTTGAAGTGAAAGCTGTGCCTGTCTTAGTAGCTGTGTGTGTCAGTCTGTCCCCAACCTGCAGCATTTGTCTGCCAGTCTTTGGAGTGGGAGTGAAGTAGGTTCAGTATTCAGTTGGGAGGCTGAGGAAGTTGGACAGGGGTGACAGGTGTTGGTTTTCAGTTGATAGGTTTTAGAGGCACACAGCAATGCAGATGTGTGTGGTGAAGACTCGATGTTTCCATACACTAGTTGTCATGTTGACCTTCTCAGGACAGACCAGAGCCAGCATTCAGTCTGAGGCATGGTGTGGAGCTGGTGTTTTTTATCATGTGAAATCAAAGTGGAATAACAATGGAGGTTCCACTTGGGCATACAGATTATAATACCATGGTTTAGCTCAGGCAAGCTGTGAAAATCTTATTTAAGAAAATTAGCATGTATTCTATTTTTGTGGAAATTAAAGTGGTAAACATGGCAGGACTGTTTCATTAGACTTTAATTCAAAAAGAAAAAAAAAAAGCATTTTAGAAATTTTTTTTTTTTTTTTTCAGTGGTGATTAAAGTAGAAGACAGGCTGTGGGTGCGAGTGGTAAACATTTTAGAAGTGCTGGGGTGAAATATCATCAGGGTAAAGCCAGCAATGCAGGAGGAGTAAGTGGCACTTTAAACTTTCTTTTGAGGTCATTGGTCAAGGCAGATTTGTTGTAAAAAGTTTCAGTTTTCAGCTTTTGGGGTCAGTGATTAAGAGTCATGACAGATTTACCTCTGGCTGAAATGTCTTTCCTTATTGCTAGTCTGGAATGATGAAGCAACAGGTAGTTTTCTTATGTTTGGCTGCTGCTCTCGCAGATTCATTGATAATTTGTACAGAATGAATTTTTGTGTTTGTGAGAAAATGGGTGTTTGGAATCTTTCTGTTTTGGTTTAAACCCCGAATGATTACAGATGCCATAAGATTTGTAGATAAGATTTTTCTTTTGTGCAAACAGTCAAGTCGGGCTCTTGTGAAGATCAATGTTGGTTTTGTGTTCTGTATGTTCTGTTCATAGAGTCTGGACTGAGTGGTGTTCTTATCACAGTGGAGTAGCTTCACCCAAACATGTGTGGAAGATGAAAACTGTTTTTACACCGTATGTATCTATGGGGGTAACAAGCTTTTAATAACAATGTTGTACATGAGGTGTTCACAAGAACGAGGTTTCCCATCTTGTGTTTTCCATGGTGCTTATCATAGAGGTGGAAGTGGTTCACAGAAGGGGGATTTTTGGCAGCAGACATTGAAACTTGCACAACTTGGCTAGCATGATCCTGGGCTCACTCAGCTGTTGTATGCAGGTGCATCTCTGTGTGCATACAAGTCCGTGTCAGCCAGTCTGTCTGTGTATGTTTGTTGAGAACTTTGCATGTGAACACACATCCCCCCCCCCCCTCCCCCCTCATCCTTTTCAGTGAAAGGAACAGTGGAAAAACATGGTTTGACTTGTGGTAGAAATTCCCCGTGTCATCATCGAATCTGTCTGCATAATCATTATCATTAGTTTCCTATAATGAAGAAAGGAACTTGTTTGTTGTATTTTGTTACAAAAAGTTTTCAGCAGTGTAGAACCACGGGCACAGTTTTCTTGCCAAGTAAACCATTTATCACCCACCAGTCTTAACTAGACAGAGGAAAGACAGCATTTGAAATGATAGTACTTTTTATTGTAAGGAGAGATTCTTCTTCAAATGTATGCTTGTGTGTGTCATTGTGTTTATTTAAAAATTTACTTCTGAACGAAGAGAATTCAAGCACCATTAGAGTGAGGAAATTCATCAGAGTTTTTTGTTTTAGTAGTCACAAAAGAACTTGGGCCTGGAAATTAAACATTGGTTGCTCTACTGAGGCTTTTGCTTTCAACACTTTCATTTCTGTCTTCCTTCAGGTTGTAGGTCGGTGAATCATCACCAGTGATGTAACCTTGTGCAATGATGTGCTCCTGGAGACAAGTGTGAAGAATAGGCATATAATACATACATTTTGCAAGCATTGCCCAGTTTGGGGTTTATGCTTCAGTTGCTGTGTTTAGTGGGACTCAGAGATGTAGCAACAACTTCTCACTCTCCTTATCACTGTCTGCCATAAGAGCTGTTGCACTGTCTGCCATAGGAGCTGTGGTGGATGTAAGTGCAAAACGTGTGTGAGTGTACATATAGAGGAGAATGTAGGTAGTTTTAGAGTGGGAGAAGCAGTGCTACTGTTTGGGTGTGGAATTCAAAATGACCCACCACAGGTAAGCTTACAGGTCTTCAGTCCTTGAAACATGACCTTGTGAATAGCTCCTCCTATGTTTACGAACACACGAGGTGTTTTTTTTTTGCTGTTGTTTTTAAAATTTTATTCAGTTGACAAAATTGATGTAATTTTTACTTAGGAAACTGTCAATTTAGAATTTGTCATTATTCAAAGTCATTCCAAAAGGAAAAATGGCAAAGCTGTGTGTGTGTGTGTGTGGGCACGTGTGTGTGTGTGTGTAGCATCGAACCTGTTGTTTTTTTCCTCCTTGGAAATCATCTTGTAAATGGAGAAATATCATTTAAAAACTGGCATGATTGTTGATGAATGTTGATACAGCTGCATCATCGTTGCTTTGGTATTAAGGAAGTGTTGGTCTGAAAAGTTGGTAGCCATGTTTTCAGCCCTGTGGAGGCGGTTCCTTCACTCTCCCCTCCCAATATTCTGTCTCTGAAATGTTGCAGTTCTTTGCTTTATGTCAAGTGGATGTTAGGATTTTGTTAATAATCGGCGATGAGAACCGATATATCACTGAAGGAATACAATGGGTGTGGGTGGAAGAGAAATGTTACCTCCTTACAATTCATTTCCGTTTGTTCTTATGAAAGTAAAGGTCTCGCACCAGCTTTCTCTTGTCGAATGGGATGCAAAGGGCCTCTGCATTTTATTTATTTTTTCTATTCTGATTCATTTTAATTGGATGTCCATGTTACTCATGCCAGTTGTTGTTGATGGAGATATATATTGCTACATGTCATTGTGTTTTTTCTGTCAAACATGGAGTTTGACCAGTCGACGCCAGCACGACTGAATGCCGTGTCAGATCTTCACTGGTATTGCCCTTTTGTGACTTAGGTTTAGTTCACTGTTCACTGATATATTATGGTAAATAAAACAGTTTTCTTTACTTAGTGGTTTCGTCTTATTTTGAGATTTTCCAGTGCTGGCAATCAGTAAAAAGTGAATCAACTTGTGCTGTAGAGATCGCTTTAATTATTACCAAATTCAACTCTCTTCTTCTCAGCATGAAAAAAGTCAGTCAGGTTAAGGGTAAACACACAACTCGTGGTTATCATTTCCATTGGTGTTTTTTTTTACCATATCGTTTAAGATGCAATCTTTTTCCCCTGTGTGCTGACCTCCCCGAGGAGGCCCTATCAAGGGTGAAACCAGGAAAAAATGAAAAGCAGGAAGGCTGGGGGTCCAGGGGCAGAAGCCCTTGTCAGGGGTCAGGAGGCGAAGCCCCCCCCGAAGCTGAAGGGTTTCTACACCATTGATAGGTAAAATCAGGGCATTTGGAGACACCTTGCCTCCTTTTCACCATGTTATCCACTAGACCACCACTAAAGCTGACATTAATGTTACTGATCTGTATGCTGTGGAGTTCACTCGATTCAAGAAACTAGAGGCTGCAATAATTTTCGTTGACTATAATTTGTATTTACCACTTCTGAAACTTATGAAGACAGCTTGCAGTTTGAACTCAAGAAATAGTTTGTGGTGACCAGAATTTGTGCATGTGGTGTAAGAAGACCTCCCATGTATGGAAAACTAGACTTTTCTTTCACTTCAACCAAAAACTTGTGTTGGTTTGTTTATTCTAGCTGGAAGTTCAGCCTGCAACTCTGTATCTAAGGGGGGAGGGGTGGGAGTGGCATGTGGGTGGGGTGGAGGTTATTGGTGCAACAGGTATGCCGCTTGGCTCATAGGTTTAAACAGTGAAGTTACAAACCGATACTTAGATTTAAACCTTGAATCCCCCACATGTGCAGTTTTTCGAAGAGTCCACACAAATTTTAATAAATTTACTAGGAATATGAAGATCATCAAAATTTGGGCACAACTTAATTTCTAGTGGAAGCATAAATAGTCATGTGAAATACATATATATATATATATATTTTTTTTTTTTAATGGAACAGTTCTAATAAACCTTATATGCAAGTTGTATTAATAAAACACTGGGGTGACAAGCTGAAGGATATACATCTCCTGATTATCTTAAATCAGGCATGAAAAATAAGGGTTGTTAAGATAAGTGGGCAGACTGCTTTGCTGAAATAAATCAAGTTGGAATCTGTCATATAAACATAATGTTTTGAAAATATAGATTGAACAACATTTGTTCGTTATGCCTATTAAATTAACCAACTGGTGCTTTGTCACACACTGAAGAACCAGAATCACAAATTGCCCATTCAAAGAGGCCTTTCAGCTTGCATTAACTGAAAAGATAAAAGCGCAATGAATTACAAATACAAGAACATTCATTGTGCTTTCATCTTGTCAGTATATGCAATCTAAAAGGCCAGCTTAAATCGGCAATATGTGACTCTGATTCTTTTTTTGTAGGCAAAATGAACAAATATTGTTTAATCTTTACTTTAATAAACATTCTGTTTATATGACAGATTTCAACTTGATGTATTTTGGCAAAGCAGTCTGCCCACTGACCTTACAACTCTTGTTTTTCATGCCTGATTAAGATAATCGGGACGATGTATATCCTTCAGCTTGTCACCTGTGTTTTATTAATACAACTTGAAGGTTTATTAGAACTGTTCCATTAAAAAAATAATAATATATACATTTCACATGACTATTTTTGCTTCCACTAGAAATAAACATGTGCCCAAAATTTGATTATCTTCATATTCCTAGAAGATTTATTGAAATTTGTCTGGACTCTTCAAAAACTACACATGTGGGGGGTTCAAGGTTTAAATCCAAGTATCATTTTATAACTTCACAGTTTAAACCTATGAGCCAAGCGGCATACCTGTTGCACCAATAACCTCCACCCCACCCATAGGCCACTCCCACCCCTACCCCCTGAGATACAGGGTTGCTGGCTGAACTTCCAGCTGGAATAAACAAAAGTTTTCAGTTGAAGTGAAAGAAAAGTCTAGTTTTCCATACATGGGAGGTCTTCTAACAACAGATGCACAAATTCTGGTCACCACAAACTATTTGAGTTCAAACTACAAGCTGTCTTTCGTAAGTTTCAGAAGTGGTAATCACAAATTATAGTCAACAAAAATTATTGCAGCCTCCTCCGGTTTCTGGAATTGAGAGAACCCCACTGCATACAGGTCAGTGACATTAATGTCAGTTTTAGTGGTGGTCTTGTGGATAACATGGTGAAAAGGAGGCAAGGTGTCTCCAATGCCCAGATTTTACCGATCAAAGGTACAGAAACCCTTCAGCTTCGGGGGCTTTTGTCCCCGATAAGGGGCTCTGCCCTCGACCCCGCTAGGGGGCCTACGGTGCCCCCCGGCCTTCCTGCTTTTCATTTTTTCTTGGTTTCATCCTTGTGTCACCCTGCTTGCAGTTAGAATGTGCTATCAAGCACCATCACCACCTGTCAAACTCGCAAGAATTCAAAGGACGTATATTGTATGAAACGCATCTGTGCTCTCCCCAAGACAGATGTTCAGTGCACCACATACACCACAATGCGCAGTCGGCAGAGCAAGGGCAAGTTACTGTTTAATGTTTTTTGGCATCACATGGTTGTGGTGTGGAGGCCAACCCCCGACCTTTTGGGAGGAAACCACCGACAGCACGCCCCTTCAGCTGCCAAGGGTCAGTGGTCACGGCAATGCAACGGGCCTCTCCTCCAGTCCTGCACACTGTCTTCATCAACGCAACTCTCTAGCGTCTTCCTGCTAGGATAAATACACACTCCACAACACGGGCAACCTCAGCTATGTACAGAAATAAAGCTGGTTCATAAATGCACAACGGGAAGAAAGCCCTGCTCAAAAGTAATTTATGTTAATTTAAAACAAAAGAAGAAGAAGAAAAAGTTCCAATGCTGAAAGGTAATGGCAGAAAAGAATGGAAAGAGGTGAAAAATGCACAGCATGGTCAAACTGACAGGTGAGGGACAGGTTGGAAAGAGTGGGGTGGGGGTGTGTGAAAGGGAAGAAAGTACACCTTGGCAATCTGCCTGTAGATGCCCTATTTTGATTGGATGTTAACAGGTGATGAAAACTGCCTTACCCATCTTATTGGACTTAAAAAATAAAAAAAATAGAAGGAAACGTTATCTTTTAGCGAAGAAACAGTGAAATACAGACACACAAACAACAACAACAACAAAGTGAGCAATTAATCACCGTAACTGGACATTTCAAACATTCTTCACATGGAGACAAGAAAATAAGAACATTTTCTGAGCCAAACTCTCGTCAAATGGCCAACTGCTTACAGTGTGGAACCAAACTGTATAGGAGGTCAACTTGGAGACTTCCTGAATGTCCAGCGATTAAGCTCTGCAGTCAACACACAACACACTGTCTTCATGTCCAGCTTTTACTAACCAGCATTCTCCCGTGCCCCATTCCACCATCTGCAGTCCCCTTCCCCTCCCTCCCTCCCCTCCACTGCCCTCTGGACCACTCGTGGAAATGAACTTACATTTACATATGTCTCTTCTTATCTGTTTTTTTTTTTTCTCTCCTCTTTTCATTTTCTCTGATGTCCATCAATGGAAATGGTCAAGTTGACATCTTGGCTAAGGGAAAACTCTTCTGTATGTCTTTTTTTTTAATATTCATTGTAAATCATTTTACAAATAAATGTTCTGCTAATCCTGAACATTTACACTTGAACAATGATAACAATGATCAGGAAGTTGTCATGCATTAGTTAGTTTCTTTTCAGACAAAAGAGCCCTGTAAAATGCTCTCCTCTAACAGTGATGAAAAGAATCCATACTCCAGGTATGAGATTGGCAAGCTATGTAGAAATCATTTCTAGTGTACTGATTACACCAAATCCAGAAGGATTTTTGACAACAAATTAATATGTAGTGACAGCCTCTCTGAAACCTAGTTTCACTGGAAAGCTGGGAATTCAGCATCACACCAAAGACCTGGGATGTTTTCTCATATCCACTGACTTCATGCACCTAACACTGGAAGTAGAACTACAGTCAGAACAAATCATTGAAGTCCAACAGAGATATTTACAAGCGTAAGTGTAAGACGTGCGAAGGAATAGAAGGAAAAACAGCACCCCATATGCAAACCACAAACCCCACCGTGTATGGCATCCGTTAGTTTCATAAGTTGGGGGAAAAAAATATTTACAACATGACTCTAGAAGCTGTCGCATCTGTATTGCACACAAACACAGCACTTACTCTTCCCTCCACCCCCACCCACACTCTTCTGCGAGGATGAACAAAGTTGGTTGGTTTAAGAACCAATCAAAACGATGCAGACGCTTCGTATGTCAACATGCAAAAGGCTTTGGAAGGACCGAGTCGTAAGTCGCTCCCTCACTTGCCTCAGTTGTCCTCTGTGTGATCTTACGACAACAACTGTGAAATACCTTCTCACAGAAGTCGGTCCAAAAGGAGCCGATCAAAAGTCAACGAACAATTTCAGGAATACAGCTGCACTCCAAGTGAAGAGGTCAATGTACACAGGGGAGGAAGAGGAATTTCAAAGATTGAAATATTGGTGACAAATAGGACCAAGAAAGAAAAAAAAAAGCAGCAAAAGATGTTCAACAATTCCCCTGACGGCAACAAGACAGAAGATGAGACGAGGTGCACATGAGCAGTTCACAGAGCTGGAACAGCGAGAGAGGGAAAGCTACTCTACATTACGTCCACATCACACCGCATCATGTCAACCCAGTGAAATGAAAGACTTGTGGGTCACACACCTGGTCTACCTAAGCTCTGTTGCTATCATGTCTTCCATTCCGTCTCTCTTACAGACATGCATGCCCAAAGTCCATCACTGTTCTTCTCTCTCCTCCTAAATACTGTCTCCATCTCTATCTTTGACCAGTTCATTACTCACAAGTTCATTCTGGCACACAGGGGACACACACACACACATCGTGACATCACCCTCCATCCTTCAATCATTTCCCTGCATGAAAAAGGATGCGAGAAAAAAAAAAATCGTCGGTGCTCCAGCAAAACGGCCATCTTCAATATGATCCACCTGTGCTACTTATTCACACACATCTCTCTTCCAAACAATCTCCTTCTCAATCACATCCCAAATCCCATCAAAGGTGATGGTCTTGATATTACAGCTAGCTCAATACTGAAGCGTTGTCCATTCAAACTGACTGAAAATGTGAAAGCAAGATCAAATATCTGTGCATACAAACACACCCTCACATACTGTAATCACATGCACACTGTAATCACATACACTATTCACACAGAAACGTCACTTGCAGGGCACCCCTATCCACACACACTGTGGACACACAAGAGGCGTGGTCTCTGTGGCAAGCTGCAGCTCTCGGCCTCCCTGGGACTGGTCAACCTGCCTGATGAACACCACACACAGGACTGGCCACCACCAACCCCATCACACACACACACCTGGCTCCTCAGGGTCACCAGTGCCTGGCACTCAAGTTTTTCTTTTAATCCAGCTGCACAGTTCTGACGATGCTTGATTCAACTGCACCATTTATGATGTTTATTTTTCACCCCACGGCACACTGTATGATGATGTTTGATCCAACTGCACAGCGTACGATGGCTAATCCAACTGCACAGTGTATGATGGCTAATCCAACTGCAACTGCAGTGTATGGCTAATCCAAATCCAACTGTACAGTGTATGATGGCTAATCCAACTGCACAGTATATGATGGTGTCTGATCCAATTGCAAGGTGTATGACAATGACTGATCTGACTGCACAGTGTATCATGTCTGCTGCAAACGCACAGAGTACGACACATGTTTGATCCAACTGCAAAATGTATGACGACGCCAGCTCAAACTGCACGGTGTATGACAATGACTGATGCAACAGCAAAGAGTATGACAATGTCCGAGCCGACTGCAAGGTGTATGACAATGGCTGACCCACCGTACAATGATAGCTGACCTAACTGCACAGTGTACAATGTCTGCTGCAACTGCACAGTATATGACGATGTCTGATCCCACTGCCCAGAGTATGATGTCCAGTCCCACTGCCCAGTGTATGACAGTATGTGATCCCACTGCCCAGTGTATGACAGTCTCTGATCCCACTGCGGAGTGTAAGACGAAGTCCGATGCACAGCACAAAACAGCACAAACAACAGAACCAGCGACAGTCGCTGAAAGCCTCCCTGCCGTCCTGAAACACGCGGTGGGTCTGTCGCGGGCCTCACACCTCCGTGCCATCTGGCAGCCCCGGATGCATGACGACTGGTTTGTGGGGCCTCGCCTGGCTGGGGTGGGGGGAGGGGGTGGAGGGCTGGGGGTGGGTGGGGGGATGCGCGGGCTGAGGGCCGCCAGCACCCAGGTTGTCGTCGCGGCTGCCGTAACTTCCCACGCTACCAGACACCTGCAACAGCCATGTCTGACAGTCTGAGAGGCATGATTCAGTGAGAGTTATCCTCCCGCTGCAGTCTGAGGGAGAGCACTACTGACCTGGCTATCAGTCATCTGTCACATTGCTAAGACGACAAAACCAGTCAGCACAAGATGAGGCAATGAAGGTCCACTCTCGACAGGCGTGAGCATGTGCTTGTGTACATGCGAGTGTGCGTGAGTGCATGCGTTTGTAGTGCATGTATGCTTGTTTGTGTGTGAGTGTGTGTGTGTATGTCTGCATATGTGCATGTGTGTGTATTAGCATATGTGTATGTGTGTGTGTGTGTGTGTGCATGCATGAACTTGTGCCTATGTCTTTGTGTATGCGCATGTGTTGTCAGTAAGTGCGCGTGTGCGTGCATGTGAAACGAGCACAGTCTTTCCTCATACACATATGTAAATGCTAGCTACCCACTTCACTGGAAAAACCTATACACTCATGCAAACATAGATCTTCACACACACATACACTCACACACTACAGACACAGTACATTACTACACGCTCACACTCTGACCTCGGACAGCAAGAACTACTCACCACTCCACTGTCCAGAGAAGCGCCGCTGTTACCTCTTTTCATGCCGGGATCTGACACAGAATACACATTGCACAGGTGAACACACAGAGAACAGAATCCTCTTCTACATTCTGCCGTGGAAAAAAAAAACATCCATAACTTTATCCTGATAAATGTAAATCAACAACATAAACTGTGATATCCTAGGATGCAGATACAGTTGTTGTAAACATTATAATACCACCATGTTGCTCAAATGCTTTTTATTGCACATAGAAATCATCCAAGCTAAGTTTCACAGGTGATGCTCTCATGTTTTCTTCTTGATTGATGAGCAGTCTAATGACTGTTGTTGATATTTCATACCTTTTTTCCATTCAGTTTCCTGTCTCTCCTTGGTTAGCTACCCTGCATGTTTTCTTTTCTTTTTCCTCAACAACACCCCCCCCCCCAGTCGAAGTGTATATCCACATCTACAAAAAAGTTGCACTAGGATTGAGAGAGAACAACTGACATGACAAACTAGCTGCTATGGCAGAGTGGTTTGCATTGCAGACTCTTCCGCTGGGAGGTCGTGGGTCGGATTTCTATCAGAGCCATTCCTTTGTGGTATTTTTCCACCCCGACCGGCTCCTATCAATGGTGGAGTTTGCTTTCGGCTCAGCTGGGAAGACTGGGACCACACAGTCAAGTTTCACGCACTTAATGGATGTGTCTCTGAGAGTGTTGCTTAAATTTTCCTGACCAGCACTGCGGATGGCTACTTGGTGCCGGAATATATTAGGGCTGCATACAGTACAGTCCTGTCACACAGTCCCCAACCCAAATGGAAATCCATGGCATCATCTTCATCCTCTTCAGCACTGAAAAAAAAAAAAAGTTTAAAATTCCGTGACCCTTATGCCCTGCTCTCATGGTGACCTCAGTTTCAATTCTCTATCAACCTCTATGCACTTGGTGAGATTCTGCTGGGGGTGAGATTCTGCTGGGGGGTCACTGATGTCTGCTAATTCATGGGGATTATTGTCAGACAGACGTGGTGGTACCCCTCGGAAAGAAAGCTCTCGCTGACTCCGCGACTAAGCAATTATTGTCGTCAGTAGGGGGCTTGGCAGGTGATGTCCTGCACGTATGAGATCAGAAGAGGCACCAGTGAACACCACCGAAGTGACTCGGCAGCAGTGCAGTGTCTCCTCCGGTGGGTTGCCTTGTAATGACTCGACACTGACTGCCCCCTTTGGATGATACCTGTACCAGGGCAGTGGCAGGTTGGGCCAGGGTGTGTTCTGTCGATGGGGAGTGGGAATGAGCAATGTAGGTGCAATGCCTCTGAGGTGGCATCGAAGATGAGGTAGAAAACAACAACAACAAAAACCCAACCCTAAAGCATTACACATTTGTGCCTACCTACTGTCTCTCTTGCCATTTCAAATGATCAACTGATTTTACATTGAATACAGACAACAATCGGGATACGATATAATCTAAACGAGATTTCATCTTTATTAAAGGAAACAGTGTGTGTACTTTGCTTTGCTTTGATGACTTTTCAGACCTTTTTGTGAGGATAATAAAACTGTATGACGTTAATCTAAAAGTTGTTCAAAAATGACTTTTACATACTGGGTCTAAAAAGAACAATCTTGAAAAACTGATAATTTTCCCCTTTCCTACACAAAGTGAACTATTGTAAACAGTTCTATAGTCACTATAGAAACCTCTTAATGGAACACTGGCGAAGGAATTTTGCAGCGGTGAAAGACGAGAATTATCAACTGTATTGATTGACTTTCTCAATAGATATTTCTTATCAATGAATCAGATACTTATCCTTCATATGTTTACTTCTTAAAGCATAAAGTATCCCTCTGTAACATAGTATGCGTGCCATAGCTGCCAATCCTCTGAGGTCAAAGTTCAGGAACCAGGGAATGAAAGTGGGGTGGCATGGGCTGAAGGGGACGCAGAGCAATTTTTGACAGAAAGCATTTCTAACATCCTTATGTTTCACTTCACAAGTCAAGAGTTTGAAAAGGAAATGCATTTTCTATACATATGATTGCCAACATCCACGTATCATTTGCACTTTATTCAGAAATACTTTATGATCCCGGTTTGACCACAAAAAAAAAAAAAAAAAAATGAAACGCTCAAAACCACGTTTCAAATAAGATTTAAATTTTTCCCCACCAAATCTGGGATTTTGGAAATGTCTAAAGAACGGAAATTCCGTAAAAGTTCCAGAGGGTTGGCAGCTATGGTTGTGTGTGTGTGTGTGTATGTGTGTGTGTGTATGTGTGTGCGAGAGTGAGAGAGAGAGAGAGAGAGAGAGTGTGTGTGTTTGTGTGTGTGTGTGTGTGTGTGTGTGTGCGCATGTGTGTGCACACACATTAGCGTCAGAACCATCAATCAGATACAAAATAATACAAGCTCAAACAAACAAACTTAAAGATTGGCAGAAGAGTAGAAATTTGTACACAATATCAAATACAAGCAAGTTGCATTCCAAGAAAACAGTTTCTGTTACAATGTGAAAAAGATGACATGTTTCAACAGTTACAGAGTAAAACAGACATTGGGCCACAATACTGCTAATACCTCTGAGATACCTAGAAGATACACAGTTCAAATGGTAGAAAGAAAAGCAACAACGAAAGCATGCTTTCGGAACAAACATGAATCCTCTAGGCTAAATCTACGCCATTCAAACAAAGTCACGATAATTAACACTGTCTAGGAATAAACTAATGTTATATGTACACTCATGAATTCGCAACCACAACATTCATGGTTTATAATACTGATAGGAACTGAAATGAATACTCAAGAGAAAGAAGAGAAAAGCTTTCAACAAAACTGCAAAATGCTTCAATGATATCATGCACAAATGTACAGATATATGTATACACACAGATTTTGTTCTTATGCAGAAACAAAACAAAAACCATGCTGCAGTCCTGAAAAAACAAATGAGCAGTCTCTACATCAACAGAACCTGATAAAGAATGACATCAACACATGCACATGAAGGCACAAGATAAAGCGGCAGCTCAGAAAACCTTCAACAACTGAAAATGAATCATGTGTCGGCTGGCACAGCTCAGCGGTTGACGTGCAGACCAATGACAGGTCATGAGTTTGAATCCTGTCTACAGCTTCCACACGGCTGCAGGATTTTGCAGAGCTCTCTGACCAGCTTCTCCACACAGAGAGCTGCATGTGTCATGAACTGCCATCATGGAAAGAAAAGGGCAGAGACCATGCAGTCTTGGCTCATCACTCTAGGAATGCACCAATCAAAGTGCTGCTCCAGTTGATGGACGAGCAGGTCTTTGTATTGTTCGGGCTTTGTTGACACCAAAGGCAAAAGAGGAAGAGAGGGAAGAGTTTATTCTTGTGAAGAACTCTTAAATTTTGTTTAATTCTTATGGACAAAGGGCAGAGTACAATCTCCTTATACACAGGGATGTGAGAAGAGTCCTAGTACAGTTGGGACCAGCAGCCATTTGTTGCAAGTTCTTCACACAGGACAAAACACAGCACAGCCGTATCGGTCAGAACTGGCCAACCAAAAGATATGCACCATCCTTCAACTGCTTTCCTGCCACACTCTCAAGTGGTCATTGTCACACACGAGCAGTCGGTTTCTATTTGTTTGTTTTGGACAAAAAAAAGTGCACTGTGGGTTTCCATAAAGTTTTCACTCTTGAATGGAATGAAGGGAAGAGTACAACCCTGTTCAGAACTCTTCAACCCCAAACTGTTCAATGCAGGAAAGAGAAGACAGCAACCTTGTTCAGAATGCTTCAACCAATAAATCTACAGTGAAAAGCAAGGAGTACAATCCTGTCAGGAACTCTCTGACCAAAAACAGATATCCTAAATGATGGGAACCATCTTCCTCTTCTATGGACCCCTCTTGAAACAAACCATCAGAACACAAACTACAAGGTAAAAAAAAAAAAACTAAACCCACAACAAGCGCTTCCTTAATGCCTTGCCATCACAGCATTTCAGTATCGCCACTCTCTACATCTGATGATGCCTGCCGCAATCTGGTGTCGTGGGTTTTACAGTTGGTTTGATTCATCGTAGAAAATCATCATAAGGTCAAAGTGAGAATTCTCTTGGGTTCTTCAGCTAAGCACTTCTTGTGACAAGAAGCTCAACAGGTGGCATCCTCATGACTCAAATGACAAACAGCGACAGTCAGTCACTTTGCACACTTCTATGACTACTTTGGGGGTGATCTCAAGGCAACCAAGAATCCCCTGTACACAGTGCTGGCATGAACTGCCGTAGCCCAAGAATGGATGTGGCTTTAAACGGGTGAACCTTGAAAGAGCAAGGGCAAAACGAATAGCAGTCAGAGAGAGAGAGAGAGAGAGAGAGAGAGAGAAGGGGGGGGGGGTGGAATGTGTGTGGGGGTGAGAAGACAGTCCACCTAAATAGTGAAAAAGTACATGAACAAACAAGAGAAGAAGACAAAACAGATCGGAGGATTACACTTGTCAGCTGATCCAGGGACTGGAAAAGAAAAAGTCTTCAGAACACGGGATTAGTCAGTGTCATGGACACACCAGTAGCCATCAAAATGCCCCGCCTTTCATCGCATCCTGTCCATTTACAAGGATCAGCACATGCGCATGCGCTTGTGTGCATCCATGTGCACTAGCGCGAGAGCAAGCACACACACACACACACACACACACACACACACACATGCATGCGCTCACACACACACACACACACACACACACACACACACAGACGCACACAGAGCTATTCTAATAGACTACAAAAATTTCAAAAGCGGTTCTCCTAGCAGTGAAGAAGACAAGTTCTTATCTTGAAAGCTCATTTTCTGAAAACAAGTAGTAAGTAACCAGATAAATCTACTTCTGACATTAATAACACACTACTGGTGGTGTCAAATACAGCTGTGTCATTCACACATGCAAACACTCATACACACACACATTCACACACAAAGCACGTGTACATGGACTGGTCACTTTCTGAGAATGGAAATCAAGACATTTCTGACTTATGACATTACCATCCTACGAATACAGCACTCCACTTATTCACAGAAATCCCAATTCCAGATCTGAACCATCCATATTAAAGCAGAGTAACCTAGGATCTCAATCCCAAACAATTATGGGGAGATTTTTAGAAGGAATCATCTCAGCCCTGCAAAATGGGGAAAGAAAAAACCCCAAGAACAACTACTACAGACCGCAATCAGCATTGGTTAGCTTTTAGAAAACAAGAATTTTCAAGTCCGAGACATATATCCCCACCGTCCATCCCCCTGAAAACATCCACCTCCTTCCGAAGCTCCAACCAGAATTTTTTTTAGTTTTCTCTCTTTTTGTTTTACTGTTTAAAATATATGTCAATCCACACCACTTGATTTCTCAAACTCAACACAGATTTTCATAAAGGCATGCAAGACAATCTTCCTCTTACAGCAAATACACCATACTTTAAAGTATTGCTCTTTGCAGTGTGAACCACTTTAGATACCTATTGAAAACTTGAAGTTTTCTCTACTGTTCCATGTCCTTTACAACAGAAAGGCATTGAATTATACCCCTACGTCTCATTCTCCTCTTTTTAGGTAGGGTAAAGTACGGCAAGGTAATGTTGCTTATAGCCTAGCCAAGGGCTGAGGGCCTGTCCCTTTCAGCTACCTACAAGCTCTTTCTGACAGATGAATGAGCGTTCAGTTTTTGGACACAGTAATGCAACGTACCAAGGGCACAAAAGAAATGATGAGCTGTGCACAAGAATAAAACCCACCATGCGCAAGAGTCAAATATCTGTGTGCAGGCCAATGCACGTTTGATTACAGATCGCAAACAAAACTCAGTCGTGCTCCATGAACGATCCAATATGCATCCAGAACTAAAACATCACTTGAAATATCAATCATGAACTGACGGTCTGCCCCTTCAGCCTTGAACACATCAAGACACAGCAAGCAAGCAACCTCCCCTCTCTCTCCCACCCCCTCCCCCCCACCTCCCCAGCACCTCTCCATCCCCTCCTTGCCCCCCTTCCCAATGTCAAAACCATGCGTGAGAAGAGCTGAGAAAAGCCAGAGAAAAGCTAAGACATGCAGCATGCATACCTGCACACAGATCAGTAAGGGAGTTAGACAGAGCGGATTTCTCCAGCTCAGCACATTCAGGGGCAGACAAGCGGTTGCTACAAGGCTCTGGAGGCTTAGTCAGTTCATACATGTGTACACGGGAGTCATCGTTGGCGTAGTGCCGGTCCATGGCATTGTGGGAGGTGCCGTGCCGGTGCATCTCCTCCTCGATGCGCAGGTGCTCCATGCCATTGGTCTAGGACACACGACATGGATGACGGGGGTTAGAGGGTCTGTTGTTTGATGTAACACTCTGTTGTTGAATGTAGCTTTTGGTGTGCCATTTTTATGAATGTGGTCAGAATCACTGGATCTGAATCAACAACAGCTTAGAAAAGATGTTGAGAGTCAATGTCGAAAAAAAATTGAAGATTTACTGTACATGAAATTGTCTAAACATTTATGTTTATAGATCTTATGAATCGAAACATGTCAAAATCATCTACTCCGACTCAACACCTTCTCTGGACTATTGTCTGATTCACAGCCCGTGACTTTGGCCATCGTTTGTGAGTGTGGCACATGTTGCATTTCATTTTCAACAAGAAAATGGTGTGTCAGCATCGGTGAGGATAATGATCGCAGAAATGCACACCATATTTGCATAAGGAAAAAAGGAATAACAGAAGAGTGGAGTATAGATCAGACAGAGAGAGAGAGAGAGAGAGAGAGAGAGAGAGAGAGAGAGCATGAGGTTTGTTTTAATCATTCGAGCTGAACACACAAATAGTGTTCAGAATATTCCACATGCACATATTAATTTGGATTAACAGGTACAAAAAAAGTAAATGTGTTCTTTTATGCGTTCAGAATTTCAGATTTGGCTGAATGAAATGTCCCTCCATGTCGACTGGACGACAGAACAATGAGGCCCCACAATGTATTCAGGACCTGTTCATTACACAAAATGTGAACGATTAAGCAGGAAATGTGAACAGCTGCAGCCACAGCATAAATTCAGCTCTGTTTTAACCCCCCATACCTATTCTGTTGTTTATTTCACTGCATATGTACATGTATGTCTTAACTGGCTTAAATAAAGGATTGGACATTTCTGCTCTCCTGATTTACGTGTACATGGTTCTGGTGCAGAAAACTGCCCTACCTGCCCACAAACAAAAAAACAACAAACAGATAAACAAGTAAGCCATTTTTTAATCAAACATAGGTCAAAGACACACAGAAAGGTGGCAATTTATTTTGACTAAAGTACCAACAAGGTCTTTTCGTTTCCAAATTCCAAACTGACACTTCCAGGCAATGCCAGGTTTCCCTGGGGCCAGTCCACACAGAATTGACTAATACCGAAGTTCAAAATGAACTTTTCAACTGTAATCATTCGAAACCTGCCTAGTATGAAATCAAAATGGATATTGTCCTATAAGAACTAAAAATTTCTTTGCCACCCCCCTCTCTGTATGACTAACAATTATACACCTTCCTTCTTTCCATCTCCTTGATGAATGGTAAACTACAAAAATACAGGAACAGCAGGATTATGAGTTTCTGACATAGAATAACGTTAAAAGAGGAGAAATGCTTTAGCCTTTAGCCTGTTAAACAGTTACTTCAATGTAAATGCAACAACCTTATGACAACAACAACAAAACCAAACCAACAGCACACGCTAGGCCGGCCTACCTCCAGTATGGATTCCTTGAGATCTTCCACAAACTTCTGTCGGTCATGGTCGTTGCGGGCATTGAAAGTGATGAGGGTTTTACCATCCAGGTTGTTGGTCAGCTGTATGCCATGTTTGTAATCTGTCGGCACATACACACACACAACACACACATAGAGGCACACACACACACACACACACAACACACACACATAGAGGCACACACACACACAACACACACAGAGGCACACACACACACACAGAGGCACACACACGCACACAACACACACACAGAGGCACACACACACACAGAGGCACACACACACACACACACACACACACAGAGGCACACACACACACACAGAGGCACACACACACACAGGCACACACACACACACAGAGGCACACACACACATACACACACACCACACACACACACACAGAGGCACACACACACACATATTCATTTGATTTCTTGTTCAACACACAACAGCGTTAATCCTACATCACGCCAACTTTTCACCACTTCTCCACATGATGCAGCCCATCATTCCGTCATCTTCACACTTTTTTTGTACTCTCTGTGCATGATTTGTATCTTCACTTTTTTTGTACTCTCTGTGCATGATTTGTATCTTCACACTTTTTTTGTACTCTCTGTGCATGATTTGTATCTTTACACTTTTTTTGTACTCTCTGTGCATGATTTGTATCTTCACACTTTTTTTGTACTCTCTGTGCATGATTTGTATCTTTACACCTTTTTTTGTACTCTCTGTGCATGATTTGTATCTTCACACTTTTTTTGTACTCTCTGTGCATGATTTGTATCTTCACACTTTTTTTGTACTCTCTGTGCATGATTTGTATCTTTACACCTTTTTTTGTACTCTCTGTGCATGATTTGTATCTTCACACTTTTTTTGTACTCTCTGTGCATGATTTGTATCTTCACACTTTTTTTGTACTCTCTGTGCATGATTTGTATCTTCACACTTTTTTTGTACTCTCTGTGCATGATTTGTATCAGTGCATCAGTTTCATGACACAGGCCTCACTTCATGTGGAGCAGTCCATGTACACTGCTTCACATCCACTACACCATGAGACCATAGAATGCAGAGTTAAAGGCTAGAGGAATACTTTTTTTTTTAAATCACACAAAAAACCCTTGGAAAAAGGATTTCATGGATGAGACTTAACTGGCGCCTGACCTATCCATTCACACGAAACACTGATCAGGTCTTGGATGATTTGCATCAAGCACTGGATACAAGTACTGATTTGACAAGTGCTACGAGATCAACATAACGGTGGGGGCCGGAATAGCTCAGTTGGTAGAGCGCCGGACTTGTGATCCTGGGGTTGCGGGTTCGAATTTCGATACAGGGGGATTTTTCCCTCGGAGTTAACATTGGTTCTGACTCCATTCCCCATACAGTCCTTCGAATGAGACTAAAAACCGAGGTTCCGTGTGTGAATGCACGCACAACATCTTGCGCACACATAAAATCCCATCACCAACTTTCGGAAGAGAAGGCCAGTTTGGCTATTGGTATGGATGACACGTTACACATAGCATGCACCTTCCCCGAAGATGGAGTATGGCTGCCTTAATGGCGAGATAAAAACCGGTCATACACACAAAACTCCACTGTCTGTCTATACAGGCAGTGTCCACAGGAGTATCAGCCTGTGTACGCAGAAAGAAAAACAAAACGGTGGCATTTAACACGTTTTTGGAAGTATTGTGAACATGATTATGCATGTGACATAACAATGCCATGAAGCAAAGCATCTGTCATGGTCGGTCAGTCCTAGCTGACTGACAATGATGACAGCTGTAATCAACCACAGTCAATCTTTGCTGACACTAATGAACTTTGTGACCCACAGCTGATGTTTCTTCACATCCACTGAATTCTTCTGGTGAAGTTTTCTGACTGGTGGTTATGTCAACTAAACATTGTGGCACACACACTGTTTGTGTCATGAACTCTTTTCCTTGGAAGGCTTATGACGCAAACTCTACACCAAGAATGAAAATATCTCAACTTAATTAAAATAAAAGTTAGTTCCCTCATCACAGAAGTCAGGGGTATCAACGTCAGTCAAAACATCACAGTGTCCTGATAAACAGAGAAACAGTAGGACAAAATACATCTAGGTATATCAAGAAGCTAGCACAAAGTACTAGATCTATCAGGAAGCTGCAGTATACAATGTCTCATGTCAGCACCTACATATACTGTGAAACTGTATTACATCGTGTTTCATGCTTCAATCTTAGCATTCTGTGACTGTATAGCGTTTCACATTAATAATAATAATAATAATGATTTCTTATATAGCGCTTAATCAAACGAATTTCTCTAAGCGCTTTACAAAGTCATACTACATTCACCCTTCTCATATACAATAATACACCTTACACCCAACTACAAATACTATTACTACAATAACTAACAAATCCTAATCCTACCAATGTGACATTCACTTATTCTTCAAATATCACTACAAAAACTTAATCCTATAACGTTCAATCATACAACAAATACATATAATAGAGAACATACACATACGCTACATTTGAAAAGGCCCAGACGGCTATGAGTTAGGTTGTATCCCCCCCCCCCCCCCCCTCTCCCCACAGCATTGACTAATTATGAGAAAATAGATGGGTTTTAAGTTTAGACTTGAAAGAAGAGATAGAATCTGAATGTCTGAGACAGTCTGGCAGTCTGTTCCACGTCGCTGGAGCTTGAAAAGAGAAAGATCTTTCACCAGTAGTAGTCCTGAAGCGAGTCATTCGCAGAAGGCGGTCGTCAGCACAGGAGCGTAGTTGTCGAGAGGGGGTGTAGATTTTAAGGAGATCTGAGAGATAAGAAGGTCCATTTTCAAAGAGAGCAGAGAAAGTGAGAGTTGAGATTTTGTACGAGATACGGTTTGAGACAGATAGCCAGTGAAGAGAGTGGAGGAGAGGCGAAATGTGAGCATGTTTTCTCTACATTAGACCCAGATATTCTGTGAAACAGTCACATATACAATGTTTCATATCTACACCCAAACTGTGAAGCAACAATAAACAAAACAACACATCTGGTCAAATAATAAACAGTATATCATGTCTACACCAAGACATACTATGAGTTCTCCAATTAATCATATCTGGCATCTTTTTCACTGAAACCTGATCATGAGAAAGAACTAGACAGTTGAACCCTAATGCCCCCACCCCTCCCCACCCCCACCACCACCCTCCCCCACTCCCGCTCTCCAGACTGACGTTGAGTTTCAAAGAGGTAGATTTCCATGCCGCAGAGAGGGAAGGAGGACTTGAAGTTGTACGTGATGCCTGTCTTCTTCCTGCTGAAGATCTTCATCACCTGGTCAGAACACACAACACAACACTTGGTTCACTGTTCATATTCAGGCACCTCTGTAAGAGTCTACAGGAGTAAACCATGTACAGGACTATGAATGGCAAGTTCAACTGGGTCTGAAATAGTAATCTTTGTTCCTTGACTCGAAGCACAGCACTTCATTTTCACTGTTCTCTCCATGGGAGAATTACTGGCAACACTCCACATGTTGGGTTTTTTCCACTCAAGACATGCCAAAAGTGAATGTATCTTTAGATGCAAATGCCAGACATCTATGGAGTTATGTGGCAGCTGTTTTTCATGTTTGTCATTGTGTAGCAACTGCTGCTGAACACCACTGACATCTATGGAGTTATGTGGCAGCTGTTTTTCATGTTTGTCATTGTGTAGCAACTGCTGCTGAACACCACAGCCAACTGCTGCTGAACACCACAGCCTTTGTTCCCATGCTCTCTACGGCTACAACAGATGTCTTTTTTTTTTTTTTTAAAACAAGTCAGTGCAGGGACAGAACTTCAGGAGTTGTTTTATGACTCACAGTGCGGATCCTCATTCACCACTGTACTGTTTCTAACAGAAGAAAAGAATCAAGAATGACAATTCTGACTCTCCTGCTCTCTCTCACACACACTCATGTTCACTCCCCCCACTTCCCCTCCCTTCCTTCCAATGAATGAACACACATGTGTACACACACACACTCACTCATATCCATGCACATACACAACACACTGACACCCCCCTCCCCATCTCTCTCCATTTTCAGCCCCCCCCCCCCCCCCCAATCCCCTTTACCTGTCCATCCCACATCTCTCCTCTACATGCAGCCCCCCCCCCCCCCCCCCCACAACCCGCCCAGCGCACACACCCAACTGACCATCAGCAGGTCGTTGAAGAGGAAGATTTCTCGCTGGTGCAGGCCTGGTTTTTCCTTTTTGTTGGGGTCGTGGACCTCATACAGCCGGCAGTAACACACCAGACGACGATGAGGCAAGGCCAGTTGCTGTCAGCACACACACACACACACACACACACACACAACACACACACACATTATACACCATTCCCTGGCTGCACTCTTCTTTCACATGTGGATTTCTCACAATAACTGCTGCTAAATGTGTTCTTCCCAACACGACTATCCCTTGAAAACAGACCGAGTTTATCTACAATTTTGTTTATCAATGCTGACATTATCTCCTTGCAACCACCCCCCTCTCCCATGTATCCAAACTTCATCTTAATCTGGGCACTCTGCTCTCCACTTCTAGCTTCTATCATATAATACTTGACATAAACTGGACAATCTGTCTGCATTGAACAAACATGTCTCAGAACCATAAGCAGATCAAGAATCATAAGCATGAAATACAACTACAGCTGTCAACGCTTGTGGGTCTCATTTTCAGGCATTTCCCTGGAAGTGTTTCTCCACATCTGTCATAAGACCCAGTCCCAGCATGCTGGGGCATCACAGTGTCTGTTGTGGCACTAGCTGAACATGAGACTCGAGTGAGGGTGAGGTCAGAACTTCACAGAGTAAAGTGATAAGGAAAGAAAAGCTTGACAATCTTCTTTCAAAGGGGGCCTTTAATGTTATGTGAAATTATCGACATGTCTCAGCGTGTGTATAAACTTGTAAAGAACATGTCATCAGCTTTTTCAGTACCATAGTCCGAGTCCCTCCCATGGATTCACTGCTGTTTCAGTCATCTTCAAAACAAACCGAGCGTGTTCTACGTGACATGGCTGTTCAGCATCCAAAGGGCTGGAACGTGTCAACAGAAGAAAACACAGAGGCTGGCTTGCCTGTTGCTACATGCTCGAGACAGAACATCATTTTTACAGGACGCCTGAAAAAGTACAAGGCAGATTTCTATTAGATGAAAATCGTTTGAAGATCTCTGAAGATCAATGAATCCCCCCCACCCCTCCACGGTGCTTTTCCCTTACCGGCTTCTTGCCCACAAAGGTCTGTTCCACCTTCATGACCTGAGTGACGTTGTCCACGCCTGGCCGGAACTCCTGCTGCTTGATGCGTTCGTAGATACCTGTCAGCAGGTCAGGGTCCAGGTCCTCCCCATCGTCGATGCCTGCAACACCATCACAGCCCATCTTCAGCATCATCAGACAGTCATCAGTGTCACCGTAATACCTTATCAGTCCATCGCCATCTCTGCAGTGCACATCAACATCACCAAAGTGCCTCATCAACACAGCAACTTCACCATCACACCTCACCTGCACATCAACATCACCCCAGTGCCTCACTAGTGTAGAAAGATCAACAAAGAAACATCATCCACGTGCCTCAGCTGATCATCAACATCACCATAGTGCCTGATTAGCATAGCAACATCGCCACAGTGCCTCACTAGCACAGAAAGATCACCAAAGTAACTTCTTCAGCTCAGAAATATCCTCTAAGTACCTTAGCAGATCATCAAACATCACCTTGTTCTTCACTAGCAAAGCAACACAGTCTAGTGCCTCAAAAGTACAGGAACATCCCCACCATCCCTCACCAAGATGACCACATCATACCTCATCAGCACAGACACATCACCACAGTATCTCATCAACATCACTTTCATGCCTCACTAGAACAGAACAATCACCACAGTACCTCATTAGCTCAGCTTCGTCACCATAATTAATACAGCCTTGTCATTCATGAAATGAGGTCATGAAAACAAGCACAAAATAAGAAAATCAGATTCAGTTTCATCTTAAACCTAAAAAACATGACGCTGAAAAACGAATGAAAATGAAAGCTGTGAAAAAGAAACCCACTCAAACACAAAACGAATGGTTTTGAAGTTGATCTATCTGTGTTCCTGTTGCCCAAGTTTTCAAGACGGTTCACAAAATTCTCTTGTTTTCCTTTGACCTTACCCCCTACCCTCATCCATCTTCTTCATTCTTTTTGTTTTAAAAATGCTGGGCTTGATAAAAGTAACAATCAAAATTCTTCTCCTTTTCTTTGTTTTGTTTTTTGTTTGTTAGTTGTTGTTTTCAGCTGTCTTGCTGGCTCATGGACACCAGGAAGGAAGGAAAAGCCACCACAGCCATAAACGCAGTTTCCTGTTGCATTCAGCGTCTAAGCCTGGCAACTGAATGGCTTTCTAATCCTCCCTCCCAACTTGGCAGAGGCTGAACGAGGAAGGATTCTATTCCCCACCCCCCCTTGGAATGAAGCACAGCAACGGTAAAGCACAGGGTAGGAGTGCTTGTGGGCAAAGCTACTGTTGTTGTTGTTGTTGTTGCTGTTGTTGTTGTGTGTGTGTTAGTGTCAGGTGTGTGTGTGTGTGTGTGTGTGTGTGTGTGTGTGTGTATGCGTGTGTGCGTGAGAGAGAGAGAGAGAGAGAGAGAGAGAGAGAGAGAGAGAGAATGTGTGTGTGTGTGTGTGTGTGTGTTTGTGTGTGTGCGCACGAGTGCGTGTGTGCGTGTGTGCGTGCGCACACGTGCCTGCATTCATCTGTGTGTGCTTGTGAGTGTGTGTATGCAGGCATGCTTACACATGTGACTCTGTGTGTGTGTATACCTGTGTGTGTGTGTATACGTGTGTGTGTGTGGTGTGTGTGTGTGTGTGTGTGTGTGTGTGTGTGTGTGTGTGTGTGTGTGTGTGTGTGTGCGCCTGCGTGCGTGCGTGTGTGCGTGCTAGCGCACACGTGCCTGCATTCATCTGTGTGTGCTTGTGACTGTGTGTATGCAGGCATGCATGCATGCTTGCACATGTAACTCTGTGTGTGTGTATACCTCTCTCTGTGTGTGTGTGTGTGTGTGTGTGTGTGTGTGTGTGTGTGTGTGTGTGTGTGTGTGTGTGTGTGTGTGTGGCGTGCATATGTGAACAGTTGCATGCCCATGTGTACATGCATGTTTGTAGCTGTTGGCACAGAAATCAGGAAAGGCAAAAGACCCCTACAATCAGCTGAACTCAAAGTCACTTCTGAAGTGCTAAACGGGGATCAAATCAACACTTGAAAATATGCACTGCACCCAAATCAATCAATCAGCACACATCAATATGTGGGATGGGAACACGAAGCCTTAGTACTGGAAATACTTGGATAATACTGGACATATTTAATTATTCAATGAACAGATCTAATTACAACAAAGTTTAAAAAGAAAGGGGAGGTGATAGTTGAGGGGGGAGGATAAAACAGAAAGAAAACAAAGAGAGAAGTCATATCAACCAAGTAAATCGATCAGCTGGTTACTTCCAAATCTAAAAAAAAAAAATGTGTGTCAAGCATGACACTTTGAGGAAATGCCGGCAGCTTGCCGTGTGTGTCAGGTATGGCATGTTTGCTTTCTGTCAGTCATGAAAGGTATGTGGCACTTTAAGGGCCCGATAACAACTCATCAGTGTCAGCAGGCTTTATCAGTAAACACACTGGCTACACCCAGTAAACACACTCCCTCTGCTATCAGCTGCCCCAGCCAGCAAATAAGCCAGGCCTGAGCTCAGGGTATAATGCCCAACAGCTGTTGACATCTGAGGGCAAACCACCAAGGCTTATCACCCCTTTATATACCGGTGAATCAATCAGGATATTTCGTCTGCTAGTCCAATAACTCAAAGCCTTAGGTTGACTGGCCTCCAGTACCCAGGAACTTTTAACACACTTCTCTTATGGACCATCCTAGGCATGGAGGTGAAGTGCGACTGCAAGACACTATACATCACACAGATCACATGACCAATGGACAAGTGTGTCACACCATCAAGTAACATATCAGACTGGACGATAATGGAGATGCTGAAGACAGCTCTGCAGAGTTCCCATCAAGTCTGAGACTTCAAGACAGGGTTGTACAGTACATATTTCCCTTCAGACTCTATCCTGTCATCACCTGGCCCCCAAGACAGACAGACAGACACCTGCCGCTTTAGTCTGGAAATGGGCACACCACTCCGAGACACACACCCATCCAGAGGATGGAACTAGACTGAGCGGTTGTTCCACTCTTCCCACTGCAGCCCACAGCACGCTCAGCTCTGAGCACACATAAACGTCTCGGACAGGAATCGAACCAGCAACTTCCCAGCCCACAACACTAACCATGCTGCCTTTCTTCTAACGCCCTCCTCGCAACAGAAAGAAACAGAAGCAAGTATGAGTATGTAACAGTCTTTGCAGGCAGTGACGATGACAGCAACGCTTTACAGTTAGTGAAGACAGCTAAGTGTTATACTTATATCCATGTTTGCAGATGAACATGAGGCCGCATGGAACTTTCATGAAGTCACCCACACACACTTACACAAAAAAGAACCAGGAGAGAAGGCAGCATGAAGTAAAGACGGACAGGGGGTGGAGGGGAAAGGGGGGGGGGGGGGAGAAAGAGAGAGAGAGAGAGAGAGAGGGAGGGGGGATATATATAGAGAGAGGGAGGGAAGAGATTCATCACTGTGGCTCTGGCAATGTTGACAGCAGCTGCCTTTTTGTAACACTATCACAGCCAGAAGCTTAAAAAAAAAAACCCACTTCCATAACAACCTACCCAACAAATTCCTAGCAGTCAGTGCTCAGTTCCGTCAGTTTTATGAGTTTTGGCGACTGGTACTTTTCCAAACATTATTTTACCAGCTGTAGCCCATTCATTGCCCTCACTGCATTCATCATTTAGTAAGTAACCACACGCTCTGGATGACTTCAACAGTTAGTGAGCTGTGAGCGAATCTTCTGCGGTCTGTCTGTACTCCCTCACATTCCTACAGAGCAAAACAGGCAGGGGAAAACCCCTGGGCCCCTTCCTTAGTTTTTTTTATAAACACCTTGGTGCAACCCAATCAAAGTAAACACCAATCTGAATCCCCCCATCCTCCAGTGACTGTTGAAGTCAGCTTGTGGCTGAACTGCCCTTCTGGTTTTCCCTTCCTTTTGCTTCTCTCTCTCTCTCTCTCTCTCTCTCTCTCCTCTCTCTCTCTCTCTCTCATAAATAAACACACTCTTTCTTTTCTCTCCATTTCTCTCCACACAATTGACCAGAATAAGTCTGGACAGAGAGAGAGGAGACAGAGAGAGAGAGAGAGAGAGAGAGAGAGAGAGAGAGAGACAGAGACAGAGAGAGAGAGACAGAGACTGGGGGGGGGAGGGAGAGAGAGAGAGAGAGAGGGGATGAGAGAGAGGAGAGGAGAAAGAGAGACTGAGAGAGAGAGAGACAGAGAGAGGGAGAGAGAGAGGGGAGGAGAGGGAGGAAAGGACAGAGAGAAAGGGAGTGCATGATAAACAGAAAGAAGGAAGAGAGATCATAGGGAGGTGTGTGTGTGTGTGTGTGTGTGTGTGTGTGTGTGTGTGTGTGTGTGTGTGTGTGTCTGTGTGTGTGAGCGCGTGTGTGCATGAAAGAGACAGAGACAGAGAGAGAATGAGAGAGAGACAGACACACAAACATAGACAGACAGACAGATAAACAAACAGAAACAGAGACAAAGAAAGAGAGTGGGTGTGGCAGGAACTTCTCCCAACAACAGGTGAACAGCAGTCCAACCAGCTACCAATCACAGAGAAGTATGCAGAATTCAACGAATCACATAGCTGGACTCATATAGTAACATGCATATAAACAAGAGACACAGAGATAAAAAAGAACAAAGACAATACCTAACAACTGTCTCTGATTCACCTTCTTTCCTGTGAAAATCCCCTTCATTTTCATACGAAGGAGATCACCTTGCGTTGAAGCACTAGAAATCAGAACAGAAATCTTATTGTGTGTGCCCTTATTTTGTTTCCACGTTCTATAAACAGTAACATCCTCTGATTGGTGCATGTTGTGACTGGAATTCTCATTTCCCCCAGACCAGGCCCCTTCCAATGGGCAAACACCACTCAAGTGACAAATATCAGGGCTGTAGAAGAACCTTGACTCTGTGTGTGTGTGTGTGTGTGTGTGTGTGTGTGTGTGTGTGTGTGTGTGTGTGTGTGGTGGCGCGCGCGCGCGCCTGCATGCGCGCACATGTGTGCATGCTTGCATGCGAGCGTGCGTGTGTGTGCATGCTTGCATGCGTGCGTGCATGTCTGTGTGTGTGAGAGTATGTGCACGTGTGATGCTTGTGTGTACAAGTGTGTGTGGTTACGCGTGCATGATTGTGCGCATATGCACGTTTTCCCCTACCTCCAAATGCAACGCAGGGCAATGCATACAGTACAACACAACACAACAAAATGCAAACAACACGACAATCCACAATAAGACACACCATTCCACGACATACCACAATGCAACTACAACAACAACAAAAATGCCACCCAACCCAGCCAACCCACAGCAGTGTGTACCTCTGAGGTTCTTGACGAAATCCTCCAGCTTCATCTTTTTCTCGGGCTTGATGGAGGAGTTGTGCAGGTCGGTGTTGAGCATGATGATGGCGAAGGCCAACAGGAACACCGTGTCTGACGTCTTGAAGTTCTTCACTTGCTCCGGGTTACACCGGCAGTAGTGCTCAGCAAACGCCTTCAAACACACATGTGCATACAAAATTTAATACAAAAAAAAAAAAAGGGGGGGGGGGGGGGGGGGGGGGTTGGGGTGGGGTGGGGGCCGGAATAGCTCAGTTGGTAGAGCACTGGACTCGTGATCCTGGGGTTGCGGGTTCGAATTTCGATAACAGGGGAATTTTTCCCTCGGAGCTAACATTGGTTCTGACTCCATTCCCCATACAGTCCTTCGAATGAGACTATAAACCAAGATTCCGTGTGTGAACGCACACACAACATCTTGCACACACGTAAAATCCCATCACCAACTTTCGGAAGAGAAGGGCAGTTTGGCCGTTGGTATGGATGACACGTTACACATAGCATGCACCTTCCCCGAAGATGGGGTATGGCTGCCTTAATGGCGGGATAAAAAACGGTCATACACACAAAACTCCACTCGCCTGTCTATACAGGCAGTGTCTGCAAGAGTATCAGCCTGCGTACGCAGAAAGAAAGAAAAGAAACAACAAAAAAAACCTACACAGACTTTACAACAATGATTCAAGCATTAATAGAATACACAATTACTACACTTGTGTGTATGAACTTTCAAATGGACACCAGTGTGTAAAAACAGTAAATTACCCACATGTACACAGCATGTTCAATCCCCACACTTCAGACGTTTCCGAAATAAGAGTCCAGGAAATCCATATCATCAGATAGTGAATATGTAAACCAAAGTCATGAATTAACATCTAACAATGTTGTGTACTATAAATAACCATTCCTGTCATTAGTGTTGAAAAGACAGCACAGTCATGTACAATAATCAACAATTCCCTCTCTGGTGAGTCATTCAAAGTCATGTTTACTGGCCAGCCGTCCACTGAGAACCCACCAGGGCTGCCAGCAAGTTAAAAAAAAAAGAACTATGTACAAGTTACAATGCCTGGCCAACTACGAGGTCATGTACAACAATTCACTGTTTGTGATTGACAGACACATGTACAGTCACTAAGTTCATGTAGCACCTGCCTTCGGAGTCACCACAGTGCAGAAAACAGACAGGATGATAAAGCTGACGACAAGATAAGGCACAGCATCTTTATTTGTGGTCCTGCCGATATCCCCCCCCCCCTCCATCATTCACTCTCAGACTTGCATACCCTGAGACTGAGACTGCCAGTCTGTCTTTGTGTCAGTCTCTCTCTCTCTCTCTCTCTCTCTCCTCTCACACACAACACACACACACACACACACACACACACACGAACTTCATGGCTCATTCTGAGAAGTGTGATCTCTGAATTGGTCATGATTCATGTCATTACATCAAAGCAACCCTGTAGTGTATAAAAGTGTATAAAAGTCTCCTTTAAAAGACAGATGAAAATAATTTCAGGCAGCACCTCATGCAGCGTCCATATCGTCAGAGGAAAGAAAAGATGAGGGGCACAAGCACAAGACAACAGGTGAAGGGGAAGGAGTAGGCATGTTGCGCAGCGAGTGGATGCACACCTGCACATCTGATGAGATAAACATGATAAATCTGTCTACACTGAGAGGGATACAGACAGGCAGAAAGAAGAACCAGAAGAAGAGAGAAGACAGTCTCACCTCCATGAGTCGTTCAATCTTTTGGGCTTCACCCTGCAACAACACAGCAAGATATTGGTAAAATACAATGCATACACATAAAAAAGCAATAAGCAAACACAGTGAAATGTAACGGTTTAAAAAAAAAAATGTGAAGCAGTTCTAAAATTACATTCACTGATCATATTTGACATTTTTTCTGTAAGACTTGACGATGTTTTATGGATTTCATTACGGTCAGACCTGAAGCAATTCAAAAGCATTATACCCATGGATCATGTTTGACATTTTATCCATACAGCCTTGTGGTCTTTTATAGGTTTAATTTGTAATTCTGGCTCATGATATAACTGACATAAGCATCTAGTTATTTGACACTATCATACACTCTTGTATGAACTCAGACACCTATACCCTCTCTGGTTCTACCTCATTACAATGTACCAAAGTTTGTCTGTAACAGCAAGCCTCCAAAATGCTGGACTAGCCAGATTAACTGCTCATGCTCTAAATTTCATTGTTGAAAAAAACGTTCTGTGATACAATTTACACCATGCATCCAAAATAAAAGTCACTCTGTTTGCCTAATGAATACACTGACAGTGTTTTTACCTATGTTAAGTTGTGCAGTTCTGCAAACTACCAACTAGTGTATTAGAAAAGAAAAAGACATGGAATGTCAATATGCAAAACTGAGAAATATGTATAACAGACGAATCTTTGACAACAAACAAACAAAAACTTGACTTTTTATAAGAAGAGGATTCGATTTGAAAAGTCAATGTCATTCATACACCCACTCCTTGCCCATAATGAGATGACGGCATGACAAATGAATATTTTGATTTATATAGGAACAGTCAGGATAGGAACAGTCAGGAAAACTGTAAATTTCACTGACTGGCATGCGGAAGTAGCCCTGGAATTTGCGTAAAGCCATGTCGATCTGCAGGCCCGCCACGTCGATCTCTCGTGTGAACAGACTGAAACACACAAAACACAGGCATCTGTGTGAACACCACTAGATCTCTCGTGTGAACAGACTGAAACACACAAAACACAGGCATCTGTGTGAACACCACTAGATCTCTCGTGTGAACAGACTGAAACACACAAAACACCGGCATCTGTGTGAACACCACTAGTGATTTTTATTGTCTGCACTTGCACATGTTCTTCATATCTTGCTGATCTCTCTCTCTCTCTCTCTCCCTCTCTCTCCACACACACACACACAACACACACAACAGACACACACACACTGTGTCAATCAGTGGTGCTGCTCATAGGCCTACGATTCCTATGAAACGTGTTTCACCAGACTAGAGTGTGTTGTAAAATAAGAAAATCGATGAAAAGACAGTTGAAAGACTGTGTCAGACAAAAGGCTGTCAGCAGGTCAGTACAGAAGATCCCAGGTTGCAGGTTAATGTGGCCATGACCCATGTTTCTGGGACTGGCTTGAGACACTGGTTGTAGAGTGAGGAAGCTTCCTGCTCTGAGCTAGCATCCTTTCTTTATGTGTTTGCTTTTGGTGACCACAGGGAAACACTACACACCCCTGGTTTCAGGTTATGGTGCCTTACAGTGTCTCAATTCAATCTCTGGTTAGAGAGCGCGGTGGCGTAACAACTGTTGGAAACAGTGAACATCACTCAAAGAACTCTGTTGCAGCGTTCTTAAAACTTGAGAAGCAAACATACAATCACGCGCGAAGACACACACACACACACACACACACACACACACACACACACACACACACACACACACACACACACCCTATACATATATACACACCAACCAAAGAGCAACTGCCCTAGCAATGGAAGTTGTTTGCAAGTAACATTCACCACTGACACATGCTGTGGGTAAAACGGAGTAATTCACAGACAGGCTTCCTGGAAGGGCTGTATATATTCTCCTCTTCCTCCTCCTCCAATCCTATCTCCCACCCCCACCCCTCTTTCTTAATTAACCCACAGTAGCACCTTCTTCACTTTGTTTGCTATTCCCTCTCTCACAGTCCCTTCCAACTGGCATCTTCACTGCCTCACACTCTCTGTGTCTTCACTGCCTCACACTCTCTTTGTCTTCACTGCCTCACACTCCCTTTGTCTTCACTGCCTCAGACTCCCTTTGTCTTCACTGCCTCAGACTCCCTTTGTCTTTACTGCCTAACACTCCCTTTGTCTTCACTGCCTCACACTCCCTTTGTCTTCACTGCCTCACACTCCCTTTGTCTTCACTGCCTCACACTCCCTTTGTCTTTACTGCCTCGGACTCCCTTTGTCTTTACTGCCTCAGACTCCCTTCTGCAGAAGGGGTGGGCATGGAGGGGGGGGGGGGGGGAGAGAGAGAGAGAGAGAGAGAGACACACACACACACACACAGAGACAGAGAGAGAGTGAGAGGCACAGAGACACAGAGAGAGAGACAGAGAGAGAGAGAGAGAGAGAGAGAGACAGACAGACAGACAGAGAGACAGAGAGTGAGAGAGAGAGGCACAGACACTTAACTGCCAGGAAACAAACACTGTTATTTGTATCCCCTTCTGTACAGAGGATTCATATTTGACGCAGCACAGTATTGACGTATGGTGCATCAGCTGTTGAGCAATAAATCCTGGCTCTGACAGCCTGTAGCCCGCAAAATAATGGCTGTGTATTAGTTTACCACTAAGAGGACACAACATGTTAGCATGACCTATGCCGCTGCATCTTTATCTGCTCTGCCATAAGGCTTTTGTGCATCATTCTGGGCAAGGTTTACCTATATCACTGAAGCTCTTCTCTGGGAAAAAAAAAAGTTTAATTCATAAAAATCTGTTCTTTTCACATCTGTGTCAGCGTGTGTGTGTCAGTGTGTCAGTGTGTGTGTGTGTGTGTGTGTGTGTGTGTGTGTGTGTGTGTGTGTGTGATTCTGAAAGTTATGAAAAAAAAAAAAAAGGAAAGAATTCTGGCACACTCTTAAAGTCGATTCCCATCTTTCTACAGGAGCAACTACCTGACACAACAGTCCTATGACAGCATCCAGAACACTTTACTGTCATTCTGGTCAGACTATCGTTTCTCCAGGAAGGACATTTCAAAATGGCCTTTACACCTAACCTGACTCATGAACCTTTATTCAAATCCTCTCGTATGTCACGTGCACTGCCTGTTTGCGTATATGCTAGGTGAAAAGAAGCTACAAGCTGAAATGGGATGCAGTTACATGTCTTCAGTTCTCTGTGGCATCAAGCACTGCTGTGCCTGGTATTTACTGTTGGCTTCACTTTGATGCACTTTAGAGCTACTTCCTTTGGAACACGTTTCACTGAAGAACCTGCAACGTACTGCCACCTTTGTCGAGGAGAGGGGGGAATCCATCTGATAAATGACGAACGAGACAACAACAACTGTCGCAGGTGTAGGAATGAACCACCAAAAGATACCCGAGCATATTCTGAATCTTCAGAGGCACAGAAAAGATAGCAACCCTTGCTGCTGTTCTGTGTAAACGAAACACTTTGAGCGCCTGATGTTTCTTTCAACGTCTCATAACCACTGTCCATGAACCACAGACAAAGCACAGGACACATCAAGCTGCCTGCCGAGGACTGACGGTGAGGTGGTGTCACCTTCATGGGACCAACTGGTCCTGCCGTCTTCACTTGCCTCCTGCTGATGCGCCCATTCTGACAGAGCCTCAAACTCTATCAACACACTGGTTCTTCTTCTTGACATGTCGGGTTCCTTTATGCTGCTATATTACTTCTGAGATGCTTGGATGCTTGGACTGTGTGTGTGTGTGTGTGTGTGGTGTGTGTGTGTGTGTGTGTGTGTGTGTGTGTGTGTGTGTCTGTGTGAGCATGCATATGTGGAGTGTGTGCCTGCATGTGTATGAAAGAGGATCGCTCCTGGTCACCACACCCACCCCCTCACAGGGAAGACAGATTACGCAGTCAGTCACTAACACAGTACACTCCTCAGCACCAATGCAGGGGCTACTGTCACATGACTACAGCCTTTGGGCAAGACAGAATACTGACAGTGGGAGTGTACAAAAGGTGGGTGATGAATGTTGCTTTGCACTTTAAAACTAGTTAGGGGAAAAAGGAGGTTGGATGTGAAGGCTGATGATTTCGTGACTGTGGCTGAGGCACAAAACAGAGCAGTCCATCTATCATCTAGCTCATCAGGGACCTTGTCTCACAGCTCCTGTCTCCACTAATACACAGATCAAACTCTGGGAATCCAGCAACAGGTGCTAAACACACACACACGTGCACATGCACACACACACATATTCACGCATGTGCGCATGAACACACACACACACACACACACACTCACACGCGCGCGCACACACACACACACACACACACACACACACACACACAGAGGAGAACGACACTGTGAATGTCATTAATTATTCATGGAGGAGAAAGGAGGTGGAGTGGAGAGGGAGTGATGAAGAAGGAGGGGGATGGGATGGAGGGGGTAGACTGGTGAGAAGCAGGGCAAGAGTGGGGGAGGGTGGGGGGAGGGGCAAGTCAAAGGCCTGGGAGGAGACGGAGGGTTGAAAGGCAAGGGGAAAGGGAACCCTGGTATATGACCTCACTGGCAGGCCCAAGTTCTCTCCCCTCCTGTCGGCACCGTCTGATTTTGGACATAAATCCCACCTTCCATTTTCACCAAAGACTGGCTGTAAAAACCCCTCTGCCCTCAGCATCCTCTCCCCTCCTCCCCCCTCCTCCTTCCAATCCATCAGCTCCTTGTAGTGAAGCTGCTCTTAGTCATGGCTGTAAGCTGAATCAGCCCTAACCCTCAGCACAGAACCCATTTCACAACACCCTTTGCCCAGCCTCAACCCTACCGGGTGTCCTACATCAGTTCTGCCCTGGGCTGTTTCACGCATGGGGGGGGGGGGGGGGGGGGATATTCTGTAGCAGACTATCATACCTTGGCCTATCAGTTTTAACCTGAATAATCTTTCAGCAAGAGATACTTAAAGCATTCACTTATTCGATGTAAAAATGTCTTTTCTGACCTCAACAAAAGCAGATTTATTAACAGGAAACAACGCGAGGAAAACGCAAGTCAATGTCCCAAGAAGATGGTTAAAAGGTTGAAGTTCCCATGGCATATTGTCCGAGGTTCACTGTGTACAGGGCATGACATGATCGAAGGCATAACCCATCCCACTCCTTCTGCTGCCTTTACCCTTACCTGAATTGAATCAGGTACAATTTACTGCTGAGCGGACTGCTGAGCGGGTTTTCAAGCAAAAACAAAAAAAACAAAAAAAAACTGACCAAACATATAGTTCAAACTCACAATCACCATCTGCACAGGCAAGCACTCTAAGCATCTGACTGTGGGCCCCTGTGAGGCATTCTAAAGAAGAATTTGATCGTGATTTATTGGCGGCTGGTTACCATACCCCATGCAGGACCTCTAGTTACCAGGAAATTAAACAAGGTCTAGGTCATGATGACCACTACCAAAACATCTATCTCTGAATCAAAATATGTAGCAAATGCTGACTGGGTGACAATATATTGTACCTTCGTCTATCAAAGCAAAAGTCTGTGTCAACGTCACCAGGGTGTAGAAATCTAACCACATGGCTTCGGTAACACCTTACAGCTACAACAGGCCAACAACGAATGACTTCACAGACGAAAAATTAGTGTGGTTGAAAATCACCAGGGTCGATGCTCCGATCAAAAACCTGAAAGGGGCAGGGCAGGGGGGGGGGGGGGGGGGGGGGGGGCGGGGGGGAGCCCAGAGGACCACCACCACCACCACCACCACTAAAAACGCCGGGAACAGTTTACAACCGGGAGACCCGACCGTGAGGTCTTGCCTCCGTGCTCCTAAACGGAGGTCATGGAGCTTGGTCGTCAATCGTCTCTCCTCCTTCACTAGGGCTCCTCTCCCTCTCCCTCTCTCCTCCTGTCTCTGGCTGATCCCACCCTCCACCCCAGGTCAATCCAGCATTGAGCAGTTGGAGGGGGAGACGAAGTGGGATACAGTAAGGGAGAGCAGGGAGAAGAAGAGGCAGGGATGTTAACAACGAGGGTTTGTTCTGGGGGGGGGGGGGGGGGGGGGGCAGATATCGGCTGCCCACGAGGACAAGTATTTGAGACAAGAACAGGGAGGGGAGAGAAGGGGCAGGGCAGAAAAAAAGAAACACGGGTGGGGATGTGTGCTGTGCCCGATGAACTCACAAGTACAGCTGAATCCTCCCTGCCAGGCTCTGAACAAAGAGGGGAACAGCAGAGACAGTGGAAACAGTACGGCTGGAGAAGGAGACCTTGACATCAATTGGCTTCGTACTCTCCTCTCCTCTCCCCCCCCCCCCCCCCCCCAACCATCCCTGGACATGGGGAGAGTGATGGATGGTGGAAGGTTAAAGGAGGGAGGGAGGGTGGGGAGAGCAGAGGAGGGGAGCAAAGTGGTGTGACACACAACCGTCAAAGGATTCCAAAGTTCATGTCATGGTATCAGGAAAATAAAAAGGCACTTGATGTGTGTGCGCGTGATTTAAGTGCACCGACACTCACCACCCGACTGACTGACTCTCTCTCTCACGCGCGCACGCAAGCATGCACGCACGCGCGCGCACACACACACACACACACACACACATACACACACACAAGCGTACGTTCATGCTCATACAAGGGCATCCGCGATCTAGCTTTCACCGAATGATTCTATCTCTGTCTGTCTGTCTCTGTCTCTCTCTCTCACACAAACATACACACACACACATACACACACACAGCATACGCGCATGCTCACATAAGTACATAAGTGCATCCACATATCTCTGTCTGTCTGTCTCTGTCTCTCTCTCTCACACAAACATACACACACACATACACACACACAGCATACGCGCATGCTCACATAAGTACATAAGTGCATCCACACTCTCTCGCCAACTGATTCTCTCTCTCTCTCTCTCTCTCTCTCCTCTCTCTCTCTCTCAATACATACAGTTCCTGTAACAAATGAATGTTGTTTGACCATATTTTCATCAGACCAAGCATTCTATGTAAGTGCACTGGCACTGTCTGTTCTGAAGTGGAACTAACTTTTGCTCTCCCCGAGACAAACCCCCAAACTCTGATCCAGACAATCTAACCCGGAAAGATCAGAACTAAAGCCAGTACATAAAGGCGGCAGGTAAGTCCACATGCTATGTTGCCTTTCAGCAAGGTCGCTGGCAACTGCAGTCACCAACCCATGAAGTCACTGTTAATTCAATGACCTGCTGTCACAAGCTCGCTATGTCGCCCACCTGCCATGTCAAAGGCCTACTATATCACTAACCCTCTATGTCACTGGCCCATTATGTCACCAACCCGCCATGTCTTTGGCCCACTATGTTGCCAACCTGCTATATTGCTGGCCGACTAGATCTATGTCATCGGCCCGCTATGTCACCGGCCCACTATGTCACCGGCCTGCTATGTCACCAGCCCGCTATGTCACTGGCCCGCTATACCACTGGCCAGCTATGTCACTGGCTCGCTATGTCACCAGCCCGCTATGTCACCAACCCGCTATGTCACCGGCCCACTATGTCACCAACCCGCTATGTCACCAGCCTGCTATGTCACCGGCCCGCTATGTCAGCAGCCTGCTATGTCACCAGCCCGCTATGTCACTGGCCCACTATGTCACTGGCCCACTATGTCACCAACCCACTATGTCACCAACCACTATGTCACTGGCCCACTATGTCACTGGCCCACTATGTCACCAACCTGCTATGTCACTGGCCCACCTTGTCACCAACCTGCTATGTCACCAACCTGCTACGTCACCAACCCGCTATGTCACTGGCCACTACATCACCAACCTGCTATGTCACCAACCTGCTATGTCACCAACCTGCTATGTCACTGGCCCGCTATGTCACCAACCTGCTATATCACCAACCCACTATGTCACCAACCCGTTATGTCACCAACATGCTATGTCACCAACTGCTATGTCACTGACCTGCTATGTCACCAACCTGCTATGTCACTGGCCCACCATGTCACCACCTGCTATGTCACTGGCCCGCTATGTCACCAACCTACTATGTCACCAACCCGCTATATCACTGGCTTGCTATGTCACCAACCCCTATGTCATCAACCCGCTATGTCACCAACCTGCTATGTCACTGGCTTGCTATGTCACTGGCTTGCTATGTCACCAACCCGCTATGTCACCAACCTGCTATGTCACTAACCTGCTATGTCACCAACCCGCTATGTCACCAGCCTGCTATGTCACTGGCCTGCTATGTCACCAACCTGCTATGTCACCAACCTGCTATGTCACCAGCCTGCTATGTCACCAGCCTGCTATGTCACCAACCTGCTATGTCACCAACCCGCTATGTCACCAACCCGCTATGTCACCAACCTGCTATGTCACCAACCTGCTATGTCACCAACCTGCTATGTCACTGGCCTGCTATGTCACCAACCTGCTATGTCACCAACCCGCTATGTCACCAACCTGCTATGTCACCAACCCGCTATGTCACCAGCCTGCTATGTCACCAAACTGCTATGTCACCAAACTGCTATGTCACCAACCCGCTATGTCACCAACCTGCTATGTCACCAACCTGCTATGTCACCAACCTGCTATGTCACCAACCCGCTATGTCACCAACCTGCTATGTCACTGGCCTGCTATGTCACCAACCCGCTATGTCACCAACCTGCTATGTCACTGGCCTGCTATGTCACCAACCTGTTATGTCACCAACCCGCTATGTCACCAACCTGCTATGTCACTGGCCTGCTGTGTCACCAACCTGCTATGTCACCAACCCGCTATGTCACCAACCTGCTATGTCACTGGCCTGCTGTGTCACCAACCTGTTATGTCACTGGCCCGCTATGTCACCAACCTGCTATGTCACTGGCCCGCTGTGTCACCAACCTGTTATGTCACTGGCCCGCTATGTCACCAACCTGCTATGTCACCAACCCGCTATGTCACCAACCTGCTATGTCACTGGCCTGCTGTGTCACCAACCTGTTATGTCACCAACCTGCTATGTCACCAACCTGCTATGTCACCAACCCGCTATGTCACTGGCCTGCTGTGTCACCAACCTGCTATGTCACCAACCTGCTATGTCACCAACCCGCTATGTCACCAACCTGCTATGTCACCAACCTGCTATGTCACTGGCCTGCTGTGTCACCAACCTGTTATGTCACCAACCCGCTATGTCACCAACCTGCTATGTCACTGGCCTGCTGTGTCACCAACCTGCTATGTCACCAACCCGCTATGTCACCAACCTGCTATGTCACTGGCCTGCTGTGTCACCAACCTGTTATGTCACTGGCCCGCTATGTCACCAACCTGCTATGTCACTGGCCCGCTGTGTCACCAACCTGTTATGTCACTGGCCGCTATGTCACCAACCTGCTATGTCACCAACCCGCTATGTCACCAACCTGCTATGTCACTGGCCTGCTGTGTCACCAACCTGTTATGTCACCAACCTGCTATGTCACCAACCTGCTATGTCACCAACCGCTATGTCACTGGCCTGCTGTGTCACCAACCTGCTATGTCACCAACCTGCTATGTCACCAACCTGCTATGTCACCAACCTGCTATGTCACCAACCTGCTATGTCACCAACCCGCTATGTCACTGGCCTGCTGTGTCACCAACCTGTTATGTCACCAACCCGCTATGTCACCAACCTGCTATGTCACTGGCCTGCTGTGTCACCAACCTGTTATGTCACTGCCCGCTGTGTCACCAACCTGTTATGTCACTGGCCCGCTGTGTCACCAACCTGTTATGTCACTGGCCTGCTGTGTCACCAACCTGTTATGTCACTGGCCCGCTATGTCACCAACCTGCTATTTCACCACCCTGCCATGTCACCAACCTGCTATGTCACCAACCTTCTATGTCACCAACCTGTCATCACCAGCCATTTAAGCTGCCATCCCAGTGGCTGTCCCACCAGGTTTCCACTCACTTTGTTTCACACTTGATTCAGATGAGTCATAAACACCCCACAGCAGGGTGTAGAACCCTTCATATGCCAGCTGGCAACCAAAGTCTACAACTTGTTTTGCCCGGCTGCAGTACTGTGACTTGGACACACACATGATCAGACTCTACATGCAGACACTCTGAGGATGGGGTGGGGGTCGAGGAAAAAAATTCAGAGAGCCAGCGAGCAAGAGACAAGAATAAAAATTCAGAGAGAGAGAGAGAGAGAGAGAGAGAGAGAGAGTGAGCGAGACAGACAGAGAGACAGACAGAGAGACAGACAGACAAAGACAGAGAGAGAGAGAGAGAGAGTGAGCGAGACAGAGAGACAGACAGACAAAGACAGAGAGAGAGAGAGACTGAGGGGGAAAGAGAGACAGAGACAGACAGACAGAAGAGAGAGGAAGAAGGAGGGAGAAACAGAGAGAGAGAGAGAGAGAGAGAGAGAGAGAGAGAGAGAGAGAGAGAGAGAGAGGAGAGAGGGGAGAGAGAGAGGGAGAGAGAGAGAAATACTGATTCAGACTGACAGAGAGAGAAGGACAGGAGACACGGATGTAAGATAACAATGAGAGGCACACGGGATACTTCTCTTGCACAACATGGGGGAGACTTTTTCTCGTGTGAAGAGGGAGAACTTTTCTTTCAGAAGGTGTAGGAGAATTCTATTGTGGAGTCAAATCCTTGCAGGAGAATTTTACACAAAATTCATAATCTATCTTTCTGTAAATAAACCCGGCATGCCACTCTGGGTGACACAAGACGGCAACATATAAAGCAGTGGTTCAATCCATGCAGCAACACTCAGGGGCCCCTCTTCTTCTCCTCTGCACCTTCTTCTCCCCTGCCCTTCTAACCCTACTTCTCTACTGCCCCTTCTTATCCCTCTTCTGCTCTGCCCCTTCTCACCCCCCCCCCCTTCCACCCCTGACCAAACAGCTTATTTCCAGCCACAGGGAAAACTGAAAGAAGTTAGTTAGTTAGTTAGTTTGTGTTTATAGGGTCCAGCGGACTACTAGGAGCCAAATCAGGACCTCAGCTATCATATCTAAGTCTCTAGATACAAATACCCACACTAGTATTAACACATCGCTTAAAATTTATGAGGACAAAAGCACAATTATCTGTTCAACTCCGACGACACCTGTATACATAATTACAACACTATATTTTATAAAATAAGTTTACCTCTTTCAAAAAAGAAAAAATAAGATCTACTGAAATCTCACGAAAAAGAACTGATAAATCACTGGTGGAAAAGAACTTCTCTCTGATACACATCAAATCAGCACATTCTGTCAAAAAATGATTAACACTGAACAAGCTGTCACACGCAACACACCATGGGGGGTCTTCCCCTCTGAGTATCCAACTGTGCGTTATATAGCTGTGCCCAATATGTAACCGTGACAAAACCGATTCCTCTTTACGGTTACATACCACCGATGGGAAAGTATTGGTTAAATCTGGGCAAATTTTAAACAATTTATTATGAATTTGATTACACCATTCACTCAGCCACAGTTCACGACAATACAAACTAGATTTATGACGTAGATCAGAGTGAGGAACAAACTGCATAGGCCTCCTGGAAAGACTTGCACCGAGAGCTTGTTTGGCTGCTTTGTCCACCACTGAGTTACCATAGATTCCCATGTGGCTGGGGACCCACAAGAAAACTATATGCTTTCCCGAAGAGACAAGCCGAGTATGAAGATCATGAATATCAGCCAAAACTGGATGTGAAACTTCTCTTGTCGATAGAGCCGACAATGCCGACAATGAATCCGATAAAATAAGGAAATCATTCTGATCTGACCTGGACACCGCACTGAGGGCCAGATTTAAAGCCTTCAGTTCAGCAGTATAAACAGACGACCAATCCCGCAATCTTAACAAAGTAGGCTTCTGAGAATTGTTATCACACACAATGGCAGCTGCAGCCCTCTCACCTTTTTTAGAACCATCTGTAAAAATCTTGATAAAATCTTGATAAAGTTCACATTGCCCAAGATAAAGTTGTTTATATGCAGCACTCGAGGTGACCTCCTTTCGAAATTGAGTTAAATATAAATTAATCTCTGGATTGGCGACTTTCCAGGGAGGTACATCAGTCTGTAATGGACCGTCATCAACAGCATCAAGGTCAATGCCAGCTGCCCCGAAGTGGGGCAAAATACGAATACCCAGTGGAGGAATCTCATTTGGCTTTAGATCATATTTGGCTCTAAAAGGCGGGTTCATGACAATATCATAGGCAGGGTTTTCTGGATTAGCCCTCAGTTTCAGATAGTAATTCATGGAAAGACACAACCTCCTTAGCTCCAGAGGGGGTTCACCAGATTCAACATACAAACTCTCTTTTGGAGATGTGCGAAATGCTCCCAGAGCAATCCGCAGTCCTTGATGATGAATTGGATCAAGAGCTTTGAGGTAAGATTTTCGTGCAGAACCATATACCACACACCCATAATCTAGCTTTGGTCTCACCAAAGCCCGATACAATCGCAACAAAGTTCGCTTGTCTGCACCCCAATCAGTGTGACTAATAACCTTCAAAACATTCAAACCTGACTGGCAAGATTGTTTAATGTACTTAATGTGAGGCAAAAAAGAAAGCTTATTATCAAAAATAACCCCCAAAAATTTCACTTGTTTGGAAACTTTAATTACTTGACCATTGAGACTGATAGCTGGTTCTAAGACCTGAGATCTTTTCCTATGGAAATGAACACACTCTGTCTTAGTAGCTGAAAACTTAAATCCATTTTCAGTAACCCACTGCTGAACACGATTAACACACAACTGAAGTTGACGCTCAGCTGCAGCCAAAGTTTTCCCCTTGGCAGAGATGGAGAAGTCATCAACAAATAATGACTTATCAATTCCAGAATTTACTGACTGGACGATGTTATTAATCTTGAGATTGAACAGAAGTGGAGAAAGGATGCTACCCTGAGGGACACCCATCTCCTGCTCAAAAGGATCCGAAAAGGTCGAATGAAGCCTAACACTGAAATGCCTGTTAGACAAAAAATTAGCAATAAACATTGGTAAATTTCCTTTGAAATCAAGTGCCTTCAAATCCTGGAGAATTCCATGCCTCCATGTTGTGTCATAAGCTTTTTCTAAATCAAAAAGAATAGAAACTACATGTTCTCCATTAATCAAAGCATTCCTGATAAAAGACTCATATCGAACCAGGTGATCAGTAGTACTGCGGTTGTTCCGAAATCCACACTGGGAAACATCTAAGGCCCCCAGACATTCTAACTGCCATAACAATCGAGAATATACCATTCTCTCCATAGTTTTACATAAGCAACTAGTGAGAGCTATAGGACGATAGTTGTTAGGGTCCGAATGATCTTTCCCTGGTTTAGGAATAGGGATAACAACCGCCTCTCTCCAAGAAGGTGGAAAATACCCTGAACACCAAACATGATTAAACAGAGACAACAACACCTTTAAACCCTCAGCTGGCAAATGTTGAATAAATTGATAATGAATGTCATCTGGTCCAGGAGCTGAGTTGTTGGCTTTCAAAATGGCGTCCTTTAACTCATCCATGCTGAAAACGCAGTTGTAATCCTCAGAACTATCTGGCACGAAGGAACAAGATTTTGACTCTGCTGATCTTTTGATACGCTGGAATTCCTTGCAATAATGATCAGCTGACGAATTTTGATGGATAGTAACAGCTAACAAGTTAGCAACCTCCTTTTTATTAGTAATAATCGATCCATTTACTTGCAAACATTTTATAACTGATGTAACCGACTTTCCCTTAATCTTACGGATTAGTTTCCAGACTTTCCTTGAATTGACCTTAAAGGACAGATTTGAACAAAATTTTTTCCAAGATTCTTTCTTCTTAGTTTTAAAAGTATACCGACACTTAGCCCTACACGCCTGATGTTTAACTTTGTTCCCCACCATAGGAAACCTAGCAAAAAGTCTTTGAGCACCTTTTCTCTTACCCTTCAAAGTTTTGCACTCTTTATCATACCAAGGGGTCTTAACATCATTTGGTTTATCACGGGACTTGGGAATAGCTTCCTTAGCACTCTCTACAATCACTTTAGTGAACTGCAAAACAGGATCATCATAACTCTGCAACAGATTCATAGGCAGTCTACTTAAAATCTGTTGCTGATAAAGACTCCAATCTGCAGAGCGAAACTTCCATGTTTCCCGAGGGGACTCCTGCATTTGCTTTGTAAAATAAATAAAAATCGGAAAGTGATCACTCCCGCTTAGGTCCGAATGAACCTGCCACTCTAAGTCCAAAAATAAGGAAGGGTCGGAAATGAACAAATCCAAGTGAGTCAAAGAACCAGAAGGAGAACAAAAGGTCGGTGAGCCTGAATTCAGAAGACAGAGATCATGATCCGATATAAAATCCTCAAGAACTTTCCCTTGAGAATTGGTGCAGTTACTTCCCCACTGTGGAGAATGGCCATTCAAGTCACCCAATAAAAGAAATGGGCGAGGGAGCTGAGAAATTAAACCATCCAACTGACTCTTCGAAATCACAGAAGATGGAGACAGATACAAACAACATATCGTAACGACCTTGTTTAACGAGATACGAGCTGCCACTGCCTCCAGATCCGTCTGAAGTGGAATTTCTGTATGTAGTACCGAATTATGAATATAAAGAGAAACGCCTCTCCTTGAAAAGTCTGCAGAAGCTGGCTTGAGTAAGCAGGAGAAACCAGGAATCTCATGCTTCTTACTTGCAGTTAAAAGGGTTTCCTGAAGAGCAATTACCGAAGATCTATACTCTGTCAATAATAGCTCAAGGTCCCGACAATTTGCTTTAACTCCCCTTATGTTCCACTGGAGTATGTCCATGTTAGGTTGTTAAAAGAATATCTATCAGCCCTCTTCTCCAGAAACTTCACTGTCCACCAAAGAACTAAAACGGTTCTTCAAGACAAGGTCAGAAGCCGATGCTCCTGATAAATTTCTAAGTTGTTTGTTGCCATGCTTGGAATTTGCTCTTACTGGACTGAAACCTGCTGCACCAAATACCTGACTTCGAGATTTTCCCCTAGGAGGGTCTGGAGTCCGAAAAGGACGCTCCTCACTGCGTGCCTGTCTCGTACTGCTGTTATTGGCCTGTGGGCGAGGGGACATCTCTTTCCTCCGATCCTTCACCCCTGACCTCTGATCCACAGCACTTTGTACAACTGAAACACTTCTTCCCTCACCAGCAGGGGCTGAAGCCTGTTGTACACTGCTGGACGGAACACTATTGCATTTCTGAGACAAAACCTCAACTGATTGTTCAAGTATAGTAAGCCGATCCAAAACCGATGACAACAATTCTGTCAATTTCTTCTCCAGAGCAGTGAATGGAGCTGCTCCCAGATCATCACCCGATGACCGGTTCGCAGAATCGTTAACCACCTTCTGTGCATAAGTCGCAGCCGAAGGAGTCCTGGCCTCCACTAACCTTCTAGCCTCAAGAAAGGAACATTTCCTCTCAATCTTTACTTTCTGAATCTCGCATTCCTTTTTCCACACTGGACAACTTTTTGAATTTGCTGGATGGTCACCCTTACAATTGACACAGTATACAGCATTTATACAAGATTCATCATGCTTCTTCTGTCCACAGTCACGACAGATCTCCTGACCCCGACAAGCTCGGCTGGAATGCCCAAAGCGTTGGCACTTGAAACACCGCAAAGGAGATGGTACAAAAGGCGTAACTTTCACTCGGACATAACCCACTTTGACAAACTCTGGGGGAGATGGCATAGCAAAAGTCAAGAATAGCGTGTTGGTTTCGATTAAGTCACTTCCTTTAGAGATTTTAACTCTATGGACCTGCAGAACACCCTGACTTTCCATCTCAGTCCGAATTTCTGATTCAGCAACTCCAGCCAAGTCAACACATCTGATTACCCCTTTCGAGTAGTTGAGAAAGGGGTGAATGGAAACCTTAACTGTGATCTGCATGAGTTGAGAACCATCCCTTTTCAGCAGCAACCGAGACGCCGCTTCCGTAGCACAGTTAACAAGGTAACTACCAGATCGGAGTCTTTTGATCATTTTAAATCCTGTGGACGAAACTCCCTCGAACCACTTACAAACAGCGAACGGAGAAATCCGAGCAATGGATTCTTTCGGATCTTTTGCTTCCACTAAAAGGAAGCTTGGCCATGTGTTTTGGATACCCTTTCTCTTTGCCACTTCTCTTATCTCATTATCTGAATCTGAATCTCTATTCATAGTCTCGTCCATAAGCGTGCCATGTCCATCATCATTTCTTTTCTTTTTGTTAGGGGGTAGTTGTTTAGATGTCATAATGAAAGAAAAAAAAACTTCACCTCCCCTACTCCCCACCCGCCATCGAGTGCCCACAAGGGCGATGCCCCTAAGCGGTCCTCCAGCAAAGGGAAACACCAGGGTTATAGTGCAGGTATACACCGCGTGGCACGCGCTCCACCCCATCCACCAGGCTCATGACCAACTGCCGGGAACGGACAGGAGGCCACTCACCTGGCTTCCAGGACAAGCAACGTGGCACACGGTTTGACCCATGCCATGCCCACACTGTGAAGGCGACCGGTTGACAGCATTGGGCCCCATGCTGCCCCCCGTCTAGGGGAAGTCCGGGCCAAAGTGGCGTGTTGAGGGGCGCGGATCCTACTCCGAGTCCCTCTCAACCACCAGGACACCATTCTCCCCCGACACGGGCCGCACCGCACGGTCAACACGGTGGACCAAGAGGCCACAGAGAAAATAGAAAGTGCTACAGAAGACTTGTGAAAAAAGGAAAAGAATAGGATAAAGATCCGTAAAGGCAGAAGATAGACAAAACAGAAAACTGCAGATTAATAAGGAGAATGTTGAAAGAGAAATGCAGGTGAAAGAACCATGGGTAGGCAGAAAAAACACAAAAAAACAGAGAAAAAGAAAGCCCACTTAAAACAAAGTCCCACCCTCAAGGGGCACAAGAGGGTGACCCTGAGAACTAAAAATAAGACACCCCACCCAGGTCCCCCAGGGCAGACCCCGGTGGGGGGAACTGAAAGAAGGCCTGCCAGCCTGTTTGCCCTCCACAACTACTACCTCACAGAGGTCTGGTTGAAAGGTTGATCAGCTACCACCAGAGCGACACTGCAAGACCACCACCATCCCCTTCCACTAGGCAGCACCTTCTGTACGATCAAATTTTTGATCATCGCCCATGCCGTGATGCCGTCCAATCAGCATACACTGGTGTTTAGAGATGAGTGGATTGGTCCAATCCTACACGTCTGACATCAGCAGAGAATGGGATAGGGTTAACCATGTAGAAGACAAACAACTGACAGCTTCCCTACAATTCCAAAAGTTGATCCGATGAGTGGTTAGAAAAAGGCAATCGTTTTCGAATCTGAGCCAACAAGATAAATACTGGATAGGAGACAAACAAAACCTTAACATTCAGCTTGAAGAACTTGATTACAGTTTCATTTAAAGTTACACAGCCATCTTTTTGGCTCATTTTTTTCAATAGAAGAATCATGAAAAGCAGTTCAATTCAGCCCTATCAAAATGGGCATTCATGACCATCTAAGGAAATGCTCTCATAACCAACCCTTCATTCCTGCCCTTTGCACTCTCACAAAAACGGCACAAAACCTTGATTTCTTTCTGATCAACTGGAAAAACAATGAAAGCACAGGCTGAATGCTGAAAGAAAAAACGAGAAAGGAAAAGAAAACGGAGAAAAAAATCTGTCTACAGCAATACACACAAACACATGACACTGGAACAGTGAAGCTATAAAAGGAACAAAACCACACGCACGCACGCACACAACATGCTTTAACACAGACTAAAGCTGATATCTGAGTTGCGAACAACTTTGGCCATTTCTCCAGCTTGCTCTCAGATGCCTTGGCCTTGGCCACCAAATGCCGCTCCAGTTGGCAAACGAACCTGTCTTTTCAAACTGCAGTTTAATCAGCTCTGCTAACGTGTTGTTAGATTTCTCTTCGGCTGAGCTTTCATCAGACCGACACCAACAAATCATCACAACAGATCATCTGCGTCTCAACAAACTTCCCAGACAGGAGCCAGTTTCCACAGATGGACATGGGACGAGTGGTTGTGATGATGGCAATGTTCATTACCAGACAACAGACACATGCTGGGCTTGGTAATGGCTCCTGGTCTACAACGGTCACAACACTGTTTGGTCTGACCAAATGATAATCTTAACAGTACATGCTAAGTAGCTTTCTTGTGATTGTGTGTTCAGGAACACTTCTCTTCCAGCTCCCTGACCCAGACATCCATGACAGAGGAGGAGGTTTAAGGGCATCTACCTGTCAGCAACTCCCCCCCCCCCCCTCCCCTGGTCTGACAGCCATGGGTCAGTGGCTCACATTTCACCGGGCTGACTGTCTCAAACAGTGGCTGACCTGGCCTCTTGGAACACTGGCCTCTTGTCAAACAGCAGACCTTTCAACCTGTCTCTCTTGTCAAACAGCAGACACTTTCAACCTGTCTCTCTTGTCAAACAGCAGACACTTTCAACCTGTCTCTCTTGTCAACAGCGACACTTTCAACTGTCTCCTTGTCAAACAGCAGACACTTTCAGCCTGTCTCTGCTGTGGTGGTGGTGTCACTGGCGCCGTTACATTCAGTAATCATACCACTGTTTCTGATGACTGGAGATGCAAGGCTACACTGAGGGGGGCATGCAGAAGAGATGGGAAAGGACTGCTAACAGACCCCACTCTGAATTATCATAGCTGTGTGGCATTCTCACCCGCACATTTGAACTTCAGCTGAATTATTTTCTGTTTCTTGCTAACTGAAATATGTGGCAGTCTTGTCAGTCAATTTATTTATGCTCTCACTCATTAATTATCATCATTATTCTCATTATAATTAGATAAGATAATGTTGCTTATAGCCCAGCCAACCGCAAAGGGCCACATCAGGGCTGCTCATTATAATTAACATTATTGTTATTATCAATATTATCATTAATATCACTATCAACATTATTATATATTCTTACTCTCACAAATGTACACAAACAAAACAAACACACACACACACACACACACACACATGAGAGAGACAAAGAGAAGAGACACGGAAGGGGAGGTAAAGGGGGTGTACAGAGAGGACGACTGACTGTAGGACTTCCATGCTGAAGGCGCTCTGCAGGTCTCCCAGGAACTCTCCAATCATCTGCTTGCTGATGCCCTTCCTGTTGATCAGGAACAGCGCCACGCTGCGCGGCGACCCCTCCACAAACCCTTGCTGCATCAGGAACTCCAGCCCTTTCTCTGGCTTCCTGCAACATCACATCCAACAGTTCCTCCTGAAATGCTCACCTGGGCAACTGATTCTGGGTTAACACACACACACACAAAAAAATGCTGAACCAAAGTGTTGGTGCTGGAGTTTGCTCATCTTGGCAACAAAATGCAAATCAATCATTTCGTCTGCACTGTAGGCTTGTTCTTATCATCACCATCAGCAGTTTACAGACAGGCCTGACAGGATGACAGAAACTAATGCTGAAACAGGAATAATCAATTTGTGCATAAAACACACACACACACACACACACACACACACACACAACACACACACTGTCCATGAAGAAAATGAAGTCAAAAGTCATAATTCTGAACTACAATAATGTGACAGGGAAAGTGGTAGCAACAGCAAAACAAACTATGCCAACACTATGTTACACATAATATACCTTCACAAATGAAGTGGGGGAGTCAAAACCTGAAAAAAAAAACATGAAAGGAAAAGAAAGAAGCACCAGAACTGCAACCACAACACCTCACAGACCTCTGCCATAAGACAGAAAAAAAAAATCTACAATGACCTAGTCAACGATCTGATGTAAAAGCAGCAAGCCGAGGCTGTGCAGAATCATCTCTGAAAAGGCAGCAGTGAGCAGTACATGCATGGTCAGTTCGTCATCTCTACCAGCCCAAGAAGCAGACGGCCACAGCATCTTTGTCCAAGCCACGGCTTCACCATGTACAGACAATCCTTAGGCCTGTACAAGGGCATCAGTGACTGGAATGAACAGCCAGAACTGCTGTGATGTGACATCAAGTCATCGGTGCTCAAGTGACAGACAGTGAGGAAAGGGTAGATCGTAAAATCATTTGCTTCTCTGTCAGTCTCTGGCACCATTTTCCTTCTTTATACTTTAGGCTGCTTCAGCAACTCTGGTGTACAGAGATTTGCTTGTCCCTTTTTCTTTGTTAGAGCTTATTACTATGTGAAGGGCAATTTCATCCCAACTCCCAACAGTTATCTGCAGGCTGGTTGTGACCATCCAACCGGTGAAGATACTGAAACAGAAATGACCACAGAAAGCCAAGACAGCACTGAGCAACCCGCGACATGCCCACAAACTGTCCCCAGGAGACCTGCTGGCCAAACCACAGGCCTTGGTCTGTAACCCTCAGGGCCAGCGAGAGCTAGAGGTGGCCACCCAGGAGAAGACAGTGGAAGGAGATCCCGTGATGAGGACATGAACAGCATGGGGACGACCTGGGCAAGTCTGAAGAAGATCGTGCTGAACTGGTCTGAAGAAGACCGTGCTGAACTGGTCTGAAGAAGACCGTTGCTGAACTGGTCTGAAGAAGACCGTGCAGAACTGGTCTGAAGAAGACCGTGCAGAACTGGTCTGAAGAAGACCGTGCGAACTGGTCTGAAGAAGACCGTGCTGAACTGGTCTGAAGAAGACCGTGCTGAACTGGTCTGAAGAAGATCATGCTGAACTGGTCTGATGAAGATCATGCTGAATTGGTCTGAAGAAGATCAGCGACTGAGGTCCTGGGTTCCACTAGGAATGTTCTGACTGAATTAATGAGACAAGTGTGTCAATCAGTTCTGCCAGAGAACAGAAAGCAGACAATGTTACTACCTTATCTGGTTCGGCTCCGGATGGGAATTAGAACTAAGTATCTTAAGTACAATCGGCAGCAGAAGAGTGGCTGATGTGGGGACAGTGGGAGAGGGGAGGGTGTTCAGAGGCTGGGGGTGAGGGGTCAGGCTGGGTAGGTTCAGCGGCCTGTGTGGGGCAGCACACAGCAGGATTCATGGCCAGCTAACTGCCTCATCCTGTCGTCAGCCAACAACGCCTGTCTCCCCTAACCTTTCATTCACCTCATCAGCACATGGCGACCCGGCCCTCTCCCATCCGTCTTCTGCCGGTGCTGACAACAGTTCAGACCTCTGGCACTAAAAGCAGGGGCAGGATATAGAGAGACGACAGACAGAGAGACAGAGAGAGAGCAGAGAGAGAGAGAGAGAGAGAGAGAGAGAGAGAGAGAGAGAGTGTCTCGCTCGGAAAGACTGTAAACAGAAGCATACCCCTTCAGGCTTTGGTAAGTAAATCCCTGCTTAAACACTCCTTAGCAGAAACACATGTATGGTGTACTGGGACACGCATGTAATATACAATCAATACAGAGAGAGAGAGAGAGAGAGAGAGAGAAGAAGAGATATAGAGAGAGACAGACAGACAGAGAACAGAGAAAGAGAGAGAGAGAGAGAGAGAGAGAGGGAGGGAGGAAGGGAGAGGGAGCGAGAGATGATCGGGGAGGGGATTGTAATAAGAGGGTGGGGTAGTGGGCAACGGAGGGGGAAGGGAAGAGGGAGGGCGAGAAGGGGGGGGGGGGGTGAGAAGGGGGGAAGGGGAGACAAAAGGGAAGAAAAGGCAAGAACGGGGGGGGGGGGGGGGGGGGGGGGGGGGGTGAGAAGGGGGGAAGGGGAGGCAAAAGGGAAGAAAAGGCAGAGGGTAGTGTACACACCAACACCCACAAGAGAGTAAAGCGGAGAGGGGGGAGGGCGGGGGCGGGGTGGGGGGATCATGAGAGACAAAGACAGATACAGATGATGACAAAGTCGCACACAAGTGGAGAGAGAGAGAGAGGGGGGGGGGGGAGGAGGAGGAGGAGGATGACAGGGAAGGGAAGTCAGAGGGGCAGCGGATATATGAATGAGGGAGGGAGTGAGTGAGTGAGTGAGAGAGAGAGAGAGAGAGAGAGAGAGAGAGAGAGAGAGAGAGAGAGAGAGAGAGTCTAGTCGATGCAACTCCACGTCGATCAGAAAGTCAATCACTGTAACCACTTCAGTCCATACCTGCCAAGCAATATTTGAAAAGAGAAATCAAACAAACAAATCAAATCAAATCTAAACAAACAAAACACAACCACCACCAACCAACCAAACAAAAAGACAGCGGGTACAAGAGTATGACAGATACCCTCTCCACGAACGAACTCCTTGACAGAACCTACCACCACCCAATAAAAAAAAAAAAAAAAAAAAAAAAAAATCCCAGACACAACAGGAGACAGACGTAGTAATTTAATGTAACAAGCCACACTACTCACTTGTTGAAGAGGTTGAGGCCGATGCGGTACAGGCGCTTCCTCTGCTTCTCGCTGATGCGCGGCAAGGTGCTGCTGCTGCTGCTGCCGCCGGTCTGCCGGTGGTCCACGGCGCCGGCGCCGCCGCCCTTCATCAGCTTGCGCCCGTAGCTGATGCTGCCCTCGCTGAGCTGGCTGATGTTCTCCGAGCTGACGTCCTGCTGGTCCGGCGTGATGCTCATGCGCAGCTTGTTGTGGTAGCCGATGCTGTCCTCGCTCATCAGGCTGATGTTCTCCATGCTAATGTTCTCCGAGCTGGGCGAGCTCGAGCACTGCCCGTCGATGCTGTCCGGCTCGCTCGTCTCCGAGATGTTGCTCATGCGCTTCACCTCCCCTTTCATGGCCGCCAGGTTCCCGTTCACCACGGGGGCGCCACCCACGCTGCCACCCCCACCACCACCACCACCGCTGCCCCCGGCGCCTTTCCGCTTCCAGATGGGGGAGGTCTCTGGGGCGCGGGAAGCGGGGATGGATTTCTGCTTCACCACGCTGCCTTCTGGGGGCAGCATGGGGTCTCCCGGCTTTCGGGTCCTTAACTTCACCTTGGTGTTCATGAAGAACTTGACCTGCTCCTGGGCCAGCGGGGACATGGGGTCGTAGGGGCACTCCCTGGGGGAGGCCGGGTCCACACGGATCTGAGGCTCGCTGTAGGAGGGGTGGAAGCCGGGGTGGGGGTGGGGGCTTTCCAGGGCATGCCCCGCTGGTAGGAGTCGTACGGGGAGGAGGAGGGCGTGGCCATGGCCATGCCGAGGGGGAAGGAGTAGTCAGTGGAGGAGGAGGCCAGGGAGGAGGAGGAGGGCCGGTTGGACAGCGCGGTGCTGATGTCCTGGGTGCTGCCCTCGCTGTGCACGCTGTCGCTGTGGAAGCTGTCCGTCAGGATGTCCGTCTCCTTGCTCTCCAGAAGCGTCTCGAAGTCCACGCTGTGCGGGTCCACCTGCCCCTCCCACTCCCCTCCTCCCCCTGCCTGCGGGGTCCCTCCCCCTTCCCCGCCCTCCGTGTTCTGCTCCGGGTACGAGTTCCTGTTGTTGTTGGTCTCGGAGGGCGCCCCCTCACTCTTCACCTTCACACTGTCCGTGCTGTCCACGCGCGAGGAGTGCTCCAGGCGTCGACGCATGGGCGACCCCATGTGGTGATGGTGATAGCGCGTGTCCATTTTCATCCCTTGGTCAAAAGTCATCTGCTGGTAGAAGCGACGGTCGTAGCGGCTGCTGGGCGACTCGAACTCTCCCACCATCTTGTGGATGTCCCTGGAGAAGCCGTCCTTGTGGTGGGCCACGCCGTTGGTGTCGCTGTCGGCCAGGGAGTGCTGGCCGTAGAGGTGGAAGTTGCCGTTGTCGTCCACATTGATGCGGTCCGTCCAGATGGTGTTGCTGCGGCCCAGTTCCGAGAGGCGCTTGGAGAGGCGGCGTTCCCCGGCGGAGTGTCGGAGCTTCTGGAAGTTGCGGTTCATGCAGTAGTGGCGGTAGGCGCGCTGGATGGTGCGGGCGGCACGGCGGGCACGGAGCGATCCCCCATACTTCCTCTCCAGCATCTCCACCTGGTGGGGGGCACACACACACAGCTGATCGTCAGAACCCCTCTACTCAAGCAAACTGCTAGGGAAAATCAGTCTGGATTTCGTCTCATCATGGAAACGTTTCTTAAAGACATTTCACCTCCGATGAAAACAACATTAAACAAACGTACGCTTAACAAAGGCCATTAAAACTTTTGTAAAAAAAAAAAAAAAATCAATGTACACTTAAGAAACACTGACGGATTCCCACTCACATACACTGCACAATTCTAAACCCCACAACAAGATACATGCTCTTACATACAAAAGAGCAGACAGACTGACAGGATGATACAGGCTTTCAGGTAAATGATGAAATACACATTGATTAGGACTTCACTTATCCTTCAGTTCGCTTTGCCTTGACCTTGTGAGGAGGAGCAAGTGGGAGTTCATCAACTCCACCACATTCCGTCAGTGTAAAGGAGAAGGATGTCATGAGTCTCCAAACAGCTCTTTTTCCGTTATAAAAGAAAAATAAATCTCTAAGATGATTAATGTGCTGTCTCTATGTTCAAAAGTTTATATTTTTTTTAAATTCTAACTTCGTTTTCACTTTCATACCTTGTCATACCTTGAGACCTGATGATCCTATGTGTTTGGGGTCAGGACGTGAGTGCACAAGCGCAAATGTACACGTACACACACACAAACACACACACATTGATACGAACAGAGAGAGACAGATACTGGGATACAGACAGACAGACAGGCAGGCAGAGGGAGAGGGAGGGAGAGAGAGAGAGAAGAGAGAGAGAGAGAGAGAGAGAGAGAGAGAGAGAGATACAGAGTTAGAGACACAGACAGACAGGCAGAGTGAGACACGGACAGAGCCAGAGACGGGCAGACAGACTGACAGCATAACACAGAGACAGACAGACAGGGAGAGATAACACAATATAAACCTACCACGACCAAAAAACAAAACAAAACAAAAAGCCAACAGAGAACGACAGACCCCCCCCCCCCCCCAACCGTCTCACCACACCGCACCCCTACCCCCCCCCCCCCTCCCCACACACACACACACACACACACACACACCTGCTTGTCGTGGAGGTCCTGGGACAGCTGGTAGCTGGCGGACTGCTGGGCGCGGCAGCGCTTGATCACATCCTCGCTGACGTTCTTGAAGGAGCGCTGGCGGGACACGCCCCGCGACGACCCGACGCTCTGCTGCGACGTTAGCTTGGCGGCGGAGCGCGGAGACTCGCCGTAGGTCTGGGAGCCGCTGCCGGAGCCGTTGGACTGCTGGGACGATCGTCGGCCAGTCGTTCCGGACCCCCCGCTGCCGTACAGCTCATCCCGAGTCTTCACGCTCGTTACGCTGGAGGACACAGGCAGAGGTGTTCATCAGTACGGTGCGAGCGAGTAAGTTGTCTCTCACAATCAGACACAAATCCTCATCAACAGGGTGCAAACGAGCTTCTGTCTCACAGTCAGACACAAATCCTCATCAACAGGGTGCAAACGAGCTTCTGTCTCACGATCAGACACAAATCTTCATCAATAGGGTGCACGCGAGCTTTTGTGTTACAGTCAGGCACAAATCTTAATAATTTTTTGGATGCAAACGAGCTTCTTTCTCACAATCAGGCACAAATCTTCATCAATAGGATGTAAAAGAACTTGTCTCTCACAATCAGGAACAAATCTTCATCACCACGGTGCAAACGAGCTTTTCTCCCACAATCGGGTACACATCTTTATCCACACTGCGTAAGCCAGCATTCATTTAGCAAACAGGCGCAAATCTTCATCAATATGGTGTAAGAGAGCACTTGTCTCACAATGGGGCACAAAACTTCGTCAATACGGTGCAAGCGAGCATTTGTTTCACAATCAGACAGAAATCTTCATCAATAGGGTGCAACCGAGCTTTCCCCTCACACTTGGGCACGTATCTTCATCACTACGGTATAAGCAAGCATTTACGATATAAGCAAGCATTTAGCCCCTCCTCACAAAAAGAAAAGTTAAAGAAGCCATCGAAATTAAGACCAGACGCCCCAGCCTGAACAGATATCAAGGCTTTGAACTCCCCCCCCCCCCATCTACAATCAGATCCTGACAACCGTTCACCCCACACAACAGTCGTCCCATCAAGCCTCGCTGCCACAACAGCAACAGTGAGCTGAAGAAGACAGGGCGACCCTGTCGAAATATTCTCCAAGTAAGTTTTTGATTCTGAGTCTGTAATTACTTTTCTACAGCAAGCATTTATCTTGCAACCAGGCGCAAATCTTCATCAATACGATGCAAGCGAGCAATCTAGTAAACAGGCGCAAATCTTCATCAATACGGTGCAAGCGAGCAATCTATCTAGTAAACAGGCGCAA